>CM020230.1:6244960-6900460 GCA_009819775.1 Phoenicopterus ruber ruber
TGCGCGGGGTGACTGCACGCCGTGCTGTGGCTGCAGCCAGGCACGCGGGTGAGCTGGAGGTGAGCTCTGAGCACGCGCTATCTGCACGTAGCCTGGCCGTGTCAGTTGAGCGGCCAGAAAAGAGACCAGTAACTACAAAATTGTATGGGACAGCCTGTACTCCGTATACTTTGCTTACGGGAGATGAGGCTTAGGAGTATAATAAAGGACAGTCTGTCTTACGTGGGATGTTTGGTGAGCGTGGCACTGACCGATGGCCTCGGGGGCCCTTTCGAAGTCATGTCTTAATGACAAGCTCTCCCTTCCTCTCCCACTTGTTTCTTGAAAATTAGGGCAAGTATTAGCACATCTGTGAGTGCTGGGCCGCTCTGTTTAGAGTGCTTCTAGCACCCGTGTTAGCTTGATTAAAACTAACATGACCATTTCTACGCTGAGAAATGCCAGTGGCATGTCTCCCATAAATTAAACTGAAATTCCAACTTCAAGTTGTCTTACAGTTCTGCAGCAGATCTGTTTACTCTGGAATAGCATAAGGCAGATGTCTTCATCTTTGCTGATTCTTAACAGGTCACAGGCATTGATTTTAAATAACTAAAAGCCTTTAAAATAATTTTAAAACATGCTTTCCCCTGCTCTACAGACCTTAACCTTTAGTTAGTCTTAACCAGAAACACCCAGGATAATGTGATTCTAAAACAGACCATCATAAACCAAGCGGCAGCTTTAAATATATAGTGCGATCGTTACCTGAAACCAGTGAAGAGGTTGGAATAATTATTGCTCATGTTTACGCTTCTGTATCTCAGTGGGTTATGTTCAATCCCTTAATGATGATGATTAAAAACGTACTGGAAACACGTAGTAATTAGAGAGCACTTACCATGATTCTGAAAGCACAGAGGTAGCTTTGAAGTGGAACTGGACACAGTGACTGCTGCCAAAACATTGCGCGAGTTCGGAGCGCTACGCAGCAGGTCGTAGGTAATTGTACATACGGTAACACGTCTGGTTTGGCACGTGCAGTATCTGCCTTCGGGACCAACCTTATAATCGCTTCTCGCACGGCAGTGAGACTTCTGCACCTCGCAAAAGGAGCAGGTTGATGGCGGGTGAAGGATCATATAAACACTCCGCTTTTTAATTGACATAAAGCCAAAGTTGAACTTTGGTTTGTTTCTCCGCGGGGGACTTTCTGGAGGGTGAGGCAGTATTTAGGAAGAGGGAAGGAAGGGGAAGTTTGGGGTGGCAGCAGCGAGCGGGCACCGGTTCAGGTGCTTCGCCCTGCCAAGCTTTCTATGTGGGTACTGACATGAAAGGGAATTCTCAAGCAGCGAGCTGTAAACCTCGTGTTTTAGGAGTGTTTCTGCGGGTGAGGGATAGGGGCACGCATTGCGGAATGTATTCCTTTGTTTGTTTTTCCAATTTAAACAAACAAAAATACTTTTATTATAATAAGAGAAGAAGGGGAGGAGTGATGAGGCTTGTGCTGTAAAATCAAGTTTGCTGGAAAAGTTGTCCCATTTTCCATTGCTTAATTTCAGCTGAAAAGGGAGGGCAGGAAGGTTGGAGAGAACACAGCTACTTTGTTGGGAATATTTTTACGAGCACTAGAGACAAGCCCTCTCAGGAGGGAGCAATTTAGCAGTATCTGAAGAAAGCAGAGGTAGAAACAGGCACTCCCCAGCATCCCCTCGCTTTCCTTTGAGGCTCAAAGGGATTCACTTTTGGTCATTGTCCTTTAATTTTCTACACCATGTCTCTTGGTATTTTTCTCTGCAAACCCAAATTCAGCTTCTGTCCCCACGCTGATGCCACAGAGACCCACCTGCTTACACCATGTGTCCCCCATTTCGACGGTGTTCCTGTCCCCCTGATGTCCCCTTGCAGGTGACCGGCTGTCATCTAACACTCAACACGCCTAAAACAAGGCTCTGCCCCATAGATCTGCTCTTTCTTAAGCACCGTGGCCAATATTACGATCCTGCATGTCACTGTCACTTGGATCTGTGGATGTTATCTTTGACTCAGCTGTCTCTCTCGGTTCATGCTTCCAAGTAGCGTCGAACTCCTGCCGCTTGTTTCTGCGTAGCCTCGTTAAAATGCTGCCTCTTTTGTCCCCCCCCCACGCCATAGCTCGCGTGCTTGCTCAGGCTGTCGTTATTGTGCTCCTCAGTCGCTATTACAACAACGCTAATTCTGGCCTTGGCAAATCCAGTCTCACCCTCTTTGCACATGTTTTTTATGCCGCGAAAAAAGATCATTTGCCTCACTTGCCTGTCATCCCTCTCGCTGCATCTCTCTTGCAAGTCTCTGCTCTTCATCGTATCAAGCATAATCTGCCTGTCTTTGCTCCCAAGGTCTTTCATGGCCTTTCTCCACCCAATATAGTATTTCTCTTTTGTGGTTAAGATGTCAGTTTTGGCCTCTGATCAGCCTACTGTGCCACTCTGTTGCCCAGGTTTTAAAATTTGAAAGCACCCTCACGTGTTTTCCTGTACTGTTAAGGCAGCTTCGTTACTCTCTTCCCAGTTTCTTTTTAAAACTCCTTTTCTAAGGTGGCTGTAAAACCTTCACAGCAGTGAAGTTGTTGGTGCACTGAGCTCCGTGATGACTATGTGACCTTTGGTGGTTTCCATGGACTCCCCTTGTCTGTAACATCATCTGTCGGCTTTTGGCTTGGAGCGAAGACTCCCTGGTTCAAGAACCATCTGTTTGTGCTGGCTTTGCATGGTGTCTGTCACTGTGGGCTACTGTCCCACGAGGGGAATCCACGGGTGCTATGGTAATACAAAATAATAACAATAATTTAAAAAGCAAGCTTTAATAGCACCGTGTCTCATCACTGGGCTGTTGTTAGCTCTGCGACACTGAACGAGCACTGATCATGGAGAAAGCTGATGGGTTTTACTTGCTGCTGGAAAAATGTGGAGGAGTGGATTCCCCTCCCTTCTCCATGCCTTTTGCACCAGGGCTCCACTGCTCCATCGTCCCTTAAAATTAAGGTAAAAGGCTTAAAAAGCAGGATGGCAAGTGATAGGGACAGCATTTTGCGATTCCACTTTTGGATCTTCTGTCCACTCTGTTCAGAAACCATTGCCAGTTGGTAGATGGTTTGGGGGACTCGCAGAAAATGAGCTGGAGTTTGTCTATGAGAAGAGACAGTGCAATGTCACGGGTCCACATCCGATTCCACTCTTCTGTTCTTGCTGCGGTGTTCATTGGAGCAGCCTGTCATCCTACGTGGAGTCCACGGTGCCCTCTCTCTGGTCCTGGCCTGTGCAGGGTAGGACCAAACGCGTACTGATACGGCTTTGCAGCACGCTCTGCGGATATGTTCCACCCCACAGTCTCCTGAAGCTGCCAGCCATGTGAAGCCAGTGTGAACAACGGGCTTAAATCCATTTTCTAAACAGAGTTTTGCCTGTGAAAAAAAACTCGGATGCCAAAATGTCAGGCTGCAAACCTCAACTGCTGAGCAGTTCTTTTTCCTGTGAGAAGGAAGAACTCTGGTGAAAACCGAAAAAAAAAGAAAATAATCCAGCCCTGTGTCAGGAACAAAGGTCGCTGCCTCCGCAGCAGCCAAGTGCGTAGCCCAAGGCCAGTCAACATCTTGAGCTTTCTACCACGGCTTTGGGACCTTTTACAAAAGCTGGGCACGTTTCCAGCACTGAGCTGTGAGAAGGACAGTTGACCCGTGTTGCACCTGGGGCATCTCAGCCTTATTTCAGTTTCATATAAGCCTTTGTCTAGGTTTATTTTATTTAATGGGCTTTTTTTTTTTTTTTTCTGGTTATACTGTCACAGGAAATTCTCACTGTTCTATTACTTTTTTCCTGTTGGAACTAGCCTTAAAATAAAATGAATAAATAAATATATATACATACATATAAAAATATGCAGACAGGAAAGCTATTCAGATCTGGAGAGGCCTTGATAACGCTGCTGATGAGGTTGCCAGCTTTCCCTGAGCCTGAGCTGAACAATTCCCCACCACCTCCCCAGCCCCTGGGAACTTACGCGGTGGTAGTTGTGAAGCTTCTAATTCTGACTACAGGTGTTTGGTTTGAAAGACACCACATGCCATGTTGTAATCTCATTTAGGAAAGAGGTAATTAAATAAAAATACAGATGTGTTACAGTCACAGTTCCTGAACATCTGAAATGCCTGTCGGTTTAAAAGAAGTAAAGAATAAATCTCTCTAAAGGAGCACTATCCTCTCATCTTTTGTAATATTGTCTAGTATCAGTATTTTAAATTAAAAAAAAAAAAAGAGAGTTTCAAATGTCAACATCTGCTTTTAACCATCTCTTTACAGCAAGAACATTGTGTTTCAAACTAAACAAGACAGGAACACCTAGACTCCCCTCATTCTGCTGCTCTGTGTATCCAACTATTCCTGCTAGCGTTTACTTGTTGCACAGTCTGCTCCATCATTTAGTGTTTAGCACCATTTCCTTAAGGTACCGTAGATTATCAAAACCACTCCTGGGGTGCAAAATAGTAGCTAGACCTGCTCAGCTTTGTCATAAGAACTTGGGTAGTCGCCGATCTTGCTCTTTGGAATTGTAACTTGAAATGTGTAAATGCCGGTGCGTTCTGGATAAATTGCATGAAAACATTATTTTGAAAAAGGGGAGCCAGCTTTAACGTGGACTATTCTCTGTTCAGCAGTAATGATGATCATAGTAATGATAAAAATAAACTAACTACGAAATTCATCTGGTCTCAATCCAGCAAAATATTTAATCCCATGCTTAACTCTTCAAGCCCGTGTGTGTTCCTGGTCATCAGCGAAGCATATGCATTACCTCCTTGCTCTATTGCCGCTGGATTCCAGCGTGAGCTGCTCCTGTTGCTTGTTCGAGATGTGCTATTTCTGGTTTTGACTGGATAGAATAAGCCTTTGGAACTAGGAAATGCTGAAGAATGGCTAATATACTAATGATCCAGTATGATTTTGGGGGGTTGCAACAACACCTGAGCAGTGTTAGCCTGCTTGGTTACTGCGTGTTTTAGAAGCTTGTTGGTCTCTCCTTGCCACTGTTTAACCCTTTTTCCATAGTGCTATGTCGGGGAAGCAGATCCTCAGCTGTGAGGGGAGACTATTGGCCTTGGAGGGAAGAGGAGGAAGGTACCAAGCCTGGGAACTTTATTGTGACTCTTTCTAGTAATGCTTGGGGTTTTTCTGAAAGCCTGAGCTCTTGTAATCCTGCTATTTCTTTGAACTCTCACATTTAATATACAAAAAATAAACCCCAGCATATTTCTTTTTTATAGAGGTGCAAACCCACACATTTCTAGTCTTCATGGTGTGGTGGAAGAGAGCGTGAAACATGATGTGGTGGTTATGTTCTAGGCTCCAAAATCAAAAAGCAAATAAAAAGTCCCCTACGTTTCTTATTATTTTTTCATGATTTTCAAGCCTTTCTGAGACCTGACAGGTTTTGAGCACTTAGTGCTGGCAGTTCCTTGAGCTCCTGAAGCCTAGCTTATGGGGAATCAGATTTTTATTGAACTTTTTAGAAAATTCATCCTTCCTTGCTGCGCCAAGCGTTATAGAAACACCACATGAGAGAGGGTCGGGGCTTTCAAGTCTGTCCCATCTAAAATGATTGCCAAAGAGTAGGAGCTACGACTGCAACAAGTTTTGTCCTCTCGGAGCCCGTTTTGCAGCAGTCGCGTAGGAGCAGAGCCCTGACGCAGCGCCCAGCCCTTTGCGTGCACAGCTAAGTGAGGCGATGGGGCTGTTTCAGGCTGCCGGGGGGTTTCTCGGGGCTGCCACGGCGTCGGCCCATGCGGGGATGCCACACGTCCGTGCATGCAGCCATGTGAAAGCCCTGGTGAGCCGGGGAGCACAGATTCCCAGCAGGCCCCTGAAAGTACCGACTTTCCAATTGGACTCGTTGGGTTATTATTAAATGCCTACAAAATACATGAGAATCCTGCCATTGTCTCGACTGGTCTTTGAATCAGGGGCTCTTAAACAGAGGATATGCTATTCTTCTTTTGTTCCACATTCCCATAATGCTTTTAAAAGAAAAGGAAAAAAAACCCCGATAACCAAACCTGAAACGTGATGTCAGTTTTACCCTGAAAGCCAGGGGTGGAAGGGGTGGTTAGCCAAGATTAAAGTCCTAGGCTTTGCAATTTCTTTGTGTAAGTTATGGCTGTGTGTCAGTAGCAGTAAGCAAAGCAAAATGCACTCGCTAGACCGGTGTTCTCTTCAATTGCCTGGGGCCCCAGCTGAAATTTAATAAGCAAATGTAAGATTTTAGTGTTTTGGAATGGAAACTTTATGGTAACTTCTTTCTGCAGCCCCTTTTTAAGTGATGTATCACATGTATGGTTCGTGCAGTGCACCTTGGATGCCGAAGCCGGTTCTGCCGTTGTGCTGTCAGTCCTACCCTTCCTCTCTGGGTAGGACGGCGTCGGCGTGGCACCACGCCTGGTGGTTGCAGCGAGGTGCCAGCCCAGACTGCATAAAGCCATGGTGGTCTTCCTCTCGCAGGTTGGAGCCCGGTGCATCTTCAGGTCACAGAGGAAGACCGTGTTGGATACCATTAGGGCTGGGGTGTCTTCCCTCCAGCTCCCGTTCACGTGGCTTCTGATGCTAATGGCTAAGGCAGGTGGGGGAATCTCTCCTGGAGATTGTTTTCAAGTCAGGGGTTACTAAATCATGTTCAGGGATGGCTTAGGGAGAGCATATTCTGACTTGGGGGATGGGAGGAAAGGGGCATGACTTCTTCCAGTGCTGTTTTTTCTTATTCTTTGGGTCATTCTTCAGCTTTCAAAACACAGAGGTCTTCTATGGGATTCTCTGATTATTTTTTTTTCAAGACACAAATTCATTTATTGCTCAAGGAGTTGCCTGTCAGAGCACGTTTGATTCATCAGTGAGGATGCAGAACCCTCTCATGGGAAATCAGAAAAAAAGCTCCTAATTTTAAATATCCAGTGCCTCTGTTCCCTGCACAACAGCAGGTGAGGAAGGCGTGCTCTCCTCTCTTGCCAGCTTGTGTTTTGCTCTATCTGATATGTACAGTTTCTTCATTATGATGGTTCGTGGAGACTTGGTGTAAGCTGTTCCTCATTTCTCTCCGAGCATGAAAATCTAGTCTTGAGGGTTGTGTTTAGAATCAGATCGTATCAGTAGCTGTTGGCAGGAATGCATTGAGATGGCAAAGGGAGCTTTACTCTTTCCCCAGCTCCCTACCACTCTTTCCCATTAGTACCAGCTGGTACAGCCCATTTGTCTGGGATTTTCTGCCTGTTACTCAATACCTCCAACATCCATCGCTGTCTTTAGGAAATGAGGAGGCTGAACAACTCTTAAGTAGTGCTTAGCATCTTGAATTCAGTCTAACCAGGGGAAAAAAAAAAAAAAAAAGGATCCTTTTTACCTTGCACAACTATTCCAACTTTATGTCCTAACAGCACACGCAGATGGTGTGCAAACAGCCAGTCAAACGTGGAGACTCCTCTCTAGGGAAACGCATAAAAGCCAGCCGTGATTCTTGTGCTCCTCGGGTACCTCTTGTGTGCTTTTCCTGGGTTAGGGCCCAAGATGAGGCGCTCTCACTGTGCATATTCAGCCACGGTTACTGCGGACAGAAATTATGTACACTCTGTTTCAAAACCCACGTCTCTGTATTGGTAAAATCCTTAGAGTTCAGCCGGTGAAAGGTCCCCCATGATAATAAACCATCGTTCATTCCTCTTGCCTTCTCACGCGTGTGTTTATTTCTGTTTGCTCCTTTCTTTTTTGCAGATGGCAGATAAATCTTGTCAGTGCTTTTTTGGCTTTGCAGCCTTTTCTCAATCATCTTTCCTTTTGTATCTCCAGCAATGTGCAAATCTGATGGTTTGCTATTTCTGCTAAGCATATTTCTTTCCCATGCTCTCTCGTTGTCTAATTCTTGTGCTTTTTTGCTGGGTGAAAGAAGAGACAAATTTCCAGTAGGCAAAAAATAAATCATCCCCAGCTCATGAAAGAAATGAACCCTTTTTAATCACTGCTTTAAGATGTAGTAGTTTGATGTGAGTTCCTTGTCGAGGTTGGAAGACTGACCAATAGGTTCCTGAGAAGCATCTTTCGATGTGTCTGTTGGATCAATTGGAATTGCGTTGCACACGAGGAGAACAATGCTGCACGAGCCCTTGAAGTGGAGCGAACGCAGATGACATTTTTATTCATTCTCAGCCAGATTGCTTGGTATTGTGTCCTTTCTGTCAAAAATGACACTCTGGCAACAGGCCACTGACTGCAAAACAACTTGGCGTGGGTCTCCTGTTTGTCTCAGCCCGAGCTGAGCATCACCAGAGATGCCAGACTGCTAGCCACAAGCCGAGAGTGTTAAAGCACCGTCTTTCTTTAATGAGCATCTCTGCCTTTTTTGGTGGAAAATGCTTGAGGGAGGAGGGATAGTTCTTGACTGTTTAGGTGTTTGGTGGCATCAGCGATGGTAGTTTGCTCTCCCCTTGGTCAGAGCATTAGCTCTCCTGGCTGAGAATGGCTGGCACACTTGGTGCAGTCTAGCCAACCTGAAACAAATTATTTTTCAGAGCTTCTGATTCTGTACTTCCCATCTCCTTTTCCTTTTCTTGCATCTTAAGTAGAATTTTTGAAAGCCCCCAAGTGATTAGGAAGACAAATCTGATTGACTTCCAGTTTCATCTGAACCACCATAGCTAGTGCAGGGGGTGCTGACGTAGCCAAAACCCCACGGATTTCCCTGGGACCTTTCAGAAGGCACCTCCGTGGTTTGTCTGCGACTGGGAGCTTTCATGAGATGACTGGATATGCTGTGGACAAGGTGACACTGAGCTGTGCGTTGTATTGTAGCTGGGGTCTTGGTGTCAAAACTGGGCACAATACCGGGGCATTCCCATCGTTACCCAATAACCCATATCATAAATCATCTCTCCGAGGTCCCTGTTGGGTCTTTCTGGCTTCTAAGGAAATAGTTTAAATGGAGAAAGTGGAGGAAGATTGTTTTCTCCAAAGCACGACAGTTTGACTATTGATTTTGTGGGATGCCCAGATATTTTATTCAAGTTAAATATTTTTTGTTCCATCCAAGTAGGAGCGTGGTAAGACATACAACAGCCACCGCCGCGCACGAGGAGACGCTGGGCTGAAAAACTGGATGTGAATTTGTGTTCTGCCTGCTGGAACCAGGCTCCCTCTGCGCCTGCTGCTGTGGAGTGGGTATTTCCCTAACTAAATAGCTGCGTTTTTCTGAAGTAAGGACAATATCTTTGCTTTCAGCTCTGATGCAGTGTGACATGTACAGTAGGACCTGTCATAATTCATGAAGTCAGTTCTGTTTCAATGTTAATAAGTCCTTAATCAAGTCATTTGTTTCATCCAGGATGTCACATTCAGCAGTGGCTTGTGAAATGCTTGAAAACTGGAATCATAGGAGCATTATTTTAATGCTAAGTGTTATCCGCATCGTATCTGAAGCTGGAATATGCCAGGAAAACATCCTTCATATTCTGCAACTAATCTATCCGAGCTTTCAGGCTCAATCGTGAGTTGGCTGGGTACGTACGCTATTTCTCTCTGTTTGTGTGCGGCATCGCGTTAGATGCCATATTTGGTAACTCGCTCTCACGTCGCTTATCTGTTACCTATTTTCTATGGCTGGTTCTTTTGCATTATAAAATAATACTGCGCAACGTTAGACCAATCGCTTTAAACAAAGATTGGCACTTTAAATCCAACAGAAAATAACCGAAATTTAAAACGAGAAGTCCTCGTTCTAGTCTGTTTGTGATATGTCAGGAGAAAGAAGAGGCCTGAGCCAAGCAGCTGCTGGTGGGATTAAGCGGGAAGCTATCCAGAGAGACCAGGTTTATGATTATCGTCTCCTGTTCTTGATGTTGTCTTCAAGAGGAACAGAGCTAAGGGCTAAAATTCTATCTTTAATACCTCGTTCCTGTAAGTCTTTCCCGTTTGCAAAGAAGAAAAGGAAGCCATAGTGAACTCATGGCAAATATTATCCCAATGCATTTTCCTTCTTTATTTAAATTACATTTAATGTTGTGCCATTTTTTTCTTATAAACTTGTTTCTGTTTGCAAATAGGTATGTTACACACTGTTAGCGATAATAAAAAACATACCCACATATGCGACATATGTTGCTATACAGCAGCGTCATTACGTACAAAATTTCTGCAGAGCGAGACGCTGAAAAGTCATTTTTTTGCCTTAGGGAACCACTTGCGTTTATATTGTAAATCTGTCCGACTGTTGCATCCTTCTTGTGACCCAGACCCCTCATGGTAGGCACCGCAAAGACACAGAGGAGGAGTCCTGGTCATACCTGTGAGGAAAAAATTTTGGTTTGGGGTTTTTTCCCAGTTTCTGTCCTGAAATACTCAGTAAAGAAAGGTGTAAAAAGGGAATTATAAAATATTTTTTCAGATTTTACTTTGTGTTTCCACAGGCTCTGTCAAAATGAATCCTTCCCAGTTCCAACTAGTTCATCAAAAATACTAAATGTTTTAAGGGTTCATGTTTTCTGCAAAAAGTTTGTGTTCTCCTGAAAGCTATTTTTCACTATGTTTTATTTGAATTTAGTCCAAGTCATAATGAGTGCTGGAGCAATTAAAGTATCAGCCACTATAAAGAGTCTTGGGAGCGCAGGAGACAGATAGGATCAGGGCTTAAGCTACTGAAATACCTTTTTTGAGAAATAAAGATTTCACAAACCTCAGTTTCAAACAAAATAGTTGACATATGCTAAGCTCAAAATACGAAACTTCTTCTCCTGCCCTCTCCCACTAAACAAATAAAGATCTATGAAATATTCAGACTTTGTATCTGCAGGAAGAAAGAAAACACTTTATTTCTGGTTTAAAATTTTTGGCAGGTGCTCAGATATTTATGATAATAGGATCAGAAAATGACATGGAAAGGCGCGGTGGGAATTTTGAGCGTGACTTTGTAAACTGTCGCCTTTGTTAAATCTTAAACTTCAAATTCTAGCCCGGTTGTTTGTTCATTTGCATGTGCGATGGTGTAGATATTGTGGGTTAGGAAGCTCTTAAATCAATGAAGTGTTTATGTGTAGAGCTGGATCATGCTTTCATATACTGCAATCAAGTAAATTCCTTTTATTTAATTCTTGTAACCATTACCCTTAAAAAAAAAAAAAAAAGGAAAGAAAAAGCCTTTTAAATATTTTTCATTAACACATACTATTAAGTGGGTAAGTGCCCTAAGTATATTTTAATTTAATTTAGATTTAACAGCAACATTTTTCCCATACTAATTAAACGCCAGTTTGTTATTAAGAAAATATTTATTGAAGTTGAACTTGGTGATAGATACATATCTATCACATCACTGTTAAACCTCATTAAATAGTGTTTTAATTGCAATTTGTTTTTAATTACCATTCATTAAGCATATTATTAAATCTAAATTGCATGCTTATGAAAGACGGGTTTGCCAATATAAGTGGCTGAGGCCCTTGACTGCTGCCTTACTTTGAGGTTCCCATAATTTGAGGTGTGTTGGGTGAAAGTTTGATCTGTTTACGTTATTTCTAACAGTGTGCCCTCCCTCCCTCGCTGCCTGCGTCTCCCGTCTTTATTAAGTAGAATTAATAGTGTCTGAGCCAGTCAACAGACATAAAAGGAAAATAAAGTATGAAAAATGGTGACAAAACAGCTCTTTGGGCAAGGAAGCAGGGAGGCAGCTGAAGCAAAGGGGGAGCACAGGCAGGGAAAACAGGAGTTAAACAGGGCATTGAAACCAATTATCTAAATTAAAAGAAGTAGAGGGTGGGGACGGGATGCCTGAAGGACGCGGAGGAATACAGCTAATGATCTGCAGAGCTTTTTCTCTTTGGCTTCTCACGGCGAGTCTGGCCAGGGTCCGTCACCGTTACATCTGCTGACAACCCGGTGGCTCTCCAGCAAAGCGAGTGGCTGGTCTCGGTCCCCGGGGTGCAGAGCCGCCGGCGTGGGCAGCCTCGGCCCCGAGACCGGGACGGAAGCGTGCCGCTTGGTGGTTGGGCCACACCGGCTCGCAAATCATAGTTACAAAGAAAGCCCGGTGCCTTTCAATTTTGTTGTGGTGTGTGACTCTAGATTTTTTTTTTTTTTTTCCAGAGTGCTGCCCCCCTTCAGAAGTGCCGCTCAAATAACAGCCTCATGGGGTGCATGAACTTGCTTTTCGTAGTCGTGTTTGCCAGGTTTCTTAGCAGTAGTCCGTGAATCTAAGGCAAGCTGGAAAATCCTGAAATAGAAGGTTTTCCTTTCTAAGGGTATCAGTTCTTTCAATAAAAAGACCCTGCTGAGTTGTCTTTTTAAAGGCTGGATTTCTTTAAAAAATCTTAAAAGAAAAGAGCCTTTTGGAGCCTTTCATCTGGGAACGATGCTCTCTTTTTGCCAGAAAGGAGGACAGGCTGGGAAGAAGGGAGCGAGGCCGCTCTTCTGATGGAGGCCAGCTCAACATAACCAGTTAGCCAACTGGAGAGCCCTTCCCAGGGCAGATGGAGGGGCAGTAACAGACAAAAGGCGTGATCCCTTGTGGGGTGCAGTGTCGGCATCCTCTAGGATGCCAGTGCCTGACCCTGTCAGAGCATCTGGGGCGGAATTACCGGGGATGGGGGCTGCTGGGCGATGCTGTAGGCATGAAAAGACAGTTGTACATTGGAAATAGCTGAAGTAGCCTGAGGTATTGCAGCCTTTCCCATGGGCTGGATAAGAAGATGCAGCAAGGCTCTGTACATTGACACTCTTGGCTCTGGTTCTCCTTGCATTGAGGAGGGTTTTGTGCCAGGTTATCTCCATTGGCTCCAATGGATCATCTCCAATTCACAGTGCGGTTTAAATCAGATGCAGGACTCCTTTTCTCCTCTTTCCAATTCGAATCTCTTTCAAACCCTTCTGTACCAGATGTTACAACTGTAAACAAATCATCCTGGCAAACCAAAGTATCTTCTCATGTGTCTGTGTCACAGTAGGCAAGGTCCTAGCATCGATGCCTCTATCTGCCTCTGGATCTTCTGCTCATAAAACATCAGTTATACAATGTGTTTTTTGGCAGATGGGTATCTTCCATGAAAAAGCCATTTCCATTCCAATACAACAGAGCTTTTACATGGACTGTTTCAGTCCGTGTTGTGCAACCCTTTTGCACAATGATTCATTATGCTGCCTTGCTTCTCGATATGCTGAATCATGGGATGACACTTTGCCAGCTTCTTTGTATGCCAACAATAACTTGCTCGTGTTTCAAAGATAGAGGAGGCTGCAGAAATCACTACAGCGCAGCGAGCCCGAACATTTGGCTGAGGGAAGTTCTCAGCAGGCTTTAAACTCCTCCACATGGGTGGGGAAGTTACCTTTCAGCTCCCGCTCTCTTCGGATGGCCGTAGGGAACTGCATATGGCTTCCACTTGTCATTAGAAAGCTGGAGAAGGGCCAGGTTCCTGCCCCCTCTAAACCGATAGCAATCAGCCACTCCTGCGCCCTGGCCCCTTAACTGAGAGACCATCAGTCGGTCCACCTATCCATGGAGCACCATCTGCATTCAAAGGCTTGACCTAGCAGAAACTTGGAACCGTGGAGAAGCCTTTGGAAAGACCCACGTAGATACATCAGGTGGCCGCTGCGGGGTTTCCCGACACCGTGTCGGTGTGAGGAGGCAGCTAAATTAAACCCCTTCCTGCTGCAGTAGCCGCAATGATATACATTTCTCCACATGTTCTTCCACGACTCCTGGGCAGACTGGGTGCTGGGTTACAGTAGGGCTGCTTATTTTCCATAACTCGAGGGTCTGGTAATGGTTTCTAAATTCTATTTTAAAAATTAATTTACTTTTTGTCAGTTACACACAGGATCCTTGCAGAGGCAAATGACGCTTTCCCTTGGCCATTCTGCAGTTCTTTCTGGTTTGTTTTTGTTAAGAGTTTCTAACTGTAAGTATTTATCTGATCACAGAGAATTCAGAATCAACTGAGTATATTCACAGCTGTTCTGAGAAAAGGGACAAGGTTTTGGTCTGAAAGGAATACGTTACACTGCTTGAAAACAGGATTTTTAAAAAATACAAGAGTATTTCCTGTAAAAGTTTTCTTATTTGAATACCGTAATGTATATCCCAACGTACTTCAGTTCATAGCACAGCAAGCATTTGAAAAGCTGTTGGTTTTCCTACGAAGACACTAACTGAATCCCAATGAAAAATTTCTAGATTGTGAAGGAGGTGCCCTAATAGACCTTAGGGGTGCATTTGCACATCTGATTTTTAAGTGTAGTTATTACAGTAATTTCATATACAAAAGTAACCACTATTTTTAGGTATTATTACCTGACTGGCACTTCCCTAAGGCAGCTTTAATGCCTTTTTCCCCCTCTTGTGCTTATTGCATGCTCAAATTCTATGAAAATCTGTCCATGTGCAGTTAGGCTTTAATGTGAGATATAATAAATATCAAATTTTAAAGAACAGCATGTATGTATTTGTCTGACATGTGCATGTATAGAAAAGGTCAAAGGACTTACTGTTAGTGTTTTTATTCAGGGTCGTGGGTACGTGAAACATTCTTCATATGGATGCTATATTTTCTATAATATTTATATCTCTGCTTTGGTATTTCTAGTTCAGTGGCTTAGCTGTTCTTAAGTGTCCTGCATTGTTTTTCCACGTATTTATGTGTTTATTAGCTTATGTCTTCATTCCTCGTGTGTCACCTTCTTGTCTCCTCACCTTCTCTCGTGCCCAAATGATTTTGCAGGGCTGCCCTGCCACAGAAATGGGTCAGAGAAGTTCCAAGAACTGTAGATGGGTTGGATGGGGATCCACCTAGCAACACCACCGCACTAATGCTGGGTTGGGAAATTTGCCCTACAGGAGTTTGTCTTGATTAAAGGCTTCAGTCTGTCTTTGCAACACAAACATAGGAGCCCCCATGCTGCTCTCTGAAATTTACAGCGTATTTTCTTTTTACTCAAGTATATTGAAGCAGAACAGAAGAAAGGATCAAAGGTACCGTAATGTTTCTATAAACAAGTACTACTTAGTTTCAGTTTTTTTATCTTGGGTTTATTTTTTTCCAAACAAATCTTCTAGGCACATTAGGCTCAGATTTCATTTTATTGCCAAATCACCAGCTGGCAACAAAATCACATATGTCTGTGTAAATAAAGTAGATGAGAAGCTGAACAGGAGATTGGGAGATGATTCAAGCAGTCATATTGGCTTCTACACCTTAAAATTTGACTGGTTTATCTGTCTATTCAGCAATGTCCTGTACAGACCCCTTTTCAGCATGAAATACAGAATTACCCCAAGCTGAGATTTTAGTCTGTGGTTTTCCTCCCTTCTAGTGAATTTACAGGAAAACAGATAATTCTCTGGGACTATAACCCAAAAATTCATTTTTTGTTTGCTCATCAAGTGGTGACTAATCCACTCCCTGTTACTCAAATATAGGTGTAACTCTTGTGATGACTGATATTATTATGAAGCATTTTCACTTTGAGGGCCAGATCATCCTTCCTTTGAAGGTAATGCAATTTTGCAACTGGCTCGAGGGCTCTACTACTGCCTTTTTGGTATGTTTGGATTCACTTGGCAATGAAACCTCAAAATTGATTAATTTATCTTTAAGGTCAATGTTGCTATATAGCCCTTTGCCACTTGTAGATAGACAATGGGATGGTCACCTCGATTTGTAACCTTAAATTAAGTTTCTTCATGACACCCCATAATTGTCAGGAAGAAAAAGCCTGACCATTTTTATTAGGCAAACATAAAAAAAAGTTAATAATTGTCATCTTGCTTCTAAAAGCAGATGAACTAGAGCATCTTTTCAGACCTGGGTGATAATGAGACAGAGTTTTCCCGGAGCAGTCACGAAAAATGGGTTTATTTGGCTATACTTATGCTCCTTTTGGGTCCCTGGTGAAAGAAAATTGGAGTTTTGGATAGCTACTGAAGAATTAGGGTATTTGGTCATATTGGTCTATTCAAATCTCTCTCACTGAGGGGAGACGTTCCTTGACTGAGCTGGGTAACGGGATTCCCTTTGTCAGAGCGGTGGCACAGGAACGCTGCAACAGCTATCAGGGATCTGTTTGCAGGGAATTTTGCCCTCAGTCAATAAACTCTAAAAGAGCTTAACTAATGAGTGGGGAAAGAGCTCCTTTATCTGGGAGGCAGAGGACAGAAATGCAAGGGGCTATCCAGTAAATAGGCTTTGTTTCTTGCTGAAACTTTTTAATCCTTGCCTTTTCCCTAACATCCTCCTCTCAGAAGATTTCAATCCCATCTGACGTCTTGCAGCTCTCGTCCCTACTACAAGTTATGCTTTTTCTGTCAAGGGCTCCAATCCTGCTCGCTCTTCCCAGTGTTTCCCTTTAGTTTACAATGCAAGCTGGGCTGAAATGTGGGCAAGAGGGGCTTCAGGTTGGGAAATATCGGGGCATCCTCACTAGCCGACTTTTTTCCCAAATTGGACAGAATAGAGAAATACTTCCCGCCCCACTCAAAATCGTCTGCGGAGAAAGATAAAATGGGAGTTAACAAGGGTCAGGTTTATGACAGGGAAAGGAGGCTGCTAATGACCATTATCTATGCCACAGGTTTAACTTCATTACTTTTGCATTAAGTTCTTAATGCCCAAAGCAATAAGCAAACTGAGTCTTGTTGAACTGTAGTAACCTAATCTTCTCTCCAAACGAAATAGAGGGGAAAGCAGAGTCATTTGACATGGCCTTTATTTCATCTTCTCTTTTCCCATCCCCCATTCACGTATTAGGCGTGTTGTGAGTTTCCCTTCCTTCTCACAACCTTTTTTTGTTTTCTCTTCCCTTCCTTCCTGAATTTTCTGGCTGTCCAAAGTGGTATTTGGTGCAGGATTTACCCTAATCAGAGGGTTTAGGCCTTCTGCAATAGTGGATCCAGGGTTTGTCACATGGAGAAGTCTATCTTGATACGTTCTTAAAATACAGAAATATGCAAACTATGTCCAGAATCAAAAGCTTTTAATTTCAGAGGTAAGACAAACTTGAGCGAGCCATGACATTGTGGGTCCTAATAATCACAGAATCATAGAATAGTTTGGGTTGGAAGGGACCTTTAAAGGCCACCTAGTCCAACCCCCCTGCCATGAGCAGGGGCATCCTCAAGTAGATCAGGTTGCCCAGAGCCCCGTCCAGCCTGACCTGGAATGTTCCCAGGGATGGGGCATCTCCCACCTCTTGGGGCAACCTGTGCCAGGGCCTCACCACCCTCAGTGTGAAAAACTTCTTCCTTGTGTCTAGCCTATATCTCCCCTCCTTTAGTTTAAAACCCTTATCCCTTGTCCTGTCACAGCAGGACACAATAACTCAGAGCTCAGATCTAGGAGAGCACATTTGCTGGGTGTTTCAAAGTGTGATCACACTTTTGCAAGGAGAGTTGAAGGTCTTTGATTGTTGTATCTGAATGTGACTTGTGGGCATATACCAGCCTTGACTCCAACCATTAGTTCACCTTCTGCCCATTCTCCAGTTATGACCCCTGCTGACATTCTTGGCTCTGAACTTGCCCCACTAGATGTGCAAACAGTTTAGGTTTAGTGAGCAATGAACAAACACCAACAGAGAATTGAATGTAATTCATGATTTAGAATGAGATCAGCATTTCCGTTGTTTCAGCTCTTTTCCTACTCACCCTCAACTTTGTCAACTAAAAAATAATGAATTACCCTCTTCTAGCGTGACCTGCAGACTTCTGCTCTGTGGCTGGAAAAGGAAAAGCCGTTGAGTAAGAAGAGGGAGCACAAATGGATTTCCTAATACGTGCTGTTGCCAGACAAACAGCCTCAGCTTTTGGCAAAGGATGAAACCAACAGGGTGTCTTTTTTGGGTTCCCCAGCAGAATGAGAGGGAAAGAACCAGTGCTGGCAGGTAACTGGTGAAACCAAGTGTCCAATGTCTAAGAAACATATTACTGCTTATAGGAAAAGGATTCCAAAGTGATAGGTGCCTGAGAAATATGATAGATTAGATAGATAGAAGAAAATAATATAAACTATGAAGAGTTAAGCGATGAATGTGAAAACCTATGAAAAAACCCTATCAGCAATGCAATGTAATATATTACCATAATCCAATATTATATGGTAACCTCCATATGAGAACCTTGCACTCTGAGTAATAAGTGCCGAAGGCTGAACATTTATCTTATGACCCGTTCCCTGTTCAGAACGATCAGGGTTACCAGATTTTCGGGACCCTGAGAAAATTGTCCCTCTGTAATGACGTTTCCCTGCCGTGCAGCACAAAGGGTTTTAGTTTCCTTGCCCCTTTCTGTCTTGGAAAGAACATATCAATGTGTTTTTTCCTGTAGCCAGGAAACTGTGGCTACAATAAGGTCCATGAGTGTCATAGTGAGGCTTGATAGATCAGTCTGACAGCCATCATCTGTTTTAAGTGGTATCTCTACAGACCCGTCTGCCTCCTGACTGCTTGGTGTGACTCTACAGCTGCTTTTTTGGCCTGTACTGTGCACAGATTTTTCTTCAAATTGCTAACATATTCATCACTTTTCTCTCAAATGAGAGATTTCTTGTACTTTTAAAATGGGTGTCAAGTGAGCTACAGGGCATGTGAATTCAAGCTGCTGGGAATGCCACAGGTAGGAAGGAGTGAATGGCGGATCCCACCCCAGGTATGTGTAATTCAAGCAAATTAAATGGTCGCAATTGTGTCTTTGGTACCGATGCTGAGTTTTGCCTCCCTTCCATGAGAGGGAAGGGAGTGTATTTTATCCCTGCACTGGGCTTTTTAAGATTGCTGGCTATCAAACTCAAATGTCTCCCGCCTAGATAAGTTTCTGACCTTTCCCACTTCTCTCTGTCTTCAAGCTTTCTCCCGTTGGTAACATCTCTTGAGTAACAACATCTCTTGATGTTTTTCAGCTTGCCTGGGATTCACAGAGAACCCATGTTTATTAAGATATCATTATTAAATTCTGCAAGAAACAAACAAAACCAAAAAGCCTTCCACTCCAGTAAAATAACTACCCCTTCCATAAAAGAATTGAGAAGAGATGCACGCTTTTTAAATTCTGATTGCGGTCTCTTTTCAGACATGGGAAACCACTTCATTGGATGCCAAATTGGGTACTTAGCCACTAAGTGCCTATTTTTGAACAAACAAGCTGCCACAGCTCTGAAGTTCAGGGTGAAGAGGGCTTAGGGAGAAGCAACGCTATTTTCCAGGAGTGCAGAGCAGATCAAGGGCCCCTGTGCAGTGAACTATATCTGATTCAACACAGCCTGCAAAATTAAATTTTGTTCAGCTTAAGCATTTAATTACTGCAGATGTTCAGGAGATACTCTGTGAAGCATCACCTACTGGGGCCCTTTGGACAGATGTTGTTTGCTTTGACACTCCATCTGTCACTTAGAAATAATCACTGAAGCTTTAAGCAGCATAACCCTGCAGGGCTGGCATCAAGGCACGGCATGTAAGAGGTTAAAAATAAGGTCAAGGTCATCGCACACCATGCATGCTAGAAGGTCGGTCAATGACGATTGCCACTTCTTGCTCTCCGTGATTTTCAGCAAAGAAATGTATGTATCGTTACACAAAAGCCTTTATTTTGCTTTCTGGCAGATCTTCTAATACCAATCGTACTGGCTCTATAGCTCGTTGGAGCTTTACAGTCAGAACGTGTTTTGGAGATGAGCAAGATATGGCAGCAAACAATGAGTATGGCTTAAACCAAAGGAAAACTTGGTCGTTTTATACTAGCAAACAGAGACATGTAGTATTGATACGGATGTGGGACAGCGCTGGGATCTACTGAAAGACAGCATAGTTATTAGTTGGCCTCAGAGAAGTACAGTGCATTTTCTTTTTGCATTGCTGTTCCTCGGGTTTTTGGCCATGTCTCAGGAGGAGGAATTGTGGACACAATGAACTGAGCTAGTAAATACGCCTTGCCATGTTTGTAAAATCTTGTTAAGCCCAGACCATTCTTGCTCCTGCTATGTCTGAAAAATCTGTCCACACTGAGGCCTTTAAATAGCCTTAGCAGTGGTGCTGCTGTAAGGGGGGTAGCAGGATGCGTCGCTCTGTGCTCCCTTGTTGATGGGGGCAGTCAGTTCTTCCCCCACACCGCTGTTCCCAGCCCTGTTAGTACCACGTATTATAAAGCCAAAGGGTACAATAGACCTATGCATTGTGATCCATAGTATAACATTTAATTCTGTATAAATCCGATTTGAAATGCCTCCCAGAAATCTGATCAGAAGGTATTGACTTTATTAGCTCCATTTACAATCTCGCAGAGAAATTAAATAGGTTCAGTAGGCTGTGGTTTTCCTTAAACTCATGTTGATTGCTTATAGGTTTGTCCATTTCCATGCTTTGAGGTTCACGTTATTCTTTTGGTTAGTTCGCTTTCATCAGTCTTAGTACCAGAGTAATGTATCTGTTCATTGTCTTTTAAGACATTGGCATAACAGCACGTTTATTTTCTAGAATCTTCCTTCTTCCAAGGCATGCTGAAAATATTTGCTTCCCTGTTTGGGAACTCTTAGATGGGAATTGCTTCAGGTGCATTGTCTTGAAAAATGTCCTTCTCTGCTAGTAGTCTTTTGCATTTCAATTTTAGCTCTAAGCACAAATTCCATTTTAAGATTCGTAATAAACTTCAGATTTACTCTATTTTATGCATTATCCTACTGATTATATAATTTTCCTTGGTTTTATTAGTTTTCTGCAATTTGTTGGTGTAGATTAGTTATTTGACCCAGTACCACCTCATCTCTTGACTATGGGTTGTGGCATCTGGGGCTTTTAGTAAGATGTTCATAAACAATTCCCAGTCTTGTCTGGTCAGTGACACTTTTTCCCTCAACTGAATTGCCCATAACAGTTTCACAGACCTGAAAACTTTTCAGGACTCCAAGTACATGCCATTATCAGTTTAGATAGTTTGATCTTGTTGCCTGTAACAGGGGTGATTGATTTATAATTAATTGTACTTATGTTACCAGTGTTTGTCGGGTGATCAGTTCCTGTTTGTCAAGAGAAAGCTGGAGAGGTTTTCCCCAGCCTGGTGACTTCTCCACCACCTAGGTTACAGCTAGGATATTTAGTAATTCTAAGGCGATTTAGCATCAATCTCTCATGGGAGACCTTGAGGTTAGTAGATTATCTTTTCATCCTACACCTCATAAACAGCCGGTTTTTATATCGGTCACCCTGCTTTCTAGCATGATGGTAGGGGATGTCAACTCATATGCCATCTTGTTGCTTTATCAGGGTCATCAAGTAGGAAGTGTTCAGGACAGCTTGTTTTGTTTGGGTTTTTTTGGTTTTTTTAAAAGTGTTAGTGACTTGGTTATAGGTAATGCTATCTTTTCCACTCCTCATTTTCTTCTGAGACCTAGCCCCTATCTAACTAGATTACAACCATTGATTTAAACATTCAGTCATGCAAATCATTCTACGAGGTTCAGTAATAGCAGCTAGGTCAAATTAGTGCTCATAAATGACTAATTCCATTTCCTCTTGTTTATTACCCAGGCTTTTGGCATTGGTGTATAGTTAATTAAATAATTTCTTCTCCCCATCCTCTCTTTGCATTCAGTGCCTTCCTGACCATAGTACCCAATGGAAATCCATCAAGGGCAGGATTTACCGATGCTGCTGTTTTAGATGATGGTTGGGTGCTCTCCTCACCTCCCTGGGGTCCTTCCAAGTGAGAGCTGAGCATTACAGCACGAGAAGCTGTTAGTGCTTCTGCTGTTCCTGTCTTGCATCTACACTGAGAGATGGAGGTCAAGGACTCCTTTAGTGGTTTTTCTTTTGTCCTGTAACATACAATCCTGTCTCTGTCTCTTTTCTGTTCTCCTGAATTGACAGATTATTGTGCTTTGTCATTTTTTGGTCCCTACCCCCTATTGAAAGAGATGTCTGACTTCAAGGGATGTGCCTTGCGTCAGGAGATCAATTAGCCTTGTTCAGCGTCCCTTCTGGAGCTTCTTTTTTCTTATATCCTGACTTACGCTTCCATGTCTGATTTCTGTTACTGCTTGTCCTTTATATAGATTTTGTTCCCTTCTTCATCGGAAGGAGAATATTTTTTCCTATCAAGCGATGGCTGCTGCTGCTTCTCATCCCAGGATTTAAATAGACTAGCATTTTTCTCCTGTTTTACCAGCACTAAATTCACAGAAAACAGAAAACCAAGCCCGTGCCCTGTCAAACAGAGACTCTCACAGTGTGGTGACCCTCTTTCTGTCACCTGCCACATTTTTCATGCTCAACCTACAGCTGTGAAACTGTTTTCTTTCCTCCCTCTCTTTGAGCAACAAAGTCCAAAGAGCACTCCTCGGCTTGATGCCTGTCTCAATTTGCAGAACATCCTTGGACAGAAATGACATTGATAACAGTGAGAGAAGAGTCTTCGTGAAAGCAGCAGCAGCAGCTTTCCATTCCCGGCTCTTCCAGTGGGTCTGAGCTAATCACAGCCGTGCTGCAAACTTTATTTAATTTGTATAGGCCTGTTCCAGAGCCTTCCCATTGACTTCAGGGGCATTGGATCGGGCTGTATGGTAGCTACAGCTTTGCCTTATGACTCAGTATCACTGCCTTGGAACTGTGTCTGCCAGATCAGTCAGATTTTCCATTAAAACATTCTCTGAGGAGAGAAATGAGTGTTCAGCTAGCTGCCTGCTAGCAGAAAAGTCTGATTTTTCACTTGTATATTTTTCCCAAATAACTTCATCCTCCACCATGAGAAACTTCTGGGTTTCAGGTGGGACAATTCTGTGAGTCTCTTCTAGAGAGCTGAGAATATCTGCTTGAATCTTCACTGGCTAGCCCTGCTTATTTTGTTCGAATGTTCCTTTTGTCCTTTCAGTACGTTTCCATGTTGTTACCTGAAATGAGAGGAAAATTATTTTTTAGGAGTAAAATGTGCAGATCATATTTCCAGTTAATCTTCTGTGATAGCAGTTGCTATTGTGTGACTAATTGACCTGTGACTAAATAACTATAATAGTAAAATAGTTTAGATTTTTATGGTGTTAGGTTAAAATTAAAACTATGAATTCTGTAAAGCAGTAGTTGTTGCAAGCTGAGCATATACTCTGTTAGAGAAAAGGAGACTGTTTGCATTACCAAGCTATAGTATATACCTACCTCTTCCCGTATAAGTGATTTCCAAAGGTTGGGGGTTTTGGCTTGTATTTTTTCTGTTGGTTTTTTTCCTGAGGGAGAGCCAGACCTGAGTTTTGTAGTCTGATTTGTGTTTCATTTTGGTTGGTTTGTTGCTGGAAACGTTTAAGGGTGTGAAATTAATCTGCCCATGTAACACACCTCCTGCCACTCCGACTTGGTTCCTTACCTGCTCTGGGACTTTGGTTGCTGAGCCATCCATACTGCACTCGAGGCAGTTCAGCCCCAGGAAGGAAGGGGATTCATTTCTCTTTATACAAATCAGTGTGTTGGTCACAGTTGCTTTCCAGCCTCTTGCTCTAACAGGCAGGGAGATGTGCAGAGTCGTAGGAGAACTTCAGCCAACTGGAGAAAACGTGTGTATGTGTGTGAGAGTGGTGGTTGGAGATACACAAACGCATAGAGAAGCTGTAGAAGAAGGTAACTGCACCTAGAAATTAATGAGTCATCTCCTGACATCTATCTGACTATCTTGCCCCCTAATGATAGGGAAAGATAGAAGATTTCTTCATCTGAGCAAATATAGGTAGTGGTATAAGCAGACATATCTTCATTTGTCTTCATGGGAGTCAGGAAAACCCCCACGAGTCACCACCCCTGGGAACACAGACTTTCACTTCTGGGATGGAGTTGTGTCTGAACAAAGAAAAGTTGAGACGGATGGATTGAAGTCACAGAGCAAACCACGGAATGCTATGTTGAAGTCAGGACATGAGTGGAAAGAGCTTCCCACGTCTCAGTGCTTTAAAGAAGAAAAAAGGAAATAAACACAAAATTGTTAGCAGTTTGCAGTTTTGCTGCTGTCTGCTCCTCTTGTTGGTTTTCCTCCTCTCTGTTCTAGGAATTCTATAGTAGTGCTATGAGGAATAATCAATTAATGCTTAGAAAGCAATTATAATGATTCCCAGTTCACACATGAATAAACAGAACGCAGCTTAGGTGACTGAGTCACAATCATTTTCTGCGTCTGATAGGGCATGGACAGCAACAAAGAGCCGGCTCAGCACTTGTGCTCCAATTGCTATTTTGCCAGAAAAGTTGGGGCTGGAGATCAAACAGACAGAAATGAGTTATAAAGCTCGCTGAATGTAAATTGCTGTGCACTGTTTAAAAAAAAAATAAATCGCTGCACTCAGTAGTGATTTCACAAGCACTGCACAGCTAAGGCAAGACTTGCTTGAGGTCCTACAGGATGACCGTGGGTCGTACCAAGGACAGGATCCAGGCGTCGTGACTCTAGTGCTGTGCTTAAGCACAAGACCATCTTTCCTCCCTCTACAAACTTGATATTTTACTATAGAATACCTTATCGTATAAGTCTATATGTGATGCTTTCTTGCGTGTTTAGCCTGAAACATAGTTAATGTAGAAACGTCCTTCTTATGTGCATCGTAGCTCATAATGTCTTGCTTTTATTGGAAAATTCACAGCTTCAGTTGAGACGCGTGGCCTGGTACTGTGATCGCTCATTGATGTTATTCACGGCTCTGTGTGTCCGCTGAGCAAGGGCCTTTGGTACTCCATGTTCAGAATAGGATCGCTCCTTTCTCCTCCAGGGATGAAAGTGTTACCATCATGTAAGACCAGGTCGGCATGAAGTTCTCTCTTCATGTCTGGGGACATCTTTTTGTTATTTGAAAACCCATAGAGCCCATATAACTGCAGAAGCAGCAGCACAAGCCTCGCTATCCTGCTTCATGAACTATCAGCCAAACAAGCAAGCCAGCTTTTGAGTCCTCCGGGGTCATTTTATTTTTAGGGCTGATGCCTGAAGCAGGAAGAAAACAGCTTGATCTGTAGGTTCTGCTTTGAGCTTCCAGTGCTGGCAACAAAAAGCAACTTCTTTTGACGCGCAAGCTGGGTTTAACCAATGGAAAGAGCCGTACGGGCCAGCGAGTTGCCATAGTTTGAGTGTTGCTGCTCGGAAGCCCAGCACAGTTCCTTGTCTGTCACAGAGCTGATTTACTTTTGATCTCTTCAGTCTATACTTGACATTCCAGCTGTTTTTCTGTCTCTTTATTTAATATCGGGCTTTTTCTCTCCACGCTTTTTCAGGTTTTTCATTTTTCCTTATTTGTCTGAAATCCATCTTGGAGACACTTGTTGCCCTGTTTTCTGATCTGTTTTGAGCCCCTGCCAGCTGCTGCTGCTGCCAGTGGATAAAATGACTGAGTCACCACTTTGTGAATTTTGCATTTGCTTGTGGGGTGGCAGAGCCAAGGCCATCATGAACAAATCAAGCAACCACAACAAAGGCCCCAAACACAAACACTGGGACTTAACCTCAAAGCACATGCTGGAGCCCGATGAGGTGACAGCCAGCAAAATGCATACCAAAGGACCTCAAAGCATTACTCAATCTCAGTCCTACTTTAACCACATCAGAGGCATACACCTCACACAGCTCCGGATCAGGGGAGAGGGTGGAAGGGAAAGGTAGCAGTGACCAAAGGACCTTTTTCCTCCTTCCAGAATGAATTTATCAGAGCAGAGCAGCAGATGAAAAAAAAGAAAAAAACACTCAGGGTTATCGAACACAGCCAAGCTGCAGTCAAACAAAGCAGCGCTAAATGCACGAGAGAAGGCCCAGCTTGGCAGTCGTCTCTCCGGACCAGCATCGTTTCCCTACAGCAATGGCAGCGTGCTGTCACCACGGTGCTTCCCTGCTTTGGCTTTGATCTGTACCTGCTCTCGTGAAATTGTCCCAGCGCCGACGCGCTCTCAGTGGCTGTTTCCTTGTTTCCCTTGCTTTCTAAACGTCCTGCTCGTTAGCCTAAGAAACATCATGTCAGGAAAAAAACGATGTCTCTGGTTGACCTGAAGGGCCAGTGGGTGTTTGGGCTCTTCACGCCTCTGTCTGCTGGGACTAGAGCTGGCCAGAAGGTAATTTATACCCTATGTGCCAGCAGTGATTAGCTAAACACAGGGTTAATCAGCACGGTGACGCTGAAGCCGGTGGAGGTTTTGTTGCTTAATTTTAGCTTGATCAGGGTCACCCCTATGCTGCCAGCAGACACACGGAGGCATTTAGCGTAACCCGGGCATCGGGGCTCTGTGGCTGCCTCCAGGTTTGGACACTTTTGTTGATGGTGAGTTTTACTAGGGATAGACAGGCTGTAACGCACTCATCCGATCTGCAAGCAGATGACGGGACTGTATCAGTGTGTCGTTTGAAATAACCTGGTCTCTTTGGCTTGGAATAGCCCTATAGTAAAAAGATTTTTCATTCTTTAGCCCTGATGCAAAAGGGAAATGGGTTCCTATTTGCATTGTCCCCACAGTGTTTGTGTAATTAATGTACGTGGGGGTTCTCCCTCCCCCACTCTCTCCCAAGGTAAAAAATGACCTTGTCAAAACTTAGATTACAAAATCTTAGTTACTAAGCAATGGGTAGGGCCCCACTGGGATGGCATCCCGGCTCCTGAAATGGTATGTATAGTAAAAACTAATAAAAATGGTGTCAGAGGCTCTCAGGCTTCCAAGTCCCCTGCTGTGTGACCCCCTGATCCCAATTTATTAGCTGAACCCAGGGAAGCAGACAAACCTCGCTGGGTCCAGACTGTAGGCTCCAAGAAGGGAAATAATGCGAGGTCCAGAGCAGCGGCTCCAGAGCAGGAGGGAAGGAAGGCGGGAGGGAAACCCTCCTGGAAAACAGGGGGTTGAGAGTAGGGCTGGAGGGAGCCGCCGACAAGAGCCATCTGAGCAGGATGGGGAAGGAAAACTCGCTCGCGTTGAACATGTCGGAGAGGAAGGGAAGGAAGGGGGTGGGGAGAGCAGGGCTTGTAAGGAGGCAACCAGCCAAAGTTGTTTCCTTTCATGTGTTAGCAGCGTGCTTCGGTCTGAGATCACCTTGTGCTGGCGACGGAGGATTTAGCAGCTGGGGGTGGCAGATGGAGTGGCAAAGAATGTGCCCTGTGGGTCAGAGGGGGATGCCCCTTCCCGCTCCCCAACTGCAAGAATTTTCCCTTTAAAGCATTAAAGGCGATGCAGCTCATCACGTTACTGCTAGCCCCCTGGATTTCCTCTTTGGTGTGCAGTACACATAGCAATTAAAGCGTGTTGCACAAGGGGAGTGTGATTTTTTTTTTTTTTTCCCCTTCCTTGAAAAGCTGCCAAAGCAAAGTGATATTGATGAGGATGGCTCGCTTCGATTAGCAGAGGCTGGCTAAGGAACAGGCACCTCCAGCCCGTTTCCCTCCCTCTCTTCTGCCTTTGACAAGAAACCTCAGTATTTTCTCTGCTTTTAGGAGTTGTCTGTCTGATCTGCGCTTCTAATCTATGCCCAAATCGAGCTTAAGTAGGGGCAAGACGCATAACAATAACTCTCCTTGTTTAATGCCAACCGTTGCATTTGAAGTGCTTTGGCTTCCCAAGGGTGATCTTATCAGGAGAAGGGATTGCACTTTTTTAAAAGCATGATTATGCAGTAAAATGGCTAATGATGAAAATGAAGGGATGGAGGCTGTGTGGAAGGTAAGCATACGGCAATAGAGCAGGCCTGTCCCATTTGCCAAGTCTTTATGCATCTGTAATTTTCTGTTTGGAAATGTATCTGGGGTTTCCTGAGGAGGGACTGGCCCAGTGTTTCTCCTACTCGGTGACCTTAATGTTGGTTTCTAAGAGCAAACAGAAGGGCAGGCCTGTGTCTCTGGCTGCCTTAGTGCTGTCTGGCTTGTACAAAAAAGGGTTGTGATTATATTCCCGCTTACCTGGAGGTATCTTGGAGAAACACCCCTGGATGTAAGACAGAACAGATAACAAATTTGGAGGCTGGAAAAACATGTGTGTACGGGCAGGTTTTCTCCTTCATGCTATTAGGAAATAGGCTGCAGCTCTATAAATCTGGGCTTTCCTGGCTCTGTTTTGTTTCTTTTTAAATCACTGCCAGGGTGATCAGTTTAAACAACCACATCATTTGTGCTTTCCGTAGTTGAACACAGGAATTTTGAAGCGTTGTCTAAAGTAAAGAAATGTAACATACTCCTCCTCTCTCCCTCCTTAGCTGCACTCAGTGTGAGTCTGATGGCTAGCAGACGTCCTTGGTAGAGGATCAAGATGTACTTTCTCCCCTGACACACTCTACAACCAAGGAGAGCTCAAACCTGCATCCAGACTTGGCTCAGGCGTTGCTGTTGATGCACAGAGGAACCTGAAATGCTGCTGGTGAGCTGCAGCTCGGTGTTTGCCTCTCTGCCATGCAATGAAATAGGTGTGATGTCTTTGAGAGAAAGATGAGCGATGAAGGCTCGGGATGAAGAGGAGCATGGCTGGAAATGATGCTGTGCCTGCTCTTCCTAGGGCTGGGGGTTTCCACACTTCCCAGTGAGGCTACGGGCCTGGCTGCTAACACCTGCATCCATGTGCTGTGTCCATGGGACTGAAAATAGAAGAGGAAGCATGGGCCCAGACAGGTAGGCTTCCCTCCTGCACGGGCGTCAGCAACAAGCAGCCTCAACCGTAACTAATGATAGAGTTGCCCTGCTCTAGGGCATGTGTTGGGCTTTGCTGCATGTGGACGCTTCATCTAGATACTGGTCTGGGGATAGCTGCACAATGCAGCCGTGTCCTACAAGTGCTTCCTGAGGTTTGGGAAGGGGAAGGCGGCTCCCTTGGGTGCGTTCTGTTGTCTGATTTGGTTGTGGTGGAGCCTCAGCATCCGCAATTGAAGGGCAACAGCCCTTTGGCGTCACTTGGGTGCTGAAGCAGTGCAGGGGTGGAGGGTCTGAGTTCTCCTTAATGTAGATCCCCCCCATAACCTTGGGCAAGTTGCATTCACTGCACAGCCCTTG
Source organism: Phoenicopterus ruber ruber (assembly GCA_009819775.1). Classification (NCBI taxonomy): domain Eukaryota; kingdom Metazoa; phylum Chordata; class Aves; order Phoenicopteriformes; family Phoenicopteridae; genus Phoenicopterus; species Phoenicopterus ruber. The sequence continues at coordinate 6,273,954 of CM020230.1, forward strand.
CCTTTTGTGGCTGAGGTATCATTTTTCTCAAGATAAGCTGAAATTCTGTGCGTTCATGGATGACTTTTATCTTGCCATCACAGACAGTGTTCACTTTAAGTGTGAGAGCAACTGCTTTGCTTTACAACTTGGATGTGAGGAGGGATTATTTTGCAAGAGGTTATGGGAGAGTGAGAGAAGTTATGATCAAGTTGTGCCCTCTGGAATATGCTGCGGGATGAAGATGTGGAGAGTGATATCTTCACTTTTATTCCCTTCCCTTTGCTGATGATTCAGAGCAGAAATGACCTGGGTCATTTTATGTCAGAAAAGATGCTGGGCTGATCTGAAACAAAAGAAGAAAAGCAAGTCACTGTTTCAAGTGCATTTGTGGTTCAGTTGAATGAAAGCCCAGTCTTGCCAACTCATGATTTGATCATCAGTGCCGCAATGCATAGTCCTTTCTTATAGCTCCAGGTCTTGAGTTATGGAAGGTCTTAAAATATATTCTACACACCCCCCCGCTCTTCCCCCATAGGTTTCATTATTTCAAAGAAAATATAGGAAATGACCTCAGTGTACCCTCAGGACTGAGGGTACTGGAAGGCAATGGATAAAAAACTGGCTCAGATTGCGAGGCGAGAAGATGGTGATATACAGTTCATATAAAAAGATAAAGAAAAAATGGGTTTTTAGTATTGCTAGCTCAAACTTTGAACAATACAAGAGAAGTTCCTAGATTTGGAATCTGAAAAGGAGCTTTAAGTCACCTGTTTGTAGCTCCATGGATTGAGCTAAGTGGGTGGGAGTTGAGTTTGTAGAAGTGTCCTGGAGATCTGCAATGCAGATGTGAAGGCAGGAGAGCAACTTTCGGAATTTTTACCAGCACTGTGATCTTGGTCACATTTGTATAAATCCAGGGGAATATGGTTGTCCTGTGTGAACTGACGATTTCTTTCTATATTGTGGACCAAACCAAAAAATGTGAAAATAGGTCCTCTTGTGCCTGCCTCTGGCTCAAAACGACAATGACGTTTTGGGGTTTTTTTTCTCTTTTTTTTCCTACTTTTCTTTAATGTTTGATTAAGCGGGGGGGGGGGGGAATTTAAATCTCTGTTCATGGTGGGACACTGAAGTATCCTTACTGGGACGAAAGTAAGGTGTATGCATACACGTAGAGAATATTTTGATTACTATCAATGCCGTTGGATATTCACGTGCAGGGTCACTATCCCCACATAGAAAATGCATTAATCAATACACCAATTACTACTTTAAGAGAGCTGGAAGTTGTGTATGGATTTGGAAGTATGGCAAATGCAGTCAGTCATACGATGCCAATGAACAAACTAATGCTCCAACGTGAATGAAAAACGTACTCCTGTTCCTGACGCTGAGAACAGGCTTAGGAGCGTGAAAGGTGTTTTGTCTCTTCCTGCCGTATCAGTTGGTCGAGTAAAGAGATTTCCTTGGAAAGGAAAAAGATGATGTATTCTGTAGTCAGTAAGTGATGGGCTGGTTTCTGGATGGCAGCGAAGGGCAAGGTTAGGTTATTTGGCAGGGAACCTTTGGTGACAGTGATTGGAGCTGTCAGTGAGAACGACGCCGGGGAGCATCCACCTGTATGTTTAGAACCTGCTCTGTGAATTTGGATGTGAAGCAGGCCAGAAAAGATATAAAAGATGTGAAAGGAGGATGGGAGCTTTTCCCTAAGGTGAGATTCTGGACGCAATAACCTGTTTCTGTCAGGCTGTGTTAAAGTAAATAGGTTAATAACAGTTTGGGGTTTTACCATTAATCCTGCCTGTGATTTCTACTTAGGTATATTTATGTGTGCCATATAGTTCCAGAGAGACTGGTCAGAGGTGAACTCAGCAAAGAAAAAAATATTCCATAGAATCATAGGATTGTTTAGGATGGAAAAGACCTGTAAGATCAAGTCCAACTGTTAACCCAGCACTGCCAAGGCCACCACTAAACCATGTCCCCAGGCGCCACATCTACACGTCTTTTAAATCCCTCCAGGGATGGTGACTCCACTACTGCCCTGGGCAGCCTGTGCCAGGGCCTGACAGCCCTTTCAGGGAAGAAATGGTTCCCAAGATCCAACCTAAACCTCCCCTGGCGCAACCTGAGGCCGTTTCCTCTCGTCCTGTCGCCTGTTCCTTGGGAGAAGAGACCGACCCCCCCTGGCTCCAATCTCCTTTCAGGGAGTTGCAGAGAGTGAGAAGGTCTCCCCTCAGCCTCCTTTTCTCCAGGCCAAACCCCCCAGGTCCCTCAGCCGCTCCTCACAGCACTTGCGCTCCAGACCCTTCCCCAGCTCCGTTGCCCGTCTCTGGACACGCTCCAGCCCCTCAGTGTCTGTCTTGGGGTGAGGGGCCCAGAACTGACCCCAGCACTCAAGGTGCAGCCTCGCCAGGGCCGAGCACAGGGGGACGGTCCCTGCCCTGGTCCTGCTGGCCACACTATTTCTGATACAGGCCAGGATGCCGTTGGGCCCTCGTGGCCACCTGGGCACACCCCTGGGCTCATCTTCAGCCGCACTCGACCAACCCCCCCAAGCCCTTTTCTGCCGGGCACTTTCCAGCCACTTCCCCCCAAGCCTGTGGTGCTGCCTGGGGTTGGTGTGACCCCAGTGCAGGACCCGGCACTTGGCCTTGTTGAACCTCATACAATTGGCCTAATTTCAGCATAACCTGACACGGATCGTGCAGAAACGTTGCTACCACTACAGAGCAAGATAGCGCTGATCCCTCCTGCCTTGCCCACATGTAAGACGATGATTTGGGGCATGGATGCAAATGGGTGTTGTGCTCCTGTGATGGCAGTAGCCCCCAGACCTGCTGAGTTCCTGCGAGCATTGCAGAGCACGTGCTGCCTCATGGATGCAAAATACCCTCTTTTGCTTTGGAGCATGAGGCTTTGGGGTAGGTCTCTACCCTATTCTGGAGGGTTCATGTCTGTTGCATTTTTAATTTTAAATATCAATTTCTCTGTTTTAAGAGAGAATAACTTTCTTAGTTTAGTTGACTAAGTTTTCTTAAATTGAGTCTAATTTATGAGATGATCAGGGACTCCTGGCCTACTCTATGTTTCTTCTAGTTCAAACATAAGGGATAAAACCAAAGGGCAAATCTGAGCTTGGGGGAGAGAGAATAGTGATTTCAATGTAATCACGTTATCTACACAAACGCTGCACGTCACAGTCCCAAGCAGAGCTCGCCACCTTTCTAAAGAGGGAGTGTCTGAGATGTAGAGAGCTGGAAAGATGAGAGGGGCAGAAAAGCCAAGAAGGGCAAGAGTAAATACTGGTTGCACAAAGCCTGAAGGGGAGGGAGCATCTAGTGATCAGACTATCGAGCCTTAGATCTGTAAATAATGGTACCATGTTTATTCCCTCCGGGGCCCCATTGTCAGAAAGACTTTTTTTTCCCCTTGTCAGCCAGAGAGAGATAGCCGTGGTTTGTCTGAGTGGGAACGGAGCGCGTGCCCCTTTCCCAGGGCTTGTCACAGCCATGGGGATGTGGGTATGACAGGGAAAGGTGCATTTCAAATGGACCTTTTCAGGAGGTTAACTCGTTGTCACTTAAAGAATCAGAAGATTTACAGTGTCTGTTTATGATCAAAAAGTAACATCTTTCTCTATCTTTCTGCAGTATATTTAGGAGAGACATAATAGCCTGGTCATGTGCTGGAAAGAAATGACTCATTTCATATTGAGTCTAAGTGAAACTAATGTATTACTCATTTTTATGCAACTCTAGTAAATTGTACTTATTAAAAGGGGGGGGGGAGGGGAGTGGAGGAGGGACAATTGCCTGAAGTCTAACCAATATGTACTAGAAAATTAATTTAGAAATACGGTTGACCTCAGCTTCCTCATAATGAAAATCTGCTGACAAATCTTGTGATTTTGTTTCTTCTTTTAAAGCAGCCCTCGGGGTTGCTAGTAGTTCAGGTGTCAGGACCAGCTACTGATTCAAATCTTGGCTGGATGATTTTGCTGCTGTTCTTCCAAAGACAGACTCCAGATTCAGTTGTCTTCTGGGCTTTCTGCGCTGCTTGTTGCTAAAGCATCCGAGTCCGACTCCGTTGCTGAGGTCTGCTGGTGGTGTGTGAAAGAGCTCTGCAGGCTGCTGAACCGTGAGCACAGCTTTAGTGGCTCTGAACACGGGGGTTGCTCCCTCTTCAGATGATACTAAAATCCTGTGAGGTGTCCATGCACCAAGGCGGGCTGATCTCTGCCTCACAGCCCCTGGGTGATTTTTTGCTGACTGTCTTCTGCTTAGAGCAAATAATCCAAAACCCATTCTCATTCCCAGCACTATTTATCATTGAATTCTGATTAACTGAAGCCGCATATCCAGAGCAGCTAGGAAAATGGCAGCAATTTTCAATTAGAATATCCAGAACAACCTTGTCACCTCTTTCATAATCATTGCTTTTATTTTCAAAGGTTAAATAAGATCATTTTTAACAGCACTGAGCACTCTTTTTCTTCAGCCATTCTTGCAGTGCGTACGGGGAGAAGTCCCACGCACCACTAAGCTGTGATTAAGATCAGAAAGAGGGCTCAGTGTTCTCTGGTGTCCCATTTTTTCATCCGTGATTTCCATTCACATCTGCTGAGTTCACAGAATGGAAGGTCTGTAGCACCTGGGCTGCTGCTGGGCACCTTACCCTCCTCCTCCCTCTCTCTCTGTGAAGTTCATGGAGTTAGGAGGGAGCTGGTGACCGTTGCTGGTGTACGAAATACCGCGGCGTCTCTTTGGCTCGCCAGCAGCTACACCGCAGGGTCACTGCACTGGGAGCAGTCACACTTTATCTGACGTGGATTTTGGTGAGAGTTTGGCTCAGGAAGGAACTAAGGAGAATAGATATATCATAAAAGTGAGGGGGTTTTTGCTTGTGCTTTTTTATGGGGTTTGTGTGTGTGTTTATTTTCTAAATCACTCTCCCGGCCATTTCTTTTTCACAAATGAAAAGAAAGGAGCCTGGGAAAAAGCAAAGCTACTAAAGTAGTTGGAGTGATTGTGGCTGGTTTAAGGGGTGGGCAGACACTTCTCTGAAACTGGAGAGATCTAATCCTTGCCCTTCGTTCAAGTAAGCTGTAAAAAGCACTTACGCTTCTGGAAACAAGAACTGAAAGCAAACCTAAGCAGAGCCCGTGGAGTCCTTCAGCTCAAGGGGTTTCAATAGACGTGTCTTAGTAAGAGAGACTGGTTAGGAAGCACCTGGAAACTTATCTAATTTTTCCAGCTATTCCGGTTGATCTAATGAAAGATCTTATTTCTGCCTACAAGCACTGCTGTGCCTGGGTCCTCAGACCCTCAGTGCTGAAGCAAAGCACTGCTAGAAAAATATTTACGAGACAAAATGGAAATATGGTTTCCTCCTGTTGTCAGTCCCAACTTTACCCCAGTTCTCAAAGGGCTATGAAATGTTGTGCTTTATTAGTGCTCGGATGACGGAAAAAATGTTATTTTCTTTTTCAGGTTTTTGTATTCACTTTGCACTTTGTCAGTTAAAAAAAAAAAAAGGCTGAGGTTTGCTAGTAGGCTGTGACATGTTTTCAAAGGCCTTGGCATGTAGCATAGCGCTTTTGCTATATATAAAAAAATGGAATTTTCATTGTTTGTTGCATTTCTAATTAAAAGTTTAGTGAAATGTAGATGATTTTATAGCAAAAAAAAAAAAAAAGAAAAAAAAAAGGATTAATAACCTAGATGGCTTATAGCTTCAGAAAGTGGCTGTGGAGACTGAGGCAAAGTGAAATCAGAGTTCAACAAATTCACTACTTCTCTATGAAAATCCCATCTATGAGTCAGCAGAACAAGCTCCTCTCTCATCTAAAAACGTTTATCCTGGAGATGTTCACAGCTGCCGCGTTTCCCAGCCCCGGTGAGGCGGGGAGGGGGTGCAGCGGTGGGGCTGGCACCACCGAGCCCAGGGCTCCTCTTGACGCTCGCCATGGGCGACACTCGCCGTGGCCGCGGGAGCTGAGGATGGAGCGCTCTGCCTTGCGCGCGCTGGCGATTCATCGGGGGCTGCTCTGCACGAGCCTGGGGCTGCGGCTTGTTCAGATGCCTGGTACGGACCATGCTGACCCCCTCGCTCGGACGCACGGACAGGGGCAGCCCTGGCAGCCAGAGCGGTGGGTGACCAGGGTTCACATCAGTGGGATTTTGTATTCTGGTCGTGGCTAGAGTTGCACCAACCCTTCGTTTTTTTCTTTTTTTTAAAAAAAAAGACTTTTTTTTTTTTTTACGCTGTGGAATTACTCCAGGCATCTGACTTACTCTGTCAGCCTTTCCTTGGCAAAGCACCTCACCTCCCCAGCAGAGTGACTCAGGATGCTCATCTTGCTGGCTAAGGCTTTCTCTCCCTTCCTCCATGTCGCCGTACACCCTTTCCCTCCCTCCTAGCCACGGCTCCCTAGCAATTTTAGCAGTGGAGCTCGTTAAAAAACATGACCATCTTCTTCACTGTTGATTTGTCTTTTGACATTTTCTGACCCGCTCCTCTGAGCTGCACTTCGCTGATCAGAATCTCAAACAAGCTCCTTCACCCGCTAATTCAGTGTTAAGACGATCAGCGCTCAAATCCCCAAGATCTCTCCTTCTTCACAGAGGTTAAAGAGAATCGTTTTTGAAAACTTCAGCTTTCCGCCAAGTTAAAAGGGAGGAGATCGATGGGATCTGAGCCGTCCTGATACAGTGCCCTGGAGGTTACGTTCCCAGCCTGCTGATCGCATCCAGGCTGCTGAGCCCTTCCAGCGCTGTCTAAATGTGTCCCATCTGGAAAGGTTCAGGAAAAACCCCATGGGTGGGAAATGCAGGACTGCCTCAGGTAGAGGAGGTTTTGCAGGAAAATTTTGGCAAGGAAGCTGCTAGGTAGCCTGAGATCGTGCCCAGCTCTCGCAACCCTGGGATTTATTGGGCTATTTGGCTGCTGCAAAGTGAGACCGTAATGACTTACACCAAACCATGACGAAGCAAGCAGAAAGAAATGAAGCGGGTGAAATGTTACCCTACTCGGCAGCCGTGGCTCGGTAGGCGCAGTGCTGTGTGGGCAGGCACTAGCACTAGAAGAACCTGAGAGGAGCTGATGGTGTCATCGACCACCACCCGCAGAAGTGCTTCTCTGACGTTGCTGTCCCTCGGTGGCCATGTGTCTCCCTGCGTTGCCTTCAAGCGCCCTGGAGCTGGCTGCACAAGTGGGATTTTGCATGCACCCAGGATCCCGAGACTGGAGAATTCACATCTTTTGCTTGAGTTACCAAACCTAGAGAAGACTAATGTCTCTTTATTCAATTAGGTATTGGACTGTCACAGAGGTACTAATTAAAAAAACAAACAAACACACAAACAAACAAGCAAACAAAAACCAAAAGGGATGAAAATACTTTACAGCAGTGAATTTTGACTATTGTTTGCCAGTCTTTGTAAGTAAATGGTTTTCCTTGGTTCTTAGACTAGTGATGGAGCAGGCAGTCCCCTTGAGTGATGTTAAGTGGTTTCCTCTGGGCTTTCCTCTTTGCCAGTAGTTTCTTTGTGCGGCCAATTTATTCTGCTCTTATTTGATAGCAGAAAAAGGTTTTATATGTTGACATCAGAGTCTTTTTGCACTTTACAATATGTGTCTGTGCACTGATTACGTTTCTGAGAACATCAGAAATGCAGGGTTACCTGCAAGCCGTGCAGGTCAGCCCCATGGGGCTGCAGATACCTGAGAAACAATTTCATTGACATTACAGATAGATGCTGCGTATTTTGTTAGGTGGTGGAAAGGAGACGTCTGCTTGTCCCCAACTGTGGGTGCAGGATCTCTGAGACTCGCCGGCACTGTCCATGTGGCTGCATTGCTAATGTGCATTGTACATGGTCCCAGGTGATCGGCTGGATCCTTGGGTGTTACTGCAGGGCACCCTGGAGACTGGCGATAATCCAGGGTTAATTGCAGTCATGTTGGATGGAAAAGCACATCCTATCTACAGCAGTGTCACGTATAAGAACGTCATATTTTCTAAATGCATTCTTCTTGTTCTGGACATCTTTGATAGTGACAGTGGTGCTTCACATCGGCATAGTTCTGGCAATGGTGAATTTGATGTCAACTTGCTGTGCCTTAGAGCTAAAAATATTCTGCTTTGACCAGCAGCTAGTTGGTGATACCCAGCTGCTTCTGGTCTGGGACGGCTGTCTGGCTGCTCTCCAGAGTCGATGCCATCCAAAGATACCAGGCATGAACTTCTTATCATTTCCTGTTCTTTTGTTAGCAGCCTGGTATTGGGCACGGAGGAGGTCAGTTGGGTCCTGCCAGTGGGTGCTATGAACTGTGGGCAGTGTACTGGGTGTGAACTGGGCTGAGGGGTCCTCCAGCAGCTCGGCTGTGCTGGGCAGGGACTCACTCAAGCCTGGCTGGTGCTTCCCATGGCTCTGGAGATGAGTGCGGCTGTCTGTCGTCTTGATGTAGGTTGTGTCCCCTTCCCTGGCCAGCTCTCAGTGAAAGAGGTCTCCCTCCAGGGAGACCTTATTGCGGCCTTTCAATATCTAAAGGGGGCTTAGAGGAAAGATGGGGAAAAACTTTTTAGCGGGGCCAGTTGTGATAGAACAAGGGGGAATGGTTTTAAACTAAAGGAGGGGAGATTTAAACTAGATAGAAGGAAGAAGTTTTTCACAATGAGGGTGGTGAAGCCCTGGCACAGGTTGCCCAGAGAGGTGGGAGATGCCCCATCCCTGGAAACATTCCAGGTCAGGCTGGACGGGGCTCTGGGCAACCTGATCTAGTTGAGGATGTCCCTGCTCACGGCAGGGGGGTTGGACTAGATGGCCTTGAAAGGTCCCTTCCAACCCAAACTATTCTAGGATTCTATGATGAAATCTTCAGCTTCTTCTCTCCCCGGCACATCAGGTGGGTGTCAGGCTGTGGCAGGGTGCCGATACAGCCAGCCTGATCTGGGTGCTGAGTGTAGCTGTGGGAAGAGGATCCCAAGACAGGGCTGTGTCCCAGGCCTCTGGGGTGTGAGGTGAGGGTGAGGGTGGGGGTGAAAGGGCTGCAGGGTAGGCATCAGTGTGCAGCGCCGAGTGGTAGGTGGACATCCCAGGAGCTCGTGGGCTGGATGTAAGCAGGGACCTTCACTGGGGCAACCCATGGGAATGAGACAGCGTGCGGTGTGGGAGTGTAGCCTAGGAGATAGCGAGCTCATGTGCCTCTCTTTGTTGTTAGTCTCTTAAAGGCAATCTTTGCTAACCACAAATCGGTTGTAAAAAAAAGAAGACGAATGGCAGAGACTAAATGTAGTTTAAGCTAGTCAATGGCAACAAAAATAGGGGGATTTATTTAAATTGAACTGCATTTGAAAGTCTGTTTTAATCTAGTCCCTGTGCTCCATTCATCATGTTGCTGTCTGGGCATCGTTTTCAGGGCTGCTGACCCCTGAGCATGTAGATGCATATGCAGAGCTGGGACTGTGTTTCCACCATGTCCGTGCAGGCATTCCTGCTAAAACCAGGGATGAACTCTGAGGGGAAGGGAGCGAGGGGGACCAAGGAGCCCCACCAGCTGTGTTTGGAGTAATGCATGTGCTCTTTCGGTGTGCGGTGGGGCTGTGCCTGACTCCAAAATCCTGCCTCTTCTGTGCCAATTGAGGCTAGGTCTGATCAGTAGAGGGTAGAGCAGGGGACTTAAAGGCAGAAATCTGGTTTCTATTTCAGGCGGTGCCACTGCAACATGCTTTTTAAGAGGGCTGGTGGATTATGTGTTTCCCACAACCAAAGGGAAATCAAAACGGAGTGTTAAAAGGCAGCCAAGGGAAAGAGGAAAGGGGTGATGTGATCTGATACCCGCTGACCTCTCTTGTATAAGGCATATCTCCCCTTCTCTTGGGTACCCTGAGAAACACACAACCCTCCACAGAACGGATATTCTCCGAATATTCTCCCCCACACCCTTTTTTTCCCTTCCTTTAGCCCTTGATCTGTTTAGAAATTCCCATTTGTTTGCCTCTCTGGTTTCCATAACCTCACTGACACTGAAGCAAGGAGGAAAACCTAGCGTTAGCGGCTTAGCCGTGGAAGTTCAGCTCAGTCCAGCTGTGGGCAGTTCAGTGTTCGCTCTTCCTTTGGGTTCTTGTTTGTTGTTTTGGTTTTGTTTGGGTTTTTTTTTTTTTCCACTACCATGTCCATTTCTGCAGAAGCAGCTGACACCTTAGTCACAAGATCAGAGTCACAGATCTACCAAAGCTCTTAATACCTCGTTGTATGTTTGTGTGTGCATTTTCTTTTTCAGGGTAAGTACATATTTTAAGGATGGAATAACAGCTTGTCCAAGAATCAACAGTCCACAGGGAGCCAACTAGTCTAGCAGCCAAGGCTTGTGCTGTTTCCTTGAGGTTTTGAGGATGGGTTGCTTGCCTGTCCTCTTACATAAAAGCAGAGCAAAATTGTCAGAATAAACACATTTTTAAATATACGACACCATCAGTCAGTGCTTAAGAGCAGCTCATTGGCTGGAAAAGAGATCAAGGCAACTGGGAATTTGGATGACCTGACTGAGGCGTTTGGACTAAAAGGTTCTTTTTCATTCACTGGAGCTAGTAATTTTTTTCCTTTTTTTCTTTAGGTAATCAGCCAGGAAAGAAATAAAATATCCTCCTCCTTCCTCCAGGCAGTGAATCTGGAATCAGAATCCTATTGCGTTGTTTTATAATTTTATTTTTTTTGCTAAGGACACATTGCTACTGGGTATGAGCCCTTGCCTCAGAGCACGCCGAAGAAGGAGCCAGCGTGCGGCTCTGCTGTCTGGGGTCGTTCGTTGCTCACCGATTCACAAGCCAGTGGTTAATTTAGGTTAACTATGGTCATCTGGGGATGATACCCCCAGTTTTACAGTCTGGGTTAGGTCAGCTTTAATCAGCCCTGCCCAAAGAGGGGGCTCCGGCAGGAATTACCCTGAGCAGGAGAAAAGCCTGGTGCAGTACTCTTTGGGCGAGTTGCATGATGTTTCTATACAGGACGGAGGAGAGGTCCTTGCAGCTGCTCTTTCTCAAGAGGTGCCACCAGGACTCTTCCAGGACAAATTTTGCTCCCTGGGTTTGCAGGCTTCCCTGTGATTACCCCAGGGCTGGGGGAGAGGCAAGGTGGGACAGCTTGTTGAGTCATCTTCCCTACGTATCCTCAGGGCAGCAGGGCACTGTCTGCGACATAAACACAAAGGAGTTGTCTATGAAATTTCATTAAATTTACAGGCAGCAATTGTTATTCCAGAGCAAGGAGAGGAGATGGAAAGAGGCTGAAGTCCAGCTAGGAATTGGCTAGACTAGTTCTTGGATTGTTTTCCACACTGTGGTTATCCTTATCTGCATCTGGAAACTGGAGTGTGTTGTATGTGTTTGTAAGAGCAAGCGGATGTGTGAAGTGCTCTGGCAAAGTCAGAAATCTCATTTTCCCTTCAATATAATGCAGCCTGATTAGATTGTTATTGACATGCTGAGAACCTGCTAGAGTTGTTACATCTCTGTGGAAAGGCATCTGTCTGTTCCTCTCCTCCCTTCTGCCTGGAAGGGTTGCAGAGCTGGAAACGGGAAGGACCTTTCTGACTGCAAATCCAGCTGTGAAATAAATCTGTTGGGAAAGCACGGTGCGCCCGCCAGCTGACCAGCAGTTCGACAATGTACGTGGAACTGTAAGCCAATTAACAGCAGTTTGGAACAATTAGTAATTCCTTAACTGGGGGGAAAAAAAAAAAAAAGAAAAAAAAGAAAAGAAAAAAGAAACAAAAATAACCCACAATAAAAACCTCAAAACAAAACTGCTGTGGTTTGCTGGATGTTTTTCATCATGTAGATCATTGCTAACAAGAGTTACCGGCAGTGTTTGGGTGACCAGACTTGTCTGACTTGATTGCACCACGTCAGAAATGCACAGCGTTGCGTGATCTTTTGTGTCTTTGACTGTTCAGGGTAAAGAGGACAGGTGTGCGGTGCCTGGAGGAGGCTGTGCAGCACCGCGTGGGGGTGCCCGACCTAGCTGCTCCTGCTGCGGTATCTGCAGTTGTGCGATGTGGAAGTCCACCTGATTAATTTGGGCAGCTTGCTAGGTCAGCATGTCTATGCTGCTCTTGGTACTCAGGTTAGCTCATTCTGAGTTATCTTAGGTATTTCTGCGTAGTGTTGCATGGTGGCTTATAGTAAAACCAAGAGAGGGTATGGACTAACTGGCTTTAAGAACATTCTTCTTCCCAGAGATGAGTCTTGCTAATTTTGCACCATGAGAGGTCAGATAGTGGCAATTCTCACATTCAAAATTTGCCTATGCAAAATGTGGAGTCAGTCAAAATATCTGGGATGTTGCTGTCTTTGATCACAGCTGACCCAGCCTCAAAAATCCTCATACTGAAAGCTCTCTGAAGACGGATTTGTCTCCAAGAATGATTTTGGGTTCAGTAAAATTGCATGTTTCAGTGAAATGATATTTCTTCTCGCCAGCTTATTTATATGCATCATAATTGTCTCACTGTAATGCCTCCTATTCATTTGCTGGATCCACTTGTCTTGCATCTTGTTCTGACTCTGAGTGCTTTTTAGGGTAAGGCTGCCTTTCAAGAATATGCGTGATTGGTACCATAGGAATAGTTTTCATGTGCTTGCAAGACGTGCGTCGCTAAGCAAAGCAAGCAGGGAAGCTAGGAGAGATGAGTGGAAAACAACTACATGAAGAGGAAAGAATTGTAGTAGATGGCAAAGAGTTAATCAAATAAACAAAGGACCTTTTTTAAAAATTTCTTGTGCTCTCTCTTGAAATAATCTCAATCTTACAATGATTGCACTGGCCAACCCTTGATACTTTTCTGTCTGATTAGAGCTGGGTTGTAGTGGCCATGATGAGTTACTACAACAGTCTATTATTGGCATTGTTAACTAGTGTCCCTCATCAAATTAATCTAAAAGGGGCAGGGAAGGGAATCTTTTCAAGGTGTTCCTTAGCTTATAATTATTTAAATTTATTTTAAAGAATAAATTTATTTTAATTTATCAGAACGTCCTTGTCCTGAAAATAAAAGCTCTTCAGTTTTTGTGGGTTTTTTCCCTCTTCTTCTATAAATTCATGCTTTGAGGAAAGTTAATTTAGTATGCAAAGAATTTTTGAAGGTCATATTTAGTGCTATTAGCATTGTACAGAGGACCTTTGAGAATAGCTGTTTGTCTGTGCAGGTATTTCTGTGGCCCCGTGTTGCTCTATGTACCAGATGCCATTTATCTACCAAAACAGTAGGCACCTTTCTGTCTGCTGTGTCTAGATACTAGAGATGAAATTATTGTATATTAAAATACAAAGATATCAGAAGGAAGCTGTCACTTTCTTCAGTCCTGGCTTGCAAATCTATGAAGAAGGCCAGTTAGATGTGGGTGGAGGAGGAGCTCCAGAAGGGCTGGATCTTTGAAGGAAATACCGCTTTGGGAAGTTCAGTAGAAATATGATCTGCTGGGCTTGTTTTGTCTTTCATTCTGTGAGAGTCTAGTGAGAAATTAGGTGACATGTTTCTGCATTTGCTATAGAGGATGAGTTTTCTCGAGGACACAGACCCATAAGGTGACAGATCTTTCCAGTGATGGGGGAAAATAGTTTGCTTCCACATAACACAGGAGTAGAAACTATGCAAAAGAGTACTTAAGGACTCTGAAAGGTTTCTCTCAAGATAATAGCTCTTGTCCTGGGACTCCTGTAGACCTTTTAGTAGTCTGTAACTTCCCCTCTGTGACCATAGGTCCTAGAAATTGCACAGGGGAACAAAGCAAAAATCTGTTTTTCTTCACAGGAGAAAAGTGGTGGGGGAGAACTCTGGGGTCAGTTCCAGTCCCCTACAATTTTGGCTATTATACATGACATAGTTAAACCAGAAAATCCCTATATTATCTATAAGCGTGTGATGTAGACAACAGAAGGTGCCAAATACTTCTTCACACCCTTGGAAGAAAGGTGATGTAAAAAAGAAAAAACGGGCTACAACTGTGAGTCTGGAGTTCCATTTGTGCGCTGTTTGAGTAAGAAAGTGTGATATAAGGTCATGTAGCTCCTTTTTAAAGTCTGGTCTGACTTCATTTTGTGTAGAGCGCAGGTTTTCCCCTCCCATCAGGCAACCGCCATGTTATATGTGCTTCACACTGACGAATACCAGTTCTGCCACATTTTGTGGGAATCAGCACATTAAGTTACTCCTCCTTGTAACTTTCCTTAAAATCGAGTACAAACTATGTATCAGCTACCATAAATAAATAGAGAAAGCTCTCAGATTAGAACCATCTGTGTTCTTTAGAGGGGAAAGACGTTCTCCCAATGTATTCTACATCTACCCATGCCTCTTTGCTTTCACAACCTGTTTTTATTTACGATTATGGCTGCCCAGAAGAATAGTCTGGTGCCACACTTGGTATTGGTTTACTCAGCCTTTTGGCTGGGAGAGTTGAGTTATAAAACTTCTTGTAGCACTTTACTGACTCCCGCCATATTAATCTGTGATTACGTTTAGGTAGTCAAAGACGGAGCACTACGAGGGTAAGGATGAGGAAGGAAGTAGGGGAGATGGTTAGTATGCACCTTATTTATCTAGCGTACAGATTATTGTTATAAAATGGCAATATACCCGTCGAAAGCACTGGTACACCAGTCTGAGGTTCCAATATGGTATGCTGAAGTATGGCAACTCAATATGAGGATTGCAAAGGCTCCCTAAGCAAAAATCGTTTTTCAAGATGTCACCACGGTGTTGGCTGTGAATAGAGTTTGAACAGAGCGGAGACAAGTAGTAACTAAAAGTCATTACCTGATGGAGAAAGGTTGATAGTAGCTCACTGTGTATGCTGCAAGTCATGTCCTCACGGCTAAGCCTGGGACTTCTCCTAGGTCTCACAGTTAGGATTTCAGAGCTGTTTGTTTCATGGGGTCTGTTTGGGTTGCACTCATCTGGCCCCCATTTCATGTTCTTGTATTTGCTCACAGCTTGTCTGCTCCATTCCTGCTTGAGGGTCCCAGGCAGCAGCTTGTGCTTGCTTCTCAGATCTGGAATCGCCATCCAGCACGTGGTTGTCTTCACCCGGTCTGATGCATATGTGTACATCTGCAGTGCGGTAAGTGCTTGCCCCAGTCTGAGATCACGGCTATGACTGTCGCCTGTTGCATGGGAATCTACTACGCTGGAACTTAAAAAAGATAGATACGGAAAGATGGAGGTAGATATGGAAATTGTTCCTTAATAGAGTAGAGAAACACTGCCATGGCATCTTGCATTGCTGTTTTCCAGCCTGTTAGATTTGTGTGAGGAAGCAGAAGGCTTGTCATTCTGTGGAGCTGGCGGTTTGGTACGCATCACCAACCACTTAGTCCCTTAAAATATGAAATGCTGCAAATGCTCCGTCTGCAGAAGTCATAACGCGATTGATTGGCAGGGCTGTTCTGAAGATGCTGAATGGAGCCAGATGAAGGTAACCCGAGATCCTCACTGTAAGCCTTTTGATTCAGAACCACATTTGATCGATGTTTACACTCGATGCATGGTGGAAATAGGTTTGAGAGGAATGCCATAACTCTCTTCAGACTGTGCTGTTGAGCTATTGGCATTAGGTTGTGCGGTTGAGACTTACGGTCGTCTTGCATCAGCTGTGCTGCCTCTAAATTAGCTGAAGGAGAAATCCAAGGAGAGTCTCTCTGACATTGTTCTGTTTTAAACAATGCGCTCAAAATGATAAACATTCTTGACAATTCCTGTTGTTTGACATGAAAATGACACAACGTGCGAATGTGACACCTTGCAGTCTGTTGAAGGTGGGAGAAAAATCCCACCTCTGCTTTGCATTTTATTGGAAGTGGGAGCAATTGTGTACTTGTAGTCTGAGTAGCTTTATTTATTTTATTTTATATCATGGAAACTAATAAGAAGGAACAAAAATAAAATCTTTATAGGATAACTTCACTGTTGCAGAAACAACACAAAAAATTAGAGCAACTCAGAAACTGAAACACCAGTTGTTTCTTAGTAGTGGTAGATACTTGGGCAATACCTAGAAAACAAGTCATCAGAGCTTCTTTCCTTTGTGAATGAGAGTCTTCTGCCTCAGAAATGCCTGTATTCCCAACTGCTTTTCTGTCTGTTAAAACAAATAATGTGGGCATATGAGTTGAGCCCTGAGACTTAAAGGAGGTAAGCATGTACCTGAAATTAGGCATGTGTATGTGTTTTGCTGAGTAAGGGTGTCCTAGTCGGGTATTTAAATTTTAAATGCATTGGGGCCTTCGCTCATAAAGTAAGCAAATTTCAACCTAGACAGCAGTGAGAGGAATAAACATTAAGCTCAAAACAAACTGTTATCAAAGTAGCTCTTCAAACTATGTAGAATTGCACTTTAAGATGGGCAGAGCATCTTTAAAACCCTTTTGCAGTAGCTAAGAGCTTATACATTAGCTTTCATGAGAGGCATTACAGATGTCTCTGAATATTACATAAACACTAGCCTGTTTGCAACAGTTTATAAACCTAAATATTTTATAAGAAAATACTGAACATTTAACTCGCCTTGTATTTTTTATGCCGCAATAAAACCACCATTTTTATCAAAAGATGCTGGAAAACCTGACTAATAATGTGACCGTTTGTTATAAACTAGGAGGAAAGTTCACTGGTCTAGAATTAATAAGGTGTGTAATCTGTACAGGAATTTCTACACTACAGGGGAAATGGCTAGCTTTGGCTTTGCTTGCTTTTGCATAAAGGTGCATGTAATTTGTGAGGATGTGCTCTGATGCATCTTTGTCTCTGAGGCTAAAGAGGTTTCAGTGGTTTCCAACTGGACATTGCTTGGACAATGAAAATACCACGTCCGCACCCGATGTGATATACGCGTGGCATTGCACGCCTTTGCCAAGTGACCTCCCTGCAGAAGGCAGGAAACAGCAAGTTTTAGACCCGAACGTATTCTCCCCAAATATAGGTACCAATTTCAAGGAGACCCAAAGCATGCTTTGAGGAACCTACAATGGATTGCTTGAATCCAAGATTCCCAGATGGATTCCAGGAGGAATAATTCCCCCAATGACTGAAGTACAAAAGGCCTTTGGCTGTATTCCCGAAGGCATTTCATTCCTGTTTTCACACATGATATGGGCACATAGGGGTAGCACCTCGAAGGACGTACATGCCCTACTGTAGCAGACCTTAAAGGCTCACCATCTCCTTGGCAGAATTAATGGTTCTGAGAGATCGCCCAACTTGAATGCTCGGGCAGACCAGAGGTAATGCTGGACAGGGAGGAGAGTTAACTCCAGGAAAGCGAGAATTATTTACCTACTACAATGGAAAGCTCTCAGCTTCAGCGTAGGAAGTTTAAGGGCAACCTTTGTTCCCCTACGGCTTGTCAGGACACTCTGTGGTGGGGCTTTTTGGGGAGAGAGTTCATGTGTTTAAAGGGGAGCTACATTCCCAAGGTGGAGAAGTGTAAATCCACGAGCGAGTGAGATTTAGGATATAACCCTTGTTTTCTGCAGTTTGTCTTAACATTTCCAGTAGGAATGCAACAGCTTTACCCCCTCCAAGCAGAGCAATTGTGTACTGTAAGTGAAGGACCATGTAGGCTTCCAGGGGAATTTTAACATAGGTGTACTAGGTGGCCACCGTTTTTCAGGGCTATCAGGATTAGGCAGCAGCTGAATAGAAGTTTTGAAAATTACAACTCGAAGGATTAGTTAGGAGGAGGAAGAGTTTCAACTGCTAAGTCTTTTCAAAGCCATACTTCGTTGTAAGGTCATAGTTTTAGTTTTTTATGCCTCTGTTGCTGATTAATTTCATTGTTCTGATTTTGCTGAATGATTTAATTATTTTTATTGTTTTTATTGCCTAAATATCTGTATAAAGCTTGACTTTTAATGCAAACATTCACTTAGCTTTCAATAGCAATTCAGCTTCTAATTGCTTAGGTATTTAAAGGTTACTTCTTTTCCATACTAGAACAGTTGCCCATGAGTGTTGTTCCATTAAAGATAGCAGTGCCTCAAGAAAAAGCCTCATCAGCAAGAGCTATGAGCCAAGTTAGATGACACAGTGGTAGAAATGCTTGGCCTTCTCTAATTGTCACCACTGATGAAGCGAATGTGTGTAACAGCAGGGGAAATGTTGCAGTTCTCCACAATTAGTAAACCTGAAAGGTCTGTAGATAAGGTCTTACGCTCTTATCCTTTGTTTTCTCCAGAACACACTGACCCATCTATGGTGTAATTCCATTTGCAAGGCTGACTGCGTATTTTTCCACTCCAAAATTTGCATAACACTTGGTCACTTGGAGCAGAAGAATGAACAACATCTGAGATTTCCCTTTTGAATTATTTAGGAATCTGTCTTTACTCCCTGAGTGTATAAGGCTATCCCTAAATGACCAGCCTGCATTAGGTGTGAAAGAATTCTCTTCTCCTCCCCTAAAAGGAGACCACAACATTAACTGCAAGGATCCAGAGTCACAGGATATTTGTACCTCTTAATTCTTCCAGGAATCATGGAACTGGCTTTGCTTAATGGAAGATCATGTGTATTGAAGGGGAAATTCCTTTCAGATCTGCACAGACATCAGGTCAAAAGTTTGTACTGGCCAAAAACGTTGCTGCAGTTGACTAGGGTAGGCTGAAAAATAGTGGACAAGAAAATGCATGCTCTGGAATAAATGATACGGTTGATGTGGCCAGGTCTCACGCACATGTATGTCAGGATTAATTCCTTGGTGGCCTACGGTTAGTTCCACTTTACATTGGCATAAACAATGTAGAAAATAAGCTTAGCGTTTGTGTCATCTATAGAGCAAATACTAATGCCAGCACAAGTTGTGCAATTTTTGTGTGTGTCTGTTTTTCCTATAGCTTGAACAGGAGCAGGGCTTCCTTAAAGCACAGAAATGTCAGAAAATCTATCACTGGGCTTGTCCCTATAGCTTTAAGTGTTTTGCAATCAGTTCTTTCCTATAATTGTATTTCTATTTTGAATAATTCAGGAAGCAATTCAGTCTCCTTTGTTCAATGAGTATATCAGGCCACCTACGAGTCATGAGGCTGCAAAGGGTGAGAGAGAGTTTTTCACCTCCTCCCACAACCCCCCAAGATTTTCTTTTTAACGAGGTTTATTACCTCTATTTGACAAGTTGGAAGCTGAGACACCAAAACACTAAAGGACTTGGCCAAGGTCATACAGGAAATTTGGGATGGAGCACCAAACATGATTGCTACTGGTTTCCAAGCCAGCTCTCAAACCACTGGACATCCTTCTTAATTTCCAGTCTTTTCTGGCACTGCTACCAACTTTCTGGTCCAATTCCTCAACCACATCGTACCTCTTTTTTTCCTCCTTTTGTAAATAAAGCCAACTTCGCAAGGTAACGTACCAAAGCAATCAATAGGTACGTAGTAATTTCCTCGGCCAGTTTCACTTCTCTTTCAGTTCACAACTTGTCCACCAATAAATTTATTCCTCGCCTGGAGCATTTTACTGAATCATTTCTATTCACAAGTGTCTGTTAGCACTTTGCTAAGCCTCAGACTGAACATCTTTGATCCACCCATTTCAAGATGAGATGGATGACAGAACCCTAACTCTAGATCCAAAACCATCTATGTTTTGGAGGTATATTCAAAGCCTAAGCCTGGATTTTGCTTTCGACATGGTTTCTTTGATCTGTCTTCAGATCTGAATGCCGTGTCCTGTGACATCTCTGTTTCTAGCACAAAATCTTGTGTTCCTATCTCTGGGAGAGCTCTTAGCCTTGATGAGTGTCTCGGCGCACCTTTATGGGAAATGACACCTACTGATCCTCTCAAACTTCATTCAGATGGTGTTCACGTGCAATGCAATGGGGTTTTTAATGGTTGGTTATTTATTACTTACCTGGAGGCCTAGATAATTTGGCATTTTGACAGAAGTAAGTGTGCAAGAAATCCCAATGTTGCGTGTTGTTCTCGTTGTGCTCTCCCTCTCTCCTGTTTTTAATGCGGGGCGCGCAACTGCTTCCCGCTTCCTAGAAATCAAACCACCACCGCTCCTCCCCACTTCTCTCCTGTCCCCACACGATAACGTTGTATGTTTTTTTCCCCATGGATGGGAAAGCCAGGGCAAGCTTGGTACTGTGGTCTTTTGCACTAACAGCACTTCGGTGGCAATTCACTCTTTCCAGGGAATTATTCTAGATTTATTCACCACAAAGCATCCAACCATAACAACTCAGTAATTTTAAGGCCTAAGGAAAAAATGTAACAAGATGTTCAAAAATTTTGGTTTGGGATAATTGGGAGTTGTTTATATCCTTGTGCTGCTGATTATGTTGTCATATACCACCATTACTGGTGTCCTCGGGAACAGGATTATCTTTGCTTGGAAACAAAGCCTTCGTTTTAACCACTTAAATGCTGGTTAGTGTAGCTGAGAAACGGGAGGAAAAATACTCCCCTGCTGTTACTGGATCTATCAAATGCTCAAAAATCATAGTGTTGAGGGTTGAATAAACAGATAGATGGATAAATGAAACATACTCACTCTTTAAGTTTTATGACAAAACTGTCGGGGCGCTGCAATTTTTCTTTGAAGTGTTTAGGGCAGAGTCTCCCCACTGCACAGCTGAATATGGCTCTTGCTCTTCCTGGGGTTGAAAATAACTTTCTGTGCATTCAGATCATACCAGGCTTTCCAAGCTGTATCTTCTCGGCTTCATACCCTCCAATTATTTCTGTATGAATCTGGAATTCACATCTCTGGCTCATGGGTTTTCCCCTGGCTCGCTGGAATGCCAGGGCTACCTATGAAGTCCAGTGGATGCTTGTTGTAATGGAAATGTGTTGTGTAAGATGCGGGGCTTGACAGTCCTGCTTCTCCTCAGGTTCCCTGTGACAGCTGGACCTGGTATTTCCTACTGTCTCGCTGGAAAGGATTGTCCTGAACGGGCTGGGGCTAAGTGCTCTGTCCAGTACTTTGACAGTTGAAACGAAGTTGAAACATAAATTACATTTGCACTCATAAGACTCCCTTTGATTTCCAGAGTGGCAGATGAAAGCTTTCCTGTGAGTTTTTTGGGTTTTTTTGTTTTATTTTCTTGAGATTTTGGTGTGTGTGTTTGTTTATTTTTGTTGTTGTGGGTGGGGTTTGTTTGATGTTGTTTTTTGTTTTAAAGGCCCTGTCAAATAATATGAATAATAAGTTCTAATGTTTTGTACCAACTTCCAGCCTCTCTGAGGTTTTCAGCAGTAATTTCCCTCTGATTTCGTGGGAGCTGGGACCTGGAAGGCAGCAAGCTAGATGCACTTTGTTAAGAGAAAGCATTGTCTGCATCCAGAATTTTCATAACATCTAATTTAAAGTGCATCTTGAATTTTTTTGGGAAAAGAAATCTCAACAACTGTAGAGAGGAAAATGAGCCATTTCCTTAGCTTGAACCTGCATGAATTAGTGGTAAAGTGTTGATCTCTAAACTTGCAGTTTCTGAACCATAAAGTCTGTTTATTTCACCCTATAAAAGAACATTTTAACTTATATGGCTATTTAAGTTTAAAAGCTATTAGAGGAGTGGGTGGGGAGAGGAGAAGTAGCTTGAATCAGTAATTCAAGCTTGCAATCCAATCTTCATCTGCTGCATAGCTTGCATAGAAATCCCCTTCAATGTGGATTTTCTGTGCCTGTAGCAGTCCCACCATACAGGAAATATACAGTATATATTTCCAACATTATCCATAATTGTAGTGAAGCTTATAAAGCAACCCATTCCTTGTGTATTCCTGGTGATCGGCAATAACTGGATATTCTTGAGTATGCATTTAGAGAAGGAAAAATATAACAAGAGCTGGCAGAAACTAGCATCTGCAGTGGCTTTCCAAAGGGACTTGGGGGGAAGGACTTTATCAACATGCTCTTTCTGCAGGACCAGCAACAGCTTTGGAGGCAAACCTACCTACCTATGGTTTCTCTTATACCTGAATTTCAGGGGGTTTTGTGTTTCCCTACAGATTGAAAGTGCTGGGGCTAAAACTGAGTCAATCAAGTACCTCCTTGGGTGGGCAGAACAAGGTCACAGCACCCTCGGGAGAGAGAAGGCGTGTGACAAGGAGGGACCGCTTCGTGCTGTAGAGGGGGCAGGGATGGAGGAAGCCTGGGTCCTACTGCAGCACCCTCCCTGCTACACTGTGGCTTGTTGCATCCCAAAGAAAGCAAAGAGGGGCTCGTGCTGCTTCAAATATAAGGTGGGTGTTTGTGCTTCGTCCCAGGGTGGAGCACAGGGAGTGAAGGCTTCTTGCACAGGCTCCGATGCTCTTTCGCACGCACACGCGGCCGTCTGCAAGCAGCAGCCTTGCTGCAGCAGTCACCTTCAGTGAAAGGGAAGAGGGATTTTGATTCTCTCTCTGCGAAATTGATAGAAAATTGTTGATGCTTTGAGAGGCCATGCTTCACTTGAGCTGTGCAGGCCCTTTCTATACTAACCATCCCTGAACTCGCAGTACCTTGCTAAAAATAGTTCAAAGCATAACCGTGAGTTCCCTGAACTGTGATCCTACCAGTTCTGTATTATTCGACTCACCATTCCTTTGAAAGTATTCATCCTTCCCCTCGTAAAACTTAAATCAGCTCATTCCTTGGTCCAAGAGTTGACATCATTATGATGTTACATCCTATGTAATGGTGTGAGACCTGGAAAAGCATTCACAGCAAAACCACGCGGTGAATTGAATTTGCAGTGCCTCAGCCCTTGCTTGCAGTCTAATCTCCCTCCCGCCCTCCACCTTCCCTTGTACTGTTAAAACCTGTGCGGTTCCTTGGAAATACCCCACGGTAACACAGCAGCACACTGCTGAGGATCTATCAAGGGTCTTTTCAATGTTCCCATTTTTCTTTCCATGACCCCATTTGTTTTACAATGTTTGTGAGAGCAAAAGTGATTGTTTTACCAAATTAAGCTAGTTTTCTTGCCAGGAGCAGTGGCTAGGATCTTGTTGACAGATTTGGAAAAGATTATTCTTTCAATACATTTTGAGTGAATTTTTTAAGGATGTCTGCCATATACTGTTTCCAAACTCGGGCCACATTTAACTGTTTAATATTATACAGTGACAGGGACAAATTAGCACCTTTCATTTTCCTATCAAAATTAACACATCCCAAGAAGACATTTCAAGAGCTACAGATCTCTTATTTAGAAATAAATGTAGGACACTACTTAAATATGTTGAACTCACAATCTTGGCCCAAATAAAGTTCGAGAGTTTTGTTATTGATTTCAGAGGCCTCAGAATTTTACCCATTTTGCTTACGTGTGTTTGAAGTTACTTTTTCTCTGTGTGGCTTTTATATGATGATTTTTACTTTATGATTAAGAGCTCTCCTCACAGTCTGCTCTGAACGCCATGTCTCATCCCTTTGCTCGAGGGCTTCCTCACAGGCACGACAGGGTTTTTTGTTTGGGGGTTTTTTTTCCCCCCTTTCATGCATAACTTGGCCTCTGGATTTGTTTGTTCTTCCATCTTCCTCTGAAGCATCTGGAATTGGCCAGAGCTAGGAATGGGCTAACGGGCAGGGTGCGTAGATCCTTCTGGTTGTAGTGAGAAGCTCCTCAAGCTCCTGGCTGGCGTGTGCTGGCCCCGGTCATGTTGGCAGGGATCGCTGCAATTTGCTTTATTGTTGTGCCTCTCTCTAGGGAAGGACACAGCTTTCTCCCAAGGCACTGGTGGTACTCAAGGCTTTTAGTCTTTTGTGCTGAAAGTCTGAAGTTCGTTATCAGGTGTTTGGAGGTTCCTGGCTGGCTTGTGTTTAGTAGATGTTGAAGTTCTGAGCTTAGCATGGTGATTGCTGTGATGGCAGGGGTGAGATGATCCAGGCGGTGCTTCTAGCTGTATGTTGCCATGGTGTTGGGGGATGTGATGCTGTATAGGGCCATTTTTGCTGTCACATGAAATGACTCTTTTGATCATTTGTGCTCATTGAAGCTGCTATGCAATATAGGTACATGAAGATTTGTATTCTTTCTCTGCGTTTTGGTCCGTGCAGATACCTTGGGTTAACAGAAGAGAGAATAGGAATCCAAGTCAGTATGTCTGTGTATTTCACTTTTCCGTCTGAGAATATTAAGGCCAGATTCTCATTTATACTAAGCCCACTTGCAATATTCTGGCAACATAAAGATACCTTAGCAGGAATGTAAATTAAAGCCTCTTTATACTTTTAATAGTGTTTGGAGTTTCACTTGGCTGCAGTACAGGAATTACACATGTCTATACAAATGGCATTTGCCATCCTGTTGATGGCTGCTGATATTCTTCATGCCTCTACCCCCTAACTAACTAAGCCACCAGTCTGCTGCATTCCCAGCTTTCCAATCCCCTTACAAATTGCTGTTTTCTTGAAACATCTAAACCAGGATTTAAGATTAAAGTAATTTTTCTGTCCTTCCTTCACCACACGATGACCCTGTATGCATCCGTGTGAATCTCTACTAAAAGCCCAGTTCTGCAATGCCCAGCCAGATTACTCTTACCATGTACGTTGCTTAAATTGGGGAGGAGGGTTCTTCATCTCAGTATGCCTTGTACAATGCAGAGCATCGTTTTCTTTTTTGGAGTAAGAAAAACGAAAATCTCTTGGGAGAAAACCTATATTACGGGCTCTCAGAGCTAGTGCCTCACGTATTCTACATTAAATAATCCCAGCTTTTATGTGCTCAGGTCCATTTTCATTTCCAACCATTAAGACCTTGTGTACCAGTGCCTCATCTTTCAAATGGGTAGTATTGCCCTAGCTTAGCTTATAGGGATGCTGCAAAAAGGAAGACCGTTCAAAAGCCCAACAGTTTAAAGAGCAAAGAAATGAGGGACCTGAAGTTACAAGGCTTGTAGAGAAACCATGTGTGAACTATATAGACTTAGGAAAAAATGTCAATATCAACAACTACTTAATATATTTCAGAGAAAATACCGCTTTTGTAATGTCTGAAAGCGCGTATAAACATGTTATTAGGTTCACGGTTGTATTCTGACTGTAAGGTCTTGTGCTAAATTACCACACGTTCAACATCGCAGGTCTCGGAAGAAGTCATGAAAAAAAGACTCCAAGAAGAATCCAAAATGAGGTTTTGTTTGTTTGGACTTCTTGTTTTGTTTTTTTTTTAAATACACGTTTCGTAAGTGATGACTGTGAAGTGCATAGCCTTGAGACTGCCATAGAAAAAATCATAATGCTGTTCCCCCTCACGGAAATCTGGAGCTCTCCAGTGGTTTAAGTCTCCCATTCCTTCCTTTTCAAGGTCATGAGAACTTAGTCCAAAACCTGTTTGTGGTCTAGGGCTGACTGTTAGCTTCTCGGAGTCTTAGTCCCTATTGATTTTAAAAAGAGAAAATTATGCATGGAGAGAATAGAAGGAAATGAAATGTCTCGAGCAAACTAAAATGGCAGTATTTAGAGCTGCTAAGGAGACTGAGATCTTAAAATAAGTTATGTAGGGGAGAAAGCTTACGGGTCTCAGTGCAGATGAAACGGCATACCACTTACGAAATGCAAATATTTATAAGATTCTGTAATTTAGTAAATGGACTCTTAAAATTAAGAGATGGATAGATAGCCTCCCCATGTATAATAAAGAATGTGGTGGCACTCTGCAAAGCTTCAGAGAGTATAACATATAGCCCAACAGCATTTCTGCAGAAAGCTCTTATCTCCTCTATCCTCCTAAGTCCTCCCTATACTCTTCCTGTAGATGGTGCGCGTCTTCACTGCAACACTTTCTATCCAGACCAGCTGTTCGCTACATTTCTCCTTCCAAATCTCATCTGAAAGTATATTTTTCTGCATTTCTAGATTAAATATTCTTCCTGTGTTGATAGGTGACTCTGGAGGAATTTTCTGAGTGACTGATAAGATAAAGCCACCCTTTTTGGGAACAGCTTGCATGAGGAGCATTGTACAGTTGAATGGGGCTGTTAGAATTTAATCTCTCTGGTTCTGTCACCGAGACTCGGCTGTCACGGGTTGTTTACTTATCGCGCTGCATTGCTATTTTCTGAAGGATAAAATATTCCAAACCCAAACAAACTCATCATTCAAGAAGAAAGAAGGCCTCCGCTGAGTATCGGCTGCCCTGCGCGCGGAAGAGGGGAGCCGCTTGCTAAGACAGAGGCTTCTCCTGAGCCCTCGTTAGCTCCTTGCTTATTGTGGTCTGGCAGTGCCCGGGCTGCCGAGCTCGGAGCCGATGACAGGGGAGATGATAAAGTGTCTGCTGAAGCTGTACATGGCTGCGGGTCACTGCCTCGAAATGTGAGAACAAAATGGGCCCGAGCGCTAATGACTTTCAGGTGTGCGCGCCCGGGCCTGTCAGGGCAGTCCAGGAATTAGCGCTTGGCACAAGGCGCAGGCCTCTTGGCTGCCAAGTTAAACATAAATGGGGCCTCGTGTAAATAAACAAGGGCAAAGTGAGCTTTTACTCACACTAGATTGTATATCGAGCTCGTACGCACGCATCGAGCCCATCGCGTGCGACGACCCCCTCCTAGGGCAGCAAGGCGGGAGCGGGTACGACAGCTGTGACGGGCAGGGGTGAGGGGCGCTCCCCAGCACCGCTTCTCGCTGGCGGCAAACGGGGCAAGGCCCCTGCCTTGCTGGAGCCTGTTAAACCTGCTGGAGCATTGCTCTTCTCTCTGCTTCCTTCCCCGTGCAGACGGACCCGTGCTTTCCTTGTCGGATATTACCTTCCTTGCCTTGGAAACACTCTCCCTGAGCGCTCAGGACGAGTCTCCTTTCAGCCCACCACCTCTCCCTTTATATTCCCAGCCCTCTCCGATAGGCACCAGGATTAAATTTCTGCTTTGGCCTGGATTATGTTTTCCAGGCCAATATATTATGCCACCTTCACACTCCCCTCCCTGCCCCATCTGGCTTCCATCCTACCCCCATAAAGATTATTAATATAGCCTGTTTCCAAACAATTTATTAGCAGGGGCCAAACTGGTGCCGTTTCCCATTTTAGTAGAGCACTGAAAATAATCCTGCGGAGTCTGCCCAGCTATAAAAATGTACTTATACTGTCATATTTGCAGTTTCAAACATGCACCACTTGATAGTCTCAAAAGTGCTGTTTAATTGGGTTTTATGGGTTCTAATTAATTATACCATGTAAAAAAATTACTTGTCCCATTACAGCTCTCTGTGGTTTACTCTGAAGAGCAATGTACTTTAGAGATAAATTGTCCTTCTCTATCCCCTTGCCCCCCCTTTTCCCAGCAAGTTTCAGAAAGGTTTAACTCTCCTTAAACCCAGGAAAGAAGCTGAGAGAAAGCTACATTTTGTTCAGGGGACACAACTTTTCCCAGTACCCATAAACAGCTTTAAATATGACTCGAAATGGTTCCACATTCCTTCTGCTGAATCAGGCTGGTGAAATTATGAATAATCCTGCAACTTTCCAGAGCTCAGGTCTGTGGTGGCTGTGATTTTCAGAGACTTGAACATGTTTGCAGCTCTATATGCTGTGGATTATTTCCTCTGATTATACAGAGGTAACAGTAAAGGAAGCTGAGCACGTGTGCAGGGTTTTTTGCTGGATGAAGGTCTAGATTGAGATTTCTCTCCACGACCCTGTATGAAAACAGTGTTTTAAAGGGTCCGGCTGCCTTTATGGCATTTTGGTGTGACTAGCAGAAGAGGAAACCTCTCAAGTTAACTTTCTATCCTGTCTTGCAGAATCATGAAGCCTGGATTATTCATACAAATTCTGGGGCAGTCTTCTGACTTTTAAACGCTTCCTGGAGTGACTTTGTGAGAAATGAGCAGCCAAGCAGGTACACTCGTGGTTGTTTAAAATACGCTCTTACGTTACATCCATCAATGTAATAAATTGGGCCTCATGAGGCAAAACATGAAATATAGTAGAACTGAAGTAGACAAACATTGTAACTTATGGTCTATGACTTTATCTGGAAATTAGAGAGTCAGAGTATCAATTAATGAGAAAAGACGGGGCAAGGAAACCTCTTTAATTTGCCTTTTTTAGGTAAATGCTACTTACTTCAGAAATGTCATGTCACACTCCAAACAATGTAAAGCTTTTGTGTGTGACAGATACCTCTGAAACTACACCAGCCCTAGGAGGGAAACTTGGTGACCTGTCCCAGGTCACTGCTATTACTCTTTGCACTAAAAGGTTACGTTTCTTAATGTGACTGCACAGACGAGTGTTCACTGGATCAAAAAGTTAGTTAGTCATGCTTCACTAATTTGCTTATTTTATAAAACAAATGACCAGCATGTCAGTTGCTGGAAACTTGGACCATCCTGGGTGTCCAGATCAGTCTGCTTCATGCTCAGGAGCAGGAGCAGCAAGAGCTGCCAAAAAAAGAAAAGGAAAAAAAAAAAAAAAAAGCAGCACCACAGTCACACACATTACTCATCAATCGGAAAAGTAACAAGATGAATACTAAGAACTGTTTTTATAAAGTAATCCTCTCCTGTAGTAAAATTAGTTAAAAGAAATTTAATACGTGTATCTAGTTAGTTATGTTAACAATAACTAAAACCTGCAACGTTCTTATGGAATTAGTTAGCAAAACAGAGCCCAAACCCACCTGAATATCTTGGTGTTTGTACAGTGTTTATGTTTGCTTTTACGTGGCTTTTACTGCCTCAGAAAGCCATTTATGGAGAGGAAACAATGTGAAACCTGCTCTTCTCGTGCAATTTTCACCATCCAGAGATTTAAATAAGTGGGATATGCTCTTTTCGTGCTATTCTGTCCCCATAAATTACTCCTGGAGGCATTAAAAGGGCTTGTGAAAAACACAGTAATAAATACCCAAAGCACAAATACAAATGTTGCAAACTGCTCACACTGCTGCGGCAGCAGCTCAGTTGTTAATTTATTGAGCAAAACTGATGAGGGACCTCGATACCTGTTTCAGCGCTGCCGTGTGCGGAGCCTCATTTTACACTGCTGAAACCGATGCTAAAAATCCCATTGACTTTTATAACAGTGTCGTGATTGCTTGGGAGCTGACCGAGTTAGTCTGATTATTCCAGAGGAGCAGAGGAATAAGGAAAATGAAAGGAGAGAAGAACTATCAGCTGCAAAAGGATCTTCTAGCTGGTGTCACCTGCAGCGGCTCCCTGCCCTGGGTGGACCGTGCCTCTGGGCAGGAGCAGAGAGGTTGTGTAACAGAGGCGAGCGCTGCCAGGTCCTTTCTCCTGACACATCCCAGACCACAAGTATGGCCCCTGCCTCCAAGGGAGAGAAGCAGCAGGGGCACGCGTGAGTCATGGCCCTCATGACAGGGGAATTCCTCGCTGGCTGCTGGCAGCTGCGGGGCTGAGCGGTTTCCACTGCCTGAGCATTACGGAAAGAGCCGTTCTCAGCTGAGTATTTAATTCCGATTTCTCACCTCCCTGCAAAACAGAAGATCCTGACATAGGGGTTTTTTTGATCGAACAGTTCTCATGCAGTTCTTCTGACTGATCCTTTGTGAACTAAGAGAAGCCCAGGTTCACAGCAAGCCCCAGGGTATCCTTCAAAGGCATCTGAGTCAAGTCACATTTTGCACTCTACTCATTCCCTTGATAAGAAAACACAAAAGAACAAACTATCGATCAGTGAAATGGTCAAACTGTCCAGCTTTCCGTGGCATTGAATGCCTGGTTAGCCCAAACCCTGGTTTCACCTCTTAAAAGCACCCTGTGTCTGCCCCCAAGCGCTGTTACCGGCGCTCGGAGCTGCAGGGCTGCTGGCTTGGCACGGCTCTGCCCGCGGGTCGCCGCACCTCTGCGGGGAACTCGGAACCGCCTCTCCTCGTTTCACCAGTTAGCGTTGGGTCCTTTCGACTAAAAGGGTTTGGATTTGGGTCTTTTTTCACAATTGTATGAAATGAGGCAGGCCTGTGGTTGGGGGGAGAACGGGGCTCCACTCCTCCCTCTGCTGTGTCTAAGTGGCAGAGGCAGTAAAAGCGTCTGGAAGATGAGGATACCTTCTTTGGTATCACTGTATTGAAAATAACACATAGCACATTCAGTAAGCTTTTAATTACCAAATTTATATGCTACTACAGTGGTATTTTAGAAATAGCTGGTGATATGCCTGAAAGTAGGATTGCTTGAAACTTTCCAGGCTTCTTTATTTCCTTGTAACTCTGTCAAACTCTGAACATTCACGTTGAAGTTTCCCATGTTGGTATCAGCTCTGGTTGATTTATTTACAACAATTTAAACCCAACACAAATAAAATTTTGAGGGGACTTTAGAAGTTTGAAGCAAGGGAGGCATAGGTGTTCTCCCGATTCAGAATGAAATGAAATTAGGAAATAACTGAATTTCCTGCATACTGGAAATTTGGAGTGCTGCCTCTATGTATTCCTTCAGCAGTGAACGTTACAAAATAGAAGTGGTCCTGATTTACCCAAGCACGTGTATCCTGATTCCCTCAAACAGAAAGACACAGGCAAAATGCTGAACTGAAACCTACGGGCAGATTTTGATCACCTCTAATTTCAGCTTGAAAACTGTAATCATTTGGGCTTAGTATTCCATGCCGGGTACCTTTTCCAGTTTTTGGAAAATTTCAGCTGATGTGACTCAGGATCAAGAATAGAAATATATATAAATGTATATTATTACACTTATAACATTTTAATCCTATCTATTACATTTGTCTTAGATATGCATATATAAATATATGTGTGGGTTATATATAAAAAATCATATATTTTTTTATATATGTATATATAATGGAGACAGTGTTCTCCTTGAAAAGCTTATTATTTGGAAAAGGGTGTCGGGAAATCATGAAATCAAGATTTCCTGCATAGTGTTTATTTGGCTTCCTTTTGTACGTGTGTTTGGTATCGCCTTTAATTACATGACCATGTACTATATTTGGCGGAGGACCCTGGTCTCGTTTGGTTCAGAAGGTGGAGCAGCTCAGGAGATGAGTCACAGCTGGGTAGAGGAGGGAGCTGGTGTCTGCTGGGCTTTGCCTGTATTTGGTGTGGAAGCTGGGAGAAGTGCAGTAAGAGGCAGAGGACTGAGGAGAAAATGGGGGATTTCATGGCTAAGGCATCTGAATACCGCAAAACTCTCATGCAGCCTTAGAGAAGTCGATTTAAACTAGATTCTTCCCAACTGACTATTAATTTTGTTTTGTTTTCTGTGTTCCCGTTTGCAGAATACGTTGTCAGTGGCATTTCTCCTGACATATGATGCTGTACAACGTTAAACATTCTGAGAAATCAATTCCCAGACGTCTCAGTTTGGGTACCCAACGTTAGCAGAATGTTTTGACCTGAATCTCTTTGTGTTTCAGTTTCCCATCTGTTAAGCAGGAATAATAATATCTTCTCGTCTTACGGGGTGTTGTTAAAAGAAATGCACGTTGTGAAGCACTCATATGCCATACTGATAAGAGCCCTAGAAAAACTCGCAAGAAAATTAGCGATTGTGTCTTCCAAGCAGGTTTTGAATAGTATGTGGTAAATAAGGCCTCAGGCCACATGCTGAATTATGACGCTGTAACAAAATATTGAATATCTGCTTATTAAGTGAGCACTGTCCATCCTGAGGTAGAATCTGGTGGAAAACAAGACATAATCCTATATTTAAAGGGTGAATCATAATGCAGATGAATAATGTTTTATGGTTAACTTTAGTTCTGACATTTTGATCGCTTTGTTTTGCAGAAATAAGTGGTGCATGTGCAAAAGGATACCTGTGCCTAAAAAGAAACAAAATCTGAGTTCCAAAATGCTTGTTGTTCAAAAAAATATGCAGGAACTTAATTCTTATCTCTGTAGTTGAGATGTTTCTTGGTGCCTGGTGGGTTTTGGTGAGCAAGAGATGCTGCAGCTTATACTATTTGGGAAACAGTTTTCAAGAAAATGTTAAACTGTAGCTTGTTGCCTCTCCTTTGTTTTTAAAAGATGGGAAAAGCTTTCCAGCTGGGAAAACTGGTAGTGGAAAGAGTTTTGAAATTAGTAACTAGATTCTTGCACGCACCTGGATGGGCTCCTGCAAAATTTGCATGGGGTATTACAGTACGTTCTGTTATTAACGCTTCTTCCTACGGCTTGTGGAAGAGAAACTCCTGGGTTCTGTAGCAATCAAGTATATAGCTTTCACAGAGCTAGACAGACTACTTATTAAAGATAAAAGAATATTTTGGCACAAGAACAGATGGGTATTAATTGGCTATGAATAAATTCAGTCTGGAAAATAAATGAAGTTTTTTAGCCACCACAGCAACAGGATTCTTGAGTGGCTTCCCAGGGGGAAGAGACATGGAGTTTCCTAGTTTTTCTCACGTGGTGTCTGATGAAAATAAAGAAGGAGGTTGCAGATCTGGAGGTCTGTATGAGAGCAGGTTGGGTTTAAGAACCTAGGAAGTGTGTTTCTAGCCCCATATCTGCCATTTCCTATTCCTAAAGACAGCCCTCACAAGGCTAACGTTTACCTCCCCCCTTTCACACACAGAGAAACTGACTCCTAGAGGGATGAAAGGGTAAATCCAATCTCCTCAACTTCATTAATGAGAACTCATTAGCAAAGCAAGGAATCAGAAAGGCATCTTTCCAAATGAGACAGACCCTAATTATGACAGAGTGAAGCGCCCTGCCTGCTTGTGCCCCTCCACAAACCCTTCCCTGCCCTCTGAAGGGTGGAGAGCATCCGTGGAATCGGGGTCTGGCACGACACAGCGGCGGGGTGCTGTCTGCACCCCCAGTGTTTATTCTCCTCTTCCTTGTTCTCTGCTGCTTGCAAAGTAGGGCTGCACTGGCTTTACTGATAAAGGATCCTTTGCAGACACAAAGAAGAGAGGAACAATTCCAGGCCACTTTGCAAGTCACTGGGAGCAAAGCACAGCTGCCCCTGCACCTTGTGAGTGGGGTAAAGCGTGTCCGATGACTTAGCCATCAGCAGGGGGCAGCTTAGGGTGAGCCAGTCCCGCTGGTTTGCCACTATTAAGATCCAGCAGTACCTTGATGTTTCCTCACTGGCAATAATTTGCAGGATTAAGTACTTCAAGCCACTCTAAAATGAGTTCCAAGAGGCATTTTGTGCTTTCATTTCAGCGCTCTCATGAGCCTTTCCTACTTTGTAAGTCTGCTACAGCTAATTACCTGATGGTTACAGTGCTCTAGAAGATTTCAAATACCTGTCTTTTCTACTAGCCTAAAGGCCCAAATGGGGTTACCGTGTAGAACTTGTACCAGGAGTGTTTGCCAAACACTGTAACGGCCTCAGACAGCTTTGTGAGATGGGCAAATAAACCACTGCAGACAAAATTACCTTTGTCCAGCATCTCCATCCAACATTCAAAGCAAACTTATTTTTGAGCCTTTAAAAACATCTCAGAAACCCATTAAAAGAAATACTTTTGTGTATTGAGCCCTCTACATTTGTCTGATCCATGAGAGAGGCTGCAGAATCACAGCAGACATTTTCAACGGGATCGCCTTTAATGCTGTGGTTTAAGAGTTTGCAAGCAATATTTCATATTTTGTTTTGAGAACACCTGTAGTGCATGATGCAACTGTCTGTCCTATGCAGGCATGTACTATCAGAGCCAGAGCTAGAATAATTTTGGGAGAAGTGAGAAATCTTATCACATCAGTAAAAAGGCACAGCTTGAAGAAAACTGTGGGCCCTCAGTCTGCAGAAATCCACTGGCCGTGGTATCCCGCTCTTGAAGATACAGTTCACTCTGCTTGGTGTTGCTGGCTGCCTTTATTGGCCCGTGCTGGCTATGGCCCTGCCATGATCCTTTCTATTTTCTTCCCACCCTTTCCTGGCCCCTTTGAGATGATTCATTTTCTGAATATATCCATGTGTCATTTATAAAAAGTCTTACTCTCCTGACCACAGCAGAAATCCAGAGGGGTTTGTTTCCTTACTTGTGATTTCACAGGCTGATTTTTTTCACCTGGCACCATGCCCTAAAGAAATGATCTTTTTCTCATCCTTCCCAGGGCCGTAATTGCTGTTAGCATCTTTTAAAACCTGCTTGCTCATTGCTTCTGAGGCATCAAGGCAGGCACAGCTTCATCCACCAATTCCCAGCCTTACTTTTTTGGCTTTGGTGTTCATGTTGTTAAACCCATGGCAATCTGAAAGCCATTGCGTGCATCCCAGTACCAGCAGCAAATATTGTTACTCTTTAAGCCATCACTGAACAAATTGAAATTGTTCCCTCATTTACTCTGAATGAAAGATGTCCATCACCTTCAGCTAGAAATCCAGTGAAGCTGTCCACCACTGTCGTCCAGTGTTTCTTCTAGAAAAAGCAGCTCACAGCCATTGCTGTGAACCTCCAGCACAGCGTCACAGTGTAGCTGAAGTCGTGTTTTTCAAATATAGCGACCTGACATGAAACTTCTAAGTTGGAAATACTGAGACCCTGATCCTACTCCAATAGCAGGACTTAGTTGCTTCAACACGATTTTCAGTGTTTACACTTGGGTGCAAGGTTTGAAAACTCTGTTCTAAGACTGAGACCCAGCTTCCTTTGAAGTCAACAGGAGTTTCAGCCTCGACTTCCACAGCAGAAGGGTTGGGCTCTTTGTTCTTTTGTCTAGTGCAATTGTGAGTAATTGCTACGATTCAAGTGACGGGCTGGATTTTCCAGCTTGTTTCCAAACTGTGCTCCTTCAGAGACTCCTTCAGACTCCTCTTCTGCCTCTCCCCAAACAAAATGCCGAAGGAGCATGGATAGAGGAAATCCGTTCAAACTGAGTAAACAGCTCGTGAGGGTAGGCCAGCAGGATTCATTCATGCTCATTCAGCCCCGGCTGGCTGGTTTGATTCCAGTTGGAGCACTCTCTTCATTACAGGCCCCCTGGGGAATGTTAATCTGTACAGTATAAACATTTATAAACATCTACTAAATCATTACACTTCAGCTGCCCCATAAACACTCCTGAATGCTTTCCTTAGGCAGCATTGGTTGGGTAACGTGTGGCTTTTTGGAATGAGTTTATGGGTGTTTGGCACTGGTAGAAATACGGGGAGAGGACACGGGAGGTTAAATAACATTGTTTAAGCTCCGTGACTTATTTAGGATAAAGACAGAAGCTGTTTGTGAAGGATTAAAATGGGTCTAGCTGGTAGATGTTGAGGAAAAGCCCAGGTTGTAGAGGGGCTAAGACAGCCTTTGAGCTTTCCACGCTGGATTTTAGTGATGCCATTGCCATGAACATCACAAAATGCACTTACCACTAGTCCACTTGACGTTTCTGGACCCAGGCAATACATCGTTATTCATCTATGACTGCAACACCAGCTGCTTCTGAAAGAACTGCCTGATGTTAACGGTTGGACTCGATGATCTTAAAGGTCTCTTCCAACCAAAACGATTCTATGATTCTATGCAAGGAAAAAATATAACTTCTGAAAACTGAGCCAGAACTAACATAACCCACAGAACTGTAATCAGCTGGGCCACAGGTCCAGGGCTTGCTTGCATGCACTTATAGGACGTGAGTATGTATATATCAGCAAAAATAAGTATGTTTATGAATGAAAATGAGCATGTATATGTATTTGCATCTGTGACGTGTAAGAACAGTAATCAGTTTTGAACGCACACCTAGCAAAGCAAACCTTGTGCTTTGTAACGTTGAACTTCTCAATTCTTGGATGTGATCTATCCCCTTGCCTGAAGGTGCTGGCATGGATGAGCATTAACAGGACTTGGGGTCATAGTAACTCCACACCCAGCTCTAGAAGATGTATGTGAATATAGAAGTAGTAAGTAAAAAACCAACCAACCAACCCTCATGACTCAGTCTCAAATGGATAAAGGATAATTCTCTCAATTATTAATATTTTTGTTTGTTTGCAGGGGTTTTGCAAAGCTAGGAACTGATAGAGGTGTCAGTAATTACCGCAAGGATTGCGTGTGAGTAATGTAACCTGAGCAGAAGTTAAACATGTTGTATGTGAGAGA
This sequence comes from Phoenicopterus ruber ruber, assembly GCA_009819775.1. Taxonomy (NCBI): domain Eukaryota; kingdom Metazoa; phylum Chordata; class Aves; order Phoenicopteriformes; family Phoenicopteridae; genus Phoenicopterus; species Phoenicopterus ruber. Next base: position 6,309,901 of record CM020230.1, read on the forward strand.
GATGTGTTTACTGACAGTCTGATGAATAGATAACAACTTGATTTCTAAAAAGCATCTTAGGAAAAATTATTTAATTGGCTATAATTGTATCATATCCTACACTTGAGCAAATACGCTTGTGTACATAAATCTGTTTTACTTGTACATATCACAGGTATGTGGCTGAACGTAATGTCTCAGTCTTCAGAAGCTGCTAACAGGAGCCTCCTTTTCTGTCTCCTCTTTCTTGTATTCATAGCACACAGCCACCGCCTTCCAGCTACCACCACACCTATTTGTGAAATGAGGGCAGAGAAAACAGAAGATTTCTTTCCTAAGTGGATCTGGATGCACAATACAGGCAAGCCGGAGGGCAGAAATCCTCCCTGATAGACACCGAGCCATGGCTGCGGCTCTCCTGCCTGGGCCTCTCGGCACTCTCGTTGCCAAATTAGCAGCTGGAGTGAGAACTTGCGAATGGAACAGCTCCAAAATCCTTTGCAGAACCTCAAGGCCGTGGGGCAACGGGCTGTGATGTCTCCAGACTGTGGTCCAGTCTGCCCAGACCTGCTCGGACACCAGCATCAGGCCAAAAGGCCCATCCTGATGCACCTTGGCTCTTGGTACCTTGCAAGAAAAGGGGACAATGAAGACTGGTTTTACTACTCATTTTTACCAAAACCTCCTAAAACATTAAATCAAACCATACCCATCGTAGGTTAAAGGTGACTTTACCATGTCTGCACTTTCCAGCTTGCAAATCTCCCTCCTGTGTGTATATAAATATATATATATCTCATCAGTAGTAGAGGGTGATTTTTCCACAGCTTTTCCATGGCTTGTAATGAGGTGGGTAATTTAAAATCTGTTCTGTACGGTCAAGGATCCAGCTGACAAAAAGCATTATACATTATTAGCTTCAATCAGTCTTTTAACATCCATCTTAAAGGGTCAATAAATGAGTTTGCCTGGAGGTAAACCAGTTGTTATCATGTGTAGGGTTACGGTCACAGCTGGAGGGCACCGGCAGGGACAGGCTGTCTGTCTGCCTGGGGTAGGAGACTTCAGTCTCTAGAGTCAGTGTTCTATTAATTTTACAGTACCTTTAATTCATATTGTAATTATGAGAAATAAGCAGAGAGAGGGAGAGATCTCCTTTTAATAGAAAATAAGTTTTAAAAAATCTGGAGCCTATTACCCCGCTAAATTCTGATTATATTACAGCTGGACTTTTATCTCAGTACACTGCAAACAAAGTCAGACCAAGGTAGCTTGGATATATGTTTCCGAACTTGACAACGGGAACCTGTAGACAGGAGAGAGAAGAGAGCAGAGCAGGGCAACCAGCGTGAAGCTTCGGGAGTGTCAGATTTTGATTTTTAGTTTTTCATCTTTAAATACCTAGGCTGAAATTTGGTGACTTAATTCAAAAGCAAAAGTAAATTTAGTGGTCTCATACAAGCCCCTAGTGGACATCATTTATCCAGTTGAAAAGATCACCATATGTTTTAACATGATGAGGCCTTCGATTAGAAAGTGAAGCTTGGAATTTTCTTAGTTAGGAGGACTGGGAGACAGGGAAACTTTTAAAAGCGAAGGGTGATGTACATCATGCCCGAGCTGTCTGGGATGAAATGTGATGCAATACAGCAATTGCATCGATGTGGGGAGCCCAAAGCTACAAAAGTGGTAGAATTTGCCTATTGACTTGATGAGCATTGACTGAAATGTGCTCAAAGCCTGAAATTACGTTATTTGGATACTTCAGCTGTGGTTTGAAGTGTACAGTAAGGGAAACTCACATGACATTGTTAATACAGCCACTTTTCCATTTAGTTAAAAACATCAACAAGAGAGGACTGCAAACATCACTTTATAGGGTAAGTCTTAAGATACCAAGAACTCGAGACATTCAGTAAGCGCAAGGCTGGTGTCTGACCCTTCGCTCCCCAGCGATCAGGACTTTCAGTTGCAGAGTCCCTGGGTGTTTGTAGGCAACATCCAGACATTTAAGACGACTCGTCTCATCTAAACTCCGTTAGAGGCATTTAATATTGGCTTGACATGATCTACTGCAGCCTTTGCTCGTATTTCCTCATATCTCTGAGGGGTGGAATAGTGGTGGTGGCGATGGTGAAGAGCGAGGGAAGAGTAGAGAATTGAGACTGTAACTTCTATCAGAGCTTTACGAGGAGGACAATCTGAAGCGCTGTCCTTGCAAGTTTAAGACCAAGCACGTGGCTAATCCCTGTATGCTCCCTCCTGGCTCCCGACTAGCAGCAGCCTCTGCCATGCTCCCAGCTAGCGCATCTCAAGGCTTCTCCTGGGACCTGGCTCATCTGAGCCTTCCTTCTGCCATCCGCTTCATTTCGTCTCTCTCCTTTTCATAGAATCAACCGCTTCTGAAAAGAAACCTGTTCTGCAGCAGCCCAAGAAGTGACCTTCATTAATATGAGTCTCTCACCCCTCGATGTGGGCGCTGTTAATTTGGAGGAGGACTGAAGAGCAGCTGCTTAGAAACAGCATGTATCCAGCCCCTGCTTCAGTATGGGTGTGAGAAGGTGTTGTGTGTAAACCTCGTGCTCTTTTCTGCCAGTTGTGAGGACGCGGAGGGGCTGTACCACGGCAGCACCGAACTCAGGTCAGGGATGGGATGTGTTCTGTCTGCTCAGCGTTTGTTGAGAGCTGTCCCAGCACAGCCCCGCAGTCTCTGAGGGGAATGTGCACCCTTTCCAGCCGCTCCTGCCCTCTGCTTCTCTTACTCTCCAGTCTTTGGGGTTTCCCTCCACCAGCCTTGTCCTTGTGAGCGTGCTTACTCTGCGCTTCCTTCCCTCCAGCTGCTCCTATTCCCGATCCAGTGGGCTGTACCCTGGGTCACAGTTTCGGGCAAACATCGCTGCACCACTCTCAGCTCTGCTGCCAAGGGGCACACAGGCTTTGCTTCCCTGGATTGCTCCAAGGAATGGATTTACAGGTGGGAATAGTTGTGGAGACAGAGGGTTTTTCCTTAAATGTAAATACCAGAAAATGCTCACAGAAGGCACTTTTGTAATCCTGGGGGAGCATCTGTGCCCGTAGAGCTGATTCTCAAGTTGTTCCCATCTAATTAAGGAGCCAGAATATGGGCTTTTTATCCAGAAAAGCCAGCTTCCATTTTGCCAATCCTTTCTCCAGTCTTGCCTGCAAAGTGAAGACTGTGAGTGCCTTTCACAAAAGACATTGGCCAAATCATTTCAAATAGTAAAGGGGCATATGGAAAATTAAAGATCGTTCATGAACAACTAGAAACTGGGAAAAGAGGCAAGGTCAGCTGAAGAGAGCCTTATAATTTTGTTCCTGCTGAGGAGATAGATAAGTTGTACATAGTCCTTAGGTTGACCCGATGCATAAAAACAAATCCTGCAGCCAGCTTTAGAGATAAGCACAGCTTCAGAGTTCCCTGGACAGTGTTTTCCAACACTAATGCACAGTCTGAGCCAGTGACTTCAAGCAAATGAGAAGATTTGACTGTGGAAACAGTTTTGCTTCCTCCTTTCCTTGCAGCATAAGTTTGGGCAGGGGGAAAACTTCACTCTTTTATACTATTAGTGTGATTTTGGTAAGTTATTGTGTCTGTATCTCAGCCTTTAGCAAATATTTTGCAGTAAAACTTGAGCATGAGACCTTGTCTAACTTTACCCCTGCTTTTTTATGCCAGTGCTTTCAGAGGTAGCCAGAATTGTGTTTGGTGCGGTCATGTGAAAGATGCAAGTCTCTCAAACTCAGTCCCTTACGGACTGAACTTGTTCCTCTCACAAAGTCTGTGATGTGCTTAGCCTGAAGCAGGTGGGATCCTTATTGCAGGGAAGGGAATAACTGTGCAAACCTCTGGCTTCTAGAAAGCTCCTTTCTCGTGGCTGCAGTGGATGTGTTTGGGAGAGAGGGACAAGGGGAAGGACGTGTGAACAATGCTTTTGCCAAAGTAATATACGTTCTTTAGCTTTTTCCAAAGCTGTCAATTCAGAACCGTTTCTTAACAAGAAATTAGTAAAGGATTCGATCCAAAGGCTACTTGTCAGTAGGAGTCTTCGCCTATTGACTGGACTGGGGTTTGGACTGGGCCCTAAATCCTACAGCTGTGCCTATTAATAATTAAGTAAAAAGGGTTGGCAAAGTTTTTCATCCACTGTAAACAAACATGTTTCCACTATGAAGCGCGTTTAATGGATTTTTGCAGCATTGGTCTCCCGGGCAAGCATATTAGTCTCTGTTTTCCCTGCCTGTCCTAATGGCCGCAGCCAGGAGGGGGGCTGGTTTGAACTGTGGAGGAGGCTGGTTTTTATCCACATTGAGCGGAGAGGCATAAATTGGCATTCCATATCATCATAAAAAAAATTCCCAGCAATTATTAAAAGATTCTTATCTCTTGCTCCCTACATGGATAATGAGATCCCTCTCTGCTGGACTGAGACAGCCTGTCTCTCAGCTCACTTAATGAAATGGACCCAAGTTTGCAAATTAGCGTAGCCCTGACTCCAAACGTAACCTCTTGTTGTCTAGTTGTACATCAAGGCCCCTGGCTTATGTCTTTTCTTATTAACACCCCGTAATCATGTCAACCCTCTTTAGTTTTCATTTCCTGTTTCCTTTTACAAATTCAGTTTTGAGCACAGTGTTGGGTACCTTTGGATGAGCTGGGATTTTATTTTTGTCTCATTTTTAACATTATTAAGTAGAAGTTTATCTGCGGGGACTGGTGTGGATCTAGGGAATCTGTTTTCTGTTTCATATTTTTGCTGGTTGTTTGCCACGCGATCTTAAAGCAACTCCTTTCGTACGTCTGTGCTCGTTTCCCTTCCGCTTTTGGATTTTTGTGTTTTCCACTGTAAGATCTTAGGGGCAGAGATTTTGTCTTGCCACATATTTGGTCAGTGCCTTGCAGAGTGCATTTTTGTTCCTGTGAGAGTGTCTGTGTAATAGATTATTAATAATAATAATAAGGAACAGCGATATTGTACTTTAGCAAACACAATATGCTAAAGGCTTTCTAAAAAGTCAAGACGGACGAATCCTTTGAAACTCTTTTTCCTCCTCTCTCCCCTGATGTGAAACTTCATTGTTGGACCTTTAGAGTAATAAATCAAAGCAGCCGAAAGAAGCGAATCACGGTTTCTTTTGCCCATGTGTAGCTGACCCAATCTGTCTTTGATAAGGCAGTGCCCTTCCACTTTACCACTACCCTACTAATTATCCTTCACTTTCATGAGCACTGAAATCCACTCACACATTAGAATAAAAAAAAGAAACAGGGAAGTGATTAGTTGTGTACAGATAAGAAGCAGCCCACAGTGTTAGCTGGGTAATAACATTTTTCTAAGATTTCTTTTTTTTTTTTCCCCTGAATTCATTTTCTCTCTTACATCCATTGCAGTAAAAAATACGTACAGTTTGTAACATAAAAGGTAACTCTTCAATGCAAAGCTTTAGTGTGTGTCTTTAAAAGATTTATTCCTTTATCAAGTATTAATTTAAGAAGGGGTGCCTTGTAGGTAAGGCAATGACATCAGTGGTAGGCTACGGGGCAGCAGATTTATTAATTTAATAGGTTTATCCATTTTACAGCTTGGATAATCATATTTCACTAAACTGGTACACAAGGAGGCCTCAGCCCATCTGACAGCTTTATTCTTGTGTAAGTTAACAAGCACATTTTGTACTCGTGACCTTGTGAATTGGAAAAGTGCGAGGAGCTAGAGAGGAATGACAGACCAAATCCAAGAAACGTGTTAGCATTTCGGTTTTCCTGAGCGAGGTTTATAAAGGGAGCAGTGAGGAATCTCAGCTGCAAAGAGAACTTACACGTTTGCTAATTTATTTGGTTTGAGAAAATATGCAGAATTAAAAACAATGTTAATGGAATGTTAACTTCGAAAGTATGGACCTAATTTGCTTGTCGAAGACAAGAGTTTAGCAATAGAATTGCTCCCCTGACAGCAGAGGAGTCGTTCTTGATCTGGGACAACTAGAGCAGAATTGGGCTGGTTTTGTCCGAGGCGCGTGCGTTTGGTACGTGCTCGCGCTTACCCCGTGTGATGCTCTGTGCTTGCTGTGGCCACTAAATTCCCTCCATAAGTGTTTAAAATTCTTGAAGCTGGCTGGGAAATAATGAGGTTAACCAAGCAATGGAGCTAGGCTTTTAAAAATGCCTAGTTAAAAGGCATTTTATAGTTAAAAACCTCATGTATACATGTGTCATTTTGAAGCATTTCTTGTTTACTATATAGGAAAGAAAGAAAGTGTGCACTCCTTTAGGGTGTTGAGGGTATTTTTTCTTATTGAAACTGCAAAAGCTTGCATTTAAAGCTGGGTTTTTTTGTGAAAATCATGATTTTAGTTTCCTGTCGAAAAGATGACACATTCAGGAAGAAGGTATTTCCTGTGCAAAATAACATTCAACTGAAACCTAACTTGTCTTCAGAAAATTTAACATAAAAGTAGGGGTTAATCCTACTCTGTCCTTTTAATAAAAACAAAAGCTGAGCTACTTTCACTGTGCTAACTGCAAGCTCTTCAAATAAAAGAGCAAATACCTAGGACCTCATCATAAAATGGTACATTTGACAACACTGAAAGAACCGAAAGCACTGTAGACCTTGGGGATTTATTTTCATTTATATTCAAACTCCTTTACGCCATTCTTGACATGCGAAAAGGAATATTTTGTGCAAATCAGAATTAGGCCGTGAAGACAGGAATTTCAAAAGCTTGGATATCAGTCGAACATGACAGGCGAGTAGTGAGATACGCCGTGCTCTTAATTTACTGTCCTCTAGATCCCTCGCTTTCTGCGCGTCGCTCACTTTCGACAGCGGGCGATGGCTGTTCGGCTCTTCCTAGCAGGAGCCGAGGCGCGCGTGTCCGTCCTGCACGCAGAGCGAAGCCCAGCGCCTGCCCTGCCGGGGCCAGCGCTTGAGTACGCGCCTGAAACACCGCGCCGGCGTGTGCGGGCAGAGACCTGCCCGGGCCCGGGACTCGCGTGCGGCTCGAGAAACTCCTCGAGCCGGGAGCGGCGTTTGAGGAGCTGCAGTTTTGTCTGCGGGGCTTGTTTGGCAAACGTCGCATCCTTTTCCAGTCACTTGTACTTTCTGGTTTGTACACAGCAATAGTTAGTGTTTGGGTTTGAAATGTTGTATGAGGATGTTTATGTTTACGAGAGAATTCATTTGTAAAGAAAATATTATAAATCATGTTACATTTTGAGCTGCTATGTTTACAACAACGTCTGAACTTTCACTCTAAAGTATACAAACAAGTGTCACGCAGGGAAAGGGTTTCTCTTCGAACTTTTTGCTAGAAATTGAATGCTATTGCCTGGTCTGTGCCAGAAAAAAAGACATCACGCAAACCTCCTGCTTGCCCTCTTTAAATCCGCACGGCCTGAAATTCTTATTTTATCACACCGCTGACTGCAGGTCTGGCGGGACTGCTCCGAGAGATGTTCCTTGGCTTGGCGGAGGCTGGTTTCTTCGGGATCCCGTGCTCCTGCGAATCGCTTCTTTTCCCAGGCTGGAAGGCCGTGAATTGGGGTAATGTTTCCAAAGCATTGTCATGGAAATGAACCCCCCCATTTCATTTCCTACCGTGTGAGGGACACAGAGAAGCAGCCAGTTGTGTTAGAGGATGCCGTAACCCATCGTACCATAAAAATGGCAAAAAAAGGAACTTCTTGGTGGATGTGATGGCATGGTCGCATCGGGCTCCGGAGGCTTTGGTCGTTCCCTTTTCTCTTCTTCAAAAGGGGGAACTTTGTTCAGAGAGACACGCTCAGCCTCAGGGATGTTTTATAGTTGGCTGTGGATGCGTTACCGGTTGGGATCCCTAATTATTATCAATTTGCAGATTGCCTTGAATGTCTTATTAAGATTCCTGTGGAATGATTGATCATAATCAAAAAATTAATCACCAATCAGCCCTGGCAATTAACATTAGCAAGTCTATTTGCATATATCTGATAATTTATGCTGCTGCTGGAAGAAGGGACTTTTGCGGAATATTATTGATTAGGGGAGAAGAGCCAGATGCTTCTATCATCGGGACGTTAGGCTTTATTAGAGAGGAGTAGCGATGTGTAAGAAACTGAAGGGCATCCCTGCAGTCTGCTGTAACGTGGGCATCTTCAGGTTTCTAAAAGGATTTTCTTAAACGCGTGCACTGAAATGTTTTAAATATTGAGAAGTGGGATATTGTGCTTTAAAGAAGCCTTGACTTTTGGCTCTTATTTACTGCAGAGGCCTTCAATGTCTGTTACGAGAAAAACGCTTGATAATATCAGGCTAGATTGTGAGATTTACATTACAAGAAGGTACTTAATAGATATAATTATTTACTGTTATGGATAAAGAATTTGCAGGTTTGTGAGGAATGTGACTAATTGTCGTGCTATTTAAAGTATGAAGAATTGCATAACAAAGTCCTAGAAGTGGTTGAAAATAGTCTACGCTTTTCAGTCAGTAGATTTTATTTAATGAATTTATTGTCTTTCTTCATAACGTTTTTTCTTTTTAAACTGATATTTTTATTAATGCATTGGTAAGGAGAGATTTATTATATATATCATCAACGCTGATTTCCTCTTCATATTGCCTTGAGATTGCTTATAGGATAGCGCACGTGTTTAAAATGTTATGAGTCTGGTTACGTTTGCTGATATTTATAATCTTTTTTGCACCGTAGCCTTTGGTTTTGCTTCAGCACCCTTCGGGGTGTTCTCATACCTGGTGCTGTAACTGCAGCTCCGTGAAAATGCACAATCTGCTATCAGAATTTCAGATTTGGCTCTTGTTTATAGCTGCTTAAAGATTAGGATCAAATTTATTTAAGCCAATAGGCAGAGTGATAACAGTTTGTCCTCTTTAGCCTTCGCAGCCCTATAAACGATAGCAGAATTAAGTCTGTGTCCACTAACCAGAGGGGATCAACATTTTAAGTGACAAAATTTTGTTGGAAACAAAGGCCTACAAACCCAGGATTTCTCTCTCTAGTTTCTGAATTTAAAAGGTGGAAGAATTCAAAAGATTGCATTAAAAAAATTTGCATTCTTTTGATAAATTTTAATTTCCAGATGTAGCTTTATTGCCGGCTTGAAATCTTTGTAGTTCATATAGGATTTTAAAAGAACTTCTTGGTCTGAATCTCTGAAACCCTGTGCTGATTTTAAAACTAGAAAGTGCTCTCTTTAAAATACATGAGTAAATCATGGAAAACTCTATTCTTAACATAGCTAAATTGTTTTATTCTCTGATGTCAGCTCTGTGCTTATCTCGGTCTTTCTTGGACAAAGATTTTTTTTCATTTATCTGTCTGTATACACTAATCTGTTTTGCAAGCTTTTAATGCCTGTGTCCTTAATGTCATTAATATATTTCTCGAAAGAGACTTCATTTGCCTCCTATTAATGAATTCTGCAGTTGATTTGAAATGGGAACAGAATCAGACCCCAGTTCCAACACAATAATGGTACTAAAGAAGCCTGAAATGTTATTGCTTTTTCTTTCGGTGAGCATTAAACGATCTGCAAAGAGACTGTGGTAATCCCAACTCTACACTATTTGAGATCTTGGATTAACCGGTTACAACATCTGGTTTTTGCTGAAGTTAGTTGGTAACCATGAGATCTCATCACTGCAAAGTTCAGAGGTTAATTGAAATCAGAGAGGCATAACCCATTCAATTGTCCCGTTAATTATGCCCAGCTCCCGTCTCCCTCCTCCGCCCTCCCGTAAACGTCGGCCGCTGACCACTGGCCGCCGAGCGAGGGCGAAAGCCGCCGCTGGCCTCCTGTCACTCAGCCTGATGGCCGGGGATGTTTAACGGCCGAGCCGCCGAAGCCGATAAAACATGCCCGCAGCAGGGGAAAGGGGTATGTGCGTGCGGAGGGAGTTGGTGACATCCCCATACATCATCCCCCAGCCGGAATGTTACCGGTTCTCGCTGAAAGCTGGTAATGCTTCAAGATTTATGGCAGGTGTGCTTTGCTGAGTGCAGAGCTTTGGTTGGGAAAACTGGGGAGGCGTTGGCTGGGATCCTGCGAGGCTGGTAGGGATTTCTGGCAGTGATTTGCAAGGATGGTCTTTATGCTGCAGGAGTTCGTATTGCATTGAACAAGTCGTATATTATGGTTAAAATATATAAATTTCCCTTCTTCTTTCACCAAACTGATACGAACAGTGGAATTTTGCTAGTAACTATTAATTGCCAGATGTTTATTGCGATGGTGACTTTCTGCAGGGTTTCTGCAGTCGGCAGTTACGCACTATTTACCTTACAGTAACCGGACAGGCACAGCGGATTTCATAACTGAAGGAACATGAAGATATCAAAATAGATCTGAATCTTGTAAACCTACCCTGACCTTGGGGGAAAAAAAAAACCCCTCCATTTCCTTCAGTGGGAGCTGGCTTGAGTAAGGAGAAAAAGAAGTCTTCCCGCTTGGGGCGGTTTTGAAGTTTTGAGCTTAAGGACGGAAAGTAACTTTGAGACGTATTACTTGGAGCTAGGCGGACTATGGGTGTCCTAAAAACTGGGATAATCTGATAATGAATCTAAAAATCTCACCTCGCATGTTTATTCAAATTTACCTGATCTAAAACCTAATCTTAATGAATATTAAGCATAGGCCTGCAAAATCCCTTCCTCCCTTTTCTTCTCGCAGCCTGCCTCTTCCAAGAAAAGCCTGGCTCTCCCGTGCGCTCCAGCCAGCCTGGGGAGGAGACCCTGGTCCTTGACCAGTTTCTGCTGTTGTGAATCCATGTGATCATCAGTGCTGTGTCCTTTGGGAAATGCAGTCCGGAGTCAGGACTCCGCTGCCGTGTGCTGCACAAACCCGGGACAAAACCACCCCTTGTCTGGAAGCTTTATTCCCTGATTTTAATCTCTGTTGTCTTTAATCTAGGTTCAAGTGACTGTTCTCAATACTACATCTGCCTGTGGGTAGAAACCAAGAATGTTACAGCCTGGAACAAGGTCCTTGTTCCAGTCACAAGAAAGTGTATCAATCACCCAAACGATTCTGAGGAATAATTCTCCAGTGTCTTGTTACTCATCCCCCAGAAATAACAGCGTAGCAGTGCTCGTAGAAATTTTTTCCTGCAAACATGTTAAAATGAAAATGAAACATCTTTGCATCTTCTTTTAGAAAGGCAAAAGCAAAATCCAAACTGTTGAAATCTTGTTAATGAGAACTGAAAACTTTTTTGAATTTCACAGCTTTTACTAGTTTTCAAAAAACAAAGAAAAAACTCCTAAAAAATTCACTTGTTTTTATAGCCAGCAGCAGCATTTTCTGTTTGTTTCTTTGTTTAACTAAGATGATGATCAAAGTTACTTGGTTCTACTTTATTCTAACTCAAAATTATTATTTTGAAATGTGACTTTATTTTTGTCGAGCAACAAAAAATGTTTGTTTCTATTCTGTATACACCTAGAGCTAATACTCCATAAAAGCTTCTCCTCTGATGGGGTGACAACATATATATACACTATACACAGCCGTGAAAGGTGTTTTCTGTGTAATTTATGTGCCCGAGCCATATAGTGAGCCCATACACTACCGGGGAGGAGAAGCTAAATCAATCAAGAGTGATTTCCAGTGAACAGCCAGATCACATCTACCACCCATTTGCTCTTGGCTGGCTGAGAAATGAAGCAATTTAAACCTATTGGGTCATGCTGAAATGGGGGCCAAATTCTTATCCGTGTGCTGCACACAACGGAGCCTCATTTCATCTTCATTTCCAGAGGTCCGTGGGCTGCAGCAGTCCCGCGTAGTCCAGCAGCATCTCTGGCATTGCACGCTGGCTTCCCGGCTCCTCCGCTGCTGCCACAGGTGGGAAAAACAACTTCTTGGTATGAATGGGGACTCTAGATTTGAACTTTTTTAATCTGCAGAAAAATATGGAGGAAAACACAATTAGTCTTCAGTTATAATGTGGCTGTGAAGATAAGCTTGAGAAATCTAAGTTTGCTGTGAAATATCAGATGGAAAAATAAATGTTTTCCGTTCACTTGCTTAATGTTTCATACAATCTTGGAAATGTTCCACTGCCTGACCCTCATGTTTTCAGATTATTTCCACTTCTGTCTTAAAGCCGTACCCTCCTCAAATGGACCAAGCAGCTAGTTTCTTAGTTAAAATAATAATAATAAAGCGTAAGAGCACCCCAAGCGTGCTGAACATCCCCACAGCTCGCTCCCAGTGCAGAAGCGAGCACCTGGAAAGGCTCAGACACTGGCCCAAGCTCGCAGGCAGAAGTAACACACGGCATGTGTTCGCCGTTGGGTTTTCCTGTTTCGTGTTGCTTCATATTAAACATGAAATTCCATATGGACCGTTTAATGGTTGCTTGGAAATTGGATGTCCATCACCCCAGAGGGACATATTGGCATTCTGCACCTGATTGCATTTCTCCCTTCTCCCCCACAGGACGAGTCAAAGGTTATGGTTTGGAGGAGGAGGAGATTGTCGACAGCAGGTTCTCCTCAAGCTGAGAGGAGGCTTTTTCTCTTTAATAGCATGGGTAGGTTATGCGTGGATGTGAATAGTTGTTTGAGTTTGCATATGTGAATTTAGGAATCTGATCCAAAATAAACTGACACGAACAAGAAAGTTGAGTCTGACCCCCAAATAAGTTGTTCTCATCCTAAACATTGGCAAGAGGAGTAAAGCAAAGCAAACAGAAATAAGCAGTTCAGAGCTAGGCACAAATTTCCACCCACATCTCTTTTGGTTTCTACACCTGCTTAAGGAAAGAAAAAAAGGGCTTTTCTGAACTGTAACACTTCCGAATCAGAAATTGAAATGTTTTCAATGTCTCTTGCAATTTTGTTCTCTCCAGCATGATGCTACTGCAGTGCTATTCCCCCACTGGGCTGCGACACACAGCAGTGACTCACCCAAACGATCTGCAGTGGAGCCAGCTCACGAGTGTGAGAGTCCACATAGTGCTTCTCCACCCTGTTTTGGTCCAAGTTCCTGAGCCGGTATCTCCGCACCACGTTTTGCTCTTCATACACACAAGCTGTCCTAAGGTGAGTCCATACCAGCTTCCCCAGTGTGGTGTCGTGACGCTTTGGACTCCGTCACATTAATTACACGTTTGTTAGCGGTTTGCGGCTCAGCAACGCTACTTCTTCCATTTCGCAGTTGGGGAACTCAAGCGGAAGAGGTCAAGGTCCAGATCCCTGGCATGTAATTCTCCTAAGGGGCCCGGGCTTATCCGTGTCAGCCAGGGTCACACAGGATGGCTCATAACAAAATCTCATACCTGAATCTTCCAAAATACACCACCGTGCCCTGGGGTGCTCGGCCTTCCAATGCCTGCAGTGATGTTTGCGCGGGAGCGGGTGGGAGACCAAGTGCCAACATCTGCTATTGAACCTGAGCCACTAAAGTATGACTCTGCAAGTTATTTCAATAAATCTGCTCTCTCAAATTTAGTTAGGGAGACAGAAATCTGTCCTTGGGTCTGGGTGATGCTGTGTGAAACAACGATGAGCAGGGAACAGCAGTATCTCCTGTTCCAAGTATTTAGAAATCATGAGTCAGGTTTTCCAAATCTTAGAAATAATGAAATAGGTTTTTAAAAAGAATATTTCAGGATACGTCTTGTTTCTACTTTCTCAACTATTTGGGTGCAATTGGTTTACTTGTGAAGTATTTCAACAGAAATACGTAGTTTCTAAGCTTACTTTTTAAAATGACACTCAGCTTCTAACATATTCCTGTGTTCTAGATCTGGGCTTTAACAGCAAGACCAAACATTCCTGGTAAATTTGTATGTGCTAATAAATGCAAACTCCTTGCCAATTTCAAATCCCCCACAATATGCAAGGATCATCAAAAGTGAAAAGTAAATTAAATCTGTGACTGTTTCCTAGTTCTGTACTAGAGGTTGCACAAATTTAAAGCAAATGTAGATTATAGCCGAATTCTGTCACACGGGTTTCGTTCAAGGTAACATTGCTGCTGTCAGCTGGCCAGTAACGTCTACTCTAGCCATCAAACACGATCACTAAAAATTCAAGATAGGTAAGAAATAATTACTATAATAATCTTTTAAAATTTGTCTTCTGCATTTCTATAGGGTTTACCTTACTTTTTTTTCTTATTTCTTGCTTTTAAGTTTTCATAGTTTATTTTTAATACCGTTTCTTTGAATGGTGACAGCTAAAACTTTAAAAAATGAAAGTTGAGATTCATAACAATCACCTAATGGCTGAGGCCAAGGCTGTAATGAAAGCATCGGTCATCTTGAGACCTGTGATATATTCATTAGAATTAGTAAAATCGCTGGACTTGGCAACGGTGGAGAGGTGGTCTTGTAAGCAAGTCGCTCTGGCTGTATGTGGTTTTATTGTAAGACTGTTGTTGGATTCCCAAGGCCTTTAAAGATTGGTACTCAATTCTGGTAGACTTTATATATAGTTTATATAGTGGGTCTATGAGCTTCATGGAGTTTGGTGGAGTTTTCAGGGGTTTGCCTGCTCCAAGGATCCATGCCAGTGGTTTTAGGAAGGTTTTTAAAAAAACGTGTAGCCCAATTTTTACCCCTAATTGAGATAATATTGCAAAAATCTGTGTAGCTTATTGACCTGACAGAGTATAAACAGCTTTTTGGAAGCCTCCTGATATGAAATATTCCAGCCCTTGTATTGTTCTTGTACACAAAGTGCACGGAGAGAATAAGCAATAAAATACCAGATGGATTTCCTTTGAAACATAATTACTATCCAGGTGCAGACCCCACTTTTCATAGTCAAAGATTTCCATCATTTTAATAGGATTCTTTTAAGTTATAGTATCAGCGTCTCCTGATCTGAACTATCAGTGCACCACGCATATGGTATGGGTGAAAAAAGAGAGGGGTTCACCTCTCAGTCCTCTTTGGCCACTGATTTTTTTTCCTGAGAATGGTAATTGAGATGCCAGTTGGTGCCGACCCGGGCAGTGACTTTCTGCGGGGGATGCACCTGGCCTGAGGGAGCTGTACGGAAACTCGTTTGGTCTTTGCAGAGAGCCAAGCAAGAACATTGCTTTTTTTCTTTTTTTTTCCCCTCCTCTTTTCCTCGCAAGGGAGCAGAGCAATAAAATAATAATAATAATCAAAAGGCATAACCAGTCTCCCCTCCCATTCTGACATGCTGAGTGCCAAAACTCAGATCAAGTCTTTAAGGCGAAGTGAGAACGCAATGAAAACAGGGGCTTTATTATAAAGGTAGGGCTGTGAACTTTCTAACTCGCGCTGTGCTCCCGGATGTGCCTCCTCGCACCGTACGCAGCTGCTGAAGGCTTCCAGGGACCGTGGGTGGTGGGTGAGGAAAGGGGAAGAGGTGGTTTAGCTATGCACAATATTTCCCATAAGAAATAAAGCAGTAGAGTCTCACCTCACTGCCTGTTTTTCCACATATATTGAGACGGGAATGTATTTATATAACCCTATTAAAAGGGAACACTCGGTAGCAAACTCGGTCTTTAAATAGCTACTGTTCTGCATACTCCCGTCTCCAAACTCCTCAATTTCAACTCACACCCACTTACATTCTTTTGACATATTCCTCAGGTTTTTTGTGACTTTGGGGTCAAATCCAACACTTATTGAAAGCAGTGGAAAGACACTCAGTGAATTCAGTGGAATTTGGATAATACTCTTAGAGCTCAGATACCATGGTGATAAATGCAATAAATTACATAGACAAAAGTTGCCCGTTTTGGGCTAGCTCCGCTCCTACAGAAACAAATTAAACTGTTGCCATTGACTGCCAGAGGAATCAGTTCTACCCCTTCCCTGGTGGCATTTAAGCAGCTCTCGAAACATTTTACAAATAAAGGGAATATCTTTATCTCCCATTTACAGATGAATAAACCGAGGCACAGAGCCACGATTAAACCTGTGAGTCAGGCAGTGCAAAAGAGGTAGAATTAGACCCAGATACCAGTCCCTGGACCACCCAGTGGAAAAAGCAGGTCTGTTGGCTGCTGGCAGCCTCGTCGATTCTGCCGGTGCTACCAGGTCCTACTGATGCCAACGGGAGTGGAGGGCAACCAACATCCTCCCGTAAATTGTTGAGCGTTAATAAACTGAGCAGCCCTTCAGAAGGAGTTTGTTTTTACCTCCAAGATGCATTATTTCATCCTCTCCCCCCCAGCATTCATATTTTCCCTTTGGCTCCTGTTATTTTGGTTCCATTTAGCAAATACATTCTTGGGTTTTTTTCCCCTGTGTCCCTCCAGCCACCTTAGTTTGCCTTTTTTTTCCTTCTTTCCCTTAAAAACGTTTTTCCTCATTCAGTGCACTAAGTGGATTTACGACCCATTTAGGCAGCTTACAGTGGCATTGCTTTTACAGTTCAGAGGCAGAAGGGCCATAAAAAGATTTACAGTTACAGCAAGAGTCAGTTGCATGGAAGTTCAAGATCCAAATTAGACAAAGGGAGTGGGGCTGTGTGAGTGGCCAGTAAAAGAAGCTTGGAAACAAAAACAAATGAAACTGCTGTTAGAGGAGGAGGTTGGGGTGGGGGCAGAGAAGGAGGAGGAAAAGTTGCCTGTTAACTTCACGTTACTATTGCAACAGTTCTGTTAATTCTGTTATATAAAGCCCTTTTTCCTCCTTTTTTTCCTCTCTCGATGTTGTTGTTGGACAGATTTCCTTTGCAAACACAAATCTCAAACTGGAGAGCAGCAACTTCACACAGTAGTTGAGATTCCAAGGCAGATATTCCCAGGATGTTGGCAGCTGCTGCTGCTGCTGGGACTCCAGGATACAAACTGCAGAGAATAAACGCAAGTGGCTGAAGGAGTGGGACCGGTCAGAGTGGAGAACTTCAGGTTGCATTGCATGAGGATAATCCGGCATTTAAAAGAAGCTAGAGAATGGGAAATAGATTTTGTCCTCTCCCCCACTAGATTTTTCCTGCTGACTTCAAAAGAAACAAGACCAGGCTTGACCAAATCCATAACAAGCTGAGGCAAAAGGGAGCTTTGCCACCGCCAGTAGAGGAACGTGTCTGGGCATATAGGGAGGGACGATAGCTGGAGTCTGCAGAAGGCTGGGGGCTGCGCTTCTGCGAGGCTCGGCCCATACGCCGTTCTGTCAGCGCCGAGGACAGGAGAAAGCAACGTGTCCTTTGTGGGCAGCCTGAAAAGATGCCACTTTTGTTTGAATCTACAGGTGTGTCCGGCTGGATGGGTGCAGCCGCGTCTGCTCTGCTGGTGGGCTGAGCTGGCTTTGAGGCAGGCCAGCTGTGGTCTACGTGCTGTATGGTCTGTACCGTGGCACTGCACCGTGCTAATAGGCCTTTTTGAGGGGTCTGAGCTTCGCCCTTCAGGGAAGCTGCCACGCTAATACAGCACCAGGGCTTGAAAGTGGTTGGAGTGCAGGTGGGGCCAGCGCAAGGCGGTCTCCGCTTACCCGCAGAGACAGGCTCTATTCGAGCGCAGCATGAGAATGGCTCCAATGAGCCTGCGCTTGGCTGCTCCACTTTGTTGGGCTTTTGTTGTACCTATGTAAGTATATAGTGTGGAAGCAATCGTAAATAAGCTGTATACATAAGAAAGCCAGTGCTTCCTAATTTTTCTCTAAATGCCAATTATTTTTTTTTTACACAGTCGAAAAGCACACTATGGTTTTGTTTTCCTTCTCATTGCTGTTGTGTTTATTCTGCTGCTCCCATTTCTAACCAACTTCCTCTTCAAAATATCACCGTTAGTTTCACATGGACACTGCACTTCGTTTCCTGGAGCCTGTCACACGGCGATACTATCCGACTGCCTTCTGGGCACCGCTCCATCGAAGCCTGCATTTCAGAAGTGGGTGATGTGCCTGTTAATTGCCTTATTCTTATTTTCTGTTGGCTATCGTTGTATTGTTCAGGGTAGCAGCAGCAGCACGGGATTTTTTATTTCCTAATTTCTCGTGTATTTTTTTTGTGAGCTTCACTGGTGAAGTTGGTGAACTTCTTGACATTGCTGGGTCCCTTGGACCTTGCTTCCTTGGTGTCTTGGCTGTCCTTGACTCGCTATGTGCTCGTAGCGCTCCAGTGAAATTAGTGTTACTCGTGGTGTAGAGGACACTGGGATCCTCTGGATGAAAAAACACCCCATAAAGATAGGCTTTTCACCCTTGTTCTTTGCTCCCACACATTCTTACATGGATGTTAACACTCAGGTTATCTGTAAGAGGAAAAAAACAATCACAGTGCTTTCCCTGCATCCCTTTTAGATCTCGTTCTTTCTCCTTCAGAAGAAAAAAATCTCCTAGTAAGAAGAGTGGTAATATTTCAGAAAGGTTTGGCTGGTGTTTTGCTTTCTAGGGGAGGAAGCAGCCAGCCTCAGAGAGAGACGCTTCAGTCTAAACCAGAAACCAAATATCCCTCAGACCCCTGTTAAAATTTAAAAGCTAATTGACAGTAGCCAGACGGACATCTCTTACCGCTTTGCTCCCCCCTCCTCCCCATGGCAATCCCTACACGCCGCCATCCCCTCGCGAGCCTCGGGCGTGTGGAGCTCGTGGTGCCGTGTTGGCTTCGCACGCGTTTGCGGCGCTGGGCTCTGCGATGTTGGCCGGCCTGCCAGCTGGCTCCCTGTCGGATTGATGCTTCGTGTGGTGCTGTGTAAACCTCAAGTGACCAGTTGTTCAGGACACTGATGGATTTCTGTGGCTCCCACTGGAGATTTTCAACAGGACACTGAACTCATACCAATTCTGCTGTGTCAGGGCTGTTCCTGTCTCCTTTTTGCATCCCCCCCCCGGCGCTCGCTCTCGCTTCTGTCTCGTTCCCCTCTTTCTTTTTCAATGAGAAGGGCCTTGAACTTCTGGTAGAGACTTGACATATGAGAGAAAGCATTGAAAAGGAGAAAAGACTATATTTTATGAGTGATGGTTAAAATGTATTCTTGAAGTACTATTTTTTTTGTAAGTTGAATATAGTCGTGTGGACAATACAGCAATTTCCATGAAAAGTAAAAGGCTTCACTTTTTGGTGGGGGGAAGAAATATTGCAAATGAATACAGTCTTTTTGCAGACTTATCAGGTCTGTCTTTCTGCTTGATTTTTTTCCTCTCATTCCCTCCTTTTATTCTTTTCCTTTTTCTCCCATATTTATACAAGAAATAAATAATTTTAAAAAACAGTCAAACAGTAACTTTCAGACTTTATTATGATCCAATTAATTTTAAAACCAAATCAATGTTTTCAAGTTTAATCAAGCTGGCACAAACATGAAAAACATTTTGGAAATGTTATGAAAAAATGTCTACTATTGTTGAGTTTCTTTACAGAAACGAGCATGCATTTCCCAGCGTGAGGGGAAGCAACCTTCTTCTTTCTCTATGAAGAAAATAGAAAAGATTTTAAAAGCTAAATTTTAATGGCCATCAGTGTCACAGGTCAATACAACCGGGATCCAATGCCGGGTCCGAGATCGTCGGAAAAGGTAAGTTAATTTTTCCATTGTTGGAATTGTTTTAACTCCTTCCCCCCTCTGTTTTGCCACCTCCTTCAGAGCTGAATGTGGACCATAGACCTCTGCAAAGGAGTAGGTCGCCCTCCTCACCACCACCCTCCATCCATAGTGCGATAGGACAAGGAGTCATGGTTTTAAACTAAAAGAGGGGAGATGTAGACTAGACATAAGGAAGAAAATTTTTTTACAATGAAGGTGGTGAAGCCCTGGCACAGGTTGCCCAGAGAGGTGGTAGAAGCCCCAACCCTGGAAACGTTCAAGGCCAGGCTGGACGGGGCTCTGGGAAACCTGATCTAGTTGAGGATGTCCCTGCTCATGGCAGGGGGTTGGACTAGATGGCCTTGAAAGGTCCCTTCCAACCCAAACTATTCTAGGATTCTATGATCCCCAAGAGGGTCCCCCTGTGCCGAGGCACAGCTGGTGTGCGGGAGGTGCTGCCATTCCCTCCAGCCCTCTGCACGGACATGCACGGGGCAAATCCCTCGTCCGCAGCAAGGCTCAGGCTGTCCAAGCGAGCTGCATATCAGAAACAGCTTTTACTTAACCTAGGAGGCCCCTACATCCCCCTTAAGCTGTTTTTGACTCTGTCTTTGAGTGCGTAATGTGCTCCGTAAACAAATAACCTGTGTTTTTTTAACTGGGTCGTTACGAGTTGAGTTGTACTTCAAGCACGGGACGTGGGGAGGAAGTGGTGGGACCAGGAGCAGAAGGAGAGACAGCGGCAGCCTCAGACCCAGAGGACTGGAAGGACTTGCAAGGAAGCAAAATATGGATGGCTGCCAGAACAAATGCAGAGCCTTTTGGGAAACGGTTTCGAGGCCTCATGAAAAAATCAGAGAACAAAGAGGTAAAGGAAGGCACAAATAACGTCAGACCTCCAGGAGAGCCGTTTCCCATGGGCAGGTAGCTCCAACAGGGATTTGCTCATGCTTCCAGGTGGCACGTTGCCGTCTTGCTCTGTTATCACTCCTTTGATGAGGTTGTCTGTGGACACCAAGGCCAGAACCTCTGGACTTTTACAGTCCAGAAGCATGAAGTGTTACCAAAATGAGTGAAAAAAAGGAAGCAAGGGCTTGAAAATAGCAGCAACTTTGTAAATCTCCATATGTGGTCTACCTTTTGGGGCTGGAATGAGGATCCTCAAAGGCATTTATGTGGCTAAAAGTCTGTGAGGCCTCGTCAAAGCACAATGTTGTGTTAGAGAGAGCAACATCTGGGAAAATTCCTGTACGTGTTTCCTCCTAGGTTGACCTGCGTGCATTTATGGCCCTCTGGCTTGTTTATTAAATTTTACCTTTTGGATTTAAATCATTATGAAAACTCATTGTGAGAAAAAAAATGCACCTCTCAGCTTCTGTTTGCTCAAAACTGGATCAAAAAAAGCTCCTATTTTCACTCCTTGATTTCTCTAGCAATTTTAGTGTAATAAGTCCCCTTTTTATTCCACAAATGACTATGTTCGATGTTGTTTTGGACTAGTTATTAGTAAACTGCAGTATCAAAACCTGCAGGCGGCACCCAAGAGCACTGAATATGACTTCTCCAAGCTTTCTATTTTTATTGGCCGGATTCTGATCTCGATCACGTTACGAAGCTTTGCTGGCTGATGGAGATGAGGATCTCATCCCACGTTTCAGTAAAATGAGGCTTCACTGATTTACAGCTGAAACAAAAAAAATATCTGTTGCAGCTTCTTTGTCCCCAGGGTTGATGACTTGATTTTGCTGTTCAGCGGTCCATGGAAGGCTTTTTGGGTGCTGGCTTTGGGAGCGGGTATGGTAATAGAGATGCTCGTAATGAGTCGGGGAACTGCAGAGCCTCACCCTCGTTGACAGGAGCAAGAGAAATGGCTCATGAACATACCAAAGCAAAATGTGCAGTTGCAGGCATACAATAGCGATACAGTAGATAGGATATCCTGCCAAAACGCTGTCTAAGTAGCCATTAATGGACATCTGAGTTTTGCTAAATAATTAATGTGGCTGTTGTATTTTTTTCTTATAGATCTTTCAAGGAATTTAGTTTCTGTTCCTTTGCATTTAGTTTCTGTTCCCTGAAATGGTGCTTTTGAGCCTGTCTTCTCAAGGTTTTAGAGACGTTGTCTGTAACGCAGTTTTCTAATAGTTGCTCATGTCTGTTATGGCCAAAAAGCATTTGGCCCCAAGTGTGTAACAAGATAGATACCTCTCTTTGTTCTCATGGTATAGTTTGGAAATCGAGGTGTGGCCCACTGAAGTGGACTTGCCGAAGGCAAGCCATAGCTCCCTATAATAGGCGAGAACAAGTCTTATCCTTTGACCAACACAAAGGTAAACTTTAACAGAGCTTTAAAGACTACTGAATGAACTGTCTGAATCCCAGCACTCACAGAGTTCTGAATAATTCTTTTGTCCATCTCCACCTGTGAAAACTGGCTATTCTGTTGTTGTCCGTACTGAGAATATCAGCAAGTCACACTGGCTTTGCAGTCTCGCTTTGCAAACTCACGCAAGGCAGAAATCTTGTATAAACAATGGGGTATGGAAGTGCTGGTAAAAACAAGCCCCCCCAGAACATAACTGGTCCTTTTCCAGTTTCTCCTGGGTGTCTCTGTAGTTGGGCTGGCTGCCCCGGGTGACTGGAAAAGGCTCTGTTCCGTGTTTCTCCCAACGCCTGAATACCTGGGCAGTTTTGTCACCTTCATCCAAAATTCTGGCTGTCAGTGTGAGGAGGATGGCTGCAATACAGCAAATCATATTCTTATCTTCTGATGACCAGTTATTTTCCCTGAGGGCCAGTTGACCGCTTTGGCTTCAGCCTGCAGTTCTCAAAGGGAACGAAACCGATATAACCGTGGTATTAGTGGCTAGATCAAATATATGCCAACGACCAAGGGAGTAAGCAGGGCTGAGTTCTTGGTTTGGCCTTTGGTGAAGGTGGGAGATGTTCACTAACTTCGGTTGCAGATGTGGGTGTGGATCAGGCGGAGCAGGCTGCCCGTGCAGGGCGTTTGGAGGCAGGCATTGGGTATGGACCGGTCCAGCCCTTGCCGGGGGGATACGGCACCAAGTGCTCTTTGCTCTTAGAAATAGCAGGTAGGTCACAAACTAAGGTGTGAGCTTAGCTCCAAATGGTCAATTCTCTGAAACAACCCAAACCTTTCAGCATATCCGCTTAGGACAAGGTGTTCTTCCTCTTCTGAAGCACAAAGGAAGGAAATGTATCTTCAGGAAATGTTTATTATACCCGTGGATTGTCTGAAGCAAGGTTTGACAATACCCGGAAAAAAAAAAATCCCCACGAAATTAATATAAAAATAGGAGGGGTTATTGACAAAATGCATGATTTTTACGAGCTATAGAAAAGAAAATGCGCTGTACTGCTCTACGCCAGCGGCTAAGAGGGCAACCCGGCGACCGCGGCGCAGCTGACGTGTGACCCACGGACCCTGCCGTCTGCGGGCCAGGTGAGTCAGGAGGCAGCTCCCTGTCCCCATCCTCTCAGCTCTTTGCACGTCTTAAAACAGCCATTAGAAAACAGAACAAGTGAGACACTTAGCGACATAAATGTTTACGTGTGGGAAGGAGAGATGCTACTTAACACCTAACCTAGAGGGGTAATTTAAACCCCCAAACCTGTAGGAAGCCTCCTTCTTTCTTAAGACCCCAGGAGATGTGTTAGACACATTTCTTCTGAATACTGTGTCTCAGCTTCCCCTCCTTTTTTTCCACCAGTATTTCTCCTAGCCTTGGAGAGCTGTAGAAGATATCTCAAAGGCAATTGGTCTCTGGAAATGAAACCGATGAGATTTAATGCCTCAACTAGAATGAAGGAGTTAAAAAGAAAGTAAAAGAAAGATTTAATTTAGTTCTCTGAAACAGAGCTCTGCCCAGTCCCCTCCTCCCACGGACGCGCCGTCGACACCCTAGCACAGAAAACAAGCCCCTCGGTTATTGCATAAGCCCGACCGGCGTGTCCCTGCCGCCTGCCGCAGCCCCGTAACCTCCTGCTCCTCCAGGCTGGCTCCAGCGTGCTACGCTGCGAGTCTGAGTCGACTGAAATAAGTATGGAGAGGCTTCCACAGAAACCTCTAAATGGGTTTTAATGTCTCCCCACCGTAGGATTCCCGGAATTAATTTGTGTCTGGCTTTTGAAATCAGGGATGCTGTGTTAAGGAAGATGGATACCCCTAAGAATGAAGGGATGACAGTGGTGGTTTATGTAGTAAGCCTGGCCAGGGATGCAAAGTAGTAAATGCGGTTGGTTGATTGAGATTGGGTTTTTTTATTTTTTCCAGTGGCAACGCCCATGTAGTTTATTTATTTATTTTCCCCTCTCAGTTCAGGGCACCTAACAACAACACTGTATTTTATAAATCCCTGTGATTATAAATCTAGAAGGATGGCATTCTTGGTTTCTTCAGAGGCCAGGAGTCTATACCCACAGGAGACAGATGGGAGAAGTAGCCAGCAAGCTTTCTATATTATTGCTCAGAATTGCAGGAACTGGTTTTGGTTTACACCGCACGGGAGAACGCAGGGTCTGCACAGAGCATCTCCATTTACTGCTTCCTCTGCGTGCAGCCAAGGCGGGATTGCTTACACTCCCTCCGCACAGTTCCTGGGCAGGGAATAATGTCCTGCCTGCCCTGCAAAAGATGCAAAGCCGCTGCTTTGCATCAACTGTTTCTGTTACCCTGCTGGCAGGATACGGCCCAAAAAGGTTAGAAGTGCTTCATGTAACTGTGCAAAGCTGGTGTGAAAGTCCAGGCTGGTTCAGCTCCTTTCTCCGCTTCCACTCCTGTGCCTCGTCCCCGCAGAATGGCTCCAATAACTGCACGAAAAAAGCGTCCCCTTACTTTGTCTTGCAGGGCAGCAGTGGCTGATGAGGCTTTGAGACCCCCAAGATGTGGACAGCAATTAGAGATCGTTGCTGCAGGATGACTCAGGTTGTGCTGCAAAGTCAGGAATTGTTTTTCCACAGTTTAGAAGATGATTTTTAAAAATAGGGGGTTTAGTTTACATTTTTTCATGGGCCACAAGGTCAGCCATGGAGTAAGAGCTGGATTTAGATTTAGAGTCATCTCTGAGCTTTGAAGGAAAAGAAAAACAAAACAACAGGCATCTTTGATTTTGGTGCTTTGCTTCATCTCCTCGCTGCCTTGGCAATGGGGCTGCTTGTGGTGGTGTGGGGGCAGGCCCACAGATCTCTGATCCTTCCCTCCTCTTCCTATCATTCACCTCCTCCCCAGCCCTACCAGAGTCAAATATAAACTTTCTTAAAATGAACACAAGATTCATTGCTCTTGACCAAGCCTGACTTCCCGGAAAATAAACAGTGAGAGCAGAGCCAGCCAGCCCCCTCTCCCGGAGCTGCCAGCCTCGAGAGGCGGCGGAGGGACCCGCAGCAATTCCGAGCCTTTTGCAATGGAGAAGAGGGTGCCAAGGAGAGGGATCCCACCTAAGGCACTTCCCAAGCTCCACTGTAAAATAGCAATATCGCTAAGTGCCTGAATTTTCACCGTTCTGATTTCTTTTTTTAGTCTCAGTTGTGTTCTGGATAACTGGATGCAACCGTTTCCCTGCCCTGATAACAGATCGAAAGGAACCAGGTCAGTAGCACATATTAGTGCTGTTGATAGCAGAGAGCTCTTCAGAGCCCAACACTTAAACTAATCTGAACAGGGCAATAGCCGATTCCCTTTTATGATCATTTTTACTGTTACCCTTTGTTTTCTTTCTGTTAAAATGAAAAAAGAAAAAAAACCCCAAACAAATTGCCATCATGATGTATATTGATTAAAAGAATGACTAAAAAATAAAGAATAAAATATGCTGAACAGTTTTCCAACCCAATTTTGCCTTCAGAGTGGATTAAACTCATTTCTGCTCTGCAGAAGTCACCCAGTCCTGCGCTGACTGGGATGTGCTGGTACTGTACCAGCTGGCCACGAAGGTGGACGAGTGAGTGGACGCTGGAAAAGCTTCAGTTCCCGCTCTCCAGGGCAGCTCTCCCAGACGCTGGACATCCCCCGGCCACTGTGCCAAGTCTCATCTGCTGGGACGCTTTGTCCTTCGGTGCCCGGCCGCGTGCTCGAGGCAGCGAAGCTCTGTGGTGCAGCTGCCCGAAAACCACAGCACCAGCCGTGACCTTTTGGACTTGAAGTCCACGCTTTTTTCTTACACTCCCAACCCCACGGGCGTTCCCGGTGTAATTCCCTGGGAGCAGCCGTGTGCAGGTGTTGCCTCTGGTACTGAAATGATTCTCTCTGAGATGGCATGGGAAAGAAACAAGTGTAGACAAAATAATAAATACACCTGTATGGGACTGCTTTTCCGCACCAGGCAGTAGATGTTTTGGGACCCAGGTCAGAGTTATCTGATCTGTCCCGGATCCCCCCTTCCTGCACTCGTCACCTTCTCTAACTCATGATGTTTATCTGCCTGTTCTTTCCCAGGACAGGTATCTTTGATCTCAGCTGGCCCCGCTGTTAAACAGTCTCTCTTGCAATGAAAGCATGAGCTTCTGATCCCCTCTAATCCCAAAACATCCTGTATGATTGTGTGAGTCTCTCAACTTTCTTCATCCTACCAGCAATACCTGGCTTGTTATTTAAAAAAAAAAGAAAAAAAAAAAAAAAAAGTGCAAGAGCCTTTACACTGCACCAAACCCGCTCTTTATGAAAAAAAATCTTGAACTGAGCTGAAATGTTCCCTCCTGATGGGTGACCACGGCAAGCAGCCGTCGTCACACAGTGCCGAACTCAAACACCTTCCTCCGTGGGGCTTCTTGCTTTGTCTGTGCTGATCTTCACAGGCAGCCTTCACGAGGACGAACGTAGTTAACGAAGATTGGCCAACACTTCTGCAAATTGCATATGTGCTGCTGAGGATAACATTAAAAGTTTAAAAAATAAAAAACAAAGAAAAAGATTTATTTTCATGTAAGGTTTCAATTTGCTGCTTTTTTTTTTTTTTTTTTTTTTTTTTTTTTGCTATCTGCTGTTTTTCACTATGAGCTTTATCTATTCAAGCCAGAACAGATTAAAACTAATTGTTAGGCCCCTCTGTTTTTCCTTCTTACTGTTTTATCTCCTAAGCAACTTTATTTGGTACAAGACAAATAATCTGAATTCCTGAAGTCAGAAACAAGGAGTGGGAGTCCGGGAAACTGGCTGCTGATCTAATGCAGTTTTTGCCAGTGTGGTTATGGTTAGAAACTCTAAATACGGCACCGTGTTACTGTACACACGGTAACTGCGCCCTGTGTGTCAATGTCTGAGTCACCGTAGTGTAGTTTACTGACAAAAACATGTTTTACTACTCTCGGCTGCGAGGAGTCAATAGAGTTGGGAGTGAATGAGCGGAGCTCGCTGCCTCGAGCGTTGCCAACCGAATGACCGGGCTCGGTGCGTGCCCGGGCTTTGCTGCTGGTGAGAGGGGTGTGAGCAGCAGAAGGGGCATGAATTGGGAAGCAGATGTTGAGCCAAGCGTCGCTTAAGCGAAAGGGAACGGTTTGTTCGTGTCGGGTGAAGGTGTCGGGGAGCGGGGATTCCTGCCTGGCACCCCTCGGGGCGGGGGCTGCGCTGGGGAGCGCAGGCAGGAGAGCTGGGCCGGGCCCGTGGGAGCGAACCGTCCCGCTTCCGTGAGAGCGTTTGGAGAGTTCGGTTTCCAGCAGAACAGAAGTGTCTTTCCGAGCCTTGGTGCTGTGAAACAGAATTGGCCCCTGTGGCTCCCTCTCCCCCACCACGGGCCAGGCTCCTTCCACCAGCAATGAACTGGCAAACGCCTCGTTTTTTTGGTGTCTGAACTGAATTGACGTGATCTGAATGTTACTGGCAGAAACTAAATTAATATAATGTTTCTTTTTTAACAGAGCCCCCTTTTATTTTTAATCTTTTAAATAATAAATATCCGCCAAAAAGACCGGCTGGCATTCCCATACCGTACGCATTCATTCTAACCTTTGCTATTGACTGACTCATGCAGCATGCATCTGCAAGAGTTATTAATGGAAAGTATTAAATAAATTTGCTTTAATATTTGGTAAATAGGAGGTGTCTTTTCTTTGTGTTTGAATTTGTGTTTCAAATGTCTGTGTTTGTGTTATTTATATTAATATATTTCATGGGCTGCTTAATAATAGTAGCAATTAAGATAATAGCAATAAATACTAATAATACTGAGCTCTTCTGCTTTTCATCAAAGGAGGTCAAGACTCAAGGGTATACCTCTGGGGCTGGTATAATGTAGATCTGATCTCCTCCTGGTATTTCTTTTTGTGGAAAGTTAGGAGTATCATGCGAAGATCAGATCGCCTGTATTTTGGCCTCTGGAATGTCTCTTAGGCATTATAAATGCCAGTAAGAAACATAAAATTGGAAAGAAAACAAACACCAGGACATTGAAAAATGTAACCACAAATACTGACCTATTTGGGTTTTTTTCTGATTTAGCAGAATGCTATTAATATTATAATTAAAGCTATTTTGTAGCCTGGAGGCTTGAACACCTGGCTCTTATTAGAGCTGGGTCCATAGCGTGTGGTGGGAAAAAACAAGAGGACAAGAGAGGAGATGGCCCCGAGGAGAACACAAGAGGGCACAGTGGCACCTGTGGTGCGCGTGTTGTTCGCTGGCTTTTTGAAATGTCGAGGGCAGGGTGAATTTAGGCCTCTGTTTGCATGACATAAATAATTACGGTAACACGGTTGATTAGTTGGAATGGTAAAAATGCAGTTTTGTTGACTTGGAGTGGATTGTTTACTAGAATTATTTTTTGGTTAGTTACGAGGGTCAGAGGTAAGGTGTGATGACTGTCTCGTATAAGGTTAAGACGGCAATAAGCCCCCCTGTAAGTTTGATAGAATTGACCTGGGCAGTCGGTAGGAAAGGTACCTACTGTATTAAATAAGGTACAAAAAGCACGTTCCAGGCAGGTGCTTTCTGCAGCGTTCCTCATCTGTTCACTATTCTTCTACCACGTTGTGCTAGTGGAAACTAGGTCTGTGATTTCAGAAGCGAAGGATACTAACGCTGCTTTTAATTTTCTGTTCAAGGAGGACGTACGGTTCTGCAAAGCCTTTTTCATGTGACTTATCAGAAGTGACCCAAGCGAAAACAAGAAGGATGAGCTGAACCTTAAGCAACCTCACCCCAGTGGATGCTGCTGAATTGAGAGGTCAGTGGTGAAAATTTTCTTCCGAAAGAGCTGTGCTGTAAATAGATATCTGGGAGGAAGCGACACAGAAATAAGCAGGTTCCTATTCCAGATCTTAATTTGAAGGTCAGAGATCAGAGTCTTCCTGAGACGTCTCATGCAGGTTGCTTGCTGGGGGAGCAAACGGCCTCCCAGTACCATGATCACTCGCCCACGTTGGCTTTTGTGGAGGGAGAACTGGGTGAGAACCGTTCCACCAGAGCGAGCCCAGCAAAGGTTTGCAAGCAGACTTTTTTGGATTTGTTCAGTCACTGTTTCTGACTTTCGCAGGAGGTTGCAGGCTGGACCTTTACTATGAGAACTGTGGTTGGAACCTCTGAATGCTGTTGTCCATGATGTGACATTACTTCACAATTAAAAATGAACAGCAAGCTGCTTTTTATGCAAAGACCTCCTCATCCTCAGGTCTCCCGTACATACTATTCGTAAGACACAACTTCTCCTCCCATGCAAACTGGCCTCCAGTGGTTTCTTACCCTCCCAGAAGCCAATCAATCTGTTATTGTACACGGAGCTGCGAAGGGAAGATCCGATACTACGCTGCGTGCAAAAAAGAAACAAGATCATTAACATCTTAATATCCTGTCCTGACATCTCACAAATTATTTTAGACTTCATAGCCAATGTAAACAGCTTTGTTTTCAACTCCCCTAATTGCCTGCTAATTGAGAGCAGATGCAGGCCTTAACTTTCGGCAGATAAAGAACAGCCTCTTCTCTGGGGTTTCGCATCTATCACGAGGTCTCTGATGTACGCCTGCGAGCTTCCCTGGGTAGCGATGCCGAGGCGGAGAGGGATTGGAACTGCTCTTCTTGCGTCGCGCCTGAAACCTCGGTGAGACAGAAGGGAAGACGGAGCTATGGGACTCATCAGTAACATCATCATCATTATTGTTTCATTTCGTACTTCAGTGCGCTTTCTGCAACAGCGTAGGTTTCCTTCTGGGGGGGAGTTCTCCGAATTATAGATGGGTTTCTCGTTATGATAGAAATCGCTGGGTTTATGAAAAATGCATTGCTGTCATATTCCATTATCTACTTCCTCCCATGCTGCAATCCCGTAGCTTGCAAGTCATTAGATTCTTTTTCAGAGTTCCTTTGAAATAATCCTTTCAAAAAACACTATTCATTGGGTATGACCCCGGAGAGATACTGTCTGGTACTAAAGCTCTCTTTCAGTTCTGCGAGGGAGACCTGTAACAACAAGATAAGTGCACGTATATTCTAAGTAACGTCTGGAGTTTGCTGCTTCCCATTAAATGCAATAGGAGCTCACAGTTCAAATGGTAGAATTTTGCTTTGTAAATGTAGGAGAAAATTTAGTTCAGATATATAGGTAAATTTGCATTTGGTAGTGATTTAATGTTCCATGGTCTGTTTTAGTTCCAACTTAAATATTACATTAAAACCAGCAATAAAAAAAAAAAAAAGGAAAAAGCGTGCTAACTGCTGGGTTCAGAAAGAGTGGATATGATTTTGTTCTTGCTGTCAGTGTAGCAGTGAGCTGCCTTTTACTTTCTCCTCTTCATTTAGCAAGTCAGCAGCACTAGTTAAATGATAGCCCTCCGGTCTTTCTTCGGGACTGTTTTTGCAAATGAAAGCAGGAACTTCAAATCCTTGTGTTTTTCATATCACTTACAAGGTGGTTTGTGAATTTTAACGTTTTTGCATCTATCTGCGAAAAGGCGGAGGGGATGTGAGTAATTCTCGGTGAGAAGCGCCCTTTGTGCAGGGAGGCTGCATGGGCTCGTACCGCTGGGTTCAGGAGGTCATAAAAGGATATTTAAAAAAAAAACCCCAACAACAACAAACAAAACCACCCCAAAATAAAAAGTAGTTTGGTGGTTTGTGAATGATAAATGGGTAGAAAAAAAGAGGGAAGGATTCACATGTAACCAGTGTCCTTCAGAAATACCTAAAGCACCTGGCGTCTGGATTATGAAACATTATTCAGTCCCAGAACCACAAAACCTTCAGGTTTGCACCGTGATTTCTTTGCGAAGCCCTTTTTCTGTCCCAGGGACGGCTCGAGGCCTCCCTGTGAACACAGAGTCACCCCTGCCGACATGATCCCTCTCTGGAAAGTTGCCACAAGCCTTGCGGAATGAAGCCCTGCTCTCACAGCGATGCGAGCGGTTTAATAGGAGGGCAGGGGGGCTTGAAGTCAGTAGCACAAGGCATAACAGACTAAAGCAGCGGTCCATTAAATCAGCGCACTGGGGCCTAGGCATTTACAGTCACACAGTCAGATGTTTCCAGTAATTATTTCCCCATAGCATTTTTATTAGGTGCTCCATAAATAATACTCACTGCCGTGCTCTTCTCGTGGTCTTTTATAGAAAGAGAGGGAGGAGAGAAGAGAAGGGGAATTCGCTTTGCCTTCAGCTGGATTTTGAGGTAATTCTGTCTTTCAGTCCTATTGAAGCAGGTATAAGCTTGGAAAATATGGGCAAATTAGTTCCTCGCTGACCAAACGTTGTTCCCCAAAACCATCATTGGACAAACTTAACACAAGGCAAGTTTCTATTTCAGGTTTAGATTCGTCGTCTCGTCGTGGATCCCATACAGACCTAGAACGGACTGGCAAGTGCTGGGATTGGAGTGGGATCTTTCCTCTACGTACCCTTTGTTTGTTGTTAGCTTTTGTTTTGGTCGTATCTACGTAGGTCAAACCCAGGGTCATCACATCGACAGACAGCACTGCTTTTCTCCGCTCTGGAAAGACCTTCCTGAAGCTCAACACTGTCGCTGTGTGTTTAATCTGGTCTGTACATGCAGCACCTATTGATAAATGCTGGGTTTGCAAGGGAGGCTACCGTGCAAAGGCTTTTTCCAGAAACTATCACTGCGTTGTCTGAGTTGTAGCATTAACGTTAAACAATACAGCTTCTTTCCTGGTACTAGGACTTGTGTTTTGCAAAGGGCTTTTACTCAGGTATTTGATTTTCAACATCAATTTTCTAGCTGAAGTAAGATTCCCCAAATAAACGCAAGGATCTGGGGACTTATTTTTTAACTTATTGGACTGCAATGTTGCGACCAACCCCAAGCAGAACTCAGAGGAGCAACAGTAAAAGGAGGTGGAGTAAATAGTCATGGTTCAGGTTTGCTACTACAAGGGTCACAAACTCTTCCGCCTGTGTGTGCTCTAAGCAGCAGCAGGTGTGGATTTATATAGATCTACCCACAAGTGCAATGCTTCTGTCTGAGCTGAAAATCTGTGCATCAAGTGTAGGTGTGCACAGGGAGCACAGAAATGGGGCAGAAAATAGAGGTTTAAATAAAGAGGGTCTTTTTACTTATAGTAACTGTCAGTGCCTGCTCACGTTTGGTGGCCTTGCTCCTTGGTTGTCCCCGTGTTCGTATGCGAGGGCGTGGGGCCACATGGCTGTATTTCAAAGGGAACAGCGTATTTTGATGCGGTTAACTGTCAGTGGACTAGGGTTATCTTAGCAGCCCTGGTTGCTGGCTGAAATATGTAGTATGGTCATTTGGCCCACGATCCAAGTCCAAGGTCAGACCTACCGCAGCCCTCACACCTTGTCTAGAGGAGCCGCGCGCGAGAGGTTCCTGCAGCCCTGCCAGGAGCAGGTCGCTGAGGCCTGTTGCAGCTGAACGATGCTCTGCTGATGGCCATCGCTTTAGCTATGCCAGGGGCCGTAGCGTCGGTAGGAAAAGATGAATCCCCTGTTTCTCAGAAAGTATCATCTCTAAATAATTTCTCAGTTCCTGTTCTTCTCTCTTTCGTCTCTGGACTGCTCAAACTGGGGAAGTTGCAGCACAAAATTAAATATGAAACCCATTCAGTATAAATGTATTTATCTGTTTTGTGGTATAGGAAGACTCAGTTCTGTGAACCCAGGCCATTGGTATTTTATAATTTCCTCTTGCTCCAGCAGGTAAGGGATTAACCCCTTGTTATTCCTCTCGAAAGGAACAGAGAAAAAGATATACTCTGCAAAGAAAGACCCTGATTTTTTAAAAAAATAATAATCCATTGGGTTTTTAAAGGAATATTTTATTGGAACCATAAGGTTTCTTTTTTTTTGAGAGAGAGAAAATTTGAAATCCGGAGTTTATTTTTCCTTCAGTGTCTCTCCTAAGAACCAACAGGAATTGAGATATTTTTTTTTCTCTCTTGTGTTTGTGCCTACTTATTAAACACACATGTGGCCTGGATTCCTTGCGTAGGTGCAAAGAGGTTTGAAAAAAGAAAAAGAAAAAAAGGTGTAACCCAGTCCATTGACCTGTCTCTTTGCCCTTAGGACTCTTTCGAACAGCTGTGAGAAAAAGAAAAAGGGGGGGGAGAGAGAAAAAAGGAGGCAGTTTAACAAGCCAAATCCAGATGTTCATTTCATACACACACCCTGAACAGCTTTTGCATGGTTTATTTCATTTTCTGAAACCATTTTTCACCAGCCTGTTTTCTCAGCTGGGAAACTTCTGGTGTAGTGTTTTCAAAAAAATATTGCATTTGGCATTACAAGAAAACAGAGCCTTTAAGACATTAAAAGGACAATATCCTTGTTTGACTTGGCCCAGGGAAGCAGGGCTATAGGAATTTTAGATTTTTGTACCACCCAAAGAATAGGTAAAAGAAATTTTCCACTCTTAAACCCAGTTTACATGGGAATTTGAGAGTTGATTTAACTTGATTTTTTTTTTTTCCTTTTAAAGACTACTCTGAGGACTTTGTGTTAGTGTAGTGGGACTTTATTAGCATGAAGGAATAAGCAAAGCGATAGCAATCAGTTCGCATCCAGATTCTGACGAACCATGCTTCAAACTTCAAACTGATGCTGAATGAACCTTATTTTCGTTTTGCGAGGACCAGATCCTGATATGCTCATTCACACCAACGTCTACATAGCATAGACAGACAAATTTGAATTTATTTAATACTGGCGCAGTTTTGCTTTACTTAAAGTAGAGGTAAGCTACGTGATATGAACCACAATTCCTACCGACCGTGTGAATAGCAGTGATGGCAGTGAGGATGGAGATTAGGTGACAGGACAGTGCCTACACTGAGTTTAGAGGTACCCCCACGGCTGGCAGGTAATGAATGAAATTAGAGAAGATCAAGTGCAAACAAGACGGGTACTGCTATCGCTTAGCTTATCAAAGGATATATTCCCCTTCAGGAAAACACAGTGTAAAACCTCAGCTCCACTGAAGGCGGTGGGTGATTTGCAGTTTGCTGTCCTTCACAACTTAGATAAAAAACCCTACGTTTTTTACATATGAGATCCTACAAGTGCCATTCACTATTACCTGTTGTATTAGAGACAGACTTAGAACCATAGAATTGTTCTGGTTGGAAGAGACCTCCAAGATCATCAAGTCCAACCGTTAACCTGTCACTACCACCACTAAACCACGTCCCTAAGTGTCACATCTACATGTCTCTTAAATACCTCCAGGGATGGTGACTCCACCACTTGATCCAAATTCCTCCGTGTAAAGAAAGGTCTATAACTTTGCAAAAAGTTTGAGCAATGCTTTGGGGCTCCTTTTGTTCACCTGTTCTGAAGTAGAAAAAATTGCAGATATTCTTATCAGAAATGCCATCGTCCTGTACAAATCTCGGACCCCATCAGCTATGAAATAAAAGCAGACGATAAGAATTGTTAGTGAGAATTTGAAGACATATTGTGGTTAAATTAAGTAGACGATGAAATAACAGTATTAAAAGAACCCAATTCATAAAACTGTAACATTACTTAAACAAGTAAACAGAAATGTTTAAGGTATTAAAATGTCCCATGCCACGTTTTCCTTTCGCTTTGCTACTGCTAAAATAAGGGCAAACCATCAGGTCTCTCTTGGCATCACAGAGCATTCACGGATATAGCGTGTGTGTGCCTGTTTGCGTGTACGTATAGATGTGTGCATCCTTAAGCCGTGGCAGTGCCTGGTAGTGGGAATATTGGCATTTTGGTATCGGAACACCACCAAGTGGGCTACAAATACTTGGTCCTTGAACTAATATTGTCTTCAGACAGAATTAAAAAAAAAATGTAAGAAAAATCTAATTAAGACTTAAAATACATTAGGCAGATTGTTTGGCCAGTACAGAACTAGAGTGGAAAGCTGCCAAGCAGTACTAGTAAGTTCTGTTGAGCAAACTGGTAGTCTTTTTAAAGCCGCTGACTTGGTACACAGCCTGAATAATCCTGGAGAAAGCATATATTGTCTATCCATTTCAGGAGACTGCAAATTTGTCCTGCAAAACAGTGCCCTGATGTGCTTTTTCCTCTCCTCTTTATCTGGTAGTATGCATTACATATACGTGTGTGTATGTCTCTATTTATTTGCATGCATACTTACCCGTACATTATTATACACACCCATACAAAAGCATAAGGACAGTCTGTTTGTGTGGATATCAAACCTAGAACCCAGGCAGCTTCACATCTGACTTCGGATAATAAGACCTCCTAATAGCTAAGCCCAGAGATAGATAAATCCAGGAACTTCTGCATAGATATTGCCAAGGCCGTATTTAGAAATATTCTGTCAGTCAATGTATATACAACGCGCTTAGATATTTGCCTTGGGAAATGTAACTTTAGAGATATCAGGCTATCAGTGTGTACAAACACCACTATATGCGTCTCTCTGGAAGGACAGCGTTTAAGGCACCGTGGAACCGGTGTCAGGGTTCAGTCGGTGCTTGCGCAGTGCAGCGTGGCCTTGGCCTGTGGCGGGGCAGCTATGTGCTGCTGTAAGACAAAGTCAGTACAGGTAATTCAGGAGCTGAGAAGAAAATGAGGAGGTAATGGTGTTGTGTGGGGGAATTTGGAATAATGCTGCCTTGTACTGCCAGCCTGGACCCTTCCAGTCATGTAAAGGGAAAAGAGTAAGTCTGGTGAGGTTTGAGGGCTATCTCGTTCTGTCTTTCAGCAAAGCAATGACCCGTGCCACATGGCCTCCCAAAAATGCCGCCTTTGTTTAGCCAAGAATTACACCCTGTAAACATTCCCAATCACTGCATTGACATGGTTGCGTTTATTATAACAGCCTGCCGTAAACTTTGGTTCAACAGTCTGTTCTGAGAGGGGTGAATACGTGCTCTGGGAACGCCATTATCAGTGCTGAGGAATCCCTGCGGTAGTCCCTGTGATCCCATCCAGGGCCACCCAACACAGGAGCAGCTCAGTATGGCCCACTCCACTCCGTGCTCTGTCTCCCTTGGGTTTCCCTGCAACTTCAACTCAGATTTGCCCAACACTTTGCAAAGTATGGGGAAATATTTCCCATCAAAAAGATCGAGGTTAAGGGGAAATCAGGATATTCCACTTTGTCACGCCCTGGTAAATTCATTTTGATACCGCTAATTGCCACTGCAGGCGAGTTGTGTGTCATCCTTAGTTGTCCTCTCCACACGCTCTCTACCATTATGACTCTGTCAGTGAGAACAGACACGTCATGTTTTAAGGGAATTTCTTTTGTCAGTTGTCCTGGTCTCAGCCAGGATGGAGCTAATTTTCTTCCCAGTAGCTACTATGTTTTGGATTTAGTATGGGATTTGGTATGTGAAGAATGTTGATAATACACTGATGTTGCTAAGAGGTCAAGGACGGTTTTCCAGCTCCCAGGTTTTGCCAATGTGCAGGTGCAGAAACCTGGGAGGGCATAGCCAGTACAGTTGACCCAAACTGGCCAAAGAGAGTATTCCATACCATAGACGTCATGCCCAGTATATAGTGGGGGTCGGCCGGAGCACCTTTTCATTTGTTTGTGCTTTCGTTCGTTCGGCTGTTGGTTTCTTTCCTCACTCGCTCTCTCTGGAACTTGCAGTTCCGAGATCGCTGCTTGGGAAATCACTGCTCAGGATCGTTCCGAGATCGCTGCTCAGGACGGGCTGTATCAGTCATCAGGTCGTCAGGCGGTGAGAAACTGTGCATTGTTCATTTTGTATATTCTATTATCATTATATTTTATTATTATTATTATCATTTTTAATATATAATATAATTATTATTATCTTTTTCTTTGCTGTCCTGGTGAACTGTCTTTATCTCAACCATGAATTTCCCTTTCTTTCCAATTCTCCTCCCCACCCCACTTGGGAGTGCGGGGGGAGCGAGCGAGCAGCTGCGTGGTATTTGGTTACTGGCTGGGTTAAACCACGACATCAATATTGTTACACCATTTTCGGAAGCCATGCGAACTAAGCTAACAAAGCTGCTTTTTGTCCACAGAGCACATCCGTGCCCCTGGCTTAGTGACAGCGAGGAAGGGAGTGAGCTTTATTCACTTCCTGAGATGACAGAGCATGGGACAGTGCAGACCTGGTCCCGATCACCCGTAAATGGTGCCGTGTGTTGTGTAGCTCCGAGCACAACACTGCCTTTTTCCTACGAGTGGTGTCCCTCAGGGGTCGGTACTGGGACCAGCGCTGTTTAAGATCTTTGTCAGCAACATGGACAGTGGGATGGAGTGCACCCTCAGCAAGTTTGTCGATGACACCAAGCTCTGTGGTGCCATCGACACGCTGGAGGGAACGGATGGCATCCAGAGGGACCTGGACAGGCTTGAGAGGTGGGCCTGTGCGAACCTCATGAAGTTCAACAAGGCCAAGTGGAAGGTTCTGCACATGGGTCGAGGCAATCCCAAGCATAAATACAGGCTGGGCAGAGAATGGATTGAGAGAAGCCCTACAGAGAAGGACTCGAGGGTGTTCGTTGATGAGAAGCTCAACATGACCCAGCAATGTGCGCTTGCAGCCCACAAAGCCAACCGTACCCTGGGCTGCATCAAAAGAAGTGTGATGGGCAGGTCAAGGGAGGGGATTCTCCCCCTCTATTCCGCTCTCATTAGACCCCACCTGGAGTACTTTGTCCAGCTCTGGGGCCCCTAACACAAGAAGGACATGGACCTGTTGGAGCGAGTCCAGAGGAGGGCCACAAAGATGATCAGAGGGCTGGAGCACCTCTCCTATGAAGACAGGCTGAGAGGCTTGGGCTTGTTCAGCCTGGAGAAGAGAAGGCTCCGGGGAGACGTTCCAGCAGCCTTCCAGTACTTAAAGAGGCCTACAAGAAAGCTGTAGAGGGACTGAGTGATAGGACAAGGGGTAATGGCTTTAAACTGAAAGAGGGTAGATTTAGTCTAGCTATAAGGAAGAAATTCTTCACCATGAGGGTGATGAGGCACTGGGACAGGTTGCCCAGAGAAGTTGTGGATACCACCTCCCTGGAAGTGTTCAAGGCCAGGTTGGACGGGGCTTTGAGCAACCTGGTCTAGTGGAAGGTGTCCCTGCCCATGGCAGGGGGTTAGAACTAGGTGATCTTTAAGGTCCCTTCCAACCCAGACTATTCTATGATTCCTACACAGTGGGAGAGCTGTGGCCTGTTTGTCATAGATGGTAGTGATGATGATGCTCACAGAGAATCAAAAGCCCTGCCATGAAGGCACAAATGGCAGGTGGTACAGACTGTATTTTCAACAATGCTTTATTCTGTCTTCTGGTTTGTAGGAGTAAAGAAAAAGTTTTCATTTAGAGGAGGACGTTAGGGTTGAGGTAGAAGATGGGGATTTCTGAAAGTGGTTGTCTATATCACTGAAAAAAATATAATTGATGTTCTCAGAGTCACGGACTAGTTAAGATTGGAACTGGCATTTGTAGGTCATCTGGCCCCTGCTTAAAAGAGGGCCAACTTCAAAGGTAGCTAAGGTTTCTCAGGGCCATGTTCTGACAAGTTTTAAAAATCTGCAAGGTTAGGTGTTTTACCATGTTTCTGTGCAACCTTTTCCAGAACTTAACTGTCCTCCTTTTGATTTATTTTTTAATGAAGTTGGAATTTGTCTTGCTGCAACTTGTGATCGTTGCCTCTCATCCTTTCACTGTGCATATCTGAGAAAAGCTGGACTCTATCTATCTTCTTTGTAGCCATCTATCAGTTAGTAGAAGACACTGATTAGATCCCTCCTTTAACCTTTCTCTTCTCCAGGCTGAACAGATTCACCTCCCTCAGCCTCTCCTCGTGCATTCGGCTGTCTTGATAGTCCACTGCTGGACCCAATCTAATTTGTTGGTATCCTTCTTGCACTGTGAGGAGCGAAGACGGTCCAAAAGTGGAACTAGGTTTTAGTTGTGGTCAATGTTTCGTATTAACTGTCTACTCCATTGACATCAGATGCTCAAGCCTTGGCCATAACTGTAATATGATGGCTCTCGTTCAAATGTTGGGAACATCAGGGCATACCTGCTCGGCCTTCTTGGAAGAGCCTGTTTCCTGAACACGCTGTACCCAGGTTGTCCTGTCCCATTCATTTGGCTCTCTGTGACAGCAGTACAGTTAATTGCCCTTTATCCCATTGCTGAACTTACTGGATCATCCTGGAGGGGCTGAATTTGTTTTTTTCTTTGACAAAGTGCATACACTCCTATAGATGTTTAGAAAGGAACCAGAAACATCTAGGAAAAAGCAGGAGGAGTGGAAAGCCTTCAATTTCCTTTTCTATGAATAATTTAGTGCCAAGTTAACTGAAACGTTTGAAAAAGAGATTTTTGGTGCCTAGCTTCATTAAACCCTCTATCCCTAAATGTACTCTCTATCAGTGTCAGCATCCAACACTTCATCTTGTCCCAATCACAGCAAAGGCCTTGTGGAAATAAAATGCAGGGGAAGGGAGAGGAAAAGCAGATTATTGTTGCCATTATGCATGTCTCTGTGTGTGCACATGTGCTCTATAAACTTACAGTGAGGGGAAAAAAAAAGAATCTATGTGAAAAAAAGGAATGAAACCCCAAGCCACGTCAACCTTCCAAAACATGCACTCCTTTCGGGGTTACGAGCTACGCTCCGTCACACTAAGAGTGTTGTGCCACACTCCAACCCCCTTCCCTGGAGCAAGTGTTTTAATCAGAGTATTATATTCTCGTCCACTAAGCTTTTACCAGCACGATGAGTGGGACCTCCTTCACTTGGCAGTGGTTGCTGTCAGCGATCTGTCTTCTGCAGCTATTTCCATGGGAAGGCCCTCCATCTGGCGCTTGGCAGGGAGGGGAACTTTCCTCTCAAATGTTTTTTCTCTCTCTCTCTCCCTGTTTAAGGTATACCCTTTGGAAATCTTCGACTTCCAAGATTTATTTTTGCACAGGGTACATACTTTGTTTAACGTGGTCTGGCTTTCTTTTCTTTTAACAAAACACCACCCCCGTGCCCTGCTTATCCTGGCAGAGGGAGAAGAATGCTGTTTGCTTTAACATTACCTTCGGTCTCAGTATGCAACAGGTCAAAAGATGTGACAAGTACACACGCTAATCCCTTTCCCTTTCAGTTAATAGAATAACACAGATGGGAAAGTTTACATTGGGATCTGACACTCGCTCCAAGCTGAAGTTAAGAAGGAGACGGGGTTGGACATTGCCTTTCAGATCAGAGCGGTTGCTACACAAACTCACCTTCCCACTCAGCATCAGGGAGCTCCTGTCATCCTAAACCCTGTCTGCTCTGCTAAGAATGTTCCCCATCCACTTCTACTCTCCTTTTTAGAGTAGTAGGTAGAGTTGGGTAAGACTTCAAAAGCTTTTGTAGAGTGAAATGTTCCCCAAGAACCAGTGATGTTCAAGTGAAAAAACGTCAACGTTTTCCA
Organism: Phoenicopterus ruber ruber; assembly: GCA_009819775.1. Taxonomy (NCBI): domain Eukaryota; kingdom Metazoa; phylum Chordata; class Aves; order Phoenicopteriformes; family Phoenicopteridae; genus Phoenicopterus; species Phoenicopterus ruber. Next base: position 6,350,178 of record CM020230.1, read on the forward strand.
CTGAAACACCACCCTTTGTTTTGAAATGGTGACTTTTTAAACATTTGGCATTTCTGAGCATTGAAATATCACATAAGAAAATAATTCCCCCTAAACCCAAATACTTTCTTAGAAATATTAATTTGATTTCAATAAAACCCTGTATTGCCAGTGTTGTCTTGTATAATCAGACTGTTTGTGTGTCATTTGATTTTATTTTCTGTTTCTTTGTAACCTCCAGAATATGTCCTCTGACGTTCTGCATGACACAGCCCATTTGGAAGCCTGCATACCTGAAGATTCGTCATTGACGTTATTCCTTCAGGAAACACACCGAAGAGGAAGACCTACGACGATGCCTCTGGTGGGAAAAGCTGCAGTGCTAACTAACTGAAAGGGCTGATCCATCACACTCCAGATACCACTTTCTGCCCATCAGGTACGTACCACTTCACAGCATCTTTCATGACAACCATCTGCCTGCTCCCGATGAGGGAGCAAGTTTCTGGTTATAGGGAACTCCTTAAAATTAAAGTTTTGAGAGCATCTCTGTAATGAGATTAATATCTAAGATCTATTCTTAGATAGATATGGGCCTCAGAGTATAAATCTAAACACGGAGAAATTGTATTTTCTACAATTGTGTTTTTAAAAATTCTATAAACAAAGCTATATGTTAATTAATGAAAATAAGATTAGAAATGCAATTAAAACATAATAACTTTTACTGAAAAAGACACATATTTGCACTGAACTTACTAGAAATGAAAATACTTAATTTGTATTGGAAACTGTACCTATAAGGTTTGCGTAACCACAAATGTATTGCTCGTGGGAAGCACTCAGTTAGTGACCTGCTTTCTGATTAGAGAACTGACGTTTGTGTTTGAGAATCACTGCCTATCTTTGTCATCTAGTTTCTTTCAAAATGTGCAGTTTCAGAACTGCTTTTTCGCATTGCTTTAGACACTTCTCCATGAATTTTGGGGTATGTAGGGTGTGTACCTCTTTCAGCCTGCTACCTACCACTACCCATGATAACTCACTGACGCTTGATTTAAAAATGAAGTTTTGGCTTGTATTTGGCTTGGTCTGTTACAGGCTGTGGTGATGTGGGTCTAATGAACAGGAAAACTACTGCTCAAGTCTTATGAAAAGGCCGTATGAAAAGACTAAGAATAAAAACAAGCAGTGGTTTGACAGACTAGGACTTTAGTGTTTGGAAACGAGCAGCGTTAGGGGAGGCACCGTGGGCTAAGCAAAGCCAGCGCTCCCATCACGGTGTACGTAACGGTCACGCAAACCTCTATCTCTGACCTGGCAACAACTTGAGGCTCCTTCATGCTGCACCGACCATGCAGAGGGGGGAAAAGGGCAAGCTCAGTTCAAAGAATCTCAAAGCCTCAAATTTAAGTGAAGGGTCCATCCAGATGAATGGAGAGATGCTTCCCCAGAGGGAGCATGAGCTTAGACTAGATGCCAGTATCTTAGTGACTAGGACGAGGTGAGAGAGATCCTACGACCAGGGCTGGTCCATAGAGTGGCTTAGATGCACAGGCTAAGACTCATGACATCCCAGGTTGGGCAGTTTTCTGAGGTTTTAGCATGGGGAGTCATGCTGATCTTTCTTTCTGGTTGATGAGCACCTTCAGGGGAGCTGAGCGTCCCACAAAAGCTCTGATCTGACTTCTAGAGGTGCCTTTCTTCCTCCTTTGTAGAAAAACCTGACACAGCAGCATTTTGACTATCATTGTCGTGATTAAATGTGGGTCAGGTGAGTCCAGATCGTGATTCCTACATAGAGACCAACATTCCCATTGGTTCTGGTGGGAGTTCAGGCTCCTTATTTGGGGCAAGGCACCTAAATGCTTTTGTGAGCCTGACCGTTACTCTCTGTTGTAATTTCACTTCTGACTTCTTGACTAAGACCTCTAGCAAGGGAGAGCAATTAGCGCCCATCACAAGGAAAGCTTTTGCAACATGGGTGACTGCCCACAAGAAACACAGTTGAGACCACCAACTGTTTTATTTGTTTTTGTTCCAATTTCTGCTGATTGAGAAGCTCATGAGATACATCTCATTTCCCTGGAGGTCCCCGGGGAAGCAGCGGTCAGACAATCCTTTTCTAGCCGGCTTTGGGCAACGCTGGTGGTATCACGCTGCTGGCACTGCGCTTCGGTCGCTGTGCTGGTAGGTCTCAGCACAGGCAGCTACGTAGGTTATTAAAGTCTGCCTAAACGAGGTCTGATTCAATGCAACAGGCAGCTTATTTCAGCCACCAAACTCTTGTTGTTGGATGGTAAACATTTTAATTCACTGTTACTCAGAGCCTAATTTGAACAAGTGACCCAGAGGAACATATCTTAGTGTCCTGAGCTGCAGGTTGCGAAGAATTAAATCTCTCAGAATGGGGACAGTGCTAGAGAGGCTCTGTTATTGGGGGGAGCCACTGTCCTGGGCTTTTTAAAAATAGCCCCCTACACACCGTAGTGTCAGATGGAGGTTTTCCGGTCTATGTATGTCTGCAGACCTAAGTTTTAAAATTTCAGGTCTCTTTGCATCTCTGTGCACTAGGTTATGCCCACATGTATCGCCAGTGCAGTAGGTAACATCTAAACTGCATCATCCTTTGGCTAATTTGAGCAGGAATTTCGGTATCCCTTGGAATCACGCTCCTCCCTGCTTCCTCCACTTTGAGGGAGGCCAGTAATTTGCTGGTGGCCGTTTAACCTCAGGAGGCCTTTTCGCCTTCCCGTCTCCTGCCCCACACAGCCTAAGATGCTCTTGCCAGCAAGCTGAGCTGAGGCTCGCCTCATTTCCTCCCCTGTAATTCCACGCTTTACTTGGAAGAGAAAGGCGGTGAATAGATTAAACTCACTCCTTCCTCTGTGGCCAGTCTATCAGTCCTTCCTGTGTACGGGAACATAGACCAAGTCACATCGAGTTCTAGTAGTAATTCAGATAGAGACAAAGCCTTCACTTTAACTGGGCCTTGTGTATGAATGTCTCAAAGAATTCAAAAATTACAGTTCTGCCGTGTAAATAAAATATGCCAGCACATCCATCTCACAAACCATGCGTGCTATACTTAGAACTCGCCTCTACTGATGTTATTTGGAGTATTTCCACCGAGTTTAGTCTGAGCTGGATGATCTTCTTAGAAATCAGTTTTTCTCTGTGTCATTTACGGTTCCTTGTTGATTTCTTTAATTCAACCTATTTTCATATAAGAAAGATCTTTGTTCCCTAATGCATTAGGTACAGCACAGACCCGATCCCTGTAACCTCACAAGCCAGAAGCAGTTACAAGATCGTGTCCACAACAAGTAAACAAGTAGTAAAATCTTGTTTTATAAAAATATCTCATCTATCCAGAAAATGTGTTTTCATAATGGGGCTAAGGCACAGCTCGAATGCCAGTTCATTGAAAGCATATAATTAAATACGTGTGTATGTAGATTATCAAATTATTTGGGAAAAACAGCTAGAAGATAAATACCCGATGAGTTATTCGTATGTTAAGATAGTGTATGTTTATTCTCATTTCAGAGATTGTGTGACTGATCAAACCAAATTTGTAACAAAACATTCAAAACATAAGTTATTTTTGGACCAAGAGAATAAAGTTTCCCTCTGCCACGATGCCTACAAAAGGAGCTAGCAATGCCAGGGAACATGATGTGCTGGGGCTATCGCTTATCATAGTTGTCGCATAGATCTCTTTTATTTCTTATTTGTTTGTCTCCATGTCTCTCTTGTCCTACATTTAGATATTAGGCTCCTTGGGCAGAGCGTGGTTTGGCATTCGTTATTCCAAAGCAGCTCACGATTTGGGACCAAACAATGATGATAATAGATATTGAATATAAGTCACAAAAGCAAGCTCCACAGCTGAGCTTGAATTTAAAAATGCAACATTATGAAAGGTTTATGAGAAAGCACGTGTTTTGCAGAGTCATGTTTAGCTCCTCTCTCAGGCCCTGATGTACGACAGCCGGTTGTATTCCAGGGAAGAGGTAACCACACGCATCTTGCAGAGTTTCGTCCTGGTGATACCTCTGTAAGTACTTAGCCATCCCCACACATGGCAGAGGACATTGGGTCACACATTTGTATGTCATGTGACTTTCCTATGAATCACATCTCCTCTTGTCACCAGAGCATCCCATCTTATCCCTTGCTTTCTGAGAATTTAGTTGACTCACCATTCCTAGGTCTCTTTTTCCTCGGCGCACTTCTCTTTCCCTTCATCTGATGCCAGTCCTGCCTTATTCCTTGGCACCACTGTGCCACATATATGCGTTTCGGTGCCATTTGCAGAGCCTGTGTGCCATTTGAACGCGATCCTAGATGAAGGGGAGAAAGAGGTAGGTTAGAGTCGCACCATTCCTGGAAGACCAGCCAGAGATGGAAAATGTCCATGAATTCAAGGCTGTTTTCAGGCAGCCTAAATTCTACCTATGTTCTCGTGCCTAATATTATCCACAATTCTGGACCTTCAGGGTTGCCAAACCATTAGGAAACCAAAGCTGAACTAGGAGAACTAGATGGAATACAGCTGTTGGAGGCCACACGAGTCTGTGTCCTTCGCCGTCATGGAGCTTCCTGGCAAGGCTATGTGAATAATGGACTATTTTTGTTTTCTGACAATTCTGAAAACATGCAGCAAAAATATTTGTAAAGAACTTTTGAGCATATTCAAAACAATCTGTCTTTAAAAAGTGTGTGAACTGAAAAGCTGTCAGCCTTCCTTCTTGGGTCAAATGAGAAGTTTCATTTCATTTTTGTTCATTTAATTGCTTTTGTTAATTTAATTTTCTTTAAGCTTTAAATAAAAACCCCTCAAAATTTGAAATAAGTTTATAATTATTAATGAAAAATGCAGATAATTCCTTTTGAAGATTTGAAAACTAAACATATAAATGTTTTTGAACTCTTTATTGCTTGAGATGGTTATTTTAAACCACTAGATTTTGCAGAAACTAGCACAGAGCTGGGGAATATTTTGGGTGATCAGAAATGAGATTTTGGCAAAGTCTTTGCTATAACACTTTGACCAGCTCTAGGCATCAATCTTGCCTCTTCTCCCTCCCCATGTAAACTCTTGAAGACGCTCCCAAAGGCAGTATATGGCTTGACTCAAGGCCGCAGCTGTAATGTTGTTTGGTCCTAACATCGCCTATACAAGTAGGAAAAAGGGCATCGTTATCTCCTTTGCTTGGACTTTTTGACTTTCTAAGGGTTTATAATGTAAAACTGTCCATACTACTGCCAGAAAGGCAGCCAGTCTGAGGGAAACCCAGAAGTAATTGGAAAGGGAGTCTGTTCGCTACAAATGGCATAGGACAGCGTGCTTCTTATTTCTGCGTGGGACTGCTTGGTCTCAGCCAGCATCGGCCGAACTGCTGAGCCGTGGGTTTATGCTGTCTCAGGTGCTCTCTGCAGTAAGGTGCACGTTTGCATACAACAGAAAAAGGTGCCTGCCCATCCATTCCCCCAAAAAAGAAATAAAAGTCCCTCCCACTTGCAGAACATACATTCATCTGTTGATTCTCCCTGCAAATGGAGAAAGGCAGTTAAAGTGGTGGAAGCAAGGTTAATGCTTGGACCTTTACTGGGAAATAGGCCAGTAAAAAAGAAATAAATGACCACAAAGACTGGAAGATGATCAATTAAAATTTCTTTAGAACAAGGAGGCTGCTGGTACTTCTCCGGGAACTCGAGGTCAAGTCCAGGTTCACGCTCCCTGTCAGGTTGTACTTCACCATGTAAGTCACAAACTCATCTGGAGAAGAGATTCAGTGAAATAATTTGCCATTTGCCTAGGATCACCCGCAGATGTCCCAGGACATCCAAGAATGCAAAATTATTTCTTTAATAAGAGGGCAGTGGCACAGAATCAGCAGTGAGACATGTTTGGTGCACATGATTCTCATGTGCAATTCATACGCTATTTGTTGAAACCACGAAATATGGTAAAAATGGACCTGTGTGCCTGGAAAGCAAAAAGTCAGTGTCTGACAGACCTCAGTTGCAGCTTTCACGTGAGAGAACTTAGGTAGGTGTAGTGCATCTGTGGTGCATCTCAGCACCCAATGCGCTACTTTTTTTTGCCACTTCACACAAAACTGTGGGGTTATTTTCCTTTTCCAGACTGAGGGAACCTTCTCTTGGAAAGTATGATTCCAAGTAGTTTAAGGAAAGAGCTGCTTTAACACCTTTCCTACTCCTACTTAAAAAGTTTTATGTTACCTTGGTATCCTAAAGATCCTGTGACTATGATCTTTTCACTTATACTTACCATAGGATATAAACGCTCATCATGATGGGATAGTCTTTGGCAAATGGTGACTTGTAATGGTGCAGTTTTGACTATATAAAAAAATTCTGGGCGAGATTCAGCCTTTAGGAGAGCAGAGCTGTCTCTCTGCAGTGGTTATGGTGACAAATGTAAAACATTTGTACAAAGGGAATATATTAGTTGCCAGCTGTTAATATAAGCCTTTCACGTTATTTAATGACCAGAGCAGGCTTTAGGCAGCCAAGCAGGGGACTGTATGGCCCCTAAGTGCCTCTTACAGCCTTGTAAAACCAGGGCATGATCTTACCCTCTCTTATCTCTAATGCTACTTGTGAAACAAAACATACCGGTATTTGGCCTGTTAACCATAGATGCAAACCACTGCAGAGCTTGAGGGTGTTTCATTAGAACTCCATTTAAAAATGAACAATCAAGATTTTAAAAAAACAATCAGAATCCACAGAGCAAAGCCTCACAATATAAAACCTACCCGGTCTCCTTTGCCTTTCCTGTGAACACGAGCGGGTGTTGCTTTTAATTTGCGACCTTTGCAACTATTAGGAGTGGCAGAATACTTTTATTTATTTATCTATTTATTTAAACGGATTTTTAAAACCCTGCACAAATCTGGGCACAGGCTTGTGAAAGAGAACTAGCAAAAGCTGGGCGTGATGTTGTTTTGTTCTGCTTTTAGATGCAATTTTATCCATTGCTGCAGCTGGCTGTTCCTCTTTTAACAGCCAGGCTCTTCAGACCGTGTGCTTAGGATAGCTTATAAATTGCCAGGCTAGATACAGATGATTGTGTCTGGCAGAATGTCTTCATGGTCTTGGTGGTAAAGGAAAAGCATATGTAATGCTATTGAATGCTGCTGGAAATGTGATACCTGGCTGGTGCCTCGTGCCATCTATGATCCAAGTGACGGTGGTTCTGAAGTGACAGTCTGCTTGGTATTGGTTTTAAACTATTTTCCCTTGGAAGTGGCAGGCCTGATGGATATCTAAAACAAACTTCAAGAGAATTTAAGACAGATGAGCTCTGGAGGTTTTTTGACTCGAGATTATTAGGGCCCAGGGTGATTAAATCTGTGAAAGCACCTCTGATCTGTGCTAGCACCAGTTGCTAGTGAGATATCTATGTGTAGCTGCCAAAGAAAGGTCAATAAAAGGGTGACAAAAAGGAAAATAGACAGTTGCTTAGATATATTGGAAGATCAACACGGAGTCTACTCTCATCGGGAAGAAGATGAAATGCAAGTGAGATACTCTGCATGCTGTCACAGGAGATCTCAGGGAAGCAAGTGGCAGTAAACTGAAGTCATCAGGGAACCAAGTTCAAGCAATGGTTTGATACAGCATCCATGTTCAGCACAGAGAACCTCAGCCTTGCTCATTCAACATCCTCAAACCAATAAAGAAGTTTTTGATGCAATAACCACCACTTTCACACACCGCTGTCTCAGCCACACAGCAAATCATAGTCAGACAGAAGGAGCAATATTCTGAAAACATTTACAATCAACTTTGCTCGCCCAAGCTGTCTTTGCAAAGTAGGCAGGTACGAAAGTTCATAAACATTTGCAGTGTTGGGATCTTAGCGTGGAGTGTCTGAAACCCTTTTCCTTTTAGCCATCTTTCTTTTACCAAGATGAGTCGAGAATTCAAGATTTCAAAATACTTGGCAAACAGATAACTTCAGCATCTTTTGGCATAGTCTAACTTAATCACATTGAAAAACTTTGTTTGATCATTAGTCTCTAAGGTGTTACTTGTTTATGGATAAACAAATTCACATTTTGAAATGAAAAGTTGGTTGTACTAGGAAAAAAACTAGGGATTATGGTGCCTAACTCTTAGTGCCATATGTAACTCCACTTGGCCTTTTTAATTACGGCTTCTCTCGGTTAGGAAGCCGGGTGCTGGGGGAAGGCGCAGAGGGTGCCGTGTGCTGCGACCTCTCTCCGCCGGCGGTGGGACAGGGGCTCGCGCCGGTGACCGAGCGCGCCGGCTTTGTACGGCATGGCTGATGAAGTGAAGGGATCGTGTGCTGCTGGCTCTGAAGTGAAAACAATCACTCTCAAATCTCAGGGCTTCCTTAGAAATGTAAAAAAATGGGGTGGGAGCATAAGTTAATTGTGCTTTTACACACTGTTATACTTGTCACCGTGCCAGACTCTACATTTCTTCCAAGGGTGAAATGAAAACTCCAAATTCATGTGGTTATGAAACAATTTCAGTATGAGCACTCAGCGAAGAATTATAAAGTGGGAAAGACACAGTCCTGTGTCACAGCTGGTTGAGAAGGGTCTGAATTGATCAAGGCTTCTTCCAGCTTGGAGGAGCCTTTTGGAGTGTATTGAAACCATTCTGCATCTGTGTGTTGAATGTGTATAAGGTACTACAGCAAAGCTGATTTGTTATGACATTTCTTTGATTAAGAGATGAGGCAACTGGCAGAAGGCATCACCATCATTCCAAGAAATCTCATTTCTCTGCACTGGGAGATTTAGGAAATTAATCTGGTTTGCCCTGATTTACACCAGAATAAATTCATGCGTTGGAAACTGGGCATGGCAAGAAATCACTGTCACTGTGGAGGACTTCTAGAGAAATAACGATTGCAGCGGGAGACCTTGAGGAACAAGGACCAAACACCATTTTGGTTCGTGCAGTAATGGAGCCTGAGGTACCTGAAGACCTTGGTAAGCTAAGCTGGGGTCAGCACCCCTTTGTTTTAGTCCTGAGACCGAGGGAGTGCAACACCATTTTAAAATCACGTTAACCCTTGTGATTTCATCCTGGACCACGTGTACTTCATAGAGACTGTCATTGCAAGGTCAGTCCTGATTTGCGTCACCATGAAAGGAGAACCTGTCTTGAATAAGTATCTCATTGGACCAATAGTGTTTTGCTTCTTTTTGTTATTAGAGATGAGTCAAGGCGGGGGAAAATGCAGAAGGAGGGGGTCAAAATACCCTGGGGCTAAATCTAAACTGGAGCCAATCCATATTAAAAACTTGAGTGTGCCTAAAGTTAGCACATGCAAATCTACTCTTTTAGATACATGCACTCAAATCCTTAAAGATGCGTCGTAGCCCAGCTCTCACTTGGGTGCTTAACTCCCATTGATAACACCATGTGCTAATTCAGGCACCCAAGTTTCCTTGTAATGTTCCTACTATGAAGAACAGTTGGTCTCGAGGGAAAACATTTACATAGATGACAGCTATTTTCAGGAAAATGAAAAGTACTGGGTGAAAAAGGAGGTTTTGACAGTGTGTGAAATATGGGGTTTACACACAGTAGTGTGTATATAAATGGGTGATTTACCATATATTGATTCACACATCATTTGTAAGCGTCTAATTTATTTATTTATAGAGATGTATGGAAACCATGGTTTGAAAGGCAGTTTGCATAACATCTGGTATGTCAACAATGTAACCTTTCAATTTACTTGTTGGTGAAAATGTCAATATAATGAACCTGAACTCAGCATTGGTTTACACAAATTTCCTGGCAGACAAAGCAGTAATGATTTGCATGTCAGTGTAAGTGACATGTGCCCTCCAGTTTTGAGTAGTTTACACAGCTAAGAGGTATAAAAAGGGTAGAGCACATGGCTGGTTCCTTACGTACTTACACCGGCAGTACAAATTGTGTGTATTTGTGTGGTGTGGAACATTTCATCTTGTTTTGACTTCCAATTTTTCAAAAGCAGCCTTTGATTTTTCACTGAAACTGCTTTTTTTTTGGATACGTGGAAAGAAAGATAAGAGATAAATTGTAGACCCAAAGGTGACTTTAGATCCTGGTAGCATGTAATCCATGAGCCTTCCGTGGGTGCACTTGTTTCAATTACTTTCACAGTTTATGTGTTTTCTACAGACAAAGATGTTGTACTGGGATGTGATAGGGGATCTAGTGGATTCTTGATTGCTCTTAATAATGTGCCAACAGGAATTACAACAATAATATATTGTTTACACCTTTTATATTACTGCCTGTAAAAGATAGGTCACGTTTTTCGCTCTGTGACTCATTGCCTGACACTTTTGAAGTAGGAAAGTAATAAATGCTGTTGATACTGAATAGCAAAAAACCTCACTTAAGCATAGAGTTAGTTCATCGATGGCATCAGGTGTTCCTCCTTGATTTTAGGGACTTCAGGCCTGCCCAGAGAAGTCGTTGCCCAGTTACAGAATCCCAGGATGGTGGGGGCTGGAAGGGACCTCTGGAGACCACCCAGCCCAAGCCCTGCCAGGCACCTCACAGCGAAGACGTTTTTCCTCGTGTTCAGGCGGAACTTCCCGTGTTCCAGTTTGTGCCCGTTGCCCCTTGTCCTGTTGCTGGGCACCACTGAGAAGAGTCTGGCCCCGTCCTTTTGACACCCGCCTTTGAGATATTGATAAGCGTTGATGAGGTCCCCTCTCAGTCTCCTCTTCCTCAGCCTGAACAGCCCCAGCTCCCTCAGCCTTTCCCCACAGGAGAGATGCTCCAGGCCCCTCGGCATCTCTGTACCCTCCGCTGGGCTCTCTCCAGTAGCTCCTCGTCTCTCTTGAACTGGGGAGCCCAGAACTGGACACAGGACTCCAGATGGGGCCTCACCAGGGCAGAGTAGAAGGGGAGGAGAACCTCCCTCGACCTGCTGGCCACACTCTTCCTCATGCCCCCCAGGATGCTGTTGGCCTTCCTGGCCCAAGGGCACATTGCTGGCTCGTGGTGAATTTATTGTCTACCAGGACTCCCAGGTCCCAGTTCCTCTCGCCAAACTGTCCGTGTGAAAAGGCAGGAGACTTGGACTCAGAAAAGTGTCTCCAAACGCATCTGTCAGCCGTGAGTTTCAGTACGTGACGTGGCGCGGGGGGCGGGCTGAGAGGGCTGCACGGCCCAGCCGGCCACCGCCTGCGTCCCGCGCGGCTCCGCTTCCCCGCCGTGTGCCTTCGCAGGGCGAGGACTCGGGGCTGGTAGCACAGGTTATCTCCCTCCTCCTCTCGGCCTTCCTCTCCTCCCCTGGCTCCCCACCCCAAGATCTGCTTTGTGGTTTGGATTTCAACCAAGTTACCAAAAAAAGGTGGAGGAGGGAAGGAGACAGTTACTTAACCACTTTGCGCGTGATTTTTCTTTTTTTTGTTTGTTTTAAAGAACCAGATGCTATCTGCTTCCCGTTGTTCTGCCCACGCTATCTGGTTTGGATCTGATTTGGGTGGTGTATGTCTGTATGTGTGAGGGTCACAGGGAAAGCTTTGGGCATCTGTTATTATCTGATAGCTTTAAAAAAATTAAAACCATATACGACGCCACGCTCACAGCTAAGAAAAGGAAATTTCACCAGGTTTTCCGGAGCTTTCATTTCTGGTGGAAGATTTCTAGTGTCAGGACTGAGTACACAGACTGAACCACTGCCAACCGTTTGTAAGAGCTTTTAAGTTTTTTTTAATCAGTCTATTCTACTCGCTACATAGATTTTCTATTTGTCCATCATTAATATTTCCTTTATACAGTTAAAAAAATAGTTGTAAGGTGATATTTTCCCTTCAATCCAGTTGGCCAAACTCCATCCTGGGAGCCCGGAGCGCATCCAGTGGTGCTGGGTGCGGTGCATGCCCCAGCCCCCTGCAGCTCCTGGGTGGGAGGGGGTGCTGGAGCAGAGCTCCTCCACGTCACCCCCAAACCCAGTTTCCACTTAAGGAAAACACGGGCCAGAAGGATCTGCAGTGACATCCAACAGGTATCCCGACCGGGGTGCCCACCACGCGAGACGTGCAGTGCAGCGCTCCTTCCCTGCAGTCTAGGTAGATCCTGAGATCCTCTCAGACTTCCCAGAATTTGATGATCTGATTTTTTCATAATTTCTTCAAAAATCACGTTAACTCTTTGTCTGACACTTGTGATTGTAACACCATTTAAGCAAAATTTTTTATTAGTACATGACATGCTTTAAGCAAATGCTTTTTTAGCCTGGGCCTTTTTAGCAAAATGAAGAAATTCAGTGTCTTATCTGGCAGGTAAGATGCACCTGAAACTGCATAGGAGAGAGCCTCTATAAAGGTTATGGGGGAAAGAAGGACGGGCTGGAGAATATTGGGCAAGGCAAGGCAGGACAGGACAAGATCGATGAGAAATATATGTATTTATAGAGAGGTAATACATAGAAGTCACTAGTTGCACAAAAGAAATATAGGTAAGGACTTTATTGGCTGACTTTTTTTTTGTTTTGTTTTATTTTTAAGGTACCTAAACAATAATAACAAAACCCCCATAAATATCGGAATGGTGCCAAAGTTCGTTTATTTAATTATTTATTTCTTTATTTACTGCTCAGCATGGGACTCCTGCTGCGTTTTCCCTCCAGCTGTGTCGACTCAGGACCCTGTCTGACTGGGGCTCTGTGTAACGTTACATACAGCACAGAGCATTATTTAGAGTCCCGGGCACACTTCCCACCGCATTAAAATAAAATTGAGTTCTCACAGGTCATGTTACTGACCTAGCTGGTACAGTCCTCTAAAGGTCTTTCCCCTTTCCCCCTTTTGGCGGGCAGCCGTTCTTTTTCTTCATCTGGATTGGAAAATGAGGACACGACTGAGTTGAAGCCTTAATCCCATCAAGTTTCTTTGCTGTGTATCCAAAACCTGCTCGACTCCCTTTCCCTCTACCGTGTTTTTCCTGTAATGTTAACTTTCGCTGCTTCTTGTTTACACAGATGGAGGCAACACGTTTAACTGCGAAAACAAAAGTAACTGCATCTACAAAACTTCAGCATATACGTGTGGCCTCTTTTCTGTGACCTCTGGTTTCTCAGCTTTAGACTAAATTTTAGCTTTTTGCCTTCAGACGCCTGGAAAGATGTGAAGCCCTTGAGTAACCGCTTGACCACTCTTCTTCGCTTTAATGCTTGTTTCTCTTTCCTGCTTTTTCATGCTCTGGATTATTAACGACGCAAGGAAGTGCTTCCCGGGCTACAAAACCACCGTCACACCAGCTAAGCCTCCTTCTAACGCAGAGAGCAGTCATCCGCGGGCCCACGCGAGATGGCTTTTTGGTGGATACTGAACCCGGTATTCAGCGGCTGCAAAGAGCCCGGCAGCGCGTGCTCGTCTGCAGAGAGCAGGGCTCCTCGCTTTTGTATTTTCAGAAATGCGTGAGCGTTGAATGTAAAGCTACTGATTAAGTGCATTTGGAGGGAAAGGCCTAGCAGCTACCTCCCGATGCCCGCGGAGGCTTCTTTCACTTGTGCTATGAAGGAAAGAGCAGTGACTAGAGGAGAGTTTGACTTGACTGGAAATGAGGTGGGGAAGAGAATAACAACAACAAAACCCAAGAACAGGGCAACAGTTAGTTCAGAGGAGACGCTCATATGAGGTTGAGTTTCGTTTTAAGGTTCGGATTTATCTGAGCTGAGCATGGCATCAGCTGAAATTCAGAACGAAACTAGGACACAAACTTAATTGCAAAACCAGCTGAAACCACAGGACGCAGTCACAGAAAATTCTCACTCATTTGAGGCTGGCATAGGGTTTCACTCTGAGCTTCAGCAGGAGGGTTTGGGGCCCCCAAAACAGATTCAGGAAGTTAAAATCCAGTTGCTTTCCCAAATTCAGCCCTAGACTAGCAGAAGTGTTGAGGGTGACGATTAGAGGGCATCCGCACGAGTAGGAGTGACGACTGGCTGGCACATTGCTTTTCCACCTAACAGTGAGATTTGTAGGGGATATGTTGTAACTGTTGGTGTAAACAGATATGGTCATCCTAAAATACCTCTATTCAATGCCATGACAATGAGTGACACAGAAAAGCTGAAGGTCAACAGCTGTTTCTCTTGAAAAAAGAAAACGAACCAAGAACCTCAGACCTACTGAGCCTGGCCAGCCACAGCGCTCACGCTGTTCTTCTAATTGTCAACTGTTGATGGCCGATTCCTGGAAATAACCGGGGAGAGAGAGAGGTCTGTGCCTAACATGGACAGAATTGTGGTTGTGTTGAAGAAGCCAAAACAACAGCTTAAAGCGAGTCGTTCCAGCAGTATCGCTCCCTCGCCTGTCACTGTCTCTCTGCTGCTCCCTAAGAGAGTATCTTCTGCTACAGACATTTATCCCACTTGGGATTTTGCTCCTCCTACCACTACCCTGTTTTTTTCTACAAAGGCAGACTTTTTCTGACTCTCAGGAGCCCGAAGCGTACTTTTTCCTGTACTAGATGCAGACGGGGATCCTGCGGGATGGGTTCAGGCTCGGGGAGGTGTTGCACAGAGGGACTCCCTGGCACGGGCACTCGCCCCCAGCCATTGGGGAGTCCCTCCGCCTTGCTCCGACTCCCTCGTTGCAATAGGGGCAAAGATGTGCAGGGGAGAAGCTGTAGAGGTTTTGTTTCTTCACGGTATTTTGGAAAGCCACAAATTTCTGAGGCTGGGAGACGTGTTGTCTTCAGCTCTAAACCGTGCTCTTCCTGGGTATCTTGAAGGGCTGGAGATTTTCAGGAGGTCCGATCCTGTGTGGGGGTCTGATGCAAAGCCTGTTTACATCAGGAAAATGGTTGCCACTGAGCTGAGTGGGGTTTTGGGTAGCAGAGAGGTGAATCCTGCTGCTGGGATTGGCAAACCATTGAAACATGCAGGTTTTTCTGGTGCCTTTGGCATTTGGAGTTAATGGGTGTGAAACCAGACTTTTCACTTCTGCTTTCCATGTGCGTGTTTAGTGTGATGTATGTATGGTGTGGAGTTTTGCAATCAGTAGATTTCATCATAACGTTTGGGTTTTTTGCTCTGATTTTTACAAGGGATGAACGGGATATCACTTCTGGGCAAAACATACAGTAGTATATTGGGGGGGACATCCAAGAAAAATAGTATCTGAATGTTATTTGTCTTACAAGCAAGCACATGTAGGTGTTTATTATTTCTGAAGGCTCTCTTGTCAATCGGACATTGAACAATCGTGACATCTGTTGCAAGTTATTGTCCCCCAGAGTCGTTTCACACAGTTTGGAGTTTGCTTTTTTCATCCACCACAAATAAAGCCCAGAATTATCTCCTTGTCCCCACAGAGGCGAGCAGGAAGCTCCTGGTAAAACGCTGCAGACTTCAAGGACATGGAGAGGTTTAGCAGAAGGGGGTGTTTGGGTCCTCTATGCCCTACCATGGTTTGAGCGGTGAAACCCCCAAGTGAGAGGGAACCCCACTGAGGTCCATAGGAGATGAGACAACAGTCATTTCATTAAAACAAAACCAAAGACTGAGGGCAAATGCTGACCTGCAGCTCCGAACCTTCTGAACCATCATCCTGGGCCGCATCGGGGATCCTCGGTGTTCGCAGGTTTGCACGCTGTTGACACCTCCCATGCTGCTGCTGGGAGCCGGGCGGACCACAGCCAAGTCGGCTTTCCCTTTCAGCCTGTCCGCCTTTATCAGGGAAGAAATACTGTCTGTTTGTTTAGGTGAGATATTAGTCTGCCCCTGGAGCTCCAGGTCACTGTAAATGTAACACAAGCCCTATTTCCTGTTAGGAAAGGGGAAAAATATGCCTGTGAATTGTCTCTGATGTGCTGCCAATTGTCAGAGAAGATTCAATTTGGTGGAGAATTACTGTGCTCTTAAAGAGCTGCGCTAGTGACAGAGATTTAGGGCAGCTACTCCTGCCAGAAACGGGAGATTTGTCTTTGATTTCCATAAACCCAGAGTTGTGACTGGTAGCAAGTTGCCCCTCCGCATTGCTCGAGGAAAAGCGAACGGCTGGGAGAGGAGGCCGAAGCAGCGGTTCGGGTTAATGGGACCGTGGTGGGACACGAAGGGGACGTCCACGTGGGGTTGACAGGCAGAGCCTGCAAGGGAGGGCTGGGCAGGAATTTGGGGGAAGGCTGGCAGGTGCCGGGGCAAAGCTTTCCGACAGCACTCCGCTATGAAAAGGAGAAACGGCATATTCTTGCCACCTAGCCAATAAGCCAGACCAAAAGAGACAAGAAGTTGCTCTGTGTGTGTGTGATGCACGAATGTGTTCACTGCTAATCCAATAAAGCAAATATGTGACCTGTGGAATGACCCAAAGCTGCTACAATAAATAGTGCTATAGATCACTCATGTATTTGACTTTGTTTTGCATTTCCTTTATCCAGGCCAATTTCAGCTGTTGTCTAAGTGATTATGCCTTCCATAAATGCAGCGATGGGTGGACGGGCAAACTAGAGTCACCCATTTGGTCTCTTCTATGGTAACCCCATATGACCCCAAAAAACTGGCAACAAAACAGTTTCCCCTTATTTTTTGTTATGTTTCTTGCAAAGAGTAACAACATTTAAACTTAGGCCTGGGTAAAGGCCCAGTGTGCTTAGGTAAAGCTGATGTTGAACGAGTAGGCCAAGCAAGATCCTTGTCTTCAGAAACATTCATCCTCCAAAGTTTTCTGTGGCAAATAAATAAATAAAAATAGTCTATGGACTATGCCCCACGAAATCGCCCATATGTTAACTGGATAGCAAACAGGCACTTTGCAACCTGGCGTTCTCGGTGTGCTCGTGTGCCAGTGCTGAACCTTCCACAAAAGAGACCAGCTTTTTCATGCTAGCCATAGTGGTAGAGTTACTTGTTAAATAAAAGCTGTATAATCTGTAAAAATAACCCTAGAGAGGCCTCATTTTTACTTAGCATGCCACTGCAGCAAAAATGGTTGCTCAATGGTTGGAAGGAGACCAGAAGAAACGCAGAAAGGCAGTTTTGAAGAAGGCAGAGGATATAAGGCATGCTTTTTTGGCATTTGGTCCCCCTCTCCTAGTTGTTATTACAGATCCAGTGGGGTGATCAGGTGTGATTCACCCAGTGCCCGACACTCTCTTTCTCTCCCCAGTACCTACAGGTAGGAGGCACACTCTGAACGCTATCTCTCAATCTGTGGGCACTCACCCCGGTAATGTCGAAGTATCTCTCTGAATCAGCTGGGGCACGCCTAGCATCAGCAAAATTATCCTCCCTGCAGTCCTTTGAAATAGGGTAAACTCCTCCTGTGCTACGGTCCAGGCTTCCAGGCAATGCCGTGCAGATTTAACACGTTCTCTCCAGCCGTTTTTAAAATTCATCAAGGTTTTTCCCGGAGCGCTGGAGCTCAGCGGGGTGGATGAGCCCGAGCTGATCGGCCGCTGGATTGCAGCACGGTGGTACAAAGCGCCCGTGCACGCTCCCATGGCCATCCCGCTGGGATATTCCCAGCCCTTCGACTTTGCCCAGGAACGCCTTGCTTTGTGGAAAGTACAGAAACCGCTCCTGGTATAAATACGTATTTCTGTCCTCCTTCTTCCGCTGTGCCTCTGTGTTTCAGAGTATTGCTGTTGCAGGCAGGAAAAAAAAATCCAAACGCATCACCTTATTTCATCAAATGCTGCTTAACAGAGATGTGGGACCAAAAGCCAGTGCTGCAGCCCGGACCGTACGTCTGCGAGGCTTGTGGCTTCTCCATTAGCCATTGCGATCGCTGCCTCGTGCCGGTCTCCCTCTCTCCCTGTCCCGTCCCTCTCTCACGCATTTGCCGTCCCCATCCTGGGCTTTTGATAGAGCTGATTAGCTGATGATTTCTCTCTTGGTCCTTCGGCCTTTTGGTGGCTGCCTCCTCGTGCCTGCATTAGGCTCCTCGTGCTTTCCCTTGTTGTATCCCTGCTGCAGTATAATATATGCATGTATATGTAATAAATCTATACATATTTTATAAACTTACACTACCATTGAGGGAAACAAGGGACTGGGCATCAGTTTTGCACTAAATGAAGGTGGGAGGGTATTAACAAGAAAGCAAAATGTTGGGAAAGGCCTCTCTTTCCATCTGCCTTTGCCTATGTTCTGAAATCTCCTTTAGAGATGGCTCCTTCTTTCCAGGCACCCTAAATCCTATTAATCCCTGTTTTATTTTAGTCAATTGAAAAATATGCCATTATTGCTTGAGGAAGTTTGAGATCCACTTTGAAAGGGTAAAATGGACTTAATCTGTTTCTTGTGTGATAAATCCATTTTAAGCTTCTTGGTCTGTCTGCACCGACAATGTCAAAATTTCATGCTTTAAAATCAACGTAAGCGATAGGTCTTTTAATATACTTTCTAGCCTAACACTCTAAAATACTTCCCACATTTACAAACATACATTCACAGAACACCAGTACTGTTTAGGACATAGGTGGGCATATCTGAAATGCCCAGGGAAAAAGCGTCTGCTAAAACAGTGTCATGAACTGTTGGGAAAAATAACTATTACTCACCAAATCCAGGATCCAGTTCTTGGGGAAAAGATAATTTCTCCTGAAAACACCTGCAGGGTAAAGTTTATTCCCCTTCTGTCAGTCTGCGTAACAAAGTAAGGATGCTATAATGAATGATGGCAGGGGCTGAAAAAAGATGTAAGAGGATGGAAAAGAAATCATTAATCCACTGCACCAACTCTGCTGCATCTGATAATCGCCAGCAGATACCAGGCTGCCAGCACGTCACTTCTGTCCCCAGGTTCATCACCTCACGTGCACTTTGTGTTTTCCTTGGGTCTTTTGGGTTCTTTTTCCCCTCCAGCAGCTCTGAATCTTGTCCCCTCTGTGAAGAGACTCAGCTACACAGGAGTACCCATCTTTGGCGCTGATCTTATCATCTTTATCTCCTGCAAAAGTAAGTCTTTCCTAAAAATCTGCCTCTGCTCCTTCCCTGACTGCGATCTGCTCCAGCTCCGCAGGTAGCCCGTGGAAAACAGCTTAACAAGGTTACCACAGTGTCACACTGAAAGTAGCCAGCGACTCTTTTCGGTTTATTATTCGTGCTGTTAAGTATGACCTGGAAATTTGTATCGTTGTATAACCAGATGTCAGCTCCTTCAGTTCCTACAAAGCCCCTCTTTTTCTCCCCTTCCCCCCTTCACTGGCTATCCAGAGAAATGAAAAGCCCACAACGTGAGTTCATGCTCCTGACAAGATGAGTATTGTCAGGAATATACAAGCTGTGGTTTTTCCCTTTCTGCATCCTGAAAGTGAAGAAAAAAGACCTTTGATGTATCCAAAGCTCTGTTATTCTTTTTTTTCTTTGAGCTAATAAAAGGTATCATTATATTATCACACTTGTGTCCCTTCCATGTTTATCCTGGCCCATATTCTGCTCTGCAACAACAAGAACATAAAACATCCCATGAGAAACCCTAGGTTAAGTTTATTTGACTTTTTTTTTTAACCTATGTTGTAATCAGGGTTGTTTTGCTAACTTAGTTCACCGAGGTAGTTTTTGGTAAAGGCTAAGATTTGCTTAAGTGGCCAGAAAGAAAATACATATGACTGGTTTATGCCTTGCCACCCTGAATTGTAATGTTTTGTTTATTATGACTCTGGGCATGTTTTATTGGTGAGTGGAGAGGTCACAGCCTTGCATTTAGAACCTGTATTTGTGCTTTACGGGTTCTGGGATTTGAAACCACAAGCAGTCGCTGAACTTTCCGGCTGCCTTAGGTGACTGCGCGGTGTGACCAAGTGGCCAGACCAGGTCCTCTCCTCTGTGCTCAGCCTGCCAGGAGCAAACGCGTGACGTCGGCCAGTGACCAGAGGTCTCCGAAAGAGCAGATAAGAAAGATGAGGCTGAAATAGCCCCATCACAGCATCCTCTCCCTCTCCCTCTCCCTCTCCCTCTCCCTCTCCCTCTCCCTCTCCCTCTCCCTCTCCTCTCCTCTCCTCTCCTCTCCTCTCCTCTCCTCTCCTCTCCCAGCCTCTTGCTCTTTTTAAGGTTCTTAAATTCTGAGCTTTCTAGTCAATTTTTTCTTTTGGAAATAAATATGTGTTCGTACCCCACCTAGAAAATATTTCAAAGATACACCCAGCTTCTGTGGTGGTGGATGGCATTATAACAACTCCAGAAAAAACACTCTCCATTCTACAGATGGAAAAATGGGTTTGGGATGTGTCCAATGCTTTGTATTTCCTAAGAAATCAGTGGTGGAACAAAGGTGCCTTCACTCAAGAGGGTTTTCTTGCCTCAGGCTGCTCAGTGAGAGCAGTAGCATTGCCAGGTAATACCTGGAGAAGTGGCAAGCTTGGGAAGATTTGAGGCCGATTTGCTTTAAATCCGTTCAAACAAAGGGGTAAGGTTTCTCCTGTAAAGCATTCGGTGAAGAGAGGGATGTTCAGGTGTATGAAGAACAGCCATGTGCTAATTGTTAGCTGTTTGATTTAAAAGCTGAGCAATTATGGTATAACACAAACATGTATTTACTGCAATCAGTGGAATTGCAAAATTCCACCCTGGGTGCTAAATGTTCAGGTGTTTTACTGCCATATAGCTCCAGCCTGGGGGACTCAAGCTCAAAATGAAGTTCTTTTCTTTCACATTCGTTGTGTGTCCATGGCAGAGGCCAAATTCAAAGCAGCATCTATGAACCTAATGGGTTGTACCTATTTTACAGTGGGGAAAACTGAGGCCCAGAGAATTCATTGGCCATGTTATGCCACTCAACCCACAGCAGCCCCCAGGCTGATGATTTTCTGCCGCTCCCTCCTGAATTCTACTTATCTGATGATATTTTATGTCACTAATACTAATGGTAATAATGCTGGTCCAGCCCTTCCCTCCCAAAACACATATTACAGTGAAGCTACTACAACAAACAATTCCTGTTGGCCAACATTAACTGGTAAATCTCCTTTAAATATTTCCAAGTTCAGCATGTTCAGTTTCATCCCTCTGTTGGAAGATGCCCTCTGTTAAATACAGTTTTTTCCCAGGCCTTGGTGGAATGGGTAAAAGAACTGCATTAGTCTGTAAAATCACCCTGGGGAGACCCTGGTTCGGTTCTCACCTCCAGTTATTTTCTTCTAGGTAGTGTGGAATAAGCTACTGAGGATCAGCCCTTTGACCTTGGTCTTTTCTTTCTTGAAGAGAATAATTGAAGCGAAATTGTCCTGCCTAAGCCAAATGATCTCTTCAAATGTAGAATTAATACATTATAAATACAATGAAAATACACAGACTTCTTGCCAAGATGTATATTTTTTCTTCCATTCTCTGTGTTTTCTGATGTTATTTTTGTCATGGCCATTTACTAAATATATATACATTCTTCCTATTTATTTCAGCATCCAGCTTCAAGATTTCTTGTGGTTTCCCCAGAATTACACAAATAATTCAGAGCCAGGCCCTCAGTGAGAGGATACAGCTGAAAGCCACCCGAGGGAAGAGACCACCCCACTGGCTCCGCAAGGGCAGGTGCTGACGGGCTGTCGGTGCTGGACTCGCCGGAGGGGTGTGGGCATTGATGAGGAGAGTGGTGAGTCCTCCAAAAGGTATTTACAGATTTTTGGTGCTAATAACTTTGCTGCTGGTCTCACAAGCACTTCAAAAATGTAAACCGAACAGTGTATAGTCACACGGAAAAGTAAGCAGCAATGTATAAATGAAGGAAGCAAATACAGTTAAAAGCATCGCGCTGTCCGGGGGTATGGACTTCAGGGGAGGGAAGAGACTAACCAGGGGGAACAGGCATAAAACCTGTTGTTTCCCGAGAACATATCTGGGAACTTGGGATGCAGAAGAAATATGGCGTAGCACTGTGTAACAGCAAAAGCTTTTTTTGTACAGATTGGAATATTTTTACATTTGCTCCAGTTCTCTCTGCCTGATAATGGTCGTTTGCCCATCAGCCCGCAATGGGAAAGCTCTTTCCACCAGTCAGTGTACATTGGCAGCGATTCTGCTTTCCGCTCTGAGAATGACCCATTCTGCTACCAGCAGAAGCTGTGAGAGTTTAGCTTTGTTTGTTTTCCTTACCCCCCTAAGAGGAGGTTGTTCCCGAAAATGCTTATAACTGATTCTCACTCCAGGTATATGTTCCTCCCGTGGGTTCTCAAGCTGTGGTCTGTGGAGTATGAATAGCACATGAAGTCATTCCTGCTGATACCCACAATGAAACACGAGAAAATCATGCAGCGATTGGCATGTCCGTGGAGAAGGGCAAATGTACCGCATTACCCTTTCTTTATCAAACCGACTCCTAGAATTCAGCTCTGGCAATCGTGTATTTGCAGATCAATCATCGCTGGGGTTTTTTCCCCCTCTTATTTGTGCATATTTATTTATTTCATCTTTTTTTGATTCCCTTTTGGGCCTGATCCTGCAAGCACCAGCTGGCATGGTTGTGCAATCAGTTCTCTGGTGTCCAAGAGGGCACGTGCTTCATGGCAAAGCGGCCGCTGACTCTGGTCTCAGCTGAACTCTCGTTTCTCCTTGCTGCAAGGCAACGCTCTCAGATGCGCACGTGCGGAGTGCACGGGATGACAGTTTGCTGGCCTGGAAGGCGACCAAGCGCTCGTCCCCTGGGTAAGCTGGCTTGCACGTTAAGTGGAAACTTTCATTATTTACCAACCGGTCAAAATGATTTTGCTATTGACAGAGGCTTCATTATGTCAGCCATTCCATTCTTTGAAAACATGGGCAAAACAGAGAAAGAGTGGTGGCAGGGAGGGGGAAATTCCATTTCTTCCTAAATTGAGTGGAAACATCTTCAGGAAAATTAAAGAAAAACCCGAGAGGAGGAGAAGAGCAAAAGAAATAACTGTAGCCAAAGCCACTTTCCTTTTTCTTTTTCAATCTCCCTTCCAACATGCTCCTGGTAAAATCATTACAAAGGCCGTTTATTTTTAAAATTGAAAGATTGGGGAGAGTCATAATGAGATATTATGTGTAAAAGTTGCACATAAATTTCCTTCTGTCATATTTTGGGCTCGCCTAACGCATCCCCTTGGCAGGCCTGAGGGAAGCTGATCGCTTTAGTATAGATTGTGTGTGCTTCAATAATATTGCCCAAGGACAGAGCTACTGGGTGGCTGAGTTGGCTACATGCTGATTTAAAAATTAGCTGGGCTTTTATTGGCCACACTAAATTGTTCTCAAAAAAAAAGAAAAGAAAAAAAAGAAAAAGTTTTATACCAGAATGAAGCAGCGTGTTTGGAGCAAGACTCTTCTCCTCTCCTTTGTCTTTTAGGGAATGTAATTTTTTTACTCACTGGAGAGTTTTTTTCTTCTTTCTCACCTTTATGGAGAAACATGGAAGAAAGGCGATGTGATCGTGGTGTGTAATATAGAGAAAAAGTCCTATGTTGAGTGTTTGGTCTCTGGAGTCTTTCCTTACGGGTTGCCCTGCACAGATCTCGAGGAACTGGAGTTGGACAGTACAATGTTACACTACACCCTGGTCTTGGTCTCAAGTCAAAGGGATCTGTCTTTGTTTTTTAAGTGTAAGGACACAAGATGCCATGAATTTATTACAGAAGAGTCCTAAAATGCTTTTGTTATTGCGTTTCTGATTAGGAGAGTGTGAAATTTACTGTCACGTCTGCAGTCTGGGATCTGTGTCCCTTCCCTGAGTGACGGGCTCGTCTTGAAGGCCATGAGAGTCATGCGTGGTTTTTCTGCTGAATTTGGTGAGCCCTGACTAGGATTTTGTTTCTTTCTTCGTATTTTGTCTTCAATGTCCCATCTCTCTCTTTCTGAGGTTTTAGTGCTTCCAGGATCTCAGCTGAGGGATCTCCACAGCTGCCAAGAGCTGGGGCATTTCCTTTTCCCTTCCTTTCTTGGTCTAAACCAGAAACTGGTCTTCAAGGAAGCAAAGACCATCAAAGAGCATAAGAATAAACAGTAATTCATAACAGTCTTTGCTAATATGCTTAATTTAGTGCTCTGGACTCCAATTCCTAGCCACATCTCCACTGTATTCCACTTTTTATGAAGCACTTGACCTATTTACTCACTTTTTGACCTAGCGGACTAAGAAATACAAGATGGAAAAGACATGACCAAAATGAGAGGTTTAAATAAATAGCTTTTAGTGTGGGAGAAGGCCAAATTCATTGTAACTGCAAACATGCTTTTTTGACATGAGCCAAATCTGGGTACCCTTATACTTTGGGCAAATTTGAGTGAATCTGAGCTTTGCATCTAGTCTGTGTCTCAGTCCTGTGCCAAACGAAAACTTGAGCTGGAACTTGGAAAGCCAATACTTTAGCTCAATTGGTTCAGATAATCATCCTCAGAACCAAACCTCCCAAGCTCGTCCTATTGGGAGTTATATATAATTAAATGAAGATTTCAGTCGTCTTCACCGATATCTTCATCTCTGGGTAGCAGCCTTGGGCGAGGTTGAAAGTGAAACTTGCTTCCTTTGCTTCAAGGCAGCTTTGTCTAAAATGAGCTCCAGAATCAAAAGCGCCATGTGCAGCTATTAAAACACTCTCACCACAACCTGCTCTGCCAGCATTTCTGAATACCCGGCTCCTACAGGTAACCCGGCACGCTTTCATCTTGTGTGAACTGTAAAAGAAGGCATCAGGGTTTATTAAAGAGTTTGTGTTGCTAACGTGTCATACATCATGCCATTAATTAAGAGAAATTCCTTTTTCCCCAGTTGGGTGGCTGCATAATGCTGCCAGCGTGTATATATTATCCGTGTCTCCCCACCCTGGCCTAACCCAAAGGCTGCATGACTGATTGTACCCCAGAGAAGCTCCAGCCTTTTCAGGTAATTCGATTGCTGAGTCTCCAAAACCAAGGAATTAAAGAAACCTCTGCACTGGGCTCTGCTTCCCTTGTAATTAGTACCAGAGCGAGCAGAGTGAAGTGGGGTGCGGCGTGTACATGTGTTCCCAATCACAGCCCACACAATGAAAATGTTTTCTTTCTGGGACAATCTGAAGAAACCTCACGGGGATTTGGGCCTTTTATATATATATGTATGTGTATGTAATAATAATAATTATCCTCATTAGAAAGTTAACTCCAAAGCTCTGCGACGTGCTTTAAAAATCGGTGGGAGAGCTTGGATGATGCGCCAAAGAATCCCAGCCCACGCACGACCTCTCGCCTCGCCCCGGGTGTCCGGGGCAGCGCTGGGGCCGGGGCCAGCCTGTGCCCCGGGCGCCGCCGCGTGCAGCGCGAGGCTGACGCCCGCCTGCCTTCAGCTGGGGCTGCGCAGTTACGGTGGGCACGTCCTTTAGCCGTCTGTTTTCCCACTGCGTGCAGCACAGGGAAACCGGTTGCTTTCGTAGCGTTTTTCCACCCTGCTTTGATCCCGCAGCAGTCACGGGGGGGTTCGCTTGTCCAGGGTGGTCGAAGGAGCAGCACGCGCTCACCTAAAGGTCCCCCAGATTTCTGTGCTTCTCACCAACACTCCCCCTCCAAGTTCCTGAGGATCAAGGACACATAATGGGATGCTGGACTGTTATTTTACAGAGGGTAACAATATTCTCCCTCAGACTGAGCCGCAGGGTATAATTAGAGCTGTTCAGGAATTTTGTCATTAAAAGTCTTTTGGTTGGAAAATGCCAATTCTTTGAAACAAACTTTTCAGAGTAAAGGGGAAGGTTTCTAGTGTCAAAGAGGGACAAACTCTGGGATAACCACTAGCCCTGGGTAAAGGAGAGTTGTGTTCAAGTCTCAGCTCCAGTGAAAGTGCAAGTTACTTATATATAAAAAAAGCAGCACTGTAAAATAGCAGTGAAGGATTCTGTGCTCACCCAGCACATGGGCAAACTGTAAAGCAAGGGTTTCAAAGAGATCCTCCCTGTCCGAGCAGGGATTCTTGATTATTTCCTACTTCTCAGGAAGCATAACTAAGTTTAAGGACTTGTGTGGCTCTCAAAAGCGAGAACATTTCTTTCAAAGGTAGTATTGATAACCTGTGCAGGGAGGGATAACCTTCGGAGGTATTCTTGTGGAAGCAACCGCAGGGCGGCTGTTGGGGGAGACCTGAAGCTCTCCAGTCGCAGGCAGACCTGGATACCAAAACCGTCCTGCAAGCAATTAATTAACAGCCTGGCACTATCATTGCCAGTCCGTAACGACATTAACACGAAGCCCACACACCACTAACTAACAATAACAATTCGCTCCATCACGAAGATAAAACTGCTCCGTTGGAGGTGGGATGCCTGACCTAAGAAGCCATTAGCCCACATCCCACAAATAATAGCTCGCAGGCGAGCATCACTTCGGTACCCAGCACTCACCGCGATTACCTAACCCTGCCCGACGGCGGCACTCCCAGGAGTCGCTCCAGCATGCCGGTCAATCCTGCTGCCAGGAGCGGCGGAGCGGCAGATACCCCGTAGAAACATTACTCTTTGGGTCACCCTGTGTCCCGGGCTGGGTGGGGAAGGTGCGAGGGAAGCTGGCTGGGAGGCAAGTCAGGTTTCCAACCTCTGCGCATTATGGGATATAACAAATGAACCCGAGTAGACAACCATGCAACATACTTCATTATGTTCGCTGAGCTCACCTCCTCATCTATATATGGGAAAAAAGGCTTTTTTTTAATAAAGAATTTTTCTGCTGCTCAAGGACTTCGGTTTATTACATCACTGCTGCTTCAGTGAAATCCACCCAATTCTCTGGGAAAGGCTGGCTTTGATGAATACTCAGATTTGAAGGAATTCTGGAAGAAATTACTGAAGTGAGACTTTTCAACATTTTCATAAAGCAAGCTGTGTTTCTCATTTGAAGGTGACTTTATGATTTGAAATTTGAATAGTGGTTTTTTTAGATAGGAAATAGTCAAATTCTGAAATAGTGATGTTCTGAATTTTTCAATATCTCTATCTGATATCATTATGGTATGTATCATTTACAGTTATTATTGCAAAAGGAAAGTATTTGAGATAATTCCTTTTTAAAAAAAAAAAAAAATCCGTTGAGAGAACTGATTCAGAAATTTCAGGAAGTCTTGAATGTAGGAAAATGTTTTCCCTCCTCTTTCAAGTACCATTTGCCTGAATGCCATTTAATGTTGGTTTTACATTTGGCTGAGTTTCCCCTGTTTTAAAGATTTTTAGTTTGCATTAAAAAAAAAAAAAAAAAGCTTGGAAATACATGTGGTGGCCACTGAGGACTCGAGCTACTGGCAAACGTTGCTAGGAGCTGCAGATCCAAGAAATGAAACACAGGAAACCTACTCCTAGAAACCCAGTTTCAAGGGAAGTCCAGAAATCGGAAGAGAGCGAGGAGATCCGTGAGTCACTGCTGCCAGGGCCTGGGCACTCGGTGTCAAGGGGATGGAAAATTAACGTCGGGGTTTAGGGACGTTGTAGCAGAGAAAGCAGCCTCTAGGGGTTGGAAGGACGAGTGTACCAGGACAGAGGGAAGAAAGAAACAACGAGAAGGGTGGTTCTTTTGTTGATTTGAGTTTGTGTCGGTGCTGTATTTCCAAGGGGAATGGGAGGCTGGGCTAACCCACCACGAGATCAAACAGCAATGCCTGCTTTAATGCTTTTCCCCCCCCTAAATTCTGTGTATTAGGCACTCATTTAAAATAATGAAATATAGGATGTCAGTTCATTCAGGCTAAATTTTAGCATAGACTTCTGTGTACGGGGAGCATCGCTTCTGAGCTAAAATCATGTATGAATTCTGCAAACTCTTTGGCTTCTCTTTGTAAACTTTCCCAGATAAAAAAGGTTTCATTTTTAGGAATGGCCTCTTCTTTCTCTGTTTCATTTTCAGGTACTCTTTGTGATCTGTTGCCAGGTCACCAGTTCACTAGTGTGGGAGTTTCCTTACGATGTTTAGGAAGCAAAGGACAGACCTTCTGAAAGACACCGATAAGCACACGAATTGCCCACACTTCAGCTCTTAGGAAAGATTTCACACTAAGCCTGTTCTGACTCATGTAGACTCTTGTTCTAGATTTTAGTCAGAAACCGAACTCAGTAAACTTCAGTTTAGCCTGAAATGAACATCTGAAGCAACAGAGAGGTTCTG
This sequence comes from Phoenicopterus ruber ruber, assembly GCA_009819775.1. Lineage (NCBI taxonomy): Eukaryota > Metazoa > Chordata > Aves > Phoenicopteriformes > Phoenicopteridae > Phoenicopterus > Phoenicopterus ruber. The sequence continues at coordinate 6,378,199 of CM020230.1, forward strand.
ACGCTGAATCTCGGTCTGCAGCTGATATTTGTGGCTGTGTCTACCACATCTCAAGACCAAATAATCATTCATATCTGAATGCCCTCTTAGTATGCGCAGAGCTAATACGAACTTTTTGCAATAAACCCTCAATGCTTGGTTTAGTCTGATATTTTTAAACTTGGAAACAAAATCATGAGAGTTGCATTTTCACAGACATGAAAAAGGAGGCATTTCATACACGCAACTATATTTTCAGAAGTGTTTGTGCATTTGACCACCCTGTTTTGTGAGGACTTCTGCAGGAAGGGCTGTGTAGATGGCCAGATCTGCAGTGCATAGGCACTTGGGGAACACATTAACTGCTACTGAGCGTGTGGATTAGGTGCACTTTTTGCGAGCGCAATTAACCGCTCCAAAATTTTGACGACAAAGGAATCATTATGTTCCTGAAAATGTTTATTATATAAATATTGTCCTTTCTGGTTCAGTAGTGTATTATTCTCATTCCTTTTGTACAGCCATAAAACTATCCCTGTTCTTGCTTTTCCAAACTGGTGTAACTGGCATGTGGAATGCAACAGCTGGTTAACTCTGCAATGATCCAAGAGCAGCAGAAGACAAGGAGTGCAGAGGGGGCTGCCGCCTTCTGCCAAGTGTAGAACTAAGCAGCTGCTTTGTATTTTCACATGAACAAAAATGTTTTGTTAACTGCTTTGCTGCCGAAGGAGGTACAGGGTATATATAATGGGGTAGAGTTGCTGGCCCACAGGGTTACTCAGCTTCAAGAGGATTAGTGATTCTTCTTTTGTTCCAACTAGTGCCCGACAGCATCTAGGACAAGTGCTCCCATCACAGAAGGAATGATTGTAGGACAGTATTCAAACAACTTTATTTTCTTTCTTTAATCTCCCTTCGAAAGAACATTGTTAAGATTGCAAATGCTTAAAAGCTGGGAAATGCCAATGGAGAAATATACTTCTTGATCATCTTTAATTGTCTAAAATAATAGATTTATAAAAGGATGGGGTGGAAGAGCTCTTAAGATGTCATCTAGTTCTCCCCGACTCAAGGTAGGATTGGCTCAATCATCTCACAGTTGTTCAACCTGTTCTTTAATGTCTCAAGTCCTCCTAATTTTTGTCAAAAGAAGCATGACTTTTTGGGATCCTAGGGAGGATGCATCAAACCTAACCAGAACTGAAGTCCTGTGTCTTATTATGAAGATGGGAAGGTGAACGAGGAAACTACTGTTAATTATAAGAAAAGTGAGATTCCTCTGTTTAAAGTAAGAGTATCAGAAGCGATACTGAGAAGAAAGAGGTTTACTCTTTAAAGGAAATACAGCCTGGAGAAACCGAGATAAGACTTACAAGGGCAGAAGTTGAACCTTGTGTAGTACATTTGCATCCAATGTTGCTCCTGCTTTGCTGGTGCATGGATGCTGTGGCAAGGGTAATTAGGAAGAGGCTAATCAAGAGTCTTAAGATGTTGTGTCTGATGTGTACTCATGTACAAATAAAAGAGATGGTGTAGGGCAGGTGCAGTTGCAATCTCAAAAAGAGGTTCTGGAGGAAGTGGAAAAGATGCTCTGCAAATATTCATGCTCCAGGCTCCAGCTAGAAAAGGAACGAAGTCCATGAGGCTGTGAAGTGCCAGAAACCAGCCCATGGGTAAGGTGCTGGAGAACCAGCTTGTGCGGCCTGTGGGTGTGGTAGAAATGCTGACCCACTGGCAGCTCTCCTCCTTAGCAGCTGGAAAAGCTGGGACGTGAGTCCCTGACGGGACACAGCATTGAAGCCTTGAGTAGGGTGGAGCGCAAGCCTGTGGTCACTGCACTCGTGAAATTCAGGAGTATATTAAATGGGTCTAATTGGGCTGTGAAATACGTTGTGTGTCTGTGAGGTTGGGTGCTGACAACAAGCTCTACAAAGTCAGGAGATTGCAGATGGGAAGGAAACATTTGCTTGCACTATGACGTGAGGAAATGGGGCAGCCTTCACCCCCCACGGGCACGTGGCAGGGACTCACGAAGCACTGGGTTTCAAGCTATTTGCATTTCTCTCCCAAACTTAGCTGTGCACGCTCTGATGTGCAGGGCAAGACCTGCTGAATTCTAGACAAAGACAAGGCAATTAGGGAGTGATCCAGTTGCAATGCTGAACGCCTGTGCTGGATCTTCTGTTTATTCATAACCTTCTATTTAAAGACATCTTTGAGTTTAACTTGCTAAACAAACCTTTCTTATTCATAAGTCTTTCTGTTTTGAAGGATGGAGGGGGAGTGAAGCAAGGCGAGACTGACAAACAGGGTGAACTGTTTTTGGGAAGACAGTGACTCTTTATAGAGATAGCAGCTTCTTGAGGAATATAGACTCAGGGATATGTTTAGGGAAACCAGGGGATGGAGAGCATTTGCAGCCAGACCGGAATGGGTCAGTGTGGGGGCTAGCAAGGCTGAGTGCCAAGTCTGGGAAACAGTACCTTCCTTCGGACATATGGAAAAAAGAATTATATATTAATAATGATTATTATAATAATAAAATATAATGACAATAGAATATACAAAACGAACAATGGGTGATTTCTCACCACCCGATGACCGATACAGCCCATCTTGAGCAGCGATCACAGAGCAAAACCAAGAGTGATCTCATACTGATCCCGAGCATCAATCTCAGAACAGCAATTTCCCAAGCAGCGATCTCGGAACCGCAAGTTCCTGAGAGCGAGCAAGGGAACGAGCAGTCGAACAAACGAATGAACAAATGAACCTGGCCCACTGGCCGACCCCCACTTATATACTGGGCATGACGTCCATGGTATGGAATACTCTCTTTGGTCAGTTGGGGTCAAGTGCACTGGCTATACCCTCCCAGCTTTTTGCACCTGCACATTGGCAAAACCTGGGAAGCTGAAAAAAGTCCTTGACCTCTTAGCAGCAACTAATCACATCAGTGTATTATCAACATTCTTCACATACCAAATCCCATACTAAAGCCCAAACACAGGAGCTACTGGGAAGCAAATTAGCTCCATCCCAGCTGAAATCAGGACAGCCAGAAGAAAAGAAAGCAGATGATAGGAGAGGAACGCTGTGAGTGGACCAAAGCTTCACATCAGTGCCTAGTGAGTGGGTTGCAGGTAAAAGCATTGCCAGTAGCAGCAGGGAGGACAAAGCTGGGGGACCCCAGGTTCCTCTGCTGTGTCAGGGTTGCAAAGGACTTAGTGACTGAAGCTGTGAACTGCAGGAGGTGGGAAGTGGGTCTCCTGGGGGAGGCAGCAGGAGGGACTCCTGGACCTGCCTCTGCCATGGACCCCTGGAGCAGGGCTGAGTAAACGGGCTGCTCACAGCTTTCTCATGGCATCGGGCACTGTGGGCTCCTAGTTCTCAGCAGGTCTGACATGTCTGCTGTGGTCTGTGTCACGGGGATGCTGGGCTCTCCCCTGCGTGGAGGCATTGGAGCAGGGCCTTGAACCTCAGAACTGCTGTGTAACTTCAACTCTGAAAGCAATACGTCTCTGTTATCTCATGTCGGACACACCAAACTCGTGGTGACTTATCTTAGTCTTTGTGCCTCAGGACCTCATCTTTTCCTGTCCTCATCAGACTGCTCTGACGAAACATCCGCGGGTACCTAAGAAGCGCTCGGATGCTGCCATGATGAGCCTATTGAAAAATCCATGAGGAAATTAATTCTGTACTCGATGAATGGTTTGAAAGGTGGGCTGTACACAGTGCACTGGGCGCTGTGTTTAGGCACAGGAAACACAGAATACGGAGTAGCTGCTCCTTCAGGAAAAGCTGAGAGGGCTTTGGAGAAAAGCGGTGTATGACCAGCTAAAGAAAGGCTGAGCACCCACGGCTCAGGGCGCTGCTTCCCGCGTTCTGCTGGGGTCAGCCGGGATGATGCCTCTGCCTCCCACCTCCTCTTCACCTGCGACACCGAGGGTCTAGAGACAGGAACAGCCTGTGTCTAGTCACAGCGTTACCAACAGAGCAGCAGCTGAGACAACCCTGCTTAGTCAGGAAAAAGAAGTTTCAAAAGGAAGTAATTTTATTTTCATGACATTAAGTAAAAAATCCTAGTGGAGGGTCTGCTTGCTCTCTCATATTCCTTTCTTACTCTGTCTTAGATGTGGAGATGTGACTCCAAAAGACCCTGATCTTACAAACATTTGGAAATCTTGAGTAATATGATTTCCAGAAGTTGGTGTAGGGATTTCTGTTGAAAACTGCAAGAGCTGTGTGTTCAAACACACCAGTTCTGGATCATTCAATCCTCCCAGATCCATGATGCTCTGAGGAACAAAAATCTTTTTTTTATATGTACTCTTGAGAATTCGACCTGCTTTCTCATCTCCTGACACACCAAAATTGCTGTTGGAAGTAGTACTCAGAATGTCACAGTTTTGGGAAAAAATGGTAAAGTATGTGTTTGGCTTTACGCATGCTGAGAAGCTTCTCTGAGGACTTTACTGTCATATACTTAAGGTTAAGCACAAACTGAGCTTTGCCAAACGAGGGGAGTCAGCGTGGATTTGGGTAAACTCAAACAATGAGCTTTGAAGCTTTGGTGAACCTTCAGATGTTTGTTTGTTAGAACTTGGCCCTCAAATTAAATGGCAGCTCCGAGCATCCCCACCAGTAGGGAAGACTTATCACATCCACACCAGGTCCTGACTTGAATACGGTACAGAGCATATATTTTCAAAATCTGCTGGGTGGATGAGCTAGCCTTTTAGATGGAGTTTTGGATACTCAGTGCAAATGAGTCTCAGTTATGTATCACTAACCTATTTTATGATATGGCTTCAGGAAAAAGAGGGGGGAAATGATACTTGAAACATACATTTTTTAAAACAAATTTTAGTTTTAAGAAAACCTAGATAATTTATGAGTCGATTCTCCTTCAGCCATTATTTACTAGACATTTTTAGAGATTATCCATTTATTTATTGTCCTCTGAGACCGCTAGAGAGGAAGGAAAATGCAGTTAGTCCATCACTCCCCAGATAAAGAGAGATGCAAACTCTTAATAAAGTATCGATGGCACCCCAAGGGGACAAAAAGAGATTTGCATCCCGGTGGCCCAGCTGACAGCCCACATAAGTTACTGCAGCAGCAGCGAGGTCCTGTCAGAGAAAGGAGGATGATGAGAGAAGAGGGAGCACAACGTGATTTGTACTGGCATGCAGTGAACAAGCTAAGCTGTGTAAAAATGAATACATGAAATTAAAAGGATTAATGGGACAAGTTAGTGCAGGGTAGCAGGGAAAGTCCCCTGTCTAGGCACTTCTGCCAGGTTCCACCCAGACAGGTTATTTTTTTTAAACCTTCTTTCTTTTGTAAGTGAAATTTCATCTGGAGAGTGCCTTATGAACAAAATTCAATTCCTTCCCCCCAGCTCCACCTGGATAAGCCCTTTGAGCTTTTAAAATTTGCTTTTATTTAAAAAAATCATAGTGGTTTGCACAAAAGCCTGAAATGTTGGCTTGGTGTGAGGAAGGCTAATGGCATGTTAGCCATCAGAAATCAGCCAGTGAGTTCATTTGCATCGAATGCTCCTCTTAACCTCATGTTGTAAATCACTTTTAAATAGCCGTGCCGCGTCACCCCAGGGCTGGCCGCAGTTCAGGACTGAGCAGAAGAGTTTCTGCTTCTGCTGTGGAGGCCTTTGAAATCCCGTGTGATAAAGATGTATAGAGGTAAGGTTTTTACTATTTAAATCACAAAGCAGGGCCTAAATATTTTTCTACAGTGACTTCTTGCTATGGAGCGCAGCCTGTTCTTTCCAAGCCTGTCCACTCCCACCTCTGAAGTTAAACAAAGCTACGTGTGTATGTGCAGCATTTGCCCCATTAGGTGGTTGAGGTTGGGGTTTTTTTAAGTACTATACCTGGTTTTCATCTTGCAAAAGGCAATTACAACATTCACAAGATGACAGTCATTTCATGCAACAGAAGGCTGGCTAACTGCGGGAAAGGGATGATATTTCGGAATGAAAAACAAAGCTGTGACATGTAAAATTACATATAAAGTGAGCTGCCCCCCCCCATAAAATTCTCAAGTGAACTCCAGATGTCAGCATTTAAACACTGTCAGGTACTGCTTCTATTCCTGTAGCATCTAGATACCCACAGGGAAATCACAGGTGTTGGACGCTTCCAACCTGAGGGCCACAGCATGCATTGAAGAGCTGATGGCTTTAGGTAGAGAGATAAGTCAGAAAAAGTGAAGACCAGGAAACTATTTGGCACTATTTTGGTTCAGTTTCTTTCTCCCTTGAAAAATAACTGCAACAAGTTGCTGTTAGATTAATCAGAATTTAAAATGTAGATGATGCAGAAATTAGTGCCATGGAAAAAAAAAAAAGGATAAATGAAACCTTGACGTCTTCCACAGGTACAGCGACAATCCACTCATATTGACCCAGGCTTTCTACTGAGTAGGTAGGCAGAGACCAGAATAAACCTGGGCAGCTTCAGTGGTCAACTGTTGTCATTGCTTCTTGGTAGACTGAAGCTGCGTGGACAGGTCTGCGTCTCAGTACTGCTGCAGTCACACTGGTGGCTTCTTGCAGGAGAAACACCATTGTCCTCCAGGTCACTTCTTCAATCATATCAGCCGTATTCAGTCCTCAGTGAGTTGCTGCTGACCCGTAATAGTTCGGGTTACATCATCCTGAAAGGTGAAGTGGCTTCTCTGCTTGTCTGGGGAAGAGGTGGGAAGAGGCAGTTCGAAGGTGTTGCTGCTACACTGGCCCTTGCAAGCATGTTTCATCTCTTTTTGTGGATTTTTTTGCATCTGTTTTCCCTGGCTTATCATTTTTATTGATCTAGAACAAAACTTTAAGTCAGGTTTGGAGGTCTTACTGCTCCTTGTGTCTCCAAAACAGACCACTTTGTATCTACTAAAGGAGATTTATTGAACAGCTTGAGGATTTATAAGCCATTCCTTATATTCCTGGAGTCTTGTCCCAAGAGGCATTAGCATGAAACCTTGGATGGATCCACTGGGAATGTTAGCTTTTTAATCCTCGCTCTGACAAAGTTTTATTCAGTAGCGCAAGGCCTTCCTCCCCTGCTCATCACTGCCTTTCTCTGCGCCCATATGTCCTGGTGGGACCACAAAGCAGCAAGGCCCTACGTATCACCATGGGAAAACGGGGCAGCCAGTGCTGATCCCTCACTTTTGTGAGAAGAGAACGCTTTGTCTGAATGCAAGAGTGTACCTGTAAGTCCAGCGAGTTATCGAACGCAGCACATGCTAACACAAGAGCCGTGCTGCTAAGGAGCATTAAAGCTTAAGTTGGACTTGGCCAAAAGGGTAATGAGAGTCAGAACTGGAAGAAAAAAAGAAGTATACTTAAAAAATAATGTTTTGCTTAGATTGTTGAATTGTGGTCTAGGGAATGAAAAAGGGGACAGGGCTGTTGCTAGGAGTTTCGCTGCGACAGGGAATGTATGTGTAGGAACATCTGGTATGTTTGTTCCTAACACTCCAGGTCTTTTACCATATCCTGCCCAGCACTGCTGAAGTAAACCAGGTGTAAGTGGTTTCAACAGAACAGCCAAAACCACATCTTACTCTGAGAAATCGTGTCTTGAACATGAAGGCTTTGTTCTCTAGGGCCAGAGCTCCTCTCTCCTCACTGGTAGTCCGTGAAAGTGTTTACAGAGGCCAGCAGCCCAAAGGAATTGAATTCAGGATCTTGAAAGCTTCGGCCTTCGCAAAATAAACCTTCAAAGGAGAATCAGAACTATCAGCAACAAAATACTTTCTATTCTCATCCACGGCAGCCCCCTCCATTCCTGTCTCATGTTTACTTAACAATTTAAAAAATAAATCCATTGCTTTGAGCTCAAGGGATTGATATTTTTAAGGTCTGTGGGGTTTTTTTTCCATATACACTTCCCATAATATTCTATATTTTCTTTTTGCTTTTCTTACTCTACTTTAACCATTATTTGCTCTTGTTGGCAATTACAGCTCTTGCTTTTTCCTTCTGTTGGTAACACGATAGGTGAGGTGAGGAAATGCTGATGACGAAAGCTCCTATACTCCTCCTCTTTACCTGAGCGGTACAGATTGATGCCTCTTTTCCACATGGGAGGTTTGGCTTAAAATAGATCCAAAAGTCCATATTTTCAAATATCAGCACTTAGGCTGTTTCCGCAGTGTCTGGTCCCTGTGCTGTTAGCACTGCATTGATGTGAGCCTCACAAAGAGCGTAGTCAGGAGGCTGGTTAAGTTTCGTTAAAAAATAAATAAAACCCAGATCCCTGGGATCTACTTAATTGCCCCAAAAACTGGACAAACACCAGAGCTAATTTGAACTATTTTCTCCAAATTACTCTTACGAGTTTAGCGCCTTGCTTGCTTGCTGGGTAGTTCAGAAATCAAACCAAATGTATGGAGCAGACCTACAATTCTGGAAAAAATCAGGAGGATTTTTTGCTGTATCCAAGTAGTTGGATTTGATTATTATCGTCTGATGAGACTGATTGCCAATATCACATTATGTTGTTTCTATTCCCTCCTTGTGTGGCTGAAGCATTTCAAATGAGGGGAAAAAAGCAAAACCCAAAAGCAATTAAAAACAAACAAAAAATCCATAATGACCTTCTTACACATATTTTTAAAGGGAGTTCAAGCCTGCTTTTCTAACTGTATCTCCTGTCTTAACAAACTGTATTATTTCTGCTACAGGCATTTTCCCTTTCTTTTTTAATGAATACCTGATAGAAAGGCCCTTGCCTCACTTGGGTTTTCTTCCATCCCCGTGAATGCTTACAGTCAGTCATAAACACCAGGCCAGAGCACCTTAAAAGGGGAAGCCAAGAGAAAAAAAAAAAAGGCCAATTCATATATTATCTAATGGTTTCTCATGTTCAGATGCCAGTCAGGCCACACTGGAGATGGATCTCAGCAGCTTCCCAGCTACATGTAAACGGAGCATGAAGCTTTTAGCCATCATATCTTCAGGGCTTAACCCATCTTTTTCATTGAACAACAAATAGCTACTGGTTGGGTGTTAACAATCCAGCTCTGTGCATGAGCTCTGCAGGTTTTCAATCTGCAACGGTCCCAGCAGGAAAAGCTGCTCTGATTGAGAGCATCTTCTGTAACTGGGAGCATCTTCATCTTCTCCTGCTGTTTCTCAGTGCAGACACTGGTGCCTTCACCAAGACAGCAGGTTTCACGGGAGGACAAGGTGATGGTAAAAGACCACATCTCACCAACAACTTCACTGCACTCAACCCATATCGGATGAGGACACAAAGGCCTCCAGCGCAGAATCAGCAACTCCCCAAGAGCCCGAGGTAGACAAGTATTTGAGGGAGATGATGTCCGTTGGGCCAGCTGAGAGGGGACTAGTAACACTTGAAGCACTTGTGCGCAAGGACACATGGGGACACATGAAGAGACTAACCAACGTCCCTGGGCACGAGGCACGTGTCTGAGCACATGCCTGGCACACACGCACATTCAGAAGGCTGGTGGCTCCTGCAGGGCCGAGCACTCACACCTCAGCTGTCGCAGAATTTGTCCCTGTTGACCGGCCAGGAGAGGAGGCCCATGCCACAGAGGTCCTATTTTCAGAGCTCCCTCAATTTTTAATGGTCTCACAGTAGGAGGACCCATGCAGAAAAAAACACGACCTGCGTGGATTAACTTTACTTTTCTCAGCACAACCACTTTATCACGACTGCAAGACAAGACAAGACTACCCGACAAGAAAAACACGTTAGAAACACGCGAAGGGAAAAAAAGAGAAAGACGCTCTACTCATCACTGATGTTCTTATTGCTTACATTCCCCTTCTCCACCTCCTTGAAACTAACTTTACATGGAAACTGTGCAGGTTCGCCCCGTGAGGAGGAGACATCATGCACCTTGCGGCTGAACGTGTGGTTAGGAGGCTCCTGCTACAGAACGTCTGTGGGTCTCCTGCGGGGCTAAATGTATCACACAGGGCAACTGATTTTCGAACCAGTTCAGCATGCCATTGCTTGTGCAAAACACGTGTCCAGCCACCAGGCTTGCATAAATTGGCTGTAAATAGTTAATTAAATGCATTTGTACCCCACCACCTGATTTGCATGCAGAATTGTCAAAACAGCGTGCTAAGATTAGACACAATGTACTCCCCGAACACAATTGTACCGCTGAAACAGTCTGAAAATCTGGCGCATTGAGTTAAATTTTCACATTGTGCCTTCTTGTGTAATAACAATAATCTCCTCTGCCTTGGAGTATAATCGCAATAAAGAGCTTTTTGTGATTCATTCAGTGTTTATTCACTCAGTAAACAGCCCTTTATTGCTTTTTATACTACAAAGCAAATGAGATTATTGCTTAAATTGTCCGGTAGCGACTAGCTTCTGTCCTCTGGCTTGCTTGTTCAGTTTGTTTTTGTGTTGTGGTTTTGGAAAAGAAAACTTGTTTAAAATTAGCTCCCCAATAAATCACAGTAACAATGAAGTGAGAGTTTCTGCAGTGTGACAGATTTGTAGCTTTTTATGTTTGTAATGATGATGATATGTTTTCTAGCTTACTTATTCCCTTCTGCCTTTATTCTCCTAAACTCTCAAGTCTGCTGCAGTGAAGAAAACCCTAAGATGCTGGAGTTTGGGAAGGGGGAACTTGCAGTCCTTGGACTGCACAGCTGCCTCTGTGGTATTCCCAGGATGGAGAGGTGCAGGAAAGAAGCAAAGAAAAAGTAAACAGGCAGGAGTCCGGTGCTCGGAGTCGAGAGGCATCAACCCTAGTCCCCATCCTACCCCGCTCCTAAAAGCTTGAGCAATTTCCTTCACTCGTCCATGCCTATACAATAAGGTTGGTGATGTTATCGCCTTTGGAAAGTGCCCCAAGATCTTTGGATGGTTAGCAATAAACGTGTTTGTTATTCAGTGACTGTCCAAGTGGTTCCCAAGAGCAGCTGTTCTTAACACACCATCGCCCCATGAAGATCTGTGATGGAGCAGCTCTGCAGGCCTCGAAATAGAAGGACTGGGAACATTGCAGTGTTCATCATGGAGAAGAGCAACTCAGCTGTAGCCAACATTTGTTCATTCACTCCTTTCCTGAGTGTGCAAATGGAACTGCCCATAATTATTCTTCATCAGGAGGCTACATGGGGTATTCGCCAAGAGAACGGGAAAGACTATTTCTCTCTTTCAGGCAGTAACACGTAAATGGCATTTCTTATTTCAGTCCTGCCAACTTTCAGATGTTAGCAAAGCATTTCACTGATAATTATTGATCTTCTGTATTTATAGAAAGCTAGGACCTCGTACAATTCAATATTCAGGAGATCCCAATTTTCTATGAATACCTGAGAATGACTTGGTCATTTTCCATTTCTGTAATTGTTTCTGTATTGCTGGGGCGTGAATTGCATTCTTTAAAATCTACCTAGAAATGGAAATGGGTGAGGAAGCTCTGGCTGAATTTATTTCTTCTTCCTGAAGCCAGGCATGTTGTTTTCAATTTGGTCACTTCAAGTATTAACATCCAAATTCATTTACTCACATACAGTGTCAGCTTCCACACGCAAATGTATACCTTAAATTAATTGATCAAGAATTGCGAATTGGGGCTCTCAACCTGTTAAATATGCAATTGGGTCTGTATTTTCTCTAATGGACTCTATATTTTCTACAGGAGTCTTTGCATTTAGCTAGTCATGACAGCTTTTGAGTGACCGTATTTCTTCTTTGGGTAATAGTGTTTCCTAGATTTCATTCTTTTTCCTCCTCTCTGTTGTTATATTCAGTTGTCTCATTAGTTTATAGCAGCTGTTTTTACCCTAACCTAGGCGGTGACACGGTTCTTGAACAGAGCGGGTCAAGTCCTAACTCCATTGAAGCCCCCGGCAAAACCTCAGCCCATCGGCACCAGAAATGAGATGGTACATCCCCATCGCCTTGAGCTTGCAATAGGGTTCGACATCTCAGAGCTGAAGGACCTGGTCTAGTTGTTCCCAGTCTAGTGCTGGGGGATAAATCTGACATGGGAGCTGGCACCTACGGAGTGCCCGACCTTGCTCGCCGTGCTGACAGGCAGCTTGCGCGCTGCAGGGGCTGAGCTCACTGACCGTACGAGTATCTCCCAGTACTTGTAAGTGAGAGCAAGGCCTCGAGTACCACAATATTACGGTTTTGACAGCAAAATCTCCAGAGGTTCCTCTTTGGGATACTACAGTACAAAAGCTATCCCGATCCTGGGCAACAAAAAAATCTTTAAACAATGCATATTTCTTTGATGCTAAAATAATCATGAATTGTCAAGCACTGCATATCATCAACTGTATGTGTATAAAGGGGAGATTTCAGAGTCAGTACTGATAACGAAGCAGTGTCCTCCCTTTGGGAGCGAGAGGCAGGCGGACATCGAACTGTCAGGGAGGCCGTTGAACATCCCCTCTCAGTTCATCTCGTGCCAGTGGCACCTGCAGAGGTGATGGCCCGGAGCAACGCTCTGTGCTTGCCAGGTCTGCGCTGAAAGCACGCTGGGAATAACGTGCTCCCACGCAGGCGGCGTGTGCATCGCCCCTGCCCCCCGTGCCTGCAGCGAGAAGTTTCCCCACGAGACTTGTGCCAGCCCTGGCACTGGCTCCTGCGTGGATGTGACATGTTTGGTTTCACCGGGTAGGAATACGCCCCGCTTCACAGTTTCCATGCATAAGAAACTTGCTAAGTGCATGGCCTCATCTATGATTAGATTTTCGTTTCACAGGACAACAGTGATTTATGAAGCATATTTTCATGTGGTAACCAGAAAATGTTTCCATTTAATGATTGGACAGTGTACTTTCCTTTATCAAACCTGCTTGAAAACCTTTTATTGTTTTAAGAATACATTCTCACAGGAGATTTGTTGCTTTAACCGCATTTCATTTGAAAGGGGCTCTGCTCTGGATTGCTAAAGCTTTCAGGTTGCTGGATGGAGCATGCGGTTTGTTGGAACAAGGTGAGGAAATGTGAGCTGACGGTCAACGTGCCAAGCAGGAGCTTACAAGTGTTTCTTCAATTACCAGCCCTGACACTGGGTTTTTGGATGCCCTTGAGCAAGTCACTTCGCCTCCGTGAGTGTCAGCTCTCCACCCTTGCAGTCCCGCAGCCTGTTCATCTCTTCTGACTGCAGACCCTTCATCGGAGGCTCTGGTTCTCACTGGGGCTTGCTGGGCGCCCAGCATGGCGATGCTCTGCAGTCCTGGCTGTCACAGAAGCTTAATTAATCATTCAAATAAATCTTGTCAAAGAAATATTAATTAATCATCGCTCCAGAAAAGAGCTTGCCACAGACACCCTGTGAGCCCTCGGCACAGCCTTGGAGCTGCTGGAAATGCACTGTCTTTTCGAACGCGGCCCATGGACATGATTAAAAGAACCGCCTCAAATCATCCCAACTTTCTCACTATTAAACAGCAGCTACAGCTCCTTCTCTTTTTGATTTTCTTTTCTTACTCTTTTTTTTTTTTTTTTTTTTTTTTGAACCTGGCAGCCTTAGTCAATAAGCCATAAGCGCCTAGCTAAGAAGAACTGCTGTCATCAGGCAAAAAGGCCTCCAAGTCCACATCCCTAACAACCTATTTTAATAACAAGAGCAATAACGGGATTTATTATGCATGCGGCTTTCTGCAATCATTTCTGAAGAGAAAATTAGTTTGAAGCCTCAGGCGACAGTTGAACTCTCAGAGGCGCCTAAAATAAAATAAGGAGGGGGGGGGAGGGAGGGGGCTGAAAAAATAATAACTGGGGAAAAAAAGTGCGATGGGAAAAGTTATTGGAGCAAGCATGCCGGTAAACTTTATCTGTGACTTGGTCTTGTCCTCCGGAGGGAAAGCACGGTGGCTGGGAGCCGTGCGGGGTGGCCGGGCCGCGTGGCCGGGCTGCCGGTGCTGCAGGCACCGCGGGAGCCGGGAGAGCACGGTCCGGCATGGGCTGCCAGCGGCACAGCCCCGGCACCTCGCTTTACTGCACGGGTGGAGCGGTGATAAATTCCAGAGGAGCTCTGTGCCGAGGAGTAAATCTCAGTGCAGCCAGGGGGTTAAAAGGGAAAAAGAAAAGGAGGAGAAAAAAAAAGAAAAGAAGAGGAGGAGGACAAGGGCTGGGTGTGCTGCTGGAGGCAGGAGGTGTAAGAGCCACGGGCTGCAGGTTAGGGGCAGGAGCAAATCCAGCACCCCCGTAATGTCCTGGGTTGTGTGGGCGTCTGCCCCGGGGACCCACTGCCACCGCATCCACATCTGCCCCTTCGCAACCACCAGAAATCGCCTGTCTTCCCAACCAGCTTCAAGTCCACCTTGAAACAGGGGTTTAAGTACCGGCACCAGCCTGCCCTGAGAGACCAGCAGCATCCTCCGCTGCCTGCAGGGAGAGGGGATGAAGTTTGGGAATGGGAGAAGGATACTGTTCCAATTCACGCCAATGACCCTGTGCTTTTCTCTAACCAAGGGGCGGTCAAGCTAAAACCTGGTTCCTTGCAGACACACTGAATTTCTCCCCGAGTCTGCACTTGCAGAGCGTGTGCCCAGACCTCTCCTCCCTCCTCAGACCGGCCCCGTGGCACGCGAAGGGATTTGAAGGGCTGGAGGCAGATGGTGTTTGGTAGCTGGGGTAGGCTGAGACACAGCCTGAACCCCAGAAATGGCTTCGGCAGCACGATGCCGGCAGCTGCCTCCCAAAGGGTGCCCCGCGCAGCTCAGCGCTCTGTGGGATGGTGTCCGTCTCCAGCAGAGATCTTGGGAAAACCACAGTGTTTCAGGGACAAGGCTGGCTTCCCGCCTGCCCTGAGGATGACTTCCCTACCAGAGGGCAAACCAGCACCGATGGACTCGGGTGCTGCAGCTGACCCAGGGCCAGGTCACCAATCCATCCCCTCTCCCTCCTTACGCCCGCAGCAGGTTTGCTTCCCCCTGCTCCTTGCCCTGCACTTCCATTTCAGACAAGCCCTTGAGAGAGGAGCAGGACCTGAGGCCTCTCAGCGCACAATTGTTCCCTCTAAAATAACAGAAACATCAAGAGAAAAGAGTGTGTTTGTGTATGTGTGTGTGTCCCCATCAGAGAAAACCAAAACCGATTACTTGTGTGCATGTAGGACGGAGCGCTGTCTTTTTTTTTTAATTCTTGGGGATTTTTTTTTTTCCCTTCCTGAAGCAATGCATGAACTTCAGTGCTGGAAATAGTGTGGACCCAGCTGACTGAGACCAATAATCTCAAACCTGCTATTAGATGCCTCTTGCCTTTTGGGCTCTGGTTTGAGGACACATTACTTTTTACTTCAACTCTGGAGTTTGAGGCCGCCACTTTTGAACTGTAAGGGGTGGCCAAAGAAAATAATGTGTGGTTATTGTTTAAAAAGTCATCGTACCAGGAAAGTATATGATCACTTAAAGGCAACATCAGAGAACAGGGTCTTCTACTGGCTTCATCCAGGGCCTTGGCTAACCAAATAATTCCATAGTGATATTTATGGCTTGTATATAAAAAAGAAAATGGTCTGAAATCCTGTGGCTGTTCGGTACCCGCGTCTTTAATGTCTAACTGCTTATTCATTCTAAAAAGTGGGATTTAATAAGACAGTTATTGTATGTTATTTAAATACCAATTGATTATTAAAAACATATTTATTTATAACTATAAATTATAAAGTACTCAGGGAAGCGCAGCCAATCAAATCAGTGGACTGCCTGATGAATATCCTTTTCTAACCCCATCATTTTATATATAGAAAAGAGGTTGACTTATGCAGCGGGAATAAAACTAACTTAACTGCCTTTATGGGTCATTTCTTTCTTTGATGACTACTTGTAACTCCCTTTAACGGTAATAGGACCTTTGCTTTCCAACTGAGCAGAAAATAAACAGACCTCACTGTAGGGGCTCAATTGCCTTTTGGGGGGCTCTGAGCAAGGTTAAGGAGAGGTGGATGAAATGATGGCTGCTCTAACAAAGCATGCCTGAACTATTCCCGAACAAGATCCTCTTCCCCCGTTTCCTGACAAATGCTGCCCAGAGGGTCCTGCCAGTGGCGCTGGCGCCCGCCAGCAAAGCAGGACGCCCGCCCGGCCCGTCGCACCCCGGTTTGCAGTGGCAGAGTCCCGCTTCTCGGTAGTCACACCAGAAGGCTGGACTGATGATGCAGAGATCTCCTCTAGACTTTTTTCACAGCAGTCTCTTAAGATTTTTCTCTCTTTCTCTCACACGTACATTTCTGGTCCTTTGGTGGCTTTTCCATCTGAGAGAATAAAGACACGTTGAAAGCTAGAAGAAATGAGGAATGCTCATCCCGTCTTTCCCTTCCCTCGTGGTTGTTTTGTTTTGTTTTTTCGCCCCCAGTCTGTTTTATCTTTTTTTTTTTTTTTTTTCTGGTTAAATTATACGATTAATGAAGGCTTGAAAAAAATAAGGTAGCTCTTTCCTGACTGTTTTTCCAAATGTGAAGTGCAGCTGCTGCTGCAGATACAGGTTCTGCGACTCCACCAAGCTTTCACAGCACAGCAGGCCTGACTCGCAGCCAAGACAGAGAAAATCTGATACGGTATTTACGTCTCTGTTTAGGGAAATTAACCCAAACCAAGATGGTAGCTGAAAAAGAAGACAATGAGAGAGGGGAGAGGAAGCTTGTTCTTTAAGAAAAAAAGAAAAAGGAAGCCTATTAAGGTAGGCTCCCAAATAAATGGCAAACACTTTGAAATCCTGTACCCCGGTGGCTTTATGAATTAACTTTGCAAAGCAAATGGCTTTTTTTTCCCTTTGTGAGTCTTCGCTGATGTCTGAGGGTTACACGCTGAGGTGTCGTATCTCCGGTAGGTGTCAATCAACATGACTCCCCTGAAATCCATGTAACTGCATCCCTTACACAAGAGCCAGGTCCAGGACAACCAGCCACATCCAGGGTGGTGTGTTAAAGCCAGGGAAAGCACCAGACCCTGCTCCACCACCGTGCTTGTCTTTCCACGGGTCTCTCTTTTCAACTTACGTGGTTTTTAACTAATTGATGTTATTTTCTAAAATGTTTTTTGATTCACTATTACAAATTATTTGCAGTTAACACATGTGTTGATTCAATCGCTGTTTTATTGTATCTTTTCCCCTTTTGGTATAGTGAAAAAAATCCATTCCTAAACAAGACAAGATCTTTAAAAAGATCTTCATTATATTTCAATAGCAATCTTGCTTTGGTTGAAAGAAAATACTTCTGTTTATTAATTAAGAGGAATTTGCTTAAGTTAGTTCCACTGAACAAACACTTTGTTTTGCCACATGAGGCCAAATACTTTGAATTTTCAATTGCTACGGGGTGCAGCCCTGCTGTTACTGGCCTGAATGCTGTATAACTGACTCAGAGCAAAAGCAAAACAGTGGGCCAAGTCTTGCAGTTTTTACGGACACCTCTGTAACCCTCCAAGCATGTCTAAGACACCCATTCACACCAGCATCTGAGCTCCAGATGAATCATTTATTATGAATATGTGGCCTGTTAAAACTTCTTTTTCTCTGCCCACAGTTAGTGAAAAAAAATCTGTTATCTTCTTGCGGTTTGTTCAAAATTTCATGCTAACAAATTTCAGCCTGGCCACAAACCCGTTTTTTTCCAAGTTGTTGGTGTTTATAAGGCATAATGTGAAGTTGATAGCGTAGATCATTAACGTCATTTCCCACCTGTGCCACTGCACTGAAGTCCTACAAGGACGGCTCTGAAGGATGCTCCGCAGAGCTCTCGCCGCACGTCCGAACGCTTTCAAAGTCAGACGAGCCAGAGTATCTCAGCCCAAAAACTAATCCAAATACCAGCTCAGGATTTGCCCCAGCAATGAAGAGAAAGTGGTTTCCGCCCAAGTCCACGATGATTTCGTTGCTTTTGTCCTTGTTTTGCTGAGAGAGGCTGGGGTAAGAATGGGCTGGAGCTGAGGCTGGCTCATCATCGTGCTAGTAATGTGGTAGCTTTACCAGATCCCCAGAAAAAAACCAGTTCACATCGTGCCAGGAAGCAGAGCCTTAGTTTCAGCAGGGCTGTTGCTCCTAAAAGACAAGGTCCCAGTTTGAACGGGATTTGGACCTTGACCCAGCTCCGTGCCTCTAACCGGGCTGAACTTCAGCAGTGCTGGAGGAGGGCAGGATTTAGAGCTGGATCTGGATTTTATAACTCTGGTTTAACTTCAGGCTTGCGTGTGAAAAAGGGTCTGGACTGATTTATATGGTACCTCTGTGCGTCTCGGCGCTGCGTTGCGGGGGGCTCTGCACAGGCACGGCGTGCACAGCCGGCGGCTGCTCCAGCCGGTCTGCGGGCCAGGCAAAGCCACCTGGCTGCCGGGACAGACGTTCGGATGGGCGCTTTTGGCCAACTAACCCACACTTAAATACCATTTAAACTTATTAATGGCATCACAGTGACATCCAGTACAGTAACTCTGGAGGATTATGTGAAGCGAAGGGTGAAATAACTTCACCGAAAGGCAAACGCCAGAGCATTCCCTTCTGTGTATTGAACATTCCTGTAGGCTCTGTGCTTGCTCTTTTCAGACAATGCTTTCTTGGCTGGCTGGATTATTGTATATCACCTCTCTAACCTGCTGTATTAATTTCCATTGACTGTGAAAAGAACTTGTCAAATAAGGAGGGAAAAGGCAGGGGGAGTCGTTTAATCCATAAGGCACAGTTCTTAAAAGCACCTTGTTGTGTAGAAGCTGCACACAAGTGAAGAATTTGTCAAGAATACAGGGCTGCTGCTAATTGTCTGAATAAATTACAGCTTTGGAGCCTGGAAGCCACAAATCATGTCATTGTAACACTAAGCCGTTCCTTTATGGAATTGGTCTTTTACAACCTGGAAAAAAACTTTTTAGAAGACTGCCCTGCGGGAAAAATTAGAGTGAGAGAGTGAGAGAGTGAGAAAGAGAATATGTGTGTGTGTGTGTGTGTGTGTGTACACACATAGGGGTGCGTGTGTACATGGGTGGGGGTGTTCGTGGGGGGGGTGTATGGGGGGGTGTGAACAGCATAGCTGCGTGGGCTCCCAGCGCTGTCTCTGAGAGCGGGCTCCCGATCTGCTCGCCTTTTACGCTGATACCAGCCATCCGAAGCAGCAAGCCCACAGGTGAAGCCCTTTGAAGTGCTGGAGAAATGGGCAGGATTAAGAGAAGATTTCTGGCTGCGGGAGGGTGGCTGGTGGTCGCTTCTGCAGTACAGACCCCAGCTCATTCCTCCTTGGACCATTAGGGCAAGCCAGCCTCAAAAGAAAATACTAAATGTATAACCAAGCACACACTACAGGTTCAGGTGACATTCACTTTGCTGCAGAGGACTTGCACAAAGCACTATGGATTATTTTACCCTTTAAGATATATTTTTTTTACAAGCGTGGAGCAACAGGTACATGTCACCCTTGTAGTGCAGGCGCTTGTCCATTCTGATTTTTCCTGCCAGCTTTAGCTATGGTAAAAGAAAAAGGAATACGGGATTTTTTTCATTTTCTTCTGAAGTATCTGGTTTCAGACTGTGGGCCGAGTCCTGCTCTCCCTGTTGTCATTTGAAAGACTCCTACCGAGTTCAGCAGTCTTCGGATGGAGGCAAGTCCATGTACAGTAATCCAGTGTGGCACAATCTTTAAAGGGGAGTTTAGCTCTGTGTAGAGAATGACTCTTCGAGATAATTCCCAGTTCATACTGTGAACTAGACAATAAAGTGAAAAGTGCTCGCTGGAATTTCCTTAAGGCAACCTGAAGCTGTGCTCAGGCTCTTTCCCAGTTTATTAGCAGTGTTTGGCAAAGTACTTCAGGCTTCTTTGCAGACCACAGTAATTGGTTACCAGACACTAGAGGACAAGCTGCCTGATAAAATTCAGAGTCTGTAACGAGGCAGACAGGCATGATAACACCGCAATAAATCACAGCCGTTAGGGTATATTCCTGGGATGGCTGGCAGAGAGGTTTCAATCAGAAGTCAAGAAGCACCTGTAGCTCCATGTCATACTCCCCTTTGTGGTCGGATCTCACCAGGATCCTCTCCAGGTGCCAGGTCAAATGCAGCAGTGAGGCCCACGCTAAAGAGAAGGCAACTACAGATGAAATGCCAGACAGGAGATGTGCTCAGGCTTGTTCTTCAGAGGTTGCACTAGAAAAAAATAAAAATTGTTATACACTTCAGGAAGTTTAGTTCCTACACCAATTGTCCACTAGTGCATTATATGAATAATTAATTGCAAGTCCTGGTAGGTGCCTGGGATCATTCTCTGCACAACCCACAAGTGACATGGGATAAACACACATCACTGATTCAATAAGTTGCTGAAAAGCTCAGCAAAGCTGATGAAAAAAGTCTCAATGTCATCAGTGGCTCCACATCGTGCAACATCTGCTTGGGACGAGCAGTGTGGGGACAGATGTGGTTTGCACCAATAGGGGAAACAGCTGCTTTCCCCCTCCACACACACCCCTCTTCTCTCTTCCAGTAACCTCTGTGGGCAGGCTAGTCCACGTGCCAAAGGTACTTAATGAGAAGAAAGCCTTTCTTTCACCAAAACTACAGTGAATCGTTAGCTTTAGTGCATAACTACTTGTTTAGTCATTTATTTTTTAACTTGGACATGCCCCGCTCTTCAGGACATTCCCTGCTCTGCCAAAACTCTTTCTAAAACATTAGCCCTGTCCCCAAATCTGTCAAATCATAGCAGATTACTCCATCACTGCTTGTTTATAAAGTTTCTTCCAGCTTCCTTAGAAAAACCGGGTAGGCAAAATGCTGACATAGATGAGCTAGCATTACGAGCAAGCGTGACAGTGTCAACAGAGAAAGGCAGACGGCTGGATCCAAAAGTACCAGCCTCGTACACAGGGGTAAACAAAGTCAAGCTCCGTATTTGGGTTCTGTGGCTTGTCTTTCAAAGTGTGGAAAATTCTCTGCTTGAGAATGATCTGCAGGCACTTACGGACACGTTAGGACGTGCAGTGCAGAGCAGTCCCTGGAGAGCCCAGGTGCCAATAGACGGGTTCACTTTTATCGCTGAAATTACAGGATGAGTTGAGCCCAGCCTCTGATGATGCCAATATTGTTTAATGTTCTGTATTATGGATTCACCTGAAGGTGAACGATAGTCTGTTCAATTTCCCGTGTGTTTTCTTTGGTGTTCAATGTTTTCTTGATGCTTATCACCACAGCTGTAACACAAGGTATGGCAGAATAGGTATAACCATGAATTTGAAGAAAAATATACTCAGGACTACATTTCTTCACAACAGTGTAAATAAGAAACCACTGTTGTGTTTTTTTTTTAATTCCCACAGCTAAACTTGAAGGAACTCATGATAGAGCCCAAATAAAGCTCTTAAGATTCAGAGGTTAAAATGTATATTTGCAATTTAATAGAATTTTATTGTTATTTAGCTCTGATCCTACATTTTGGTGCACTCTGTTGTTTGGTTGTGTCCATAGTACTGCGGGAGTTACTAGATGTAATGAAGGTACAAAAATACTTATTGCGATTCCTCTCAAAGAGAGCTAAATCCTGAAAGACCTGGCGCAGGGTTTGAGAAGTGGGGCTCTGTCACACCACCCCTACGGGCTGCTCCTCCTGGGGTAGCGTCCCATGCACCCAGCCCTGGTGCTGGGGGATGCAGGACAGCTGCAGTTTGGCTCTACGAGAAAGGAGCGCAAGGGGGGCTATATCTGCACCGAAGATTTGCGTCTACCTCTATGAGCTAGACAGCATAGATCCAAGCTCCCTATGCAGCCCCGCAGTGAATCCAGGCCTCTTCATACTCTGCACACCCAAGTGAGTTGCTCTGGTACCGCGAAGGGACATCGCTGCAGCCCTGAACGCACACCACGCACCCCTGTGCGCATTGAGCCCAGATGCACAACTCTCCCGTGCAAAGGCACAGGCCCTGCACGGCCACGTCTCCACCTTTATTCCTCCCCAGATATTGCCACTGGAGCTGGACTTGCTGCTTCTGCATGGAATTTTTGCCGTTGTATGTAACCGTACCTTTATCTCTGGTTTCAGTTTGGTGCAGAGCAAATTAATTCTTTTGGCAGATTTTTCCACTGTCAGTGGGGGTTCTTACGGTACATTATCAATGCTCCTCGCCCTGATGATGCATAACACTAATCCATCATTAGAGCAAGAGTATGCTCTGATGATGGATTAAAATAATTTATCATAAGAACAAGGGGCTATAATGTAACACCGTCAAAAGATGGCACCATGCGGAGACAAACAGATCAACGGGGAAATTCAGTAATGCTCATCGAATCAAGTGGATCTGCTGCCAAGAGGCTCTTCTGCAGCAAAAGTTTGGCAACCTGCAAAAATATCATTATTCTCCTTGCTGAAACAACTCCTTGCAGTAATGGCAGTCATTTAAGGATTTTTCTTTTTTGAACAACAAAGGGAGCCTCCCATTGCTAGCCACCCTCTTTTGGGGACTAAATATTCCAGGTACAATTACAGATCTCTTTTGCCCTATGTAAATCTTAATTTTAAGGCCATTCACATAATGAAATGCAAATATAACAGCTATTTAAACCATCGGCCCAAAGTAGGTTTGCTGCAGCATGGTTAAGTGACTGAGAAAGAGGATTTAAAACTCAGGAGACGTGGTTATAGTCTTAGCTTTCTTTTGGAAGCACTACATCTGTAATTCAGCACTTCATTCCCGTCTAGCGCACATTTGCTTAACTGTAGCCATATGTTTACGTGGATTCTTCAGAACTCTGTTAAAATAAGGATTAACCGAAACACCTATTTAAATGCCTTCCTGGACATAAGTTTATGAAATCTGCACTAAAAGCAAACATTGTACAAAAGGTTTAAGAAAAACGCAGAAGTTTCTATTTCACTGCCCATGGACAACCGTATTTTGAGTTGCCTCTAAGAAATGGATTGTCAAAGGTCCTTTGTCAGGTGAAATGAAACAGAAAATGGATCTGCTGAAAGAACAGATCCGATAATTCACAGAATCATAGAATAAATCAGGTTGGAAGGGGCCTCAGGATATCGTTCATGATATTTCTGTCTGGAAACCAAAGAGTATATGGATAAATGTAAAAAAAAAACCCCAAACAGAGGGATCTTAAATTTTCCCTGTGATTCCAGAGTACGTGCATCTAACGAAGGAAGCTCTCCATAGGATGAATAAAAGTACCTCTGTGCAACATTGATTTTCCACAGTCTGAATGACAGTGGTTGCCAGTCTTCCTATTACCGTAATTGCTGGCTAAATGAACTATAATTGTATTAAGTGGTAACTCTGAAATATGTATGTACTGTAAAAAGGAGCTGAAGCATTGCAGGCATAAAAATTTGATTTGCAATATTTGGAATAAGTTTGGGGGGGGGTGGTTGTACAGAAACTGGTGCAAGAAAGCGTGGTGGCTCAGAGGGGTCGGGTTTTGTGAGGGGGTGCGTGGAGGGGGAATGCCTCGCCGCGAGGATACAGCCCTCGGGGTCTGAGTGCCCACTGTGCCCGGCGCAGTAACTCTGGTGCCTGCATCACTGCCACGAACCGAGCGATGCCAGCAGGCGCCAGCTCAGGTGAGCCCACCCTTAGTCGCCTGTTTCATAAATAGAGGGGAAGGCGGATGCGCAGGTCCAGCCCGGCCGGCTCAGCGAAGCCGTTTCGCCTGCACATACCACAGCACAGCGTGTGATGTGCGACGTGCCCTGGGCTTCGTAAATCAAAACTACTGGCAGTGTAGCTTTAAGAAAACAGAGAAACCGTCCGTGGCAGCGTGTGTTACAGAAGCACATCTCGGTGCCCATCAAGAGCACCGTGTGGGCAGCGAAAGGAGGTACCGCAAGCAAGGCGGCTTCGGTAGGAAATTCTTCGGGTCAATGCTGTTGTTGCATACTATTTGCACAGAGCCCACGCTTTCTGGCCTCAGCTCACCCTTTCACTCGCTAAAAATTGTTTCTTCCTTACGTAACATTGAACAAAATAATGGTGCGTTACACGGTGCTTAAGACTTTGCTGCCTTTTGCTGTTTCCTTTGAGTGTTGGCTGTCACTCTTCTTAATAATGAAAGAATTACAGTAGTTTCAATATGTCTTTTCATCTTGATAGGAAAACTAATGATAGCAATATTTTTAAAAGTCAGACTGAACTGTTTTCACTTATCCAAATCAATTGCTGTAGGATTTTAGTTTGCTAAAATTTGACATTTCGGAATCATATTTTGTTCTAATTTCAGATAGGAAAATTGTTTCCTTCCTGGGCAATTTAGGATATATTTGGGAATATTTGTGGATGCTGTGCTTTGGAATGTGACTGAAAAGAGTATTAGTGAGGCTGAAAACATAACAGAAAACGATCAAAATGCTGCACATGAAAACTGTGTTGTGAAACCCCATAAAATGGAAATAATATTCTCATGAAAAAAGTGTTGTGAGTAAAACCCCATAAGATGTCATCTCCCCTTTCTGTTAGCCTGATGCAATAGTGGGTAACCACATTCTTACCCAGGAGGATTTGCTGCCAGTTTTTGCAACAATACTGCAACAATACATTTCATTTCCAGGGTGGAAAGACAAATGGATCTTTGTGGAGAAACGCAGCAGAATTCCAGCAACCATTGAATCCAAGGGCAGGCTTGCCATTGTTTTCGGCGGTCTTGGCTGAGTCCTTAACACAGTTGCTGAAAATGTTACAGTAACATTATTGTAAGCAGCAGGGAAATAATCTACCCTCAAAATCTTGCACGCAGCTCCTACTTAACCAGCAGCAAATTGATTGCTTGGGTGGGGAGATACCCCCCTCTTTCCCCGACTGGGGAAACTGGGAGGAGCTCTCTGCACCACGCAGTGCATGAGGGTTCACCGGGTCGGCACTGCCCGCGCCGGAGCATCCCGGGCAGGGACTGACCCAGGGCTGAGGCATGCTCGCTTTGCAGCCAAAGCATTCTTATGACATGGCAGTTCCGTGCCTGGGAAACAGCCCATTATGACCAGTGAAGCAAAGATGCCAATTAAAGCAGTCCTCGGGGCGACCTCAGCCTCCCTGGCAAATGTCAGCCCAGCGCCAGGAACTGCCGGGCTCACAGAGAGAGGAACGGACCAGCCTGCCGACTTCGGTGTGAATTGCATCTGGGTATTGGAAGGGTTTACAGGAGCTGAGACTATCCCCGGAGGCTGCCGCAATAACGACGTTTCCTCATTGTCTTAAAAACTCCGCTTTACCTGAATGTGGCAGAAAATTCATTTCACCATGCTCGTCTGCGCTGGGACACTCAGGGATGTTAAAACGACTTTGCTAATCCACCACGGGGTTGTGTAGGATCCAATGCTGATCCCTCAGCCGGAGGGAGGCTGGACGTGCTTTCCCATTCGTACATTAATATTGAGTTTGTTTATCCAAACTTCCTGCCCAGGCAATGCTGCACATGCAACTCGCTTGGATGGATGGGGGAAAGGATGGATGGAAGGATTTTCAAGAGGAGTAGAATTCTCAAAATGAACTATAAGCAAGGATTTTAAGTGCTGTCCCTCCCTTCCTCCCTTCCCCCTACCTCCTCTTAGTGTTTAATTGAGTCATCTGTAAGCATTTTGGTAGGTCAGGAATGCAATTAAATAGCCTGTCTATCGTAAAATATTTGAGCAGTAATACCTGATAAAATCATCATTATCTTGGAGTAATTGACCACATCAGATAATTAAGGTTCCTGAGGCAAAGCTTCACCCCCAAAGGAAGTTCAGTGATATTAGAGCAGGGCTGCGGCAGTCAAGACTATGTTAGTGTTTCCATTATAAGCCTTATATTTTAGAGCTGTGTAATTCTATCAGTAAAATGGCTGTAGTCTGAGAGCATATTCATGACT
The DNA here is from genome assembly GCA_009819775.1 of Phoenicopterus ruber ruber. Classification (NCBI taxonomy): domain Eukaryota; kingdom Metazoa; phylum Chordata; class Aves; order Phoenicopteriformes; family Phoenicopteridae; genus Phoenicopterus; species Phoenicopterus ruber. The sequence continues at coordinate 6,403,998 of CM020230.1, forward strand.
TGATCTCCTTTTTTTTTAATAACAGAGTAAGGAAAATATACAAAGTATTTTGGTCTAAGTGATTGAAAAAATCCTGCTGAAAAATGAAGTTTGAATAAGGCTTCACTTAAAAATAGAAAAAAACCCCAGAATGACAAGATTACATTCTATATCTACAGCCTGGTGAATTTGCAGCCTGAGAGGGGTATAACAATTAGCTCGGCAGCTCTCCAGTGCTGTGAATGCTTTCATAGTTTGAGAGCCAAGATAATTCTGCCCTTGATTTCTTCATAGTTCTAAGTATATACATTTAAGATACATTTTTTCCCAAGTAAAATCAGAGGAAGGTGTAAGAAGTAAAGCATCATGCAACAGAAGCCTCTGGTCTCAGCTGTAGAAGTGGGACAAGTATTTCCCTCTCTCTCAGACAAGATGTAAGCAGTAGCTTTGTCACAGAATTAGTGACAAATGCGACATATCCTGGAATTCCCTTTAAATACGGGAGTGCCACGCTGGATCAAAGCAAGGTGCACCCACCCCAGTGTTTGTTTCTGACAGTGGTTGATACTGGGCGCGTGGGAAAGACTATACGAGCAGGGCACGTGTGGAATGATAACTTCTCAGCATCTGGTAAGCAACAGTTTAGGGATTTCTTCTGCTGTATGGTGCCTTTGGATCAGAAGGGTTCTTGTAAATAGCCACCACTTGTGTCTCAGTCTCTACTTTCAAACTCAAAAAGGTGGAAAAGCACAAAGTGCTGGACTGTCACGTCCTCTCCTTCGTACATCTGTACTGCTAAGTAAAAGCATCAAGGGTGAGCTCAAAGCCTGAGTTACCACAGTCCTCACAAGTTAGTCGCTGTCTCCCAGCCTGGCTGGCATTTGGCCCATTGCAGGACAAATAAGCTCTAACCTTCGGCGTGGGTACAAGCCAGCCTGTGCCCCTTGGCCTCAGGATTAGGACTTTGCTCCCTGTCTCTTTTCTATTTAGTAGGATAGTTAGAGCAGCCATGACCTCATTACTGTAACATCTGAGCTCTTCTTTTTTTTTCATTGCATCTATTCTTTGAATCACTCTTAGATGGTAAGGAAGGAATTTGTACCTCATTTAAAGGGAGGCAGATACTGACATCTTCGAAGTATGTAGGGATTTTGCCATTTAATATTGCAGACCGTAGCCGACTTTTAGGAGCTCAAGCTTAGGTCAAATCAAGATCAGATTTATCTTTTTCTAAAAGAGCTAAAAAGAATAGTGTCCAACTGTATTGAAAAGATGAGAGGTGGGAGTACGTAGCCTGTCCCAGGTCTTGCAGAAGCTTTGCTCAGATCAGGGACCAAAGAGAAATCCCATTGACTCTGCACCTTTTTTCATTCCCAAGACTCATCTCTGTTTGCCCAAACAGAGGGCCAAGCCATTGCTCTGTGGTTTAAAATAGTTCTCTCTCACTAAGTGTTGGGAGTTCAGAGCAGGACGTTGTATATGTTGAAGCCTTTACATTTTTCTGCAATCATTGATGGTGTTGCTATTTTGTGCTTTGCACAGTTTCTTTCCTCTGGAGTCACTTTCAAAACTCTGATTTTTTTACCTCAGCACCCTATAGGATTTTCTTTTGCTGCATTCGTGTTCTGATATTTTTTTTTTTTTTTCTGAAAAGTGTCTTAATGAAAAATGCGTACCAGAATGCTCCATGTGAGTAGCCTCCAATGCTGAAGATCAATAACAGTTTATTTGATCACTGACAGCAAATGCTCTTTCAATTAAGCAGGTCACATAAATAACTTTCTGATTCCAACATTATTTGGAATGGTTGAGTGTGAAATAAATGTGATTGAGTTGGTGGTAGTAGTCCCTCAAAAAGATTGGAGTAAAAAGCCCCCTAAGTACTTGGATGCTGATCCTTGCTTTGTCAGGATGGCCCAAGACAGCCAAACTGGGCTTAGAAATCTGCGTAGAGCACACTTTTGTGCAGATTTTCAGCACTTTGCTGATTTTAAGAAAGGCAGAAGTTTCTTAAGAAAAACTTTTCAAACAGTTATTGGCATTTTTGTTAGTTGTTCCAGCTAGAAAAACAATACAGCACACCCCAAAATTAAAATGTGTGCGTGTGTGTATGCCTTTACCCTCCTTTCTTTACATAACTCTAAAAAAAGTCCCATTCTGCTTCTGGGCAAGGGTTCAGCTCAGCGCTGTTTCATCCCTACGGGTTTCTCTCATTCTTACGGCCATGCTCGGCTGTCTCCCGGCCTGGGAAAGGGTTTATACTCGCAGCAACGTAACCTCCCTGCGTGTAAGACAGGCTGACGTTAAAAACGCCAGGCCATGGTATAAAGTCATAGTTCACTGAAATCAAACAGTGCTGTGACAAGTGAGGATAGCATCCTTACAACAGAGAGATACGGAACACGTGGAAAATACACTGAAAAAGAAGTGGAAAGCTACAAATGACACTTCATCATTGAAAGCTTGGAAAAATAAAGTCTACACACACGAAATAACAAGAAATCTGTATTTCACAGCAGGGACCTGAACCAAAAAGTGGGGATTAATGATCTTTAGGTGTGTCCAATATTCAAATCAAGATCTAGAGTAAACTTTTGCAGTTATCCTTAATTCACAAATGTTATAAGCCCAAAGCTTGATCAAAGCCCATTTGGATATTTGATTGTTCACAAAGCAATAGGAATGGTCCTTGTTTCATTTGAGGTTGGCTCTGAAAATGGTGCTGCTGTCCTTTCCCCTTTAATTTTCCCAATACTTGGTTTCTGTGGAAAAAGTTGGGGGCAGGGGGGGGGGAGAAACAGATTTTTCAGCTGCTGAGAAAAAGATCAGAGGCACCAACCTTGTTTAAAAATTCCACAATCAATTTAGGAAAAAAACAGTAAAACCCCAGGAAACTCCCCAACTTCACTAAGAAGTCCTCAGTTCAAAGATAGCTGTACCAGGAGGAATCCACAGGATCTGCCTGTCAATAGGTTTCTTAGAGGAAAAAATGTTGGGTTGGTTTTTTATTTTTTCCTTTCTCTGCCATTGAGAAACAACTTTATAACTGCAGAACAAGGTGAAACTACTAACAGGGTCTGGTGGGAGAGGAGGATCAGGGAGGAAGGGAGTTCATGTCCTGAGGATGACTCGCCTCTGTGAACTGCTGCTGTTGATCTCTCAGCAGCTGAAAGTCAGATGAAAATAACAATCTTCCACAACTTAGGGTCCATATCTGCAGGGTCTGAGTAACCCCAGGTTGCACGAAGCAGCTTGCTGTGCTTTGGACCCTGAACTCTTGGTTCTTGTAATATGGCTTTAATGTCATCCCAAGAAGCGCTAAATGGGCTTAACTCTTCAAAGTCAGTGCACTTGCAGGTACAGAGCAGTAGGTTTCCAAAGCAGTTCCTGAAAAAGCTCCATAAGATATCTGAGCTGATATACTCATATGACTTGGTTTTATTTTCTTACTTCTTAAAAAGATTACCCCTCAATATTAGAGCATCTACAGATTTAAATTTCCTCAATCACTGTGCTGGGGCAATGGGGCTTGGATGTCTTGGCCACGGGGACGAGGGACTTCAGCCGTACTAGGGTGAAGCAAAGGTCCGGCGTGCCCAGTGCTGGCTTACACATTGCGGAGGAAAGACTGCGAGAGCAAGGCAATCAGCGCTGACCTCCTCAGCAAACGCTCCCCGCTTCTAGTCATCGCAGCTAGTGACAATAATGTTTAACAGTCCTTGCTGTGTTTGTCCTCCGGGATTTAAATCGCTTTCTGAACCAACTGGTACTTTTGGCCTCTGCGATGTCCTGTGGACGTGAGTTCCACCCTTCAATTATACACTGCATGAACCAAACCCTTTTTTTTTTTTCATCTTTGCTCTTACATTATGAGTAACAGTGAGTAATCCAGCTATGACTACGGTTCATTACTATCTCAGGATTGCTTGGAATATGAGGAAACCAGCTTTGAATCCTCTTTGAGTGCCACTTATCCCAAAAGGCTTTTATTGTTCATGAAAAAACAGCGCTGAATGGCAACGCACAGAGACAACACTTAACTTTCCGGCACAGGAGCGTGATCTTCTTTGCACAAATGCATGTGGGATGAGCGCTGAATAGCAGCAAAATGAGCATGCAAATAACCCCGTGGACCAACTGGTGTTTCAATGCCGGCAGAGCTGGGTGTTCACACAGGATCTTGCTTGCATGCTTGTCTCCGGGTAGTCTGAATGCTGAAACTGGCTCAGGGCCAAAGTACATCTTCACTTTTGCACATGCGCTTAAAAAAACCCCCCACCTTCCTGAGGATGAGCCTGACGTGTCGAATAGCACACCTGGCCCTGCGTCAAGAGGCGCGAGATTGACTCCAGGCTCGGCGACTTACGGAAGCTCTGCTCGCCTCAGTTTCCCTCTTCCTATCTGCTCAGTTTTCTAGTTAGCCTGTAAATTGTTTTGAGCTGGCGTAATCTCTCTTTATGTGCTCAGCACTCTGGGAATGAGATCTCAGCGGCGAAAAGGACACACTACCCTAATCCAAATCATAATAATGACAATTGTATGAAATTGATGGGCTTTTCTGAAATTTCCCTATCACTAACTTTTATACTACCCATCACAGCTGCAAATTCCTGAAGTGACAGCACCTATTGCTCTGCCATTATTATGCATAATAATAATTTAACTAAAATAGCAACAGAAAATGTGCATTACACAAAATGAATTTAAATTGATTTTTTCTTCTTTCTCAAAGCTTATTACTAATTGGTATTTTTAGAGCAGAGATTCATTTTCATACACTAAAATTAATGGGCCATATCAGCGGGTGTGAATCAGGATAGCTCCATTGAATTCAATGGGTCCTATATAATTTACTGCAGCAGAGAATCTCACCTACTATTCCAAAGAGCATTTTCTTTTTTGTAACCCACAAAGTAATTGCATTTTCAGTCTTATGTCCTGATCCTGCAAATAATTGTGCAAGACATTAACTTTATGTAGATAAGAAACACTGCTGATGCCACTGCAGCTACTCGTACGAAGGAAGTTACGGGTTGGCAGGATCGGACCTTAAAATGCAAATGAAATCATTGCAAAATCTAATGTGTTCACAGTAATATTTTACAAATGGCAGCACCTAATATGTAGTCTGTCCTAATACCTAAAATTTCTGCAAATGATGTTGTACAGTAAAATGGGCAGAAATGAGATTATTTAGGTTGCCTAATACTTTTTATTTATTACAAAAGAATCTGCATTTTTTTCCTCTGGAAGCTCTGTCTCCCACTTTGTCTGCAGCAAGTCTTTGAAATTCAGCGGGGGGATAACCTTTGGATTAAAGATGTGCTTTCTGCCTTGGCCCCCAAGAAATTCCAACTACAGTTTTGCTGAGATAAAGTGTTCTGAAATAGCCAATTCGCTTCTTGCTGGAAAATTTGGCAATGAGTACTGATTGAAATAGGACTTTAGAAGCCTTGCTCTTTTCTCCCCTCCTTTCCAAGAAACAAATCCTTTGCTGCTGGGGGTCCTGGACCTCAAATGTGATGTGTGTTAGCTGATGTGCTAACAGTCCAAGGTTAAATGCTGCTGATGGCGCACAAAGGACGGGGTTACTACAAGTTCTTTACACAACAGGGAAACAATCCTCTTAAGGAATGAAAAGGAAAAATTTTAGGTCACACAATTAAGCAACCAAAATTTAAGAATTATTAGATCTTCGGGATCCTATATTACCTGGCCAGCTTAACAACAATCCTACACACACGGTCTTCGATACCCGGGTCACGCACCCTCCTTCTTCTTACCGCTGATGAAATGCTGAGTGTGTACGATGGGCACAATTAACGTGGTATGGGCTTGAGTTTACCATGGAGATAACACTTTTTCCCCCAGTTTTTGTATGTAATATATACATTACCATGTACTTTGAGTTTTTTCTGCTTTGAGGCAAATTGAGTTTGACATTTATACAAGAAGCAATAAAACTGATGCAGTCAAAGTATATTCCTAAAACAAGTTCAGTAATGTCTCTTCCAAACTACGTTTGAGTTAGTGGAATAAATGCCTTTTCATGTTTGCAGTTGAAGTACCGGCCAATTCTGCCAAATGGTTTTTGGAAAATTGCCGTCAGAATTGACTTTCCCTGGGGAAGATTTGCTTCTATGGAAAGCAGAGATACTGGGAGAATTTGAAAGAGAGAGAAAGCAAAAGGGAAGGCAGAGGGAATAGGTTAAAGGCTAACTTTAAACAGGTGGCTTTCATTTCTCTTTGCCCAAATTGTTCTATAATTTCTTACCCTAAAACTTTCTGGTTAACTACAGCAAATTTCATTTTAGCGAGAGCAGTTCCATGCTAATCCAGCTTTGCTATTACCTCAGCTCAGGTTGGGTGTTTCTCTCTGGGCTTCCCATTTCCCAAGAGCAAAAGCAAGTTTGGGAGTCTTGTAATTCCAATTCAATTTATCCATCTGGGAGTCCTGAATAATTTTGAATCCCACGGATTTACTTCATCTCAGTTAAGAAGAGGAAAGGTGTAGACTTTTTTCACCAAGCAGTTGGTGTTAGCTGATTTGAATGGAGATGCCAGTTCGGACTCCCATTAGTCACCCTATTTCCCTCCCCCATCTAAAAACGTGCAGAATGGGTGCCCTTTTCTCCAGTTTGCTTAATCTATTTTGCTACCTGAATAAGGATATCTATATAGGACAACGCAATAGCTGTCGAAGTACGGTTTAGTTCACATATAGCCCTTCTGGGCTACTTTACAAGTTGGCAAGCTTTGGGAATCAGCAAACAGTCATCGTACGGGGAAGGAATTTGCTCTGTTTCACATGTGTTAAATGATATTTCCTAGTCCATCTATGGATGACCTGACAGAAGGAAACATATTGCAAATGTATGTGTCATATATGATCAACCCCAATAAATATCTTTTGTAATACATAGCATTTTCCATCTTGCATTTTGGAGGTAACACGTAAGCAGAATAATTTTGCACATACTGCAACTTTCTGATGCTCCCATTTGGCTTTCTGAGACGCAGATCATCTACAGCAACATGATGTCTTCAACTCCTTGGGCAGAGCTACAGCAAAAAAGGTTCCAGGGAGGATTCCTAATGTCAGTGTTTGCACCATAATTTCTGCTCTGTTGTATTGGGACCATCCGTGAACCGGCGCGTTCGTACTGCCCAGTTGTGTTTGCTCTGTATCATTTGCCACTTGCAGCTCCTGAACACCCAGAGGCCGCTGTGGCTTCAGCCCCAAACTCCTCAAGATTTGCTCCGGGGTGCTGAGGCACAGCTCCCTTCTGCCCCTCAGACCACGTGAAGGGGACTGCGCCCACCCTTGAGACTCTGACCCGTTACACTTGACATCTTGGGTTTGTGATGGCACCCATGAAACCGATACGAGCAGCTAGGAAAGGAGGAGGGAGTTTATTTTTAGGTTGCACCAGGAAAACAGCTGCAGGATTTTCTCAGGGGCAGAAGAGCTCTCACAGGACAGAGGGAGGCCTGTCTTATTGCCTCAAAATTTTCCCCTCTGAAGAGTTTCAACCTTTCAAGACTCCCCCTGTGCAAACCTCCAGCTCATGTGTGCTGATGAACGTAACTCTAGAGCGTCGTATAGGAAACCAGAACTATTTTTATTTTTGGTTGAGTAAACCTTTAGCATTTAACAGTCAGGTGTTTATTTCACTTCCCAAACTGCCTCCGGCTCCAGTAATGCTTAGCATGATCCTTTTCTCAGGGAGGGGGAGAAAAAAGGGGATTGAGTTAAATGCTCTCAAAACGGAGAGGCCTGAGGAATCACAAACTCGTATCCCCTGCCACACATCCCACCTCGGCCCCCCTCCTCCCTCGCTTCGGCCCTCCTTGGAAGGAACCTGACAGGAAATATTTTAGAGGTAGAGAATTTTCAATGAAAATATTATTTCTCCATCTGCCCACTTTTCCGCCCTCGCAGGTTGTATGGCTAAGTGACATTTAGGAATGTGTATCCTGCAGGCCGCTCGGTCGCCTGTCTTCTCACATGTTGCTTTCCCATCAGAAGCGCATGGCGGCACCAGGTCCTCCTGCCTCGAGTGTCACAGGAGACACTTGGCCTTTGGGAGCACACCTAGGTTTTTTGGAGTCATTTCTAACCTCAGCGGCTCCTGCAAATGAAGGAGGCTGACCCCCTTTCGATGGGCTTCCTCTCAGCCTTCCTGGGAGGCACCGGGAGGGTGGGGTCCACCACGGCTCCAGAGCCCTGGGATAAAAACAACAACCACCGTGAAACCTACAGAAAGTTGGCTGATACTGCACGCACAGAGCTATTCAAACCAGATGCTTGCATGCCTTCCTGCCCACGCTACCTTACCCACACTGATCCGTTCCTAGCCTAACAGGAAGCTTCAGGTTTTCTGTACCTTGAGCCATTTTCAACAAAAGCCATACCAGGAGAGGGACACATATGTGCTGCGATGACCTCCAAGAGGCTGCACTCAGCAAGAGACACGCTTACTCTTCATCCAAAGGCTGCCATGTTGCATCCTTTTTTTTCCTTGGGCAGGCTAAATCTGTTCCAGCTGGTTAGGAAGTGTTAAGGCAACATGGCTTGACAAATAGCATGTGTCTAAGAGGGAAGAGGAAAATGACTGAGGTTAATTTGTGTTGGGGATTAACACTGGGGGAAAAATGAGTAATATCTGGACACATTTCAACTGTCCCACCATCCCCTTTTTGAACTGTTTAGAAAAAAAAAATCTCTAGCCTGTGTCTAATTCTGTCTTGCTCTTCAGCCACGTTTCTCTGCTCAGAAGAACTCCATGTTCTGCCCCAAATCTCCCGTGTCTAACCTTCTCATTCCTAAATCTCAGTTGTAAAACTGCATCCTTATCACTATGTCTAACTCACTCTCAGTCAAATCTTACCAGTGGTTCTAACTGGGACATTGTAATTTTAAGTCATCCTACCCATGACAAGCATAGGCTTCTTGGAGCAGCAGTCACAAGCAAAGCTATAGCAGACATGGGAGGAACTCTTTGCCCAGAACCCAACTGAATCCACCTAGCCTTGGCAAGAGGAAGGCCAGGTCCAGAAAAAGTATTTTTTGCTTTGGTTTTATTGGAATAAGGATGAAAGTAAAGATCAGAGGTTTAAAGAGGGCTTCACTGCAGCAACCAGGGTTTTTTTGGACGCTGAACATCTCAACCCATATATCAGCAAGCAGGTTGGTTTTTTGAAGAGTTCTGAACATGCCCTGAAATTAGTGAAATCTGCTGCATTCGGCTATCGAATATAAATCTGCAGCTCAGGGCCCAGCAAGCCAAGCATGCCAAAGGATCCTAATGAGGCAGAGAATCCGGGCTACCATTTTGATAGGCTCCAGGAAAGCAGGAAATATTCAGCCCACACTTGCTAAACAGCCAATGTTTCTGTTTATTTTTACTTGAACTGCTGATTGCACTTCTTAGCCACTTATTCCCACTTCTCCCCAAGTCCCTTGGCAATTACTGTCTTACAGATAGAGCCTGGTCACGCTCACACTTGACTTGACAAAATAAAGCGGTGTGAAAACTGCTAATAGAGGAGGTTGCAAAACATTAGAAAAGTTCCTACCCTCCAAATTACCAATTAATGATATATAAGGCTCAAATCCACAGCCTTATATTAGCATAATTCCATGGGATCTCACTGGTCAGATAAACCAGTAAGATCGGAGTCAATGTTTCATACCCAGAGGTTATGTTTCCATTATACTTTTTCATCACTAGTGAACCCAGTGCTTCTCCTGCCTATCCCAGCTGTGTGATGCAGTGCTGTGCCGTACGCTGGACCAGCAAAATGACTTTGTCTAGAAAGAACCAAGGAAAGGTTTGTTTGCACCCCACAGGCTGATGCAGCAGCACAAGGAAGCAGAAAGAGCTGTGGCAGGGGATGGGACCAAAGGGGGGGTTCCTGGGGGAGCTTCTGACCCCACATCACCCACATCTGTGCCGCGGTGCCTTGCCATTGTGCCTGGCTCTTTCACACCCAGAATGCATTAGCCAGTGCATTTAAAGATATAGGAAAGACACATGTTAACAATTTTCTTATTGCAAACTTATCAGGATTTTACTTATTACTTCTTACTCCCTGTGAAACGTGATTACTCATTGGCAAAGGTTTGGAGCTTGGTGGCTTTTTATAACGAGTAAGAAAAAAAATCCCTTTGGTTTGTTACACAAGTTCATCAGAAAGGTGATCAGCCACATAAACACACCCCCCCCCACCCCGTCCCATACCCGTGCATTAGCTCACAGCTGTGTGGATAGAGGCTTTGAGAGCTGAATAACCCATCAATCTCCATGTGGAAAATCAATAAATAGAAAATAATTAGCTGGATATGGGAAGAAGCAAGGAATCAGACAGCTGTTACTTAAAGCATGACATAGGCATGTAGAAACAAGGTATAACAAGACATACAGGGAGCAGAGAAGGGAGGGGAGAAGGACAGGAGGACATGAAAGAAAGAATAGAGTGGTGAATCCAAAGGCACTGCAATGTGTGTTTATATAGAACCAATTCTAAGTAACTCCACACAAGCAGTATCCTGCAGTGAGGACTGCAGAAGGCTCAGAAGGGCTTTCGGAAAGCACAGCTCACTGGATGAAACTGCTCACTACCATGGCTGGAAGGGCTCCAGTAGTCACCAGCAATGGGAAAAGGGAACAAAATTCCAGCCACTGTCAACAGGCATTGTCAAGATTATATTCATCTCCAAGCAGGCAGACGGCAGGGTCTGCGATGAGAGTCAGAGAAGCAGCAGCAGGAGGGACACAGGAACGGGCCGTAGTTACCCTGTACGGGCACAGCAATGGAGACACCGAATAGCTCAGGCAGAACATGGCCCTCTCCTCCCTCCTGTTTCACGTCACACTGACTTGGTGACAACTGCTGAATAAAAACACTCTCCGAGAGAAACAAATTAAGTGAACAAGAAGAATGTGCCTCACCAGTGGGGAGACAAAAACAATTTAACAGCACGCTGAGACAGATCAGCAACGTACCAAACTGTTCGTAGCTCGGCTATGACAGATGGTCTTATGAAGGGATATTCCAGCTGAGCTCCTGAGTGCATTATTTTTAGGCTGAGATTTAACACCCATGCCCCTGCCCAAACCAAGGATTCTAAGTTCAGTTTTGAGTTCTGAAGCACCAGAAAATTTTCAAGTTATTTTGCATTTTGTTTACGGTGGAAGCTTCATGGGATCCATTATCACAAAAAATATACAGAACCTGAACTAGAAAACTGCTAGACAAGCTACAGATCCTAGATGAAATCAACACAGAGAAAATTCCTTGTAGAGATAGAGGCTGTTTACAGAGACACATTAAAGCAGAACCACTACAGGCCATATCCAGGGTTCTTGTTCTGAGAAGGATGCATGTCAACTGGAATAAAACATTTCATTTGTTCAGAAGAAAAAGTATTTCCCCCTCCCTGCAAGTTGCCAATCAAAGCATGAAGCAGGTGCCCAAGTCTGCCAAGAGCCTGAAACAAGATCTTTGAGGGGCATTAAGTACTTTATGTGCCTCATTAACAATTAATCCCAATTTAACTTCTCCAGAAAAGCCTACCAACACCTCTGCTGCTCCACCTGAGGTGATACAGTGGTGATGAAGCTCTGCCTCTCTCTAAGGAGACTCCTGTAGTCACCCACCACCATTTCTGTGTGTGGAAAGGCACAATGTGTAAGGGGATTCCTCATTTCTGTATTCAACTACGTAGGAAATACGACAAAAACATGACAAGTGGTATAAAACTGTAGAGAATGAGGAATGGAAGAGGCATCTACTTACAAAGCTGCTCAAGACTCAGAATGCTCCTAGCTAGAGGCTGGGTACAAATGGGCCTGACAGCTTCCCCTCTTTGTAGCTTCAAGCACTGATTAGCAAGTGCTTGCACATGCAGCCTCATTACCCTGATTAGGTTAAGGTCAGAAAAGGACCCACCCAGCTGTGCTTGAGGAGTAGCTCTAGAAGTAGTTGTCCAAAAAGTAGTGACTCTGGCCCAAACAGTAAAAGGAACCAAGTTTTCATGTCCTGGTATTGACATATCCCTGATCTGTAGAGGAAGCTGGACTTTAATGAAAATTTTCTTGTTAGGTGGGAGTTGTTGTATTCATCTACGTGCCCTGCTTTCTCAGGGTAACGCTGCTTTTCTCCTCTCTTAATCTCACTTTCACTGACTGTTCAAAGCCTGGAGTTTTGCTTCCACACCACTTCAAGCCTCTGAAAAATCACAGTCTAGGTCTTGTAGACCTCTACAAGCATCATAGTAGCTAGGACTGTAAGGTAATCACAGAGGAGCTTAATTCCTTCTATTCAATCAAATGAAAAGCTTTCTAAATACAATTAGTATCTTCTTGTTATTCTGCACTATCAACTTCTCTTTCAAGGTTTAATGACATATCTATGCCATTTCTCCTGATTTACAGTAATATTCTTGGGCCCTTATCAAAATGTGTTCACTACAGGGCAAAAGTCAGTTTTACAATTCTTCAAGTGCAAAACTCATATCTTTAGATGTAGCCTAATGATGGGGGGGAGAGAGGCTGCAATGGCACAGTTCAGATCCAATTTCAAACTCAGGGATGTTGGGATGTTTGTTTTCAACCACTGCAGCCACCCAGACAAGGAAAGGCCTTAAATTCCAGGTTGTGGGTTAATGCTTATTTTGGGGCTGTCTGGGCTGTTTTAGACAGATAGTGAGAGGAAAGAGGTATTTCATCTCCTCCACTTTCTAAACAGTGTTTCCTGGGATTTTTCATTTTATTAGGTAGGATGACAATTCCTTCTGCCTTTCTTTTGATATCCAAAGCTAATACATTTGCCCTTCTCACTTAACTCAAAAGTCTGTATGCCTGCACTTCTGTTAAGGGAAGAGATAAAAAGTTGAATACTTCTACTCTGAAAAGGCTGCTTGTAATAGCTTGGATGGATCTATTTGACTAACTACAGAGAACAGGACAAGAAAAAATGGGATTACAATAGGAAGTAAAAGGACTTGTCAGGCAAGAAGAGGATAAAGAGGCCAGCTGAATCATAAGGACGAAGGCTATGCTAGTTCTCAACTTGGACTCTGTGCTGCAGGAAATCAGTGAAAATGTGAAAAGAAATCCAACAGTCTCCAGAGAGTAAATAAACCTGACTGCGATATGTGAACCTCATCAAACGTAAAAAACAAGGACTAAGAAAGGGGGGGTTGCAATTAGGACTAGGATGACTCAGGCAAGTATAAGAATGTCAGCAAAGGCCGTATCAGGTTGAGGACAAATTCTGGCCAACTCCAGTCAGCTAAAAACTTGTCACTCAGCCCTCGTCCCCACCCAAAGAGACGCTGCTCTGGGGGCCAAAGCGAGTCTGGGGTCAGGAGGGCTCCAGTGTCTCTGCTTGGAGCAGTAACTACGTTCAGGATTATCCCTTTATTGTGTTTCTACTTTGCTGTCACTTCAAGCCACTTAGCAAAATAAAATACAATTAAATTACATGAAAAAAAGCCTGAGTAGGAACAAACCACCAGACTTCTGCTTCTGAAAAGCATCAGACTCCCCCGATAGAGTTCTGTCTGGGTGACAAAGCCCAGGACGTGCTGAAAAGCGCTCCTTGGGAGTGCAAGTCTGGACAGCTTTGCCAAGCCTGGGGAGCATCAACCGCTCTCCCCGAGCAAGCCAAAGCCCAGCAGTTTCTCAAACAGCAGCCGATGTCAGGCTGTTACTGAACGTACCCTGCTCCTGCGCTCCAGCCCCTGGGCAGCAGCGCGGCTGCATGTAGAGTCTTGTGGTGGAGGGAAGAGAGAGACGAGAGAGCTCCCAGACTGACAAGCAGGTTTTGCGGTTTTGTTTAAGATGCTGAATCAGAGTTTCACCTGGAGGGGAGGCAGAAGGGGATGGATCACGGTTGGCAGGTGTCTGCAGGAATACTCCGGTTCGCCTATCTCTGAGGCTGGCAGAGAGCACCGCTTGGCTGGTGCGGTTGTTTCTGCCGCTCCAGAGGCAGTTAACGTCATTGTCAGACGTGAACGTGCTGGTTCTTGTCGTGTGGCCCTACCGACAAGAGAAAGCTCCTTTGAACAAATCTGCAGGAATTTGAAGGGATAATGAAATTCAGCATCCACCCAGGCTGCTAAGCATACTGAATTACAAAAGGTTCAGAGCTCATTTTTATCCTGCCAGACTGTCCTCTGTGCCCCCAAGAGCAGCTTCTCGCACTGGCTGCACTTGTTCCGCGGTGTAGGCCCTAGCAATCACTCGGGGGGGGAGAACGGTCACTCTGTATAACCACAAACGGTACAAACGCAAGCAGCAGGTCTTGCTCATTGAACGTGCGATGGAAGAGCATCACTCAAGCCTGCTACCAGCTCAGAAACAGCTGTGCCATAATCACAGAAAATACTAAACATCCAAAATGGGGATGGGCCAGGTTTTCATCAGAAGTACATGAATATTCTCCCCACTGCAGCGAGCACCAGTAAACTTCTCACCATTTGGCAGCGCTTCGATTATTGACTCCAGTGAGCTGTTCTGTAATTTTCTGCCTTTGCCACGGATCATTCTCGTCCGTCCGGTCTTGTTGCACGGACGGACGGACCCGTGCCTCCCGAGCTGTGCTGCTGCGCCGGGTCACTAGATGGTGTGCGACTGTGCTAGTGCAGAGGAAGTCAAACCAGGAACCGGCTGAGAAGAGGAAGTGGAAATAAGATGGTTTAGCTCAAGTGGGAGAAGGTTATAGCAGTAGCAGTGCCTTCAGGTCAAGATTAGGTGCATGAGCAGAGCCGGTCGGGGAAAGCTTTCATAGCTCCCAGTGACTGTATTATGCCAAGTTTAAATGAATCTTTTTGTGCCCTCACTTCCCCGTGTATTAAAATTCACCAGGAAGATAAATAGTTACTTCATTGCCATCTGTTTTTATTCTGCTAGATAATGTAATCAAGACTATTCAATACGAGAAGTATTACTTAACTAAATATCATCCAAAACACAACCTACGGATTTTTGAAAGTCACCAGTATTTGTTGACATTCAAGACTGAAGCAGCTGGATCAAGACAGGGCAGGTTACAAGCCAGGCATTTCTCTGCCCCTTCACTATTGCTTGAACACGTCCATGAAAGGTTTCTTTTTTTAAAAAAAAAAAAAAAAAAAGTAGTTACTGAAATAGAAATTTCTTTTCTGGATTTTCTTTGAGAAACTGCAGTTCTTGGCTTAAGGATTATTTATTTTCCATGTTTGGTTTCAGGAAACTAAAAAAGAAGAATGGAAGAAAAGAAATGTTTGTGTGTGGGAGGTTTTTTTTTTTAATGTAATCTCTCCTCCCTTCAACAAAAAAAGCATAAAAATATTGCTGCAAATAGTTTTTGCATTGGCTGAAATTTTCATTAGTAACTAACAAGCACGTAAATGAACACGCTATCAATCAAGTTCAGTGACTTGCCCAAAGCCACAAGGACAAAACAACAAAGCGAAGCACCGAGTACTTAGATCCAAGCCCCACACTCTGCTCTGGCCACTGGGCCTTGCAGATTGCAATTAGCAACAAGAAGACGAGATCCACCAAAGATAAATGGGCCCAGCTCAGTCTCTGACTCTGCTAAGTTTGCCTCAAAGTGGTTATGTGGGTGGTGCAGAATTTGTCAAACAAGATGTTCACAAAGATCTCCCTAAGCACAGCCGAGAAAAAAATGAAGACAACCCTACCATAAAGTGACACATAATTCAGCTGAAGTGAAACATACTGATGCAACAGTAGAGAATAACTCATTCCCCTTAGGCAAAACTCATCCAAAAAGCTAATAATGAAAACTGGAGGACTCCAAACCATTATTTTTACTTTCCAGGCCAGCAGCAGGGATAGCTTATGTGGTTAGCAGCTGACTCCGGAGTTTTATTCTTGTTTCCACCACTAAGTCACTGTATGATCCTGCAGCGTCACTGTTCTGGGCCTCAGTTTACTTATCAGTGTAATGTGGATATAGGTTGATTACTGAACATTTAACTGATATGTGCAAAATACTCTGAATGAATACGGATGGGGCTAGACGTTGAGGCAGATGCTAGGGACCTTTTTGGAGCCTGCTTTCTCTCTGTGGTTTAGAAGAGGGAAGCATCCAACACGTGCATATTTAGACTGGAAGGAAAGAACAAAAAGGAAGGAAGGAGGAGTGATTTATGCTGCCATTCCTATTCTAGGTGCTGTGAGAGCTATCAGGACCACGTCGCTGGCTGGGCAGGAGCCAGCTTTCCTCGTGCCTGGTGGCTGCAGCTCCTGGCTTTCAGCAACACGAAGGGTTGTACCAGCACCAGTCAAGGAACCGAGCAGGCCTGGGGTGAAGGCTGTTTGAACTTGCACTGCTGCCAAAAAATGGTGCTAAAACTACAAATGTAGCATCATTACATTCTCTGGCCAGGCCTCTATGGATGTAAATCACTCAGTCCTGGGAAGCCAGGGCAATTTATACCCAGTGAGAGTGCATCCCTGGATCACACGTAAACTACCCTTCAAGGTAGTCCCTCAAGGACTGCATCATGGCATCTGTTTGTTCTCAGGTGATGGCTTCCAGTTCACATCTGCTTGCCTAATCAGTAAAAACTTAAGAGCTCCCTCCATTCATTAGAGGGCTGGACCCATGCTTCTGTATCTGTTGTCCAGATTCTTGAAATCACAAGGTATCACATATGCTTCAAGTTTCTGCAAGAAAAAAGAGAGAATACACCTGCAGATATATGGGATGCAGAGCTCAAATTTGCTGGTGTCAGTGATCATGACTCAGAAATCACGGGAAAGAGGTCAATGCCTTAACAATGGCCCATTTTTACATGCACACTTGTCTGTAGCTTGGGAATGGAATACAAATGCAACTCTTTCGTGGAAGGTCATTGAATTGAGCTGAACTGACCCAACCAGTTACTATTGGCTTGTAGAAACACCGTGGACAGCAATATTTATGATGATTACCCTGACAGGCTGAGTAATTGCTTTGCAGCTAAAATGCTAAAAGCAATGGAGCTGGATTTTCAAAAGAAGTATTTCATCAGAGCTTCCTAAATAATTGTGGGAAGTAACTGGAAAATGGAACTGGTGGCTGGATTTGTGTTAATATATATGTGTGTATATATATGTACACAGATATTTCTGTATACATGTATAAAGTAGTGTAGATCAGGAAAGGGAAAAAAGCAATCTCTTTAGACTGAAGGATTCCATAAATCTTCCTGAATGTGTCTATTTCTACTAACGTCACCAGGACCATTATTTCCTTGGTAGTACTCATATACATAAACATATTTTCAGGGACTTGAAATGTAAAAGCCAGAAGAGTTATACATGGTACAGAGTACCTAGTGTAGTCTATATCATGAACCTACAGCTTTGAATATTTACTTTTAGAGTTACATGAAGAGCGAAAATGAAGCAATTTGTTTCCTCAAACATTTGGGTATAAAGTAAGAATCCTGACTTTTCAATCAGTTGCTTTATTGAGTATACCACACACAATATTACTGCACTTTTCATCCTGACAGAATTCTCACATCCAGTCTACTTCTACCACTTACTAAAAGTTTGCATTGTGGAATTAAGCAGGTGAACTACTGCAGCAGCTCATCTCATTATCTTCTAAACACTTCTGGTGTGAGGACATGACTTTGAAAGGACCATTTTTACACACTTGTGCTGTATCTGAATCCCTACTTATGAGTTACAAGGTTATCTTTGCTTCAGCTGCTAAGTGAGATTCAGTTCTGCTTCATTTTCAAATGAGCTGAGACATTTAAAAAATAGAGAATGTAGGGCAAGTGTTGATTTGACACTGGTTCATGAAGTTGAATACTTTGGTTAATGGATCTTCAAGATATTTACATCCTGAAGTTTCTAAATTGGTGTGACCAGATAGACACCACAACTGCACATGCAACAGTGGAAAATGTATGTGTAAGCGCTAAGACGTGGAAACTACTTTTGTGGCAGGTGTGTGGCCAATGCACGTATGTGTTGACAGGAATGCTTTCATGAAAATGTGGTCCTCGGGGCCCAGCCAGTGTGAATAATCAATAGCCATCTTCATACTCAGGTACCTCTTTAATGCAATGCCTAGGAATTTACCACAAGCTCTTATTAATGCAAACCCATAGCTAAATCCTGTCCGATCATACTACACTGGAAACGGCCCTCCAAGGAGCACTTCTTTTTCATAAAGGGATTTCCTTCAGTGCTGGTTCATAGACCTCTCTTTGCTGTGCTTTAGAGTCACCGTACCCCCCTTCTCAGCTGCTACAGCAGCACATATATAATCACTGCGCAGGAAATAAACCATTGTCTAAGTTTCAGGACAAGCACTACTTTTGTGTATTCATGAATACCGCAAAACCACTAAGTAGTCAAGTTAAACATAGATACTCTGGACACACAAATATGAGCTGGATTATATGTGTTTTTGGGGTTATTTTGGCAGGTTGTGGATTTGAGAGTAACCTAGGCTACTGAAGTCTGCTGTGCCAAGCTTTGCTCCGGTCCCTGGCTTCGAATGTCATGCCCAGCTTCCTGGGCACTTAAAGGACACAGAGGAGAAACACTCCTCCGACAGATTTGGCAGGAACCTCTTTTATCAAAGCCAACAGAGGTGGGGGAGAAGGCAGAGCTTTCCAAATTTGGGTCCAGAGGGACCTGGCAAATCTGCTGTACTCTCAGAGATGCAAATATAGAAACTTCCATGGGTGGTGAGTAAATGGGACAAGAGCTCCGGATGACTTCATCCTTTTTTCCCATTATTACCAGGTATTCTGTAATAGCACTCGCAGGCTATAACTGAGACTGGGACCTGCTGTGCTAGCACTTGTATGGACAAGCAAATAGACACTGTTCTTGCCCCAAAAGGTTTAGACTGAGATCTTGAAAGCAAGAGGATTTCAGCCTTAAGGATGGCACGACAGACAAAGAGCAGCAAAAGAGGGAAGTGCAGTGACTTGCTCAATGTCAGGAGCACTTTGGAAGTCTTCCGCTGCCGGTTCTGCCAGTTCAGACACTCGTGGGCTGTCCCAGATAAACACCACTGCAAAGTGGAAGTCACTTAGTGGAATTAGCAGCAGAAGCTGCTGTGCTCGCTCATAGCCTACAGAGTTCCTAGATATCAGCTACAGTTCTTTATCATTCAGAAGTTTAGCTCTTTGGGGATTGATTTTACTTAGTGTCTCTCTGGTTTCCCACCACACCCCTTGTGAAGAAATCAGACATTTGGAAAATTGTAATCTGAGTAGCAATAGTTGCTCCACATCCTGGAAGTGATTTTTGATGTATCTGCGTATTTTTCAGTTTCTCTCTCTTTGTCTATCATGATATCTGGGAGCATTTGCAAATCAGTTAAAAACATCATACCTTATCAGATATGAATAACTATGTTCCTTCTCACCCATCCCCATCCACGCTCCAGGCTTCCACTTCCCTAGGCAGATTTCTCTGGAGGAATGTGCGTGATAGCTAGCCTTGCTGGATGCTTTGAAGGGCAATACAGATCAACTTTGCCAAACCATTAGGGAAAGCAAGGTGTTGCTTAAGCTGAAGGTCCCGATTAGGAAATGCCTTCATCCACAAAGGTATATGTCAACCCCACCCGCACACGCAGAAAGTTCAGATCACTTAGATGCAAGATTGCAGTTGATCTCACCATCGGTAGAGATGAAAGGAGCTGCAGCATCCACACCATGCTAGGCTTCATTTAGGGAGATCCAAACTGGGAATTTGGATTCCATTGCAACTGGAAACAAACTGGTAACCAGTTCAGCCTGCCAAGCAGTGCAGCAATTAATGAATGCTCCCATAACCTCCCTGCTAGGTTATTCCAGCAGCATGGTTTGCTCTATGTTTAGTTTGCTAGGGTTTCTTTCTGGAAACTTAAACACCACCAGCTTGATGCAGCCCCAATCCTGGGACCTGGGGAAAGTAAATTACACCACTGAGCTGCCACTAACAGGTAATACTTCCTGAGCTGCACACACCAACGTAGTGTGTTTCAACCAGAAAAAAACTTTAGGTGCTGGACAGGGGAGGGAGAGACAGAAGAATCCTTGGAAAGCCATCCATCAATACACAGCTGTTTTCTGTTAGGTAGGACATCCCTTCTCTCCTTGCCTTGGCAAGAAACTGAAACCCCTCATGGTGGATAGAAGGGGCATCCCCAGAGTTACTCAGATGAAAGCTGAGGCAGAATTGGGACTTGGCCCTTTCTGCTCTTGCCCCCTGGATCCTGGCAGAGCACCTGCTCTGTCGGGGAGCTCTTCTTTGCCTGGAGCTCCCAGGCTGAGCTGGGAGTCACTCTTCTCTGCCACCACCACCACCAGGCTTCCTACACGTCATTTATGCATCCAGAGCAAGTGGGATTCTCAACTTCCCATTGACTGAACTCCCAAATGGTCTACAGCGATTATTTCACTTAAAGTACACTGAGGTTAAACTCCATCTTATAACATTCTTTGTCCTTTTAATGCTCAGTCCGCTTCTTGAATGACCACACTGTCTGGCCACCATATTATCTCTAGACTTTTCATGCCTTGGCATCCCTGGACATTCCCTATAACATGTGACTCATATATGCATCTTACTTACAGACTGTAGGACACTGTGTTCTCTGTAATCCTGGAATTCTTGACTCAGTACATTCGGAAGTTAGCAGCTAATTCTGATTCCTGTTTCTGAGGGACACTGAGAAACGAAGAGCCAAAATACCGAGCACCTCACTGCAGCGGCCCAAGGGGGTTGCCCTGACTGTAAATTTCTTAACAGAAAAATGTCTGTTGTTCTGGGCAGGCCATCAGGAAAGGAAAAAAAAAAAAAAACCATCTACTCCTCTTCTCATCCCACTCACTTCTGTGAAGGGATTTGGTCTGTATTTTTTGAGGTCCTGAACGATTTAGAAACCTTTTTCTTTATTATAGTTTTGGACTGAGAATTTCCCTTGATTCCTCTCTATTTGTTTCAACAGAATTCTTCCTGTTGACATAAATTAAGGATCTGGCCCCTGGTTTCCAACCCAACCAAGGAGGACTCAAGTACAATGAGACAGATTGTCCTCACAGGATTTCTAGCTGCTTAGAGAATCCAAAGTGCCAGAAATCTTGCGGGAAGGACTGTTTTCAGGGAAATTCCACCCCATAGTTTCCATACATGTCATATAAGTAATGTCACCTCAGACTATAAACCTTCCGAAATCAGCCTGCTGCATTCAACACTTCTGGCTATATAATAATATTGTATAATTATATTTTTATATACATTTTTTTTTTTTTTTTTCCTTCTGCTTTAAACTACCTCACTTAAAATTAAATTGTGACACCAGCATTTCTCATTCCCTCTGGAAGTGTGGAAGGACAGGATTCATCTGGAGGCTGCCATCCTTGGCTGGCGAAAAAAGCGCCAGTGAAACCAGTTGTAGCTGCGGCACGTGGTGCAGGTGACACGTTAGGTGCATCCCTCGGAGCGCACGCTCTGACACGTTAACTGATGCGCAGGAGCAGGCACCTGAAAACTGAGCTTCCTTCCTGGATCCGTCCTCGCTGCAAACTCTGAGCAGCCAGTGGTAATTCTGATCAGATGAATTCCTCCTATCAGGAAGAAAGGCAACGTATGCCGGTACTTTAATTTCACTTCAATTTGCTTTAGCAGAGATTTATAATTATTATAAGGAATGATTTTATAATGTAATTCTGTGTTGTCAGAGTAGGTTAGTTTTATGACCTGCTTTAAAAAATAAATGCGGCTTTAATTAAAACAAAACCAAAGAGAGAAGTACAGTCTTGTACCAACATGTTGCTGTCAGCACCCTGCTAACTGTCTGAATTGAACTGTAAGCCTCCGCTCAAAGATACCAGCGCCAAAAACAAAGCTCATGGCACATTTAAAGGTACCACTGGCTTATTTTTCATTTGTATCTCAACTTCGTATTGCTGGAGGTTTTTCTAATAATAATTATGATGACTGTCAAAAATCAGACACTAATGAATAGCAACCTTTAGTAGGCTGTCAACTTTCACAGCAGCATAGCTGGATGCATTAATAAACCCGACTCTCTTTTTGCTTAGCAGCAGTGCATTTCCATTACCTGAAATGGAGTCACTTTTGGTTTAACCTAGTACGAGATCAGAATCAGACTCATTAAATTTAGCCTTCAAGCTGCCATCTTTCACGAGGTAAGATGATTTTGCTTCTACATAATGGATGTCACAGAGCTCATCTTCAGTACATGCTCACACTACTTGTAATTTTCTGTATTTGCATTACCTGACATGTGAGACAATATTAATGCTATATCACCCTGAAGTCTCTCTGACATCAGCAAATAGAGCCACCATGCAAACCAGAGACTTGCCAGCAGGCACGTGCCACACATAGCCCCGTTTCTGCCCTCGTGTCTCCTTCACAAGGTCAGTGATATTAAGGTGACATATTAAAACATTTCAGTATCGCTTTATCAGAATTCTTCATGTCTTGGTGTTCATCATACATCAAGATCCGAAGAGCTGTTGCATGGCTGATGCTACACAGCTTGGTTAGGTCGATATGGAATATTCTGGGGGGTAAAATCTGACTCCCTAGAAGTCAATGGAGATTTTGATTTCACTAATGTTAGTTTTAATATTAATAATTCTATTCATTTCTTTCTCATTAACTTCAGAGTTAGAGAATTATCTAGTCCATAAACTACATTTTGGGATAGGTATTCATTTTAAAATTATTTTTACTCTGTCTTATTAAAATGATTCAGTAAGCGGATGAAAATGCAATGATAAAATTAATTCTGTGTCCCTAGTAAATGGTAAATACCCAGCACAAACAGGTAGCAGTTTCTAGGTGAATAGCAAGATGCAGAAACAAACGGGCGAGGGGCAGATTGCATCCTTTGCCTCCAAGCCCTCTGTGCGATAAGTTTACCTGGGTGCTGAGACCCGTACAAGAGTCGCCAACCATTGGGTTTCCCAGTGGGGGAACTCAAGGAAGGAGTCTGCAGTAGCCATCGATATTAAAGAATCAAGGCCATGTGTGGGAATGTAAAGCCAAATATTTGAGGGATGATTTATAGAAAATGAAACCTCTTCTCTAGCACACGTTTGAAAAAAAAATTCTACAGAATACATGGGTGAAAAGAGTTAAAAAAAAAAGCTAACAGTTTAGGATTTAATTCTTAAGTAGCTATCTTGGAGAAAAATTCTACTTTTCAGAAGAGGTTTTTTTCCAGCTAGGATTGTCTAGTCTGACATGAAGACAAGCAGCTTCAGATATTATACTACTTCCTTTCAAATTGCTGTACTAAAACCAGAATTTCTTTCTTCCAAGATGGATGCACTAAATGCTTCTGTCTTGGTGTCAGATGGGTAACGTTCACTTCTGTGCCAGAGCAGAGCTTGATTTGAAAAGTCTCATGTCCTAAATGTTTTGTTCCATTAGAGAGCTGGTAAATCACTCCTTCTAAACATTTTAATACATTTCTAGTCTTGGCAATTTACAAGACATCAAATTGGTGAATACCCTAAGAACCTTTCCAGAAAATACATAGTCATTTATAAAATGTATTTGTTACCATTTCTCGCTCCGATTAGTGCATACCTGGTCTTAGGGCCAGGTTTAGAAAAGTATTCCTTTTTTTAAAGGCCAAATTTTTGAGAGCTGAGTGTCCAGTGTTTGACTCTCTTGTGCTGCTCGTGGCTTTGGACACCTCTTGGACAGGGACCATCTTTCTGTTCTGTGTTGTTCTGGCAAGCACTGATCCCCAACTGCATTTCAGGCAGTATCACGCAGTAAATAATAATGATCATTAGCAACTGTACATATCACCTGAGGCACTAAAACTAGTCCAGAGAGATACAAAGTTAGTTCTAATGACTCCTGAAACATTTCTCAGACACCTTTTTTAACGCTGCATGCCTATGACAGGTTTGTAGTTTTGAAATCCTATCAGGATCCATTTGGGATGGCTTTGCACTGCAACTAGGGAGAGGTCTCTCTGTGAGTACATGCCTGCACAGAGCACACATCACATCTGACACAGCAACGTGCTGGCGTGCCTCACTCTCATTAGTTTATTAAAACATCAAAAAAAAAAAAAAAAGACATGGTGTATCTCAAGAGTCATTGTCCGGCAATAAGCTTTGCTCTGGAAGACATGACAAGTGTCTAAGCCATAAGCCATTAAACTTCGTCATGCACCGTGCTTGTTAATGTTACCTTGGGCTAGAGGGACTATCGTATATAGTCACGGATGCGAGGGAAGGGTCCTGATCCTGCTGTTTGAGTAACAGTTGAGACACGGTTCCCCAGATAAGACTCCTTTTTCTCACCACATATAAACACATTTTCCCTTCCTCCCTTCTCAGGTTTTAGTGTGTGTAAGAGCTCAGTGGAACTCTGATGCAGGATTGGCCTTAATGTAACTGCATGCGCAATAGGTGCACAACTATTTTCTCACTTGGTTCCTCTAGCAGAGTAGCTCAATAGCAACACAGCGCGTTAGCTTGGTCTCACCCAGTTCCTTGGAAACTGTGGTCAGATGTTCAATTCTGGAGCTTCAAGTGATGCTTTTACTCTTGGGTCACGAACCTGTACAATTGTCCAAGTGATTCTGAGATCAGAGAGTAAAGAACAAAAAAACCCCAGTTTTGTTCTAGTCCTGACACATATACAACAAAAAGGAATCCCTAGACCCCATATTAGAAGTAGTGCAAAAAAGCAGTTTGAAGCTCAGTCTCCATGTTGATTTGCACTGGATTCAATTTTCTGTAAATGTACTAAAAAATGGTGGCATTATTTCCAAGGGCGCGGGGAGTCTTCCGCTCATTGCAGTCAGTCAGAGCTGCGTCAGCTCGGCAGGGAAAAGGGTTGGGAATGGTGTCGGGAGAACATTGTTGTTCCTCCATTTGGGGCTTTTGGAATTTTTTTTTTAAAAGCGAAAGTAGTTGAAATGCCCACATTTAAAAAAGCCAGCTGAACTCCCTTTAGTTAAATAAAACCACTCTAACAATCTCTTTGCATTTGGAAAGATAGAAGGAAGAAAACAAAGTACTTCTATTGTCCCTGTTCAAATTAAAGCGAAACAAAATGTCTTTCTGTTATCCCATTGGACAAATCTAACCCGAGGTATTGAAGAAATTCCCCCTCAGAGCTCAATGCTTCTGTCTATAATGAAATACAAAGGAAAACAACTGCTAACACAAGTAGACTTTGTACTGCGTGAACGACTTTTCCTGCATTAGCAAAGCAGACTACTAATATGATATGATGGGACATTACTAATGCAACAGAGTGTAGCTAATGCAAACAAAATACGTTGGAGTGCCTAGTTGAAATGAATAGAGAATTTGTTTGTCTGGGACCCAGATTCTGAAAATCAAAGTAAATCCCACAGAAATAAATCTTACGGATAATTCAATAAACAAGCCAAGCCCATCAGATGCACCGAGCCGTTCGTGGGCACTGGAGGTACAGACAGATCCAGGAACCTAATTCTCACACTGGCTTTTGAAGGGAGTTGGGTGCTTGGCTGTCCTTGGCACTTTGGAAAATCTCTTCTTGCATAAATAATAAATGACGATAATTTGCATTGACATAATAACTAAGTGCATGTGATTATCAGTAAAGGCTGTAAAACTGCTATTCAAGTCTCCGAGAGCGTTGCTGTCATTGGATTCAAGACTGGGTGTTCACAGCAAGTTCATCTCTGAGAAACAGCTAGTTACACTGCTCTCCTAAAAATTGGTTTTGCCTCCTTCCCCCTCCTCCCACTCTCACCTCTTAATGACGATATTGTCTGCTGTAAATGGATAGGTTTGAGCAAATTAGAGAATCCTATCCCTAGTTTCAGCTGAGGGTAATATCTCCCACAGCAAAGGGTCTGCTTAGGCTTTGATGCATTTCACTCAAAAGACCGTCTATTAAATTGACTACTTGTGTACTCTCCCGCAATCTCGAGGGCTGGGTGCTTCACCGGGAGCTGCTTTGCAGCCAGTAGCAACTCGTCGCAATTTGTTATTAAAACTGCAGCTCCCCACTGCTTGCTGCTGCTGACTACCACGAGGCTGGAGTCTGCTCAAGAAACGCAGAGAAAGCAGAAACTGAGAATATTCCCAAGCTCACCTTTTAATGAAGGCATATGGCACTCAGGATATTGTTATTCATGTAGTAATTGGCAACGGCGTACACATATTTATGGTACCGCTCATCATGCTTCGGAAATTTTGGAATTGCTCCATTTTAATGGGCCATGAACACTTACCTGAAGTAAAAGTATATAGCAAATACAAAGAAACTTGAATAATTCTTTATAATTACACACACATATTTATGTACACACACACATAGCCATCAGGCAAGGCAAATTTTTTTTTTCATCATTATTACTGAACTAGAGAGCAA
This sequence comes from Phoenicopterus ruber ruber, assembly GCA_009819775.1. NCBI lineage: Eukaryota > Metazoa > Chordata > Aves > Phoenicopteriformes > Phoenicopteridae > Phoenicopterus > Phoenicopterus ruber. The sequence goes on from CM020230.1 coordinate 6,430,370, forward strand.
ACTGCGCCAAAATTGTTCTAAATCCAGATTAGTAAATTTGATTTGTAACTGTCAAGTGAAAAATCAAATGGAAGGTCCCAAGACTTTTGCTAGGTATTTGGGCTGCATATGAACCAGAAAGAAACAAGATGCATTAAACTGTCTGCAATTAGCTGCAGAACTTGATTCAAACATTTGGAGTAAAATTGGGGCTTGACAAAAAGCATCAACTCAGGGAGACAGGAAAAACCCACCACTTTATAGTCCCCTTTCTACTGAAATATTAGAAAGGGTGTTTTTTTGTGGGTTTTTTTTAGTGCAATGAGTACTTGGAGTTTTATCTGTCTACTAATCCTTACGGAGAGATGTGAGTGCATGGTTTATATCCTTACTAAGGAAAACTTCTGTTCTAATCTGTAATTGTAGAATTAAACTTCTGCTGCTATAGCTATAGAGCTATCCATATGGATATTCTAGTTCCATTTTTATTTCAGAATACGTATTTTTTTAAAAATTCAGTTGACTTATTTAAGCTAGAAATAAGAGCTTCTACACCAAAGTACAAGTTTCACATGGAAAGGTAAGGACCAACAGTGGTTTAAACCCACAGATTTAGATTTCTGCTATTGAGATGTTTCATCAGTTTGGGAGCAGACTCGCTGAGAAGAAAGGGCCTGCTTAGAGGAGGGCATAAAAATAAATGTTATGTGCCAGCATTGTGTCTATAAGGACTGAAAGGGTACATATTTCAAAGCATTAAAATAAAAAGAAGTATATTTCTATTTGTTCCAAATTCACCAAAACTCACCTAGTTATTCACGCAGAGGCATTTAGGATGTGCTTGCAGGAGGGTGCTCAGCTGAGCACTCAGCAGTACCCATGTTCTCTATATAGGAGTTAAAGACCTCAACACTGATTTTGATAATGATCTGCAGGTGCAGACCTTGTAATTCTCATACCTAGTGTTTCAAAATGGGTGTCTGAGACTCTTCTCCCTCTTCTCTCACAATCGAAAATTGCAGTACTTTTGTCCCAGCTTAGTATTTGAAATATAATGCTTGCAAAGACCACCCCAGTGAGGCTGGATTTTGTATTTCTCTGTTAGAACCACAACTCCCCTTTAACTTTCCACTTCGACATCTGGCGTTGCAGGTAGGATACTCTGGCTCACAGCATCTGGGCTGAGAAATGTTTTCTCTCCTTGGAGTCCCAGATACTTCAGAAAAATCCTTCAGAAACCATTTATCAGACTCAATGCTGAAATGTTCAGTACAATTTACAGTGAGCTGCCTTCTTTCCCTTCCTGCACAGTTGCCCCAGACTCACTCCAGCAGAGCAGTTGTTAACAAATTGGTTAATTGCCGGTGCTTTGCTGATGTTTGCTATTCTGAATCGGGGATAATCGACTCCATTCATACCAATTTGGAAATCACCTTAACCATTGTTCAAAACTAAAATGGGATTTGTTTTGAAGTTTAGAAATCTCTCAGGCAATTATTTCTTCTGGTAACTGACTCTCGGCATCCAGACTTGTGTTTCTTCGCTGGCAAAAAGAGAAAACAAAGAGTTTTGTCAATAATGTGCTGGCTCAGAAGACCTGCTTCAGTCCCTGGCTCTGTCACGAGTCTCAGTCATGCTCTTAGGCAAGTTCTGTCATCTCCCCACGAGACTGGAGCGATGTCACTTCATTTCCTGCTTTTTAAGATATTGTGTTCATCTCGACTGGAAGCTCTGTTCGAGAAGGGTTGCGTTTGTAGGATTGGGTAGAACGTGTCACAGTGTAGCCTCATTAACATCATGGAATTCTCAGATGCCATGATAATACTAATAAAAGTAAGTAATAGAGGTAACAAAGAGGTATCAAGCAAAGGGGTGATCTTGCAACATTTCTGTCCTCAGCCTGAAATCATAAATTTCAGAAATCTTGTGAAACAACTTGCTCTCCAGAGTTTACTACTTGAACTTTTTGAAACAGTAGTATTTCAATTGTTTGGCTAAAGCTGGAGAAATATCCAAACTTTTGGGTGCTGACTGGAAACCTCCAAACTTTCTGAGGTTTCTCTATCATTGACATAAACCATGGTCTGTGGCTTTCAACAATAACATTTGTGCTGATTTTAGCAATTCAAATCCAGATGCAGCAACTGAGCTTGGCAAAACAGATGAGCCACAGACCACTTCTATCTATCTGAATGTGCAGTCGTTTTTGGTAACCGATTATCTACACCACCATGGACAACCAAATTCTCATATGGCTTCTCTGATGTGCAGGAGCAACGTCAGTACCATGACAGTCTGCCACGGATATAAACAACGTGGAAGTTTTTGCTTTGGAGTACCTTACTTGCCTACCTAGCTTGGACTGACTTCAACACGTAGCTGAGTGTGCTTTTGCAGGTTTTATGGACATAAATTCTCTGCTCAGAAAGGACAACTCACTTAAAAATTAAACCTGCCAGAGGGGAAACAAGCATCTTCCAAAAATGCATGTAGGAAAGCAATTCATAGAGTGATGGCAAATGCAATGTTTTAAAGGTATGCAAGTATCTAGGCTCACCTAGATGTAACACTTGCTTCTCCAAGGTGAGACACTTACTACATCTGCAGGGATTGTGTGTAGACCACTGTCAGCCTCTACTGGCAGGTGCCAGAGTTGCCCAGCAAAGCGGCAAAACCCTAATCCTCCTCTTGTCCAAGCGTCAGGAATCAGCAGCAGGTGTGTTTGGAAGGGCCAAGTAGACAGTGCGTCTCATTGGCACATCTGTGATTGCCTACGGTCTTCGGCTGTGAGATGATATTGAGGCCCGCAAGGGGAAGTATAATAATAATAGACTTAACTGAAGCTTTGATTCAACTTTATGAACAGGAGAGAGGCAATTCACACTGCTTACCCAGAAGCAACGCTCACGCCAGGGAGTTGGAGGGAGGTATTCAATTAGAAGTATCACTTCACAAGGAAAAATGCTACCTGGAGTGAGATATGAAATGTGAAATTTCAGTGGGAGCTGCATTTTCTTTGGGGGAGCTCAATGGAGAGTTTGTTTTGGTAGCCAAGCTCCTAATGGAAAGATAACTTCATCCTGAAATCTCAAGTGATTTCTGCCAATTCATAACAATTTACACCTACAGGGCATCAGCAAATTAAGCCCAACTACATCACTGTCATGCGAAGAAGTATTGGGTACACTGGAGCATGGAAAGACTGACTTATGGAATGACATATGTTAAGGAAAAGAAATAAAATTCAAGAGTCCCAATTCCCAGTCGCCTGCTGTAATCACTGTACCTTGTTTTTTAATACTCTTCCACTGCTGGAAATAAATGAATTATTTAGTTTCTGCCTGACCATTTTTCTCTTTCCTTTTTTAGCATTTTATGCCTCGGCTTTAATTCATTCCCAGTATTTTTTCCATTTTAGTTTCTAGCAATAACATTATTAAATTTCATGTCTGCTTCCGTTTTTATTTCCATCTTTCACCAAAAAGATATAAAGTGAAATGAATCCAAATGAGAGAGCTTTTCTCTTCAAACCACTCTCGGTATCATCGTTTCCTTAATTAAGTAATTGAAGCTCTCCCAACACACACAACGTCATTCAATCTACTGCGGTCTCTCGTATATGCTGGCACTTAGATTTGTTCCTATAGGGGACTGTTTTTCCAGGCCATCAGTCTCTTCTGCATCTTTCTTCTAATAACCTCTCAGGCCTGTTCCTCCTGGTACCCCATGGCGCACATGCAGCACAGCTTTAAAACAAGGGAACGACATAAAGACAAGACTACGTTAGTATTATTCATAAGGCTCTCTATCCTGGAGCTCATATGGGACCAACCGTGACAGGTCTGACTTCCTCGCATTTCTAGCTAAGGAGTTCTATTCCTTGCTTTAGTTTTGTGTTTGTGCCCATAGTTTCTTCCTTTGAAGTGAAAGATTTTACATTATTAATTATTAATTTCCTCTTTTTACATCTTAGGCTGTCCAGACCTCTTTTGCCACCTCTTTGCTGAGCAGTTACTGTCTTCCCTGGATTTTGGAATGATGTTTTTCTATGCGAGAAATCCTGGCCAGAAGAGTTTCCAGACCAGAAATACATTTTCAAAGGAAGAACAACACAAAGCCCATGCTAAAATTTGGCAAATTCTCATTGTCATGACAAAATCACCGGGAAAACCTCATAATAGCTGTAGCCCCTACTAATTTAGATAGCTCCTCAGCACATAGAATCATAGCATGATTGGAAGGGACCTTAAAGGTCACCTAGTTCCAACCCCCTGCCATGGGCAGGGACACTTTCCACTAAACCAGGTTGCTCAAAGCCCCGTCCAACCTGGCCTTGAACACTTCCAGGGATGGGGCAGCCACAGCTTCTCTGGGCAACCTGTTCCAGTGCCTCATCACTCTTATGGTGCAGAATTTCTGCCTTATAGCTAATATAAATCTACCCCCTTTCAGTTTGAACCCACTACCCCTTGTCCTATCACCACATGCCCTTGTCAAAAGTCCCTCTCCAGCTTTCTTGTAGGCCCTCTTTAAGTACTGGAAGGCTGCTGGAACGTCTCCCCGGAGCCTTCTCTTCTCCAGGCTGAACAAGCCCAAGTCTCCCAGCCTGTCTCCATAGGAGAGGTGCTCCAGCCCTCTGATCATCTTTGTGGCCTCCTCTGGACTCGCTCCAACAGGTCCCTGTCCTTCTTGTGCTGGGGGCCCCAGAGCTGAATGCAATACTCCAAGTGGGGTCTCACAAGAGCTGAGTAGAGGGGTATAATCCCTGTCTCTCCCTTGACCTGCTGGTCACGCTTGTTTTGACGCAGCCCAGGGTATGGTTGGCTTTGTGGGCTGCAAGCGCACATTGCCGGGTCATGTTGAGCTTCTCATCAACCAACACTCTCAAGTCCTTCTTGTCAGGGCTGCTCTCAATCCATTCTCCACCCAGCCTATATTTGTGCTTGGGATTGCCCCAACTCATGTGCAGGACCTTGCACTTGGCCTTGTTGAACTTCATGAGGTTTGCACAGGCCCACCTCTTAAGCCTGTCAAGGTCCCTCTGGATGGCATCCGTTCCCTCCAGCGTGTCAACCGCACCACACAGCTTGGTGTCATCGGCAAACTTGCTGAGGCTGCACTCCATCCCACTGTCCGTGTTGCCAACAAAGGCGTTAAACAGCACCGGTCCCAGTACCGACCCCTGAGGAACGCCACTTGTCACTGGTGTCCACTTAGACATTGAGCCCTGGACCACAGCTCTTTGAATGTGACCATCCAGATGATTCCTTATGCATCGAGTGGTCCATCCATCAAATCCATGTCTCTCCAACTTAGAGACAAGGATGTCCTTCAGGACAGTGTCAAATGCTTTGCACAAGTCCAGGTAGATGACATCAGTTGCTCTTCCCTTATCCACCAACGCTGTAACCCCGTCATAGAAGGCCACCAAGTTTGTCAGGCACAATTTGCCCTTAGCGAAGCCATGTTGGCTGTCACCAATCACCTCCTTAACTTCCATCTGCTCTAGCATATTTTCCAGGAGGATCTGCTCCATGATCTTGCTGGGCACAGAGGTGAGACTGACAGGCCTGTAGTTCCCCAGGTCTTCCTTTTTTCCTTTTTTAAAGATGGGGGTTATGTTTCCCCTTTTCTAGTCAGTAGGAACTTCACTGGACTGCCACGACTTCTCAAATATGATGGATAACGGCTTAGGAACTTCATCCGCCTACAATCCAATATTGTATAGCAACGGCTGCAATTGTTGGGAGTTACAGAATTGTTGGGACTGTCCTCTGGATATGGTGGTGGTGGAACGAAGCAATAGCTGGAACTGATTTGAATTAGAGTTAACTCCATAGGTGGGAGGGTAGGAAATGAAATAAGTGAACTCAAACTTGAGGTTTGAGGAGAAACAGCTAGTAAGAGTTGTATTTGTATGGAGGAGATGTTATATGCAAAAGCATTAAACAGGGTTTCAGGCTTAAAATCTCGTGACACACCAAATGGCACAATATAATTTTTCAGACCCCTTAATCTCAGATCCTTAGCACAAAGATCCTGAAGTCTAACATCCAAACTCATTTTTCTGTGAGCATCCTTACTACTCCTCACTGAAGTCTTCATTCTCCCGAATAGACCTAGCTCTGACTCTGTATCTGAATTATTTCTGTTCCATGATTTTATCAGATTATAGTTGTTGCAACCTGATGGTGAGGAGAGGATCCAGATCCACTTGGAAGCACTAATTCCAAATGTAATTCGGGGGTGGGGGGGGGGTGGGGGACGGGACACATTAGCAGGAATTCATTCCACTCTTCTCTTGCCGAGAGTTTTGCAGAACGGATCTGTGCGACGTCTTTTGTAGGCTGAGCATCCGTAAGCCCAACCTGTGACAGTGCAGTTCATCACACATCTGGTGAATGAGTGGCCTCCCAGCTCACGGCCACTAAAGCAGAGGAATTTCACCATCGATCTGGAGAAGCACTTGAGACAATGGGAGTAACAGGGCAATAAAGATTGCAATATATCACCGGACTCGGCTGCTGGCTTGTATAGATCAGAGCTGCATTAAGATCATTACAGCCTGCCTGCAACTGATCTAAAGAGAGTGAGCCAGCTCTAGGAAGGGAAAGAGCTGCTGATAAAGAAACAAAACCAAACTAACTAATGGGGAAAAAAAAAGTATCAACGTGACAAAATTTCTTTTGCCAGCCTGGACAAACGCCTTTGAATTCCCACTCTGCTGTAAGCGTCTGTCAGTGAAACGCACGCACTAGTTAAAGCAAATTATTAACCCCACCTTGCCCCTACAGAAACATTCAGCTTCTGAAATCATGAGTTACGCTTAAAGGAAAGGGCAAGGCAACCAGAAAACAGGGAAGAAACTAAACCCAGGAATCCACCTCCTACGTAAGTCCATACATCAGCAAGATGCTTAAGCTGGGCTCCTACCGGGAGCACAAAGGCCAGTGCCAGTGTCTTCGCCAGGCCCTCCCGTGCTGAGAGCCGGGGAGGTGCTTTCGCCTCCTGTTTGCTCAGTACTGCCTGGCGAGAGCGTGGCGTATGGCCCTGGCTGGCTGGAGCCTGTGGCGTAACTCCTGCCCTCGCCACACGTCCGTCAGCCAGAAGCCTGCCCAGAGGTATTTGAAGTGTCCCGCAGGATCACAGCCCTGTGATCGGGGTTTTGGGATCCATCCCCTGATGCATAGTCAGAAAAAGGAAACCTTTGATGCACTCTGAACTGAAAAAAGTGAGTAAAGGCGTAAATCCCACCAGCCTAAACCTGCCTACATTTACTGTTGTGGAAATAGAACCATTTTTACCAGCTGAGGATTGGCCCAGTAGGTGTTTAGCTTTTCAGGGCACATGTTTGTTCCTTGGGCATTTTCTTCTTTCAGTGTCCCTGCAGATCACCTGGATTGTCTGAAGCTTTTCCTGTGTAGCAGATCCAACAACAACCTGTAAAGGAGCCAAACTAGGAGCAAGAGCGATTGCAAAAACCCAGTCATACACGGTGACTCTTTGTCGCTGCAGACAAATCTAAGAATAAATTCCCTTTTCCGGCCCCTGATCTTTCATTGCCTGTAAAGAAAATTGCTGTAATTGTCACCTTCTTATGGAAGAAAGAGGTGGAATTTGACACTTTGTGGAGAATGAAAAAAATCTCCGTTAATAGAGGAGGAAAAAGAAGAGGGACTTTCATTCACGTGTCCCCCTGCTCCCCCAAGTCCCCTCCATTTGCTATGGGTTTGCCAGCACCCACAGGATGCTTTTAACATGCATACGCTTAAGCAGCTACTTACAGTGCATTGAGCCAGGTGTGCCAAGCTATTGAAATGCAGTTTTATCAGCAGGCAAGGGCTTCCAGTCAACCTGAAGAAGCCTTAATCTTCCTAAATAGAGTGAAACCTCCCTGCAGATAAAAGACTTGCCTGGCTTGTTCCAGAGGGAGTTGGTGACATGGCTGCACCCTCGCCCCCTTCTCCCTTAGGAAAATACGGCCCTGCGGGAAGAGTGGAGAGGGACGATCAAAGGGAGCTGGAGTTTAGCTGCCTGCTTCCAGCAACAGAAAGGCTAACCCGTCATTACCAGGGAGCAGCGCTATTAGCGGTGAACTGTGAATGGAAGGGATGCACACTTAGGATCTTTGGCAGACGGAGGAATTGGGGCTATGCCACTGCGTAGGAGAGATTTGGGCTTGGGAGGGGACCTTGTTTCTTCCCACTCCTTTGGCAAGGTAAAGCCCAGGTGTGTCCCTGGGAATCCCTAGCTTTTTAACTCATTTAGGAGTATTAATGAGTGGATGGTGGTTTTCACCTGCACAACACGTAGGTAACTCTGGACTGGATTTCCCACTGCATTTTGCCTCTACAAAACCTCTCACTCTTTCTCCTTATCTCCGCTTCCCCAGAAAACAAAAAACAAGTGTTCTCTTCAAGAGTTGATGTCTTATTTTTTGTTTTCCTCTGGCTTTGGAGAATAGGGAGGGAGGAGGGCAAAAGGGCAAACTTCCTCGAAGTTTTAAAGCAGGGCTAGGAAAGTAAAATGATTCTCCAAAAAATGCATGTAACCGTGCTGGAGTGGGAGCAGGCTGGGCAAGTTCTGCACTTTCTCCTCTGAGTAAGTGTTGGTTGCCTTGGGACGGGGTCCAGCTAATTATCAACTTGCCTGAGTTTTGGAGGTTGAGTAAATAGTCTTAGTGAGACATTGGAGGGTGTTGGTAAAAGCATTTTTTTCAGCTGGCTTTTTAAGACAAGCTAAATGGAGATTTATCTGTTCAAAAGCTTGCCTGCATGAACTTGAAGCTTTAGCTTCAACGTATCCATGTTAACTGTTCTCTTACTGCAGAGTTGGCAACTTACAGGTTTCCAGCACAGATTTGCGTTGTCAGCCCCAAGTATTGGACACAGGGAGCCAAAGACAAGCTGTAGAGCAAACAAGGATTCATTAATTAGTGATCCTACAGCCCATTGGGATGGGAAGGCCGGATGGACATGGAGAGGGTGCAGGGAGGGGGTTTACATTCACCCTGGGGTTGAATCTGCCTCTGGGATACATCTATTGAAGGTGGCCGGAGTTTGAAAATGTAATTATCGGGTAAAGACCATGCATAGCCCTGGGTGGCACTACCGTTCCCTTTAGAAAAGGGACAAGAGTGCAGTGCCCACCACCAAGTCCAATTGCTCCAGCAGCTACATGGAGGAGACAACCCCCTGCCATCCCCTGTAACAGGTTGTGTCATGCATCTCCCGAGGGGAAATCCAGTTCTTCTGGGTGCAATCGAGCAGGGCCATGGTTTCTCTGACTCCTTTGGGTAGCCCAGCATTCCTCTTGCGTCCAGCCTGGAGCCAGTCTTGCATGTGAATACAAGGAATGGGGTTGAGTAATGGCCTTTTGGGAAGCCTTCTGGTGTCTCTAGCCCTCCAGACCACAGTCAGAAACAACCAGGCTTTTGCTTTGCAAAAGTTCATCATCTGCCCATTAGCACTTTATCCATCCCATGGTCTGACTGACTTTTATCCGCCTTGCTACACAGGAAACTCTGTAAGTTTTGATTTTTAATCCCTCATACTGGAAGCTCCAAACAGGGAATTTCCAAGCAGGCAAGTGGTTATTAATAATAAATAAAAACAACCTCTTACATGGATGGAGCACCTCTCATAGAAAGAAATAGATCCCAAGGTGTTATACAGATATGTTTCTGCTTTTAGAAATCACTCTCATATGGATTTACAGCACAGAGTCATTTTGTCCTCTACCAAAGCAAAATCACGTTATCCATCGTGAAGCAGCTGTCTCAGGGGTTGAATGAAAGTGGTATTTGCCAGAATTAGCAGCTAATGGTGACTATGACTTGTTTTGCATATTTTTATGAATATGTTTTAATCTCACTTTATACTTAGACACTCTGAGTTTCTGTTTGTCGTGATGAGCTCTACATGTAAAACTTGGTTTGAGCCCAGATTCCACTTTTATGGAAGCACTCCAACACAGACAACCTTTTAGCCTTCCCTGGTGAGAACAATATTTGCTTTCTGATAGGCTGAATTTACATACTTTTTCTTTTTATGTGTGTGCATGCGTGTTATGATGAGAAGTTTTAAAACAAACGGAGTTATCCCCAGCTGCTAAGTTCTGACATGCACTTTAAATAAGTAAACCCAGGGATGCGGCAGGCTATGGAGGGAGGGAGAACAAAATTGGCTTACATGTTGCACTGATCACAGAATTATCATCTGCTATCACACAGTTTACCATTAGACCCAGCTGCTGCCAACCTGACCGGTGCATTTCTTCAAGCTAAGCTAACAAAGCACTTATTTGTTATCCAGGGAACTACCTCTAATAGACTTCCAGTGAAATAATATTTGCTTTCCAACCCTACTTTGAATCCCACTCACTTTGTTAAAAAGATTGCCTCTGGCTGTCTCCGCTGGTCTAATCTAATAGTTTCTAGTTTGTACAAGCAAAGCGCTTTCAGCCAACTATATAAATAACTTAAAGAGAAGAAGACACTTTTACAGCGCTCTGTGCCGGGTGCTATAGAACATGACAGATTAGTAAATGACGCCTCAGTGGAGCTCATCTGGGAACCTCTGTCAGTTGAATATGAGCAATTACAATATTGTATTTGGGCTGAAAGGGTTGTCTGTCTTCTTACAAAAAGGCTAACAAGAAAAATAATTCCTGTCTTACTTCTCCTGTGCATGAAACTGATCTAAGTGGCTCTAGCCCCTTTTCTCTTCCCCTCCCGTTCCGTCGCAGCAGCAGGAGGGGAGAGGGGGGGAAAGCGAGCAAGGAGAGAAGAGAGCTATTTTCTTTCTGTTTTCACTTTTGGTTTGAATTGAAAATGAAGAAAGAATAATATTAGGAGACGGGGCTCCCTGAGGTTTGAGAGGGGACGTTATATCATTATATCAAAGAGTACTTGCTGCCACCCGCCTCTTCTACTCCAGCAGTCCAGTGTGCTGCTTAAAGAGCGAGTGCCCCACGCCTGTTGGAGCAGCTCCATTTATCTCAGCTCACCTGCTAAGATCACCAAGGGCCTAGAGTTTCAAAGAGTTGCCCAGGGTTTACCCGTGCTATTCTCACTCTTGTTTTTTTTTAAATAGAAATGCTGAGGCTGAGCGTCGTGCGACTGAAAATACACCATACAAGCTGTGACTTCCAAAGGAAAAACTTTCATGTCCCGTTGAAATTTCCTTGAGGCTCTTTTGAAACTGCCTGTAGGACTAGAGGGCAGATACCACATGTGCTCCTCTGGGATCAGTGAAGTTACACCAAGGAATCTGCCTTTGTGATAGTTTGATGTGGGATTTTGCAAACATCTACAGCCAAAGCCATATCTTTTTTTTTTTTTCTTTTTCTCTTTTTTCTTTCTTTTTTTTTTTTTTCTGAAGAACCACCCCAGTACCAGGAATTTCTTCTGTTTTCATCTTTTTCTCACCACAGCCAGTTACTGTGGCTCTTTTCAGGCCTGTGAGTAATTGCATGCAACTGCTAGCACACGAATGTACACCAGCAGAAAATCATGCTCCTGTTAAATGAGGTCCTCCTGCTACAGAGAGGAAACCAGTGTCATTCCACCTCCATCCTGCTATTAAAGCAGTGCGTGCCAAGGCCGATGCCGCCCTGAGGCTGACGCGGGGCTCAGATACACGGGCTGTGTCTGCCGTTATACGGGGACGGCTGGAACAAGGTGAAGCCACAAAGGTCTGGGCATTAAACCACTCACTGCTATGGCAAACAGGCCCTGGCATTCCTGGGCTGGAAATTACTTTCTGAGGCCCAGTAGCTACTCTGGAAGAACACAGAGCCATGATGAGAAGTGACCAAGAAACTGCCATTCACTGAAGGTAAGTCATGATCCCTGGGGGGGAAATAGGGGCAAAACATCACATTTCAGTTGGGATAATTCCCAGGAATAATATAATCTAAAAACTGGACAAAAATCTCCACCTAGAACGAAACCGAAGCAACGTTAATTCTGCCATTCAGATCTAAAATCTGCCTTTGGTTCTGCTCGTGCTGCTACACCTGGTGACAGTGTGGACTGTGCGCTGGCAGCACTGGGCAGAATCTGACCCACAGGTTTCCCCCCCACTAGATAACCGTGCTGTACTAATGCTGCAAATACAGCTGAGAACAGATACATGAAACCGAGATCATTTCAAGCAAATCAACCAGTTTTCATCCTGAAACATATATGATGCCACAGGCCCCATTCACGGCTCATGGATGAGACTGCAACCCCGTGAGATCAGAGGTGCAGCGATCAGTTACAAATTGCCAGCTCCTGGCACTTGGGAGGTGTTTAACAGGATTTTGATATCTGATTTCCTCCTCATTTTGCTTTGTTTGATCCCAGTTGATTTAATCACAGATTATCTTTTGCCAGATAGAAAGTACCTGTGCAATGAAACAGCAGTACCGAATGTTACATTACCTCCTGAAAAATAAGGCCTGGATGGAAAATTAAAGAACATGTCAGGAGAGATGGCTGGAACGAATAGGCCAGCAGTTCTGAATCAAAGCGCCTGGGCTCCATTCACAGATTTGGCCACCAAGTTAGTGTTTGATCTTGGACATGATATTTCATCTCTCTTTGGTCTGTTTAAACCGTGAGCTCCGTGGGGCAGGGCTCATCACTCTGTGGCTGTATTATGCAGAACGTGGAAAATATTTGTCTTTTAGATTGCATTTGGCTTTGCATTTAAAAAAAGGAGTGCAACCTCTTCCTTTGATATGAAAAAGTACAAAATGTCTTCCCCAGGTTTTCAGAACATGGTCACTCACATCTTCAGTTCTAAAAATCAGAGCTGGTAAGTCTTTGTGTTTTCAAAATGCTGATTTCAATCTTGAGTACTTTTATTTCAGCCTTGGGCACCATATTCTCAAATGTAGGTGAATGCAGTTTTTAAAACTCTGAAAAACACATTTTAGAAAGGAAAGTTTGTGGGAAGTCGCCCTGTTCCTGTGGGAGGTAAAAAAGGCAGAATTTGGCAGCCTCGGCAGATTGAGGATTGTGCTGAAGGGATCAATCTGTTTCAGACTGGATGCCTTAAACACTTTGCGGTTACTGGAGCGGAGCACTGGCAGCAGGATAGGGACTGCCAGGGCTCAGCAACGACAACGCAACGTCCGATGGGCTCATGAGCGCGGTGCCAGCAGTGCCACAAGCCAGGGCAGGGGCAGCATCTCAGTTTCCTGGGCACATTGTTCCCATGAAGCCTTCATAAAATGAGCGGTTAGATCCACAGACTGCTACAGGGTTGAGCAGAGCCAGATCTTGTACTTATTAAGCAGAAATTGTCTTCTAGCTGTACCTAGTCACAGGGATCCACAGAGATCCAGCGATGCCTGTGTCCACTCATTTTGGTTAGCGTTACACTCCTAAATACATTTATGGATCTGGGCCTCTGACCACTGGCGTCTGTGCAATGACATAATATCTTTCCTGCATCTTGTCTTTTCCTAGACTACAAAAATTGAGGAAAAGCATTCCCCCACCGTTCCCCAGTTTTCCCAGTTCTCAGCAGGGAGAGGTGCCCCTCTGAGCTTTCGTCTGAGTATCTCCCATTACGGCAAGGCCAGCCGCTTGCCCGCCCGAAGCTCAGCCCACGCACCGCTCCTTGGAGGACCAGCCATGGAACCCTTCAGCCTGTAAGACCTGTATTTCTCAAACTCAGGGTGGGATGAAAATCAGTGTCTATATATCTTTCACATCCTTAATTGTAAAGTTGTTAACCTTGCATTTAGTGCTTGAATACTCCTGTGATGGGCACTAGAGATAAACCTCTGAGAGCCAGACATTGAAATAACATTGTGAACATTTTTTTTAACCCAGAGTGCTATTATTGACAGGGTGTCAGCTGCTGATGAAGGGCCCTGAAATATTTTATGGGATGTGACAGCTAATAAAACAGGTTGTTGTTTTTAATTGTTTGGCAGGTAGCAGTGAATTGTGAACAGATGTGAACCGGGTGCAGAGGAGTCTGTAGGTTTCCCTGAATTTCTTCCGTGTTTCACTGCCACCACCAACACTGAACATTAAAAATATTAGTCTCCTAATTTTCACCCTGTGCCTTGCTGCTTTGGCCATGTTCGAAAATTGCACCATGGAACCAAAAGTGCTCTGCAAAATTCCTGGGTCCCAGGGCGTTCTTTACGGAACAAGTCATCTTTTTCCACACAAAGTTTTGCGAATCGTCCTGTCGCAGTTGATCTGCCAGTTGCACAGATGGTGTGCCTCTGCTGCACTGAAGACCACTCAAAACCATCCTGAGACCTACGTCCTTATGAGACTGCCCAAGCTAAAAAGCATCTGTATTGCACTGTGGACGAGCACGCACGCTGCATGGCAAGAGGGGAAATCTGGGTCTTTACATCCCGCTGTGCAAAGCTGTGCTTTCCAGAGCTGCTTTGGGTACAAAACTTATTCTCGGTTTCAGCCCGGTGCCTTGGCTCCTTCAGCCTGCTGCATAATTAGCTCCTAACACTTTCCATAGCGCAATGTACTTTTGGGAGGCTCCAAAGAGCTTATTATATCTCTGTTTAAGAGACCCAGAGGGACTGTGCAGGGCTTGCATTGTCTGAAATGAAAGATGTCTCATCAGGTTACACCTTTTAGCTCCTATCTGTATAAGCATGCTGATAAGTGGTGCTTTTTCTTCCTCCATCCCCCCACTCCCTTTCTCTCTACTATAATCTTTGCCAGATCTAGTCAAAGCAGAATAGCTGCAGGGGATTCATTAATCCTAGTCTGGAGCTAACCACCACCACCACCACCAAATCATAAAAATAAAAATTTAAAGCACCTCAGTCTATTATTCATATACTCTCTGTCCAGCCTTTTCTTCCTGCTCCCAGGGAACGTTCCCCTGCGCTGGGACCCCTCCAGTCGCTCCATCCTCTCCCTGATCTTCTGTTAAACAGTTATCAATTCCCGCGGGAGACTTGGGATAAAATGACACTCCTCCCATGTGCCAAAAGCTGCCAGGGTTGTGTACACTGGCACAAGTACAACAGAAACTAAGCCTTGGCCTCAAGCAATGTAACACCCAGATAAACAAGTCTGCCAGAAAGAGGCCGGGCTGAGGCTCTGCGCTCGCAGCACTGCGGGAGAGGCCGATCCAAACACTCGTGAGCTGCAGATAGCTGCAAGACAGGGTGTATCCAGGAAACCCAGGCTGCTCCGTGGTGTTACATCCCTCCTGGCAGCAGGCCAGCGCATCCCCCACGGCCGCCCTCCCCAAGCCACGCTTGCCAGCCAAAGAGGTGTTCCCAAATAACGCAGAGCAAAAGACACCGGCAGCGCCTCGCTGCAGACCCGGGCAGGGGAATCCTCCCGCTCTGTTGCCTCAATGTATTTGGCCGCGGGAACATGCTCAAGGTGGGGAGAGGGGAATCGCTGGCTTGCCCAAAGCCTCGGCTGAAGGTTTGACATGACTGGGTGCACCCTGGGGATGGTGGAAGCAGACCCCAGCTCTGCCCACAGTTCGGGTGCAAGACTGAAAGAACAGCAAAAAATCTGTTCTCTCCCTACAACCTGAGAGTATTTCTACCTTTCTTAGCGTAGGGCTCCAGCAGCACTGCCTGCCTCCTGCCGCAAAGCCTCTCTCCTGCTCCTGAGCACTGACACCAGGCAGGAAAGCCCCTTCTTCAAGGGGAGCAAGCGGAAGAGATCTGGGCTGGCAGAGCATCCTCCGGAGGAGGAACGGGCTCTTTGTGTTCAAACCAAGGAGATGGCCTCTCTGCAGGTGATTTGGATGCTCTCCTAGTCCCTGTCTCCTGATTTACCCACTGTAAAACGAATTGGTTTTGAGAAGAATTGTGATTAGTAGATGCCTGAGCACTGGACCTCTTCCTGCTTCTACCAATGGGAGCAGGCAGGGTCAGAAGATGTCCCCCATCTTCTCCCCATCCTTCACTGAGGCGTTCAAGCTGCTATCCCTTTGTCTTTCCCCAGCCTTTGGAAAGACTTGCAAGGATCCTGTGCCCAAGGAATGAAGATCACAAGGCCTCCACAAGCGACAGGCACTCTCCAACACCAGTCGTCCCCCCAAGCCTACCCGGGGAGCCTGCAGCCACCCATCGAGGGCAGTTTTGCTTGTTCAGGGAGGGGAGGCTGGGCTGGGCTGCGCCGAAATCCCACCTTCCACCTGCGCATGGGTGCAACTTGGGCCACAGAGCGGCTTGCATATTACACACAGCCCAAAAGTGGCTGCCGCTGTGCACTGTCGGGTTGTACGTCATTAGGATTTAGATGGATTACAGGTGTAATGAGGACAGGCTGCCCTAGGCACCCACTCCTGCCTTTCATGTGCTACAGAGAGCTGCAGAGAGTCCGGATGGGCCATGAGCTTCACCAACACCATCACCTGCCCCTCTCGCCCAAACGTACCGATGGTGGGGAGTGGTGAAGACGATGCCCTGGAAGGTGGCTCTGTTAATATCAAGACACCCTTTGAAATCAGGGTTGTCCTCTCCTACCATCAGAATTGATCTGCTTTATGGAAAGCCATGAACAGCGATGAGCTTGCAAGGCTCTGTCTGGAGATAACCTCTGCGACTGAGGAATGCACAGAGCAGAGGGTGTTTGCTAGCTAAACTGGACTGCCTTCAGTGAGGAGCGACAGTGCGCCCCGTTAAAAATAATCAGTGTAGAGAGGTATATGCAAACAGCAAAGACCAATTTTATTTGCAGTAAAGAGACTGGCAATCTCAACGTGACCCAGAAGTACGGGCCATATGGTGCCTTGTACACCACGTATATTAAAGGGAATCATTTTGCAAAAGTCTGCAAGTCTCTGTTCGTAGCCCCCATTGCAGAAAACTGCAGTTTCATTATGAAGCCTATCAATCAGCAACACATGGTGACTGGAAATCACCAGGCTGGTGTTTTTGTAAAGTTTTTTCTTATACCTTCAAACTGGAGAGGATGCCCAAGTACTAAGCTGGGAAGGGCACTTTAAATCAGAAAGAATGGTACACACCAGCTTGGCTCCATTTTGGGGGATTTAGGATTGATGAATGACTCAGGAAAAAAGTTTCTGCAAAATTAGACTCTGATTTCATCAGCAGAGGGACAGAACACCATCAGCTCTGCCGCTGACTCTGGCTGGAGCAATCAAATGCTGCAGATATGAGACGGAGGCGAGCTGCTGTGAAACTGAGGGATAATTGATACCTAATAAGTTTAAGTGCTATCAGTGGTATTGTTAAATATAGTTAAATGCAGTTTATCCACCTCTAATTCAGTATTGATCCACTTCTCCTGTACACCAAGGAGGCTGAGTGTACTTGGTTTTTAGTGCATCACTGCGGCATCACTAACTGCCCTGGAACCAGTGGTACCTTTTGGAAACTGTGGTTGACCTCAGCGATATCCACTCCGATTAGCTTAATGCAAGTCCTGTGATAACTACGGTTTCATTAGTAAAGCTCCAGCTCCGTGAGTCATGCAACCATGTGAAGAACTGTTTTTCTCCTTGTTTCTTTAAACATTTATAACCTCCAGCATGACACTGAAACAGGCTCAAAAATCCGAGCCCTAAAATCTCAGGACCTAAAATTCAAATCAAAAGGCTTCGACAATTATTATTCTCTAAACCTACAAGCTTTCAACGAAACTCATTGCCTTTTTGCAGCCTGACTCACACAACCCGATTGCCCGAGGCTGGCAGTATTGCTTCCTCCTCCCTCCCCAGCGCGGCGGTCGGCTCTTGGACGTGGAGCGGAGAAGAGGCGTCGAAGCTGCGGCGGGGGCGCAGGGGCTGAGCCGCACCGCTCACCGCTCGCCAGCCCCCAGCACCGCCCGCAGCCCCGGCGCCGGTGAGGGTGCAGTTTAAAGCCGGACCAGGCAGCGCAGGGGATTACTCATTACAAATAGCTTGCAGTTTCCACTGCCAGGGCTTTATCTGTCAGTTCGCCACGGGAGCAGAGAAGAGCCGGCTTCACGTTGGCAATGGACCGAGCTGTCCCTGTTTCTCCTCTGTGCGCTTTGAAGCACCAGTCGTGGTAACCCCTCGATGCAGACTCTGTCGGGGGAACGTGTCAGACCGGTCGGGCTGCAGAGACCTCCTCAAAGGACAGCATCATGGTCGTGGCTTCGTGCCCAATTCTGGGCTCCCCAGTACAAGAGAGATGAGGAACTACTGGAGAGAGCCCAGCGGAGGGTACAAAGATGATGAGGGGACTGGAGCATCTCTCTTATGAGGAAAAGCTGAGAGCTGGGCCTGTTTAGCCTAGAGAAGAGAAGACTGAGAGGGGATCTTGTCAATGTATACAAATATCTCAAGGGTGGGTGTCAAGAGGACGGGGCCAGACTCTTCTCAGTGGTGCCCAGCGACAGGACACGAGGCAATGGGCACAAACTGGAACACAAGAAGTTCCATTTGTGAGGGTGACAGAACCCTGGCACAGGCTGCCCAGGGAGGGTGTGGAGTCTCCTTCTCCGGAGAGATTCAAAACCCACCTGGATGCGGCCCCGCGCAGCCTGCGCTGGGTGACCCTGCTCTGGCAGGGGCTGGGGTGGATGATCTCCAGAGGTCCCTTCCGACCTCATCCATTCTGTGATTCTGTGATACGCTCGCACCTTCCTGGCTTCACTTTGGACACCAGGGTGGAGAGAGGGCAGCAAATATGCAAGGGATCAATCCTGCAGCATGCCAAACACCCTCCTCTTCCCGCTGGCTCCCACTCTCAGCACCTTGCAGGATCAGGCCCTTTCTTATGAACTGGCAAGTCATTATCGTCTTTCCCTGTTTGGCATTTAACGTCTCTTGGCAAAAGATTAATGAATTGACTGGCTTTCAACAGGTTTTATGAAGCAAGACAGGAGCATGCCAGCACAGACAGAATATTAAACGCGTTCAGCAGGGAAGCCTCGCATGCCTGTTGTGTGTCTGTGCAGCCAGTGTGTGTGTGTAGGCACGAAGGGCTCCGAGGGAACCGTTGGCTCGGGATGGCAAGCAAGGGGGAAAATTGCAATAAAAGCAACATGTGGCCTTTAGCTTACTGCCTTACCTCAGATGAACCTTCGTTAAAACTGCTCAGAGCCTGCTGATTTCACACTAACCCCGCCACACACACCCCATGAAGATGATCGTTGTATACATTCACATGACGGAAACATATGATTTAGGGATTGGGAGATTTAAAGCATCATTCATACTTCTGCAGTTATTTCACCCCATTGTAAGTGCCCTCCCAGCCATGCCATCGGCATTGGGGTGCACGGGCTCGCTTTGTCACCTGCTGCAGCAGGCAGCAGGCAGCAGGCAGCAGGCAGAGCTGCCTGCACAGGCAAGGGGAGAGTGAACAGCGAGAGGTGCCTGGCTGATTTATAGAGGAATAATTCAGCCAAAGAATTCTGGTGACTTCAGAAACCACCGGAGCAGAGACCTCCCAAAACCAAATTTCATGCCATGTAACGTGTCTTTTGGTTGTTTTGTTTTTAAAATATATGGATTGAGTGTTGATTTAGGTCTTTAAAACAAATGAACCGTTTTATTCAAGTAATAGCTGTGTTAGCAGTGACTGAAACTATTGCAGTGCTCATTTGCACGCGAGGGTAAAGTAATAGAATTTCAGGCCTGATGAGATCAAGCCAAAATGCTCCTGAGTGTTAGAGAAATTTCAGCCCTGGACCTACTTTGAACTCCACAACTCACATCCCAGACCCAGATTTTTAATACTCTTTAGTAATTGGAAATATGCTTCCAAAAGCACATCTGCTTTTGGAAAGTTTAAAGGCAGAAAGCCACAGCCTGTTGTTCTGATGTTAGAAGGTCTTGACTCTGCGAGGTGCTAAGAGGTGTGAGGAATTTCTGATTCCCATGGATGTGAATGGGAAATAAATTTAGTCAGCATCTCACAGGTTTAGACTTATTAAGACAATCGGAATGATGTGATGGTTTGCTAATTGTTGCCTCTCCCCATATAATAGTGCATGGTAACTTTTTGAATAGAAGTTAACAGCGCCAGATCCCCAGCTGGAGTCAGCCAGACTAGATCCAGGGGAAACTAAGGGGGAGACTTTATACGATGTCTCTAAGGCCATGTGGGATTTGTAAACCTCTCTGGATCCTTGGCCTAGTCCTGAAATATCTGCTCAAAGTAACCAAGAAAAGCAGTTCACAGTTAGGAGCTCCTTCGGAAAACACCTAGGGGAACCCACAGACCAGCAAAGGCAATAGCCGCTGCTCTAAGAGGGGTACCAGCAGGCGCAGGAGCTGTCCTGACGCTTGGGATAACCTGTACGAGTTGGCTGTCGCAATGTTGGGACGGTGTGCTGTGGGTTCACGGTGTGACACGCAGCCCTTCTCCTCGCACACCCTTTGCCCCAGGGCTTGCACGGGCATCGCTGGCCGGCAGAGCAACGCTGCCTTTCTCCAGCTGCTGCACGGGCAGAGCCTTAGCAGCTCGACGGGGATCTGCCAGCTTAGAATAACATCAGCTCTCTTATCCGGCACAGACAGACAAGAGAGAAACGGCAGAGATCTCATCCCATGTCCTTCCTTAACAGACTGTGTGGAGATTTATGACACATGGCACATTACGCAGGTAACCATTTCCACTCACATTTACTGCACGGAGAAGTTATCACACACCCCCACTCCTGCCAGCAACCCGTACGACAGGGAGAGTAGAGGAGATCCTTTTCAGGCGACAACACTCGGTGCTAAAAATTAGAGCCATCCTATTTCTTTTGGTATTAATAATAAAGTGTGCCAGTACGAACTGGAGCTGGACTTGCAGGAGTCCTTCCTACCCGGCTCTGCCCCTGAGGCCAGCTGCACGGTACTGCACCCAGCATAAACGCAGTCAGCACTGCGGATCCTCCTTGGCAGTCTCAGGGATAGCTGTAAGTTGATGCAGAGGCTAAAAGACACTTTTTCCCTCCACATGGGTTGTGCTGGAATGAGACTGTATCATTACATGAGGGTCTCCCCCCTCCCTCTTTGCAGACAGGTACGGGTATGCAGGCTGCCACATGGGTATTCAAATGATACATATACATACAAACCATTATGTTCCCTTGCACAGGGTTCATCTGACAGTCATTTTGCAAGCAGTTTTCTTTGATACGACATCATGATCAGCATGTTCTAACTGGAACAGTGACATCGTTCCACACCTTGAACCACCCACATGTATATCACCACAGCCTCACCAGATGCAATATCCTTGTATAGGCAGCAGTTTCCCAGGAGAAAAAAAAAAAAAACTGACTGAACCTACTTAGGGAGCTTGCAACACCATGTTTTCTATTGTGTCTTTGACGTTTTCTGCCATTAGTGCTGTGGCCATGAAGTGAAGCCTTTAATGGCACAGAAGTAATGAATACAAGGCATGCTAGGCAGGCATTGCGACAAACTTCCACCAGCGACAAGTATGAACGACACGAGTTACAGCTTTTGTAATGTCCCATTTTTCCAGGTACCAATTCCTCACAGTCATCCTAAACCTGTATTTTTTACATATACGCATTTAAGACTGCATTAGTGCAGCAGTAGTTTTCATGCTGACACCTGCACTGGGGTACACTTACACACGTACAATCTTTTGAGAATTCGGATTAAGCTTTTGTCTTCTAGAGTTTTGAGTTCAGAGAGCTTTCCATGCTCAGAAATAGAAGACAATCACGATGCATATTTAATTGCAGCTTGGGTTATTTATTTATTTACTTATTTTTCATCAGTATGCTTCCTGGAGGCTCTGTACCAGAAGGACTGGCGCTCAGAGCTTGCACACGCCAGCAGGTGATGACGACCACATTGCTCCGTAACATCAAAGCACTCTTTCAATCCCCAGGAAGATTGAGTTCTCTGCGCAGGGGGGGAAACGTGCAGGTATTTTATTTATATTTATATTTATTCCCATGAATAATCCTCTCCATGCATTTTGGGCGGGCAAATGATGGGGCAAACACACTGCTTCACATCGCCTGCCTTCAAAAATATTCACTTCGTACGCCACCATCCACTCTGCGTGAACCGTGTGTGAGTGCCGGCGCTGTCGTGCAGGTCTGGTGGATGCTGTGGTCCCAGCAAGCCACCCGTGCTCCCTGCCACTGTGCTTCGTGCCTGACCTCTGAACCGGGCGGGCTGCCTGGTGCTCACCGCCGCTGAGAACGCACAGGTGTCACTACGCAACAAGTGAAATGGGTATTTATTTGCCAAGCAGAAGCAGAGGGGGAAGAGATGTAATTCCCCAGTTTACACACGCACACATCTGCAGTGTGTCAATGTTTCAAAAGCACAGTTTAAGGGCACATGTGATCTCTGCTGCAAAATGAATGGCTGTTCTCAGCCAAGAAGGCTAAGCAAACCTGCACGAGTGACAGATTTATATGTCATTGCATTAACGGATAAACCAACAGTTTAAATACAGTTTACTTACTTTACGTGGAGCAGTTCTATACCCTGGTTCACACCCATCCACGCAGGGTTAACTGACTAATAGTAAACGAGATCTCTGCAGTGCACGCATTCACAGCCTCACCTATAGCACACCAGACTCGCTTTGTTACCAAGTTGGGCTGTGAAACTCTCACTGTCTGTAGCTTTCCATCCCTATCAACCCCCCCACCTGACAGAAGTACCCTGGGCATGCCCCACACCCCATCTCCCATCCGATCTTGCAGCCTTCACGCTTGTGAGATAACAACAGCTGTCAGCAGATATCGCCCCAACAGCCTGTTTTGTCTTAGGAAGAGTCACGGTCACCAGCCGCCCCAGGAAAGAGGCAGGGAACCATCTCAGGCAAGGAGAGCTTCTTCCTCAGCCACGCCAGCTCCGTGTAGCATCCTCAACGAAAAGGGTTGCTTACTGTTCAAGTACGCTGCTTATAAAAGAGAGGATACTTGCAGTTGTGAAGTTTCCACAGATAAGTCGACTCACTCTACTCCCTGCTGAAATGTAAATGATCATCCTGAAAGATGCTGTAAAACCTCTGTGCAAAGCAAGATCTGAGACAATTTCTAAAGTTTCTGAGAAACCAAACTAACCCTAGGGTGGGGAGGGGATTGTAGCCGAAGGACTTGTTGGACTAATTTCAAGAGTATTCCTTGAAAACACAAAAAGGAGCTGGAGTGTACGAGTGTGTGTGTACACATACATATACATCTCTTTCCTTTCCTTCCAACAGCTTTTCCTGCTCATCCTCTCCCTTAATTGAGATTTTTTAGCTCCAACAGTGGATCACAGCAGTAATTATTTTCTTGATCTCTTGCCACACACTCTCTTTCATCTAAACTATTTCACCCACTCACTTTTGTGCAACTAAATGAGACACAGCAAACACGTGAGTAGTGCATTCACGCAGCAGAGGGAATGGGAGAATTCAAATCGGGGCAGCAGGGCCGTCTCCAGGCTTGCAGGACTCCATGGAAAGTGCCTTTTGGGCCTTACACAGTTTCTTCTCCAATTGTAATTTATTTTTCCCCTGTTCAAAAGCCTGTGTTTCCAACCCTCATCCTGCCAGAACTCTTCATGGCACTTAGAAATGAACCCAGATACTCTGTTCAAATTACCGGGAGAAGATCAGAAGAACTCCTGACCTCTGGAGTTTGATATAGACATCTCCTGGCATTTTTCTTGCTTCTTTAACCTAAACAATCTGTCCAAAATAACTGCCATTGATTCATTTCTGTTTTCAGCAATACAGAGGTTTGGTTCTTTCTGGTGGAAAAATGTTTTGTCAGAAATATTTTGACTTTATTTCCAAACTGTGAAGTGTCTGCTAGTTCCTTTCTGTGATTATTATGCATTTTCTACGTGTCAGGGAGAATGCTGAAATGAAAGGGATGCACTGCTCTTGGCAAACCTGATCTTCTTTCCCCATTGTTTCTTTTCCATAGCTGAGGGAGGAATATATCATTTTGTTCAACAAGGGAAAACTCCTGCTATTTTCAGTGCTGTGAACGCCGGGAGTTCGATGACATGCAATCACTGTTCTTGCCAATGCAACGGGACACCAGTTCAGCTGTATTTTTGGCTCAGTCCTGTGCTTTCTAGGAACCACTTCACAGCACCACCACCACCGATGAGGAGTACGAGGGAAGGGGGCAGAAGCCTCCTCTTGCAACACCCTCTCCCTTTTTTACAACTGCACTGAAGCTGACTTTTGAAAAAGCAATGAAACAGCAGACAAAACTTCAGGGAGTGCATTACCAACGCGCACCGAGGAACTGCAAACGTCCTTCCTACGGGGGGTTGTTGCGGAGATCCTCTTCGTGCTGCGCTTCAGCTCCCTGGCTTTGCTCGTGCATGCTGAAGTTGGCACCGTGGTTCTCCAGCTACTGGCACCTGTGCATGCTAACACTTGTGCTTGTTCTCGGAGCAGTTTAACACCTGCAGTGTGCTCAGACATCACCACTTGCCCTTTCAAAACCCCTCTAGGGGTCATCTGCAGTTGTTAAATGTTTTTCTTCCTCCGTTCCACTTTGTGTCCCCTGTGAGTGGTAATGACAGAAGCCAGAATTTAGTTCTAGCCTTTGATATTCATAGCGTCTGCTTTTCAGCTGTGGCGTTCTTAAATGTGAATGATAGCAATGGAAACGTCCAGCTCCACAAAGCTGCTACCAGACTTCACGAGCAGCAACGCTATGAAAATTTGGGAAGTTTTCACCAGCAGCAGTCCTTTAATGGCCGTCACCGAATACTGCCTGCAATGAGAAAGCAACAGGTCTCAGACTTGGTGTTAGGCTGACGGCTGTTAACATCTTCCTCTTTATCTGGAGGTTTTTTTGCTCTCTTGGAAAAAAACTCCACGCTGAATAAGTGCACATTAAAAAAAATATAAAAAATCAGAGGATGAAAATGCCTTCAACTTCATACACACATGGTTAAAAGTGTCAGTCATGGACTCAGGAGTTGTCACTCTTGACATTCTTCTGGATGATCTTTTCGTTCCCTTTATTTTATTCAATAATAAGCTTGTTCACGTGGAGTCCACAGGAAAATTAAGCCTGGGAATTTAAGGACTCTCAGGGAATGCTGTGGGAGGGAATTTAAGGTAGGCTGCTTAAGCCACAATTGACTAGTGAACTCAGAATGTTTCAAATTTTCTTTAATATCATAAATTGACTTTTCTAGAATCGTAAACCGCAGATCAGACCGTACTGGCAGGCGTGCCATGGGCAGTGCTGACAACCTGGGCAGCTGAGAGAGCTTGCAGAAACTGCTGCCTGCAAATGACTGAGGTTCCATAGCAAAACCGAGCGAAGATCCAGACTCACGACCAGCGCTGGCCTCCTGGCATGGCTAAAGTAACGTAACTGCCCTTCAGTGGTGTGACACTGTTACTGAACAGGTTATTAAGCAAAAAGGGAAATTAGCTCTACTACTAAAAAGCTTTTTTGTGATGATAGAACCATTTTGTACATTAGTATTACTTTGCTGGGAAAGTAAACCACCTTCCTTAGCAATA
The DNA here is from genome assembly GCA_009819775.1 of Phoenicopterus ruber ruber. Classification (NCBI taxonomy): domain Eukaryota; kingdom Metazoa; phylum Chordata; class Aves; order Phoenicopteriformes; family Phoenicopteridae; genus Phoenicopterus; species Phoenicopterus ruber. Next base: position 6,455,765 of record CM020230.1, read on the forward strand.
AAAGCCCACCAGTAGCAAGACTGAGCAAATCTAAGAGGCGAGAGGCAATGGTTATTTCACCCTGTGTGGTTCTCCCACTTCCAGATCCAGCTCCTTGACACCAGCGCGGGTGTCAAACTCCCCGGTACACGCGCAGGAAGGCAGCAAAACAAGAGACTGTTTCTCAAGCTGCAGAAAAAATGTTTGCAGTGTTTCTAAAAAAATATCTCTAAATATGGAGTTTCTCGGGATGAATTAAACTGTTCCAGAGCCACGGTAGCCCAGGTGATCCTTTGCAAAACTGTTCACTGAAAAAAATCATCACCTGCCCCACACATTGAGGTGCAAAAGCAGGCAGAAGGACTTACCCCGCTGAAAAAAACCCATCTTTCCTGAGTGCATATGCTTACCCCGAGTTGAAGCCATCTGTTCAGAAGAGTGTGTCATCTTACAGCGCGCGAGCGAGTCTGTGTATATAGGAACGTGTGTTTTTCGCTCCCTGACCTAGAATCGTGCTGTTATATAAACCCTGGGATTATCAATAACCTCACATTACAAACCAGCTCCTGTTCAACTCATTAAAGGATTGTGTCTCTGCCTGTTCTGACTCATTTAGCCTCTTTGGCATTCTTTCTGTTAATGAAGATAGCAATTCATTACTCTGCACTAGTTGAAACACCCAGAGGTTAACTCAGTTTTCCCTTTTGAAACGACTCTTTTACAACGGTATTGCAGCAGTTCCTTCTGCCCTGGCAAAACAGGCGTCAGACCAGCCAGCAGCAAGATATTCCAACCTCAAATACTTGCTTCTGAAATTACGGCTAGATGTATCCGAAGTACCCAGACCTGGATTAAACCAGCAAACTTCCACCACTCTCGGCCCAAGCTCAGTTCCCTCGCTTTATCACGTACGACATTACATCACCACCTTGCAATGAAACATATAATCAAAAACCCAGAAGCCGACTCTCTCTGGGGGTTTTGGAAGAACCAGTTTTTAGGGAGAAGAAGCTGAGATGTGACCTTGTTTCTTTAAGCTTTTGCCATATTGAGCAAAACAAATCATCTGTATGTAGGTTCATAACACTGTCCTTTTTTCTCTTTAACCAGCTCTACAATTTGACCAGGCTAATGGGATCAGCAAAAATTCTGCACAAATTCTTCCTTGGAAATCCAGGAATTTGCTGTTCTGGTTCCTCTGGCTCTCGGCTCTTGTGCAACCTGCTGTCTTGCATAGAGCCATGTTTTCCTCCCAGCAACTCATCCTACACAATCCGCTGCAATGCTGGAAGTCTGCTTTACACACTGAAAAGCTCCTGTCATTTCTTATCTTTTTTTCTTAATGGTCTTAGTGGGCTTTGACTCTAAACCCAAAGAAATCAGCCAGACTTGAAGGTGTAAAATCACTCAGTGTTGGCCAGTGCCCCATGAGTTTAAATCCCAAGGCAGCCAGGATTTAAAGATGCTTCCAGTCCAAAAGGGATGTCTCGGTATGGCCAGTATCACCCAAAAACATACTGGAGATAGTTCTGAGGGAAAAGTATTTTACTGGCTGAATAAGGATCATTCTAAACAGGTGAATTTCCACTTTGTAAAGGAACAACCTGGACAAAACCAGAGCAAAGAAACAAGAACTAAACCAAATCCTCCAGAAATCACCCAAGGTTAGAAGGCACCGTGGCTGGAACTTAAGCAAAACAAAACAATGGGGAAAAAAATGCAAAAATAGAAGAGGAGAAACAAGAAGAAATGAAAAATACGGGGCAGGGTTTTTTTGGTTTTGTTTTTTTTTTTTTAACAAAGCTACAGGACTGCAGGCAAAACCAAGGAAAATTATGTTGCTCTTCCTGTGGAAAAATTATGAAATTCAGATTGAGAGAGTGTTCTGATCCGTCTGAGGTTGGCATTTTAATGGGGCTGGCTTCTCCAAGGCAGCCTATTACAGCCCCATTCAATAGTTCTAACCATTGTGGAAAAATGCCATGTGCCAACAGCTATTTTCCACAATTTTCTTCAGAAAATCTGAAAGAAATGCAGAAAATTGATTTGCAGCCCTGGCAGAGAGATAGAGAAACAGTAGCACAAGGCTGCAGGCCAGTAATTTATGCTTCGAATGTCACTGAGTGCTTTGCCTATAATTTCAAGGGAGAATGATAATAATTAAAAGCACAAACTCTCCAGTCGTTTCTTACGAGGAAAAAAGCTGAATGTAGTAAGTGTAGGGATTTCTTTAAGTGCTTAACTTTTCCAGTGGAGTTTCAAAAATTAAATATAGTAATAATATCTGTCATCCAAAATTATCCCATCGAGCTTTCCAATGTAGACAGGGGAAGCACTTCAGCCACCACTAAAATGCAGCCACTGCTTGGATGAAACGTGGCAGCTGTCTGACAGCAGGCAGCCCTCCCCGGCCCCTTCAGCCCGCGGCCCAGCGGCCGACTGCTCCCCTGGGACGCGCAGGAGCTGCCAGTGCTGCCACTGGGAGGGCTCGGCCACTCCAGCGTGTCCCTGCCCAGCACCGTGAAGGGTGGTGGAGAGACACCTGAGGCAGAGATGAATGAAGGTCCCGCACCGTGAATAGCCAAGTGGACGAGACAACTTGTATCCAGACTTGCTCATTTGGATTGAGCCTGGGATCCCTTGCGCGGTGCCGTGTTGCACCATTAAGCGAGTTTTCCATGAGGAAGCAGTCTGTAGGAAATCTGAACGTACAGAGCCAGCACAGAGACAAGAATGCGAGGCAGAGTGTTATCAGAGCAACCAGCTCTATTTCTGGCTTAAAGTTCACGAGATGTACAAGATGACCTGTATACACAACGTTGGCTCCAACTTAATGCCAGCAGTGGTTACTTGGAGTGTATATTCACCATGCAGTGGTTACATACGGAGTACGTATTTGGGTCTACACCAAGCCTCTCCTGGGCTGGTTCTGTAGCTTGCTGGGATACTGATCGAATACCAGGTTCCAGTTCAACTCAGGTTGCAGGCTACTTGCTTAGCTGCAGAGAAACAGGGAAATAATCGCTGCAGCTAAAACCAGTCCTCTAATACCCTTCTTATCTACAGGTTCTTTGGCAGGGGATACAAGACCAAACCACAAACTACAGTTTGCCATAGCTGGATTTCCACAGGACTCTCCCATGGGAATCTCTGAATAAATGCCTGAATTCACCTCCATCCTGTGTTTGAATAAAACGAAGTGCACACGCTCCTGTGTGCGTGGCCCAGGAGGACGATTGTTCACCTTGCAAATACAATGTACTTTCCTATCAGTGGGAGCAGAAACCCAAACAGCAATTGAAATTGCAAAAGACACAAACAAGCCGTACGAGCATTGCCACTCACTCTTCGGTAAAGTTAACAGGAATTAAGCGTATGCACCTCAGAGCAAACTTTCTCTATTCTGCAAATAGGGATCATTTCCTCTACAAATTATTTCATTTGCCAATGGCTTTAATCTACACAGAAAAAAATGCACTTGGAACTTTCCACATCCATTCTGCCAACCATAGGGACATTTCTCAAGGCATTTACTACATCCACTGAGAAAAAAAAAAGACTTACAAGCAGTACTTTATATACTTCAGAAAACTAAAGGAATGGTCATATTTCAGTAGGTGATCTTAAATGGAGAGCAAAAACTAAATACTGTATTTATGAAAACAATAAAGTCAATAAATAGAAGAGAGAGCGAAGAAAAAATTCTGGGCTGAGGAGGTATTTCAATTCTATTTTTTCAGCAATGTGCCCACTCTATATTGAGACTATATTTTGTCTAGATTTTTTCAAAGTAAATCACAGAATCTTTATGGATACAGGCAATATCATTGCAGAGGTAAATGGCTTTCAGATATTAGCTTCTGACTGGGTAAACATTGACCATTTGATCATTGACCATTTGTCCACAAATCATAATATTTACTGAAATACAAAAGAGATGTTTGTATTGCTACATACAGTCACCTTTTTGCAGCAGAAAATCCTCCTGACAGTGTCTCATATTGATTATTAACAGGACTTGAACTAGGACAGAGTATAGTAAGTTTGTGTGTCAGTGCTGCCCCAACTGCTCTTTCTTCCTCCAGAATCTAAATCTTCATTAAAAATAATTTTATACCTTTTCTAATAGGTATAAGGTAAGGTATTCCTTTCATAGGAGGAAAAATTTGGAAAAGTAGTTGGTTGTGAATGATATAATCTATGCCTGAGTTTGAAGAGAGCCTGAAGAAAGGTATAAGTAACTAAGTCCTGTATTCATCTCAGTCAAGTATTAACTCATTTTACTTCTTAGCAACACATGTGAGAAAGCAGAGTGTGATCTCACTAACTGCCATGATAACTTGTTAGAAATTCCCACCAGAAACATTCAGAAGGAAAGTTATCCCCAACTTTGAAGTTCCCAGCAGCTTCCCTGGATACATTTAGCCTCATGGAAGGGTAACAGCAGCAAAAAAAACCCCAGAGGAATTCAAAGCCCATGGAAAAGGATATCTGAATCTCCCTTCTATGTGTTACCAGGGTGGTGGTGTGCTTTGCTGGACACACTAATCTCATCTCAAGTCATAAATATTTGGTAAAAAGTAGATGATCCTACCTAGGGCAAGGCCTTTTGCTCATTCTTGGAACTGGTACGCTCCTGAGAAGTGGCCCTTAGTACTAGTTTTCGATTGCACCAACACGATTGCACACGTTGCTGATTTAACTGAGGGCAGAATTTGACCCTCAAGCCTCATTAGCTCCACCCAATGTCAGAGATGCTTCGACCACTGGACCTATGTTCCAAGCCCTATTATGGTATGTTATCATATCATAAATATGTGATTAACGATTACTAAGCATCACTAATGAAAGGTTTTCTTGCTTTTTCTATTTATATTACTGCATATAATTTGAACCTTGGATAATTAAATGCTACATAAAATATTCCAATACTAGCGATCCTGGGAGCATCTTTTTGAACACTTGGCAACCTTGTAATGGTTTGTCATTAACAAGCACGCCCTAATGTGACATTCCACTTCAGCAGCCTCTCTGAGAAGGTCTTTTTTTTCCATTGCAGCAAGGAGATGAAGACTGAGTTATCCAGAAGAAGCAGGTGTTGCAGCGTTGCTCCCTGTGGAGGTTATTTCAATACCCAGACGTCATTAGCACTGAGATACAGTACGTTGTAGTACAGTAAATGCGTCACGTTGCACTGGCTTCCACGGTACTCTAGTGCATCCTGCCATGTATCATTGTGGGTTTCTGTCAGCAAAGGTTGTTTGAAAGGGAGGGACTAGTCTCCGTAAGCAGGAACAGCAGAGCAAAGAGGAAGACTGCAATCTTTTTTTCCCCCTTTTACAGACACTATCTTATTTGCACACACTTGGCATTGAAATAAAAGAAATATACAGCAAATTCAGCAATCGCTGGGTCCAGTTCAGTATAATTGTATAAACAGCAATATTAGCTGAAAAAACATGTAAGTAATACTGAGTTACATCGTATCTCACGGTGCACCAGTGCTCCAGTGGTCTCACCAGGGAAGGAATTAGCCCTCTTGTCACCTTGCCCTAATGATGCCATTTCTGAATAGGTAACATCAGGCCAGGGAGGAGGTGGATGGGACAAGGACATAGGTGTCTGTGCAACCTCCTTCTTGCTGTGTAGGAGATGCTACACTAATTCTGGGGACCCGCAAGTCCCGTAAGCTTCTTGTCTCCAGAAAACCTGCCCCAGTTTTACAGCACAGCTGCCCACCTTAGGATGACAGGATACTTCAGGTTCGAAAGGACCTCAGGAGGGTCTGCTGGATCAGACCAGGTTATCGAGGGCTTTATCCAGTCTTGTCTTGAAAACCTCCACGATGGAGACAGCACAGCTGCCCTGGGCAACCTGCTCCACTGCCAGTCTGTCTCCTGGAGGAAGGTGTCCCGGTGGAGGCCCCTTGTTGCGGCGCCGTAAGCATGCAGAGCAAGTAGAAATTACACTCCGAGTGAGTACAAAGTGATGTAGCGAGGAAAGCAATTAGCACGAGCGTGCAAGATAAAACAGGGGTGAATTAGAGGGGTTCGTCTACACTGCTGTCATGGATTACTCCTAACGCAGAGAGAACCTGAACTAGCCTTAAGCTTGCAGCTGGTCCCCATGCTCGTTAGCCAAGTGGACACTGATCATTTTTGGCCACAGTCCCCTGTTGCTCGAGATTTGAATGTTTTGGTCAGAATAACTGTTTTGTTATTCGACTCCCTCTGTCGAGCTGCCTCCTCCTTCATCACATAAGTTAATTCCACTCATTTTTACACCCCTGAATAGCATCATTTAACGTCTCAGCTGGAATGAACAGTGAAGTCTCTCCACTGAATTAAGCTGGGTTTGTGTAACTTTGCAGGAAGTCTGGAATGATTTAGTAAAATCTGATGTCAGCAATGCATAAGGTACCAGATAGTCTTACTGTGCAGGATGGGGTAGGAAGGTATTGCTAATACAGCAAGGAGGAAAACACAAACCTCTGATATGTGAAAGTAAAACTAGGTAGAAACAGGTACTCTTAATGAAACAGTTCAGAACGAGATGCTGCTTCAGCTCCGTAACTGTGAATCCAAAGTAAGAGAAGGCCCCTGCAGACACCCGGTGAGCTGACGGAGCAATCTGAAGTTACTCCAATCAACATCTGTTTTGGTGGGAGCGTAACTTGCCTCAGTGTTGTTAGTACAAGTCACAGTTTACACAGCATGAAGCGTTTCAATTTCATAATGAGGTTTGCATTTGAATGCGGGTCTCTGGGAATACAAGAGGATAATTTTATCTAAACCGATTTATCCACCCCTAACAATTTTACCCAGCAGGTCTCAGATGCCGAGTAGAGATTCAGTAGTGGCTCTGCCTGCGTATTCGCAGGAGATGCCTTTTTTAATTCCTTGGCAATTTCTTTGTTACTGGAGGACGAGAATGAAAGGCTGGCTGAATGAAGGGAGGCACGACCCCTGTGTCTTAATAAAATAAAATCCTCTGGGGTTGGCCCAGAGGTTATGCTTCCATTGCCATGGGAGAGACCCGGATTAATTCCTGCTCTGGTCCTTTGCTCGGAGGACCCGCAGCAGTGGTGCAAGGTGTTGCAGAGGTTTCGGGCGGCGATACTCAGCAATGACCTTTCTGATTGATCGCGGGGCAGCACGGAGAGCCCCGGAGGGACCCAGCCCTCCTCAGCCAGGCAGCATCGCTGGAGGGGAGCAGGGGCCGGCAACAGCCCGGGGACAGGCAGAGAGCTCAGGGCTCTTTTGGGGGCATAGGAGTTGTCCTCAAGTTTAAAAAGCAAAAAGCATATAAAATGACACACCCCGCTGCCATAGCTAGGCAAGATGTGGGAAATTAAACAACATATTATTTGCTGGAAAGAAAACGTACTTTTTTTTTTAAATGTGGCTCTCAGTGAAAACCACGTTTATAAAATTTCAAACAATGTATGTTTTGTGGTTGTTGGGACTGAGCACAGCACTCCTCATGGAGCTTTAAATCATTTCATATGAATGCGAAAGCCCTCTCTGCTTTGCTGAATCGAGAGATCTCCAAAAAAGCCTGAATGTGAAAAGAAAAGTAACAGCTGAAAATTCCAGCCAGCGGGTTCGAGTTTTCCAAGGCCTGTTTGCTTTGGCCTGCCTCTGCCATTCCTTTCTTTCTTTCTTTAGAAGTGTGAAACTGGTTGGTCGCTGGTATTTGTTCTGCGGTCTGCACTAACTGTTCCATCTGTGTAAACTCTAACTTGCCAGCCTGGGAGTTTAACAACACTTTCCCTTCAGCTGGAAGGAAAATGAAAGTCCCGTTAAGTGGCACTTTGAAGCTTTGCAAAACACACTGCGTTGAGTTTGAACGTAGAGCGGGAAGGTCTGCTCCTGTTCGGGGCCGCTCCTTGCCGTCAGCACGGCATCAGCCCCGGGCTGGAGCTGGCAGTGGGCTTTGGGGGATGCACATGCTCAAGGCACCTCCAGGCACGCTCAAAATGCATTAGCAAATAAAATAGCTAAACCCTACAGAAACAGAAGGACAGCCACGTAGCCAAGTCACCTACATTTTTACTACGGGTATCTCTTTGTCACTAGTTACCAAGATTCTGATCTAAGAAAGTATTCGAGTTCTAAAACAATCTATTAGGCACCCAAGTAGGACATAAATGCCTACATACCTCAGTGGATCTGGTTTCTAGCAAGTCTCGCACATTAGAATTGCCGGCTTTCTTGTCCTGGATGTCCAGCTTAGTTCCAAAGTGAGTCCAGTTCCCCTCTGATCAACCGGTTCAGCTGTGCCCAACATGATCAAAGCTTTGATTGCCTCTCATTTTTAGGATTAGCGATATTTCTGTGTTGGTATTGTCATTCCAGTCACTACTATAATTGATATTTTATGTCTGTGGATTGCCAAGCAGTGATTTAAATCTGAGTCTAGCTTCCAGACAACCTTTGTATCATTGACCAACTCTTGGGGAGCGTAGGCGGAGGAGGAACCAGCTCCAGCACCCATTGGAGTGATGGAGGACGGACTCGCTCTGCCATGTCGGATTGACCCAGATGGAGGATTGATCCCACCCTAGCAGGGCTCCAAGGCCAGCTCTGATGGCACCTCTGTGGTGTTGGGCCAGTTCTAATCTAGAGTTAAGTCTGGCTCAATTCTTGTTTAAAGATAAAATATAAAAAGATCCCTGATTAACTCTGCTTCAGTGAGAATGCTCTCAGCCTTTTATTTACACAGAAAAGAAGACTGAAATGCTGCTTTGCCTCCCATTTTCACACCGCTGTTCTGACCTGTGGTGCGTATTTGTCCTTCCTAGGGTTCACCAGCCCTGCCTAGATCATACTCCAGAGCCCCGGGCATATGGCTGCCTTCTCCCCTTCCTCTTTTTTCATGTTGTTTTCTTTTGTTTCCTGACTGTGTGCTTAGCAAGTGGATATTTTGAAAGCTATATATGGGTTTTAGCTGCCTGAATCCTGTTACAGCTAACAGAGAAGCTGTGCTGCTAATACACAAGTAATACTTGGAAAACGTGTAGTAAAATTCAGGATCAGTTAATATCAGCACAGGAGAGGGGTATATCGGCTCAGAAAAACTCATTGCTGCTGAGAAAGCAGAATTCATCAGATTCTTCTAAAATAATGTTTCTGAACATTCATATGAACTCCCAACAGCTGTTGAGTTCAATTGTGTTTACTCCTAATCAAAAAATGTACTGTGTTTTTTTCATAGAAAATTTAGAGGAGAGGGGATTGCAAGTGTTTTAAAGAAAACTACAAGTAACACTGGAAGTAAATGTATTTTTGAAGATGACTTTCAATAAATAACCAGCTTACTGAAAAATGCTTTTTCCTGAAATTCAAACCAAAAAAATCACTGAACATTTTTCAGATTGGGCTTTCCCCTGCTGCCTTTTTCTGTTTAAAACCTGACTCTTTTCAAATACTTTTTATTTCAGCTGCAACATCTTATTTCTGCTGAAAATAAATTTCTATTGAAAAGTCCAACCAGCTTTTCTCTGTGAGGATTCAGGAGATCTCTTCAAGAAATGTTAGCAGAATGTTCTGTCATGCAGTCTCTGCTATAGGTAACGGGAGATACTTGTTCTCTGAAGAAATCCCCATTGCATAATGCAGACACCTTTCATTTTTCTGCACTCTAGCTCAAAACCCTGCACCTGCCAACTTACTTTGACCAAAGAAAGGTCAGTTGTACATTTGCATAAACCCGAATATATTTGCATAAATCAAGCTGCAACTTCCTGTATTACATTGATCTTGAATGCATATTCTGTTTTTTGTGGTGACAAGGGACGAGAAGCAGCAACACCCAGCTATAAGAGTGCCTGTCTTAAACTCAGTCCTGCACTGAAGTGAATACAGATCAATCCCTGAGTCTACCTGAACGCTCACAGATGTCAATGAGACCACAGTTCTGCTCCTGCTCAGCTCACCAGAGGATGAGAGACTATTTTTTCCCCATTTTTCACCTGTTCTCCCGTGCAGAGTTCTACCGGAGTCATGGAAGCAAACCTGTAGGCATTCAGAGGCCCACATAGGCTGAGAATTCAGATTAAAGAATCCAAAACTAGGGTTTGCCAAGATCATCAATAAATTAACGCACTTGAAATTTTTATACAATAAGTTTTAGTTCATTTAAGTTTACCCAAAGTGGGAGGGTTGTGATACATTTGGATCCAGTTTTTTGTCTGATTTGATGAAGGTGGCAGAGAAAATTGAGACTCTCCTGACTTAAGGAACTTAAGCTTTCAAATTAATTTCAAATTCCAGGAAATATCTAATAAAATCACTGCAGCTGGCACTGTTCAAATTGCCAATATATTCAAAAGCAATTTAGAAGTGCCAAAGCGGTGACATGCCAGGCCAGGCGCTGCTGCCGCCCGGATCCACAGTGGCACCAAGTCCTGTGCTGGAAAGCCAAGGGGCCAGGTCGCCCGCTCCCAGTGCTGGCCTCTGGCAAAGCCTTTTCTTAAGAAACCACCTAAGCAGCTCCAGACTGGCCCTTTAGATAACCTGTGTGATTACTTTCACCCTTAAATCCACTTAAATATGAGACTTACTTACAAAATGATGGATCTTAAAAATAGATTCCTGCAAGGGAACCCTTTTTGTGGGGTTTGGAGAGGAATCATTTCATTTCTTATCACAACCAAAAATTGCTTTCAAACCCTGCACCTGGGTTGCACAAGTCAGGCAGGATTAGCTCTTTGCAGAAAACCTCTTTTTAAACTACCCAGAGAATTTCAGTAGTGCCTGGGCCTTTCAGTGGCTTCTTCCCCGCAGCGGCTTTCTGTGCGTGCCACCGTGGGGGGGTTAGCAGATGGCACGGCTAAGTGTGAAACGCTTCAATTTACCCGAGTGTCTACCAGTTAGCTCTGAGAGAAACAACTGCCATCAGCTCTGCCAGCCTGAGTAAAAGTTAGATTGCTTATCTCTCTCTCTCCCCCCTCACTGAGATTGCAACTCCCTTTGCTTTGATCTGCGCTTTTTGGGTATCGCTGCTGCCCATGCTCACAAGCAAAACACGCAGCAGAGCCAACAGCATCAAACACCCCTGGCAGCTCAGGTCACCGAGGCAGCCTGCGCACAAAAACCGTACACAGAAAGCTGCCTGTCTGAGCCCCGCACAACCCCCCGGCACGCCACCAGTCAATGCCCTGCTTCTATCCAACCAAGCGTGCAAGGTGGATCCCAGGCAGGTGGTCAGAATCAGGAGACACCAGACAACGATAAGAGGAATCACCTGGAAACCAGCAAAGTTTTACTGAGGGGGGAGAGTTTGGTTTGGTTTTTTTTTTTCCCCTCTCACCTTGCTTGTGTCTCTACTCTCTTTTTAGACCCATGTTTAGGTTAAAAACTAGCTGTTGTTCTATTTGGCATGTGCATACCGAATCACGGGAGTTACCAGTGCAAAGGCCCTTCCTTTGGAGTCAGCAGCCGGACGCTTTAGGGCACCCTCTCGGGCTTCGTGGCGGGGCTGAGCGCGGAGCTCTCCCTCGTGCCCGGGCACGGTGGGACGTGGGACAGCCCGGGCTGCCCTCTCTGCTGGCACCTCCTGGCTCTGCTGGAGCACCCGCTGCTCTGGAGGCTCTGCAGTGGAGCTGCTCTGTGGGCGGCTTTACCAGGCACGGCTTGATGGAAGGTTTTGCAGAAGTATGGAGCTGTGATGGTGCTGACATGACAAATGAAAGCAAAAGCAGCTCTTGGCCTGGGCACAGCAGCTGTTTATTACCTGCAACTGCGATGGGCTTCAGGCAATGTTCAGTGGCTAGCGGCACGGCTTGCAGAGCTGTAGAGCATGAGCTGCTCTGCAGGAGGAAAGCAGATACTGTGTGTGCCAGGGTTTGACCTTCCTCTAATTCCAGAGCAAATCGGGAGAAATCCTACCAGGTCCACGGAGAACTTGGCTCCTAGTTTCTAGAAACGCTGCTCGAGCAGGAGCGAGCTGGTGTATCTGCGCCTGCAGGAAACAGTCTTGAGATCTAACCTTTCCACCGCAAATGAAGCAATAGAGGTGTAAGATGGTGACAGGTCATAAACTCAAACCTTTGATGCTATCAACCAGACCAATTTCTGCTCCAGTATTCAACAGGAGCTTTTGGAAGGGTGAGATAATGACTTGGGAATCGCAGCTGGCCTGAGCATAGCACAGTGAAATCTCTCTCAGTACTAGCTGAGAGCGTGACACATTTAAACCAAATCAATAGCGTATTTGTTTTATTATAATCTTGTAATAGCAACAATGACCTCAGTGCGGGGTCTTTTCTGAGCCCCACAGATTAGCTGGGGTTAACAGTCCCCAGGACGCCGATCTCTTCAGGGCAGTGATGAAGATGAGGAGCCTTTTAAAAGGATTCATTACTGGCTGCTGAAGTCTCCATCTAACAACAGCCCCATAAGATGTAGGCATGGTTTATAATAAGCCAGGCCTGGCCCTCCATCACCACATGCGTTGCCTCCTAGCCAAAACTGCTTTCTTCTGGCATTTTTAGCAGCGTGTCTGTTCTCACTGCAAGTTTGCTTCCTCTGCGGTTTTGTAGCATGTTGCCTTCCATGCTGGTAGGGCCAACATAAGGGGAAGTAGGTGGGGAAATGCCACTCCTGTTCCTCTGCCAAAAGCAGAGGAGAACTCTGCCTTCTATCTTTAGCTTGGGGGAAGCAGCATTCCCTCCTGCTTCCCTTTCCTGCGCCGCTGTGCAGCGAGGGCTCCCCGGCGGTTCAGCCCGTTTCAGCTGGATGAAGGGAGGAGCTGGTGGCTGTTAGTCAGCTCGGAGACGCTCAGCGCTTCTTCTTCTGCATGCCTGCCCATGCCCTACTGAGGCTCAGGGGTTTTGCACCACAGTGCGTGCGATAAGAATCAGGCCAGGGGAAATGCACATATACTTAAAAGTTAATTTTAAAAATCTGCCTTTACAGAATGATTAAAACAAGAGGCCGATTAAAAAGCATTACCAGAATTTTGAAAGTACCAAGAACATTTTGGCACCTCTGCTGTCCATAGTACGCTGCCCTGGTGTATTTCTTGAGTCTCTATGGTGATGTTTTAGCTCCTGGCTAGATACTTATCAGACAAATATCCCATAATGCAGAAACATCAAGCCATTATCAGACCCTGGAAGAAAAAAGTAAAATCAAACTAAATACAAAATAAAGCAATATCCTACAAACAAGTGATCTGTCTGATACCATTCTTCTGCTGGAGGCGTCTTCATTAAGTTCAAGTGACAGCAGATGGAAGGCAGGACGCAGAGAGGCCTCTAGGAAGACTTCTTCGAGCCTGTGCTAAAGTTGCTTTTAACTACAACTACAAAGTCAATTAGAAAGTCATTTCAGCACTAATGAAACAATGAATGATTGATACTTAATGATCTTGGCAGGCGATCCAGCCCAGTAAATACAGCTGAACAAAAAAAGGCAATTCAAAGTTACAAGATGTCAAAAGTTTAGGGGTTTGTGTGTCTCTATATATGTATGTGAATGCATGTACGTTTTCCAAAATCAAAGCACTTCAGTTTGGGGTTGCAAATGAGTATCTTTAACAAGAGCTGAGTTCATACTCCCAGCCATTCCTGTGTCACCCATAACGTGCTCAGGCTGGCAAATCTGGTTCCAGATCCCCGGCTGGATTCGGAGCACTTCGCTATCCAGATCAGGTGTCCAGGCCGTCATTTCACCTTTTCTCCAGGTAGCAGTGTGCTCTGCGCAGAAGTAGGGGTGAAGGAAGCATAAACCCAGATATATTATATATATTTTATATATAGAGAGATATTTATATATATACACATACATATATAGATGTATATATATTTCTAGATGCCTCTGCCTTGAAGAGGCGATAGGCCAATGCATTATCCTGTTCTCTTTCCTGTGGCTTCTATTGCTCTCTCTGGGTTTAAAAACAATATTGATGTTGTGGTGCCTTGGCCTACAAAACTAATCCCAGATGAGACTAGAAATCCTCTCTGCAGCAGGAGGAGAATCCTAGGGGGGAATTCAGATTAAATCCAGCTGCTGAGGTAGAGAGAGGGGTTGCTGAGCTCTGTCCAAAGGGAAAATCCCAAATTTCAATCCTTGGAGTAGACTGGTTTTCCTTCACGGTGGTACTGCAGCGTGGGGCCGGGTGACTGCAGGGCGCTCTGGCCTGAGCGAAGGCAGATGCCCAAAGCTGATGCAACGCAGAAGAATTCAAACAGCTGTAGGGAAAGTGCTGCAGTACAAATCATCTGAGCAAAACCTCTTTAATGTAGATACTCTGTCCACACACAGATCCAGTTTAAAACTTAATACTAGAGCAGAGCTGCTTGTGTGTTATAATTATCTCATAAAGGTTTGATTAGCAAGAGAATTTCCTTAGTTTTGCTGTAATCCTAGTGAAACCTGATTGCAGCTATCCTTTCTGCAAGGAAAATGAGAGTTCCGAGAGCTCCATTTCCAGTGAAAAATGCCAGAGGTCATCTCAAGGTGACAGTTACCTCACTGTAAGTGCAGGATAACTCCACTGGACATGGTAAAGCTCTTTCTTCTCAAGCAGCCTGCGGTGTGCTCAGCTTGGCTACGGAGCTTCTCTAGCGTTTTTCTCTGCGATGACTGCGTGAAGACGCCAGCATCAGAGGCTGTTACCTTTGGCCTTGGACACACACACAGACACCGTCTGAAAGAGTTTGACCTACTCGTTTTAACCATGCTTTGTGCTTCCCGTCTGAGGATATCAATGTGCTTTAAAGGTAGGTTCACGGTGCCCAATCATCTCTGAGGCAACCACTTCCTTGAGGTCTTGGGTTCAGAAAAGTGACGCATTTGTGACCTGTGTGGGTACTGCCCCCCCCCGTGCTCTTTCCATCACTCCTGTGTCCTGTATCTCCTTTCTCAGTGCAATTACGTGGAAAGGTGCAATTTAACTGCAGAAGAATAGCAGTGCATAGAGCAATTGGCCAGATGATTGAAATATTTACTTAAGGCCGTTTGCTTATAGCATCCTTTCGCCCACCACAAGACCTTTTTTTGTTTTGATCCAGGCATATGAGGGCTGCATCTTACAGATGTTACAGGCTTAAGCTGCCCTGAGAACACACCACCTTCCGTACTCCTGGGACCCATGCGCTGGGTTTTTCTCATAATGCGTTTGGTCTGTCTCTGGAGAGGCTGCGGTAAAATGATTGCTGAGCCCATCTCCAGTTCACTCCTGCTAATTAAACACCTCTGGTTCAGTGCTCACTCGCTCTTTTTTTTTTCTTCTTTTTTTCTTTTTTTTTTTTTTTTTTGGCTGGTTCCAAGAGGATATTATTTTTAGCTCCAGAGGGTTAAAGGGGAAGGGAATTGTGCCAGAATCAGGTTGTTAGGAGATGGAGAGAGAGGAAAAAATGCCGGGGGTGGGGGGAGATCTGCAATGATTAAAATTCCATCTAATAATAAGACAGAAAGCTCTGGTGCATGGGCCCAGCCTAAATTAAGCTCCTGAATTAGAAGCGCTTTCCAAAATTCCTCTCTAGACAATTTAATTAGGCGACAGGTATTTCCGGAGTCACACGGTGGTTCCACTTGGCAGTAAATAAAGACTCCAAGAATTTTTACCCTAGAATCCAACGAAGAAAACAAAACAAAACCTTCAGCAGGAGACAGAGCGGCGTGTTGTGAAATTGGCCCGGCTCCGCGCACCGCGGGCATGCTCTGCCTGCAGCCGTCTGCCCCCTCCCTCCCCGTCTCACCCCCTGCCCAGCTCTGGTAATAAATGGAGCACCAGCACAGTCCCGATTAGGGGGCCAGGAGGTTAATCTCCAGGTCGCTATCTGATAAAGTCCATATCCAGGCACGGTACTCCGCAGCCTATTGATAATCTTGGGGCTTACTATTATTTAGTGTCGGTGCTGGATTGAGGTGTACAGTCTGCAGTCCTGGCACAAACGATGTGATCCATCTAAGTCAGCTTTACTCTTTTCTTATGCTGTTGACCCCCGCCAGCCCCCCCTCCCTCTCTGGTGCGGTGATTAAGGATGCAGGATCCCCAGCCCCTCGCTGACGGCTCTCAGCACTGTGGAGAGGTGATGCCGTCACGTTAGACAGTCCGGAGGAGGGGAGAAAGGGGGACTTGAACCAAGCAAAAACCCTTTTGCTTCCCCAAACCATCCAACACTTTACTCTTCATTTATTATTATTATTTGTTTTATTATTATCATCAATAATAAAAGAAATAATATAGTCAATGATTTCATTTTATGGTGTGAAAGATCTTTTTAACCCATGAAAGCAAGACTTCTACCCCTCCCTCCAAAAAACCTACCCAAACGTTGCTATGCTGAAGAACGTGTAGTGACACAGCAAAGGAGACGCACTACTTTTACCTGGAAGGTATCACTGGTTTTACTTCAGGCACAAGGACAAGTGTAACAACGTAGGCCATGTACTGATAGGAAAAATGGGAATTTCCAGAATTCCCAGTAAATATTCCTTCCAGCCACACTAATTTTCTCATTGTCTTCTTTCTAGTGGCTGGTCCTGTACTAATTCTTCCTTAATTCCACTCCCAAACATTAGATGCTGCCTCAACATTGTCTGGGAAACACTACATGTGTGAAAATATTCTTTAGATTTCCTTGGGGTGAAAAAGAAAGAAATTAAAACCAAGAGTTATCAACAGAGTGTCCCAGTCATAGGCACTCAGCTCCCATGGAATATTGGTCTGTGTGACATCATTAAGTGACCTCAGAAGTCCCTGCTGGAGAGTAATGTCTTCACCAGTAGCCTTTCCAGTATCAAAGGCTGGATGGACAGACAGCCTGAGCAACCCTAAATTCAAATTAAGCACCCAGAATGAGTGGAAATTTGGAAAATTCTTAAGGATTTTTAGTGTGTAAGAGTCAACTCAATGCTCACGGGAAGAGTGCCTGTTTCTCATGTGGGTGTTCTAACCTTTAGCAAACAGTCTCTAGTAACTACCAGCAACTGCCAGGAAGAATTGCCTAATGCTTCGGGAAATGGCATGGGTTTGCATTCCTTGAGCCAGGCATCCTGGCCTCTGAGCAGT
The DNA here is from genome assembly GCA_009819775.1 of Phoenicopterus ruber ruber. Taxonomy (NCBI): domain Eukaryota; kingdom Metazoa; phylum Chordata; class Aves; order Phoenicopteriformes; family Phoenicopteridae; genus Phoenicopterus; species Phoenicopterus ruber. Next base: position 6,472,769 of record CM020230.1, read on the forward strand.
CCTCGCCTTTCTTCTTGACTGGGTGTCTGAGTGTCCAGGTTAGGAGGATGTTGGGGATAAAGCATCAATTTTTGCACCAGGCTGGAAGAACAGAGTATTTCAATTCATCCTTGTTTGTAGAGAACACTGAAATTATTCACATGTATCTGTGTTCCCATTTAACATACAATAATGATTTCATTTAAATCTGAAGGGATTCTTCTAGTTGCAAGAGTTATTACCCCCTGTTAATTAAATATCCATTGATTTCTAAAACAAAGGAAAACACTCGTGCTTATTGAGATTTTACTGTGATATTCAACATAACGTGGATCTATCGTATGGTTTAATCCTCTGCAAATTTGCATTTAATAAAGGACAGTTAATATATAACAAAAGATTAATTAAGAAAATGTAATCAGATGGCAAAAGAATCATTGGAAATGGCAAAAAGGTGAATTGACGGTTAGTTTAAAATCAGACTGGACAAAGCTCTCGCCACTGAATTCAAAGGCACTTTTGTCATTTAATTCGTGTGGAGCAGTTCAAGTTCCATACCTCTGTGCAGAAACCCACTTTGTGCTGCTAGTGGGATGCTGTGGGGACCCTGACAGATTGTGCTACTCTGGAATGAAGCTTATTTCAATCGCTTACGGTTCTGTAACAGCTCCTCTGTGTGCCCTGCAGCAGGGCACCGGGCTCTCCCCGCACTCCGTACGAGGGTGCCTCATCTGACACGTCAAGGGAGTCCCTAGCCCAAGTCAGATAGCCAAGAACAAGTCACTGCCTTATTGAACTTGGTTTTCTTCTGTAAGTCTACCCTGTAGACCTTAATGTATGCAGACTTCCTCTGAGGCCTTTTTTTGCACCCAAAACAAATATCAAATTGGACGTAAATTTTAAAATATCATTAGGAACATGAAGTCCTTTTCATGTGATAGACATATTCTTTTTTTTCTCTTTGGCCAATACATAATTGGAAATACTAAAAAAAAAAAAAATTATTTTTAATCATCTAACTTGTTTTTGGTTTAGTCCACAAGGGAAACATTGAGGTCTCATGTATTTATACAGCTAAGACATTTAAAAGTACTATTTGGAACAGTTACTAAGTCTGAGAGTCAAGGCTGGAAAGCATTAGTCCAGAAACTCTGTTTAATACGGACTTGATGATATGTGCTATAAAATCATTGCCTTAAAAAAAAAAAAAAAAAAAAAAGAAAGAAAGACAGAAAAAAAAGAGAGAGGAAGAAAAGAAGGGAAAAAAACCCCTCTCAGCTCTCACTTACCTGAATTACAGCTTCAAAATTCTTCCCCCATATTCACCATATGCACTGCTCCTCATCCAAGTGTTGGGTTTCCCATGGTGCTGCCAATCTGGAAAGTAAAATATTAAGGCATGTAAAAAACAATGACTCCTGCCCATTAATTGTTTATTTTTTCATTTGGTTCCTGCCTAGCACGACATCTTCCATCTGAGAAAGCCATTAGCACTGGGAAGAAGGGCACTGAATAAGCGTTTTGCTGGAAATGGGACATGTTTGCTTTCTTTGGAAGGTGAAAGTAGTGGAAGAAATAGAATTTGACAATAGGGTGAAACTGCAAAAAAAATGGGGGTGGGAGGTGGATTTATAAAAGAGAAAGCACGTGTTTCTTACCATAAAGACTTCTGCTTGGATTTTCATGCACATACACATCCCTGCATTTCAACAGCTGCATTGAAATACCTCTGTCCTGATATTAATGCTATGGATTCACAGTCTCTGAGCTTTTTTCCATATGACTCTATCATATTGTTTGTGTTGCTAAATTTGGCTTTAATGTAAAGTTGAGAAGAATAGCCCTGCAGCGAGCAGAAAGCCCCAGGGGCTCTCCCGTGCAGGCGGGTGAGGCGCACCCAGTCCCTCACAGCTCTGCCAGAGCCCCTCGCCTTGCTCTTCCATGCTTTTCCCACTATTTCAATCTAATTCTGGTCCTATATTTCAGATTAGGCCAAAATCACATCTGCTTGGACTTTGGTGATGAAATAACTCTGCAGACTTCAGTCAGAATACAAGTTTGACTTGCATGATCCGTACTCACGCTTTTTCCCTGCTTTGTGCTATGCAAATATTTGAGGCAATCGACTTTCACTTGCACAGAACCTGGCAAACAATGAGCTTCAAGTGGCTGCATTCAAAAGTCACTTGGGCTTTCCTCTTTTTGGGAGAGCCTCAGGAGATGGAAGCCTGGAATAAATCATCTTTCGGTCAGGACCTGGGCAAGGAGGATTTGGGGACCTTTTTTCTTATATTGTATCAAGAATCATACTCCCAAAAATAGGACTGGAAGGAAGCTCTTGCGATTATCTAGACCATGGGCTGGCCACAAAGCGGGATTAATTCAATGGGCGACTTTCCCGACAGATGATTATTTAACCTGTTCGTAACAGTCTCCAGCAGCGGAGATTCAGCGTCTAAACATTTCCACGCACTGTGGAACAGGAGTGCCCTGTCCCTCCTGTGACCTCAGGTTGGGCATTCGTGCGTCCAAGTTTTTTGAACTACACACAGACTTCAGGCACAGCCCTGGGGGAATGGGTGGGGTGTAAAATTCCTCAGCTCAGGACGAGCACTGAGATGACACTTTGTCTCAGTCTCTCCTTTACTCACAATTCTTGTGTTCTTTTTTTTTTTCCACCGGGAGGTAAAAAATTTACTGTTGGCTTATAGTAACAGCAACGCAGAATCCTTTCCACTGTGGCTCAGAACATGCTGGTCAGACAGCAAAAGGTAAATCCAAGATTTTGCTGTACCCTGTATGTTCCTTCTCTTACGCTCAGTTTCCATTCTGCGTTTGTTACAGATTCAGGACTAGTTAGGACATACAAAGATAAAAGAGACTTTCTGGCTCTCTGCTGTAGGCCACTGTCTGAGATAGGCAAGGAAAGAAAGTTAAATACAACCTTTGCACCCAGCCAGCAAATTTCAGGAGGGCTGATTTTTCCCCTAGGATGCTCCAAGTTTAAAACTCCCTGAACCTGCCTATCAGATCCTACTCCCTTAGTATCTGTACCCCTGGTGAATTCTGATTTTCTTCTTGACTCGCAAGATTTATAGCTGTCACTCGTAGAGGAGAAATGCTGCTGCGTGATCCATGTGACCAAGTCATTAGCTAAATCAGGCCATATTTTGAATACTGAACAGCATATCCTCCCAGAGAATTGTTTGTAATCAGTCAATATTATTTATTTTTAAAAGGGCAAAAGATACCATTGAGTAAATTTGAATAAGAAATAAATTTGGAGAAATTGTAATCAGTCTATGAACATTTTGCAAGCAAAGAGAAAAAGAAACAGGCTAAATTAATTGATTAAATTATTTGTGGGAAGTGCCTCTCTCTGTTCCGATCCTCTTCTCAGTCCCTTCAGTATTTTGGTAGCGTACCTCAAGCCTGACCTGAATCAAACTCTGCTATTCCAAGCAGAGCTCTTTCTGTAGTGGAGATTGCCGGTCATACTCCATTAAGTGCCGGGTTTGCATTGTCGGCAAATGATCATTAAGGGAGCAGGCTGATAACAGAAATCTCGTTTTCACTTGCAAACAAAGTCAGGTCTTTAGGTGCAATAGAGACTGATGTATTTGCTCTTTGCCTTGCTTTTTTTGGCTTTCCACCCCCCAAGCAGCGATACAGTTTTCAGGATAGTGTTTACCACACGCAGTAAGTCAGTAAGTCTCCAGTTTTCCACCTACTGAAGAAGTGCAAGTAACATCTGATCAGCTGTAGCTTCACATCCAGGGATGACCCTGCTACGCAAGGAGATTCTTGAGGATAGTAACAGATGGGGGCTTCCATCTGAACCAGAATAGCACTGAAGGTTGGAAGACTTGTTGATCTCAGCATGGAACCTCCCACACTGCAAAGCATTCACCAAGATGCTCACCAGACTGAAGTGTACGTGCCAGAGGCCTCATCCACTGAAATAGCTTCCTGATCTTTCCATGCTTTTGAGCTCAGTTTAACTGCCAGGAATCCCCAGGAAGGAAGGAAGGAAAGAAGAATATCCTCTTGCTCCTCCGTACTCCCTCATATTACAACTCAGCACTCTGATGCTTTGCTCTAAGAAATCCTTGGCCCACAGCTAGAAGATATCAGGAGACAGTCATGGCACTCATTCTCCTTTTCAGCTCTGCGGGACGAGGAGGCTCTGGAGCTTTCTGATTCCTGCCTCTTGCAACTGGAAGCTGAAATTTCCAGTCTGTGAGTGCCTGGCCCCTGCAGCAAGCAGCTGAACTGTGCAAAAGCCTGTGCTAGCGCAGCAGTCTGTACTTGTGCTGCTTTCTTTGGTCCATAGACCCTGAGGACTGAGCACGTGTGTGAATGGAGTTTGCATAACTGCACGTGGGGTAGGGGGAGATATGAGGAACTGTATGGAGGAAAAAGTTAAAAAGAAAATGTTGAAAGGAGTATGATGCTGGCATTTCTGACCCCAACATCTGCGCACAGAGGGCAGCAGCAATATTGCTATAAAGTAAAGGAACAAAGCAACATCTGGCACCGCTTTTACCCAGCCGGGAGGGAAGCTGCTGGGGAAAGTGAAGAGAAGAGGGTGAATCTGGAATTTCAAATACAAAATGAAGAATGAGGCCAGTTCATGCAGATAGGGTGCACCGCAAGAGCCTTTCTACTTACCTCCCGCTGGCCGTGGTGAGCGGGGAAGAGAGCAGCAATAAGCCACTGTAATCTGCAGGGGTGGTTTGATTTGGTTCATTGAGCTAGGGAACCTCAGAAAGAGTGAATTATGGGCAGTTTTGCGTAAACCACTTCAGGTGAAGAAGGAGGCGGTTGTGATTGATGCCAAGAACTTACTGAGCTGAGGTGAAAAGTGTTTGCGTATTCCAATGTAGCGTGACATATAAGCCCTTCCAGTTACAAGGTGCTACCTAGCATAACCCTAGCACAAGGGTTGGCTTTTCATAATGCTAACCTGTGATGATGAAGGTTTCAGCCTGATGTAAAGTCTCTTACTTGAATTTTTTATTCTCTTTCCCAGCAGCGCTCTGTTCTTCATTCTTGGAATGCAAAAATGGTGGTAAAAAGCCATAGTCTGTCTTCACCTCGGTGTAAGCTTGGCATTTACTGCAAAAGACTGTTCAGCATGGCTTTTCCAAATCATGCTTCTTCCAAAACTATCTGCACCTACCCCTAAGCACATTAGCAGCCCCATTGACTTGTACAACTGTGCTTCCCAGGTCCTTCCCCAGCTGCTGAGCTACAGGCAGAGGTAGGTCACTCTTCAGCCAGGACAACACTTGGGTGTTCCCAATAGCACTCTTCCACTGGGAAGGAAACTAACGGAGCTTGGTGGAAAAACAACATGCTCAGAAAAGGAACCTGCCCTTCTTCTTATTGTGAAAACAAGAAAGCTGCGGATTTGTTTCATCAGCACAACACAAAAACAGCTGACATTGAGACTTTGAATACCCAGACCAAGGGGCAGAGGATACTTGTGCAAAGGAGGAACGGCTCACAGAGGCAGAGCTGTAAGCCACGTTAGCAGAGCATGCTACAACATATATTTTCTTGCTATCAAGTTACTATTTCCCAAACAGTAAGTTTTCCTGCTAGTGTGTCATTTGAAGGCTAAAGACTGTAATGTGGAAGGTTACAAAACAGTAAAGAGAAAAATGTAGAACTATCATCTCATGGATGTCCTTACACAAGGCATTCTGGTTAACTGTGATTAGGTAAGGAATCCAGTGTGATATATGCTGAATTCTCAGATTTATGGACTTCTGTTAACCCATGGGAGAGACAAATGTTTCAACATGCTTTAGCAATGAGTCTGAAAGATGAAATTCAGCTCCTGCCTGGAATGCAGGAGTCAAATTCCCTTGGATGCCAAGCCTCCTCTGCAGATGCAGCTCCTAGCACCACTTTTAGACATACCTCAAAAAGAAATTTAGACAATTAGATATCTCTCCCTCTGGAACAAAAGCTACTTTGTCTTTGATGCCCGTAGAGATTTGCTTCCTCAAACACGCTGTGTTTACACTCTTTATGACAATAACTCAACTTTCACAAGACACTGATTCACGAGCCTCGGTCAGTGGTCTCCTAAAGACATGCCTCACACATCTGAGAATTGTAATTCTTCCATCAGCTTCCCAGTATAAGCTAGGAGAAGCACAGGTTATAAAAAAAGAAAGCTGTCATCATGTTATTTTCTGACAGGTAACATTTCTTATAACAACTGGTAGATTTTTTAGTCTTTCTTTGAACTATTATTAAAACAGTAATGTCTGACCAATGGCATCACATATAACTTACTGCTCTGAAGGCATATTGGTGCTTCAGAGACATACTGAACTATATTTGCCCATGTCGCAGTGACAGGCAACATAAAGACTTTTTCTTTCTGTAAGTCTTTCTATTCAAGCTCCTTCCACTTTCATTTTGTCGCTTTTTGTTTGTTTGTTTCGTAGATACAAATACAATTGGCATTGGCCAAGCTCTACTTATGGTGATGTACAAATCATGAAGTCATGTTGTTTCCTGAGAGGACTGAACCAGGAGGCAGAAAGAAGCTTCATCAGAGTTCGTTTGAGGATGTTATGCCAGGGAAGGCAGTTCTAGTTTGCTGAGAAATTTGCTTCAGGGTAAGCAAATGAATAAACACAAATTGGGTTCCATTGTATCTTCAAATCTTTTGTCCCTTATGCCTGCCTCACTGATATTCAGATATTAATTTTCACTACGCTGATGGCCAGGGTGTCTGCTGCTCCTATTGGTCCTGAAGGCTCGCGTGCCTGCACAAGCAGTACTCTAGGAATGAACAAAGCCTTTGAGTACACAATATTAAAACATGGATTTTCACTCCTCTACAAAGGCATCTATAGTAATCATGCACAAAATTAAGCGTGTCATAAATTAAGATGGCTATTGGATATCAATGCCTCTCTTAAAAGTGTATCTGTCCCCAAAAGGGGAAAAGCTACTTATTTGATCTCATATGATATTTCCATTGTACTCTGTAGAGCTGCACTGGTGGAACTCATGCATATGATTAAAATCAGCTTCACTGGCAAAGTATTTAATATAAATACAGTGTTTCTAAACCCAGAATTTTCCTCAAGGAAAGAAAAAAAACCCCAACACTACCATAAAAATCAAGGTGAAAGAAATTTTTCTTCGTATTTGATCTGGAGATTTTGAATACATGAATGTGTGAATGGAGGACAAGAGCCCCTCGCAGACTAATCGGAGCTAGAGGTCATGCCATAAGTTATTGGAAAGGTTATTTTTTCTAGAGATGTAATATGGTTTTGAATTTGGCCTATGACTTCTCAGTTGTTACCTATGACCCCAAATAATCCAAATTCAGCTTCTTGAAGGCTATTAGGAGTTGAAGGTCATGCCATATGCTTCCACATTTCCAAGGTAAAGTGTTAGGCCAAATTATAGGCCACTCAGAAAATCTGTAGAAAATAACCTGGTGAACAAAGCATTTCTTTATGTTTCCCACCTAATAGGATGTGATTTCAGATTAAGCTGTGGTTGAACAAGTCTCTAGCAGATAGTGCTTCCTTATTTTTTGCTGAAGAGAAGGAAAAGATGATAATTAGCTACTAAATGTTGTTATAATTTTAAAAAGTCAAATATTTCTTTATTAAGGAAAACCTGTCACTGTGATCTGTGCTCATACAAGTACCCAGATTTTCGTATTTTTGATGCTATTTAGGAAAAAGGTGTGAGATGATTCACTTTGTCCAAACTTTCACTGTAGATATGTACACTGTAAATGTCTAAACATCTCCATATGAGCTAGTTGTGTCGGTTCTCCTACAGACTATGGAGAATAATCAACAGTTCCAAAGCACAATTCATCTCATCTTGATGTGCTTGTCAAAAATTGGTCACTAATCATGATTTAGAAATCCCTACTTCTCTCCATTGACTCGATCATAAATGAATCCTGGATGACTGGATCAAACACAGTTGTCCACACTAGAGTTGTCTGGAGTCAGGTGAGATGAATCCCTCACCAGGTTTCTAAAGAGATCCATGCCAAAGACAGATCTCTTCTCCAGAGGAACCTAATTCAAAGCTTGATGAAATTCATGTTTCCCTCAACTTCCAAGGGAAGTTTGGGACAGGAAGATTATTAAATACTCACTTTATTTCTCTCCTCTGTTAACTGTATATATTGTGATGCTCTTTAGAAGTTTATTTGTAAAGACATGCTAGCCTCTTCTCAGCATTTGCTGACCTGGTGATCTAATAACTTCACATAATAATTTCCTTCCTAAAGAACACTGAAGAATATCTGCCTCAAATGCTCGTGGTAAATTACAGTAGTTGGCAATGGGACTTTTAAGATCGTAGTTCTTAAGCCAATTGTTGCACCTCTGCACACACTAAAGCTGAGTTCAGGCCCCCAGTTGGGTCAGGTACTGTGTCAAACTCCAGTTCCTTGCTGCTGTTGGGAACCCAGAGTGATTCCATGAGCAGAACACCTACCAGCAGTTCCACCGGGGTGCTTGAGGGCCCAAATTGGCATCTATGCAAACATATTTGCTATTTATCAAGGAAGTTTTGGCTAGGTGAGACTAACCGTGTTATTGGGAGTGACTGAAGCACAAAAAATAACCAGGACCTTCAAAACAGACTTAACAATTTGGTATTCGGTTAAATGAAAAGTTGGAAAACTAAAATGTCGTTTATAAAAACAAAAAGTTCCCTCAAAGGTCTCAGAAATATAGGCACTCAAAATTACTAAGCTTTCAAAATCTTAAACATCAGAGCCTTTCAATGCTGTTTTCTGTTCAGTGGGTTTTATCAAACTTACTTTGTTTCTTCCACTTTCTCCATTCATTTAACTTCTCTTATCCCGCTTCCCAAAAGCCCAAATACTTCGTTTAATAAAAGCAATGATTACTTCCATCTATTTCTCCTCCAGGCAAGACCCTTCAAATGTACCACTTTTTGTGAAACTCCACTGTCTGGTAACTAAATATGCGTGTGAGGTGAAACTATGCCTGTCCCTCCATGTGACTTCTGATGAAGTGAGATGAGTGAACAGAGATGTGAAACTTTGTGGAAAGGGGAAAAAGGGAGGTAGTTTAAATGCTGAATGAGTGGGTCATGTTGCCTCAGTCTTGCTCATTTGTTACCATCTGATGACTCAGCATCACAAGGGGAACAGTGACTCTGCAATTCTTGTAAACCCTGTCTAGTAATTCTTTCCACGTATCAAGTGATGGGGGTTTTTCTTCTAAAGCAACTGAAACCGGTTTGACATCTAACTTTGAATCCTGCTTATGTGCTGCCCGCAGTTTGTGTTTTTCTCCTACAATGTGTAATGATAGACTATACCAAAACATGGACATATTTTTTGCTGGATGCTCTGCAAAAGAAAAAAAACTGCAAAAATTAATTCTTTGCCTCAAAGAGTTTGCAGTGTAAGTAAGACAAATGCAACAAGCCGTACCATGCTGAGGAATAGCTTTGTGTTGTGTTGCTGGAAAGTTTTTTCCATAGATAGATGAAAAAATGAACGCTCCTGGGGAAGTCAAGCCAGTTTAAATACACGGTGCAGATCTCACATGACGACTGCTATGGTTTCTTGTAACTTTTGCTAGTGCAGAAAGCACAGTCAGCAGAAATGGTGTATGACCAGAGTACCCTTACCCTTACCCTCAGCTGCAGAGTTGAACAACCTCTGAAGCACATTACTCAATTGTGCCTTATGATTTTTTTTTAATTGTAATATTAGTTTTGATCATTGCAAGCAATATGGTCTGTAGCACATGCCTGATACAGAGCTTGGAAATGTTGCAGGCTTCCGTTGCGAGGTAGCTTGGAGAATATGCTTCTGCACATGCATTGCGGTCAATGCTGCTGTCTAACAAAATATCTCTGCAGAGATGTTTTCAAGCCATTTGAAGTCCAGAGGTTCAATAACAAGATATCCCCTAAAGCAGAGCCAAGTAACATACTGTAAGCTATTCCATCAGTCTCTGATGCTATTCTTCTGTTTTCCTACAGCTTGCTTCACTCTGAAGGACTTGACATTTTTCTGTGCAAACCTCCTTCTTTCACACCCACCATATGAACTCCTTCAGGGAGATACATCTGTTCTCTTGTAAGACACGTTCTTCTCCCGTGGGCTGCTGACCCACCAAACTAGGAAGCTGAAGGTGGTCCTTTCACAGAAGGAGAATACATCTGAGCCAACGTGGTTTTGAGCAAAGAGGAGGATAAGTGGGAACCTTTATTTCTGAGGAAAACAAAAAAAGAGCTCCTTCAAGCAACGTTGTACTAAAATAGGAAGAGAAGGTTCATCTACCCTAATCCCTTAGGTGCTTTTGAAGTTAGTCTCCATTCACTACCAGACTTCCCTTCAGAAGATGTCCTATCTTGCCTTGATTGTAAGATAAAATAGGATGTCTAGGAGCAATTTCCTGCTTCTGTAGATGTGCATTCGGTATTCAAGGCCTCATTTTTAATTTGAGTCCAAATCCCTGCTTGGTAAGAACAAGGCTGGAAGCTCATAGGAAGTTATTTTGCTTAACTAGTCTTGTGCTTCTTAGTTACACCAACTAGTATGAGTAGATGGACAGCACTAAGAGAGACAGGAGTTTCAGCTGTGCCAGACTGCAACACTTCTAACCCAAAGTCCAGCTTCTATTAGTACTAAAATAGTGGGACACAAAAGCATGAACCCAGTAGAGTGTCTCTGGGTGTGATGGTGCCATTTTCGCCAATGTTGGGCATTCAAAGCCACACATAGACCAAAACCAGCGTATCATCTGCTGTGCAGTGGGATCCAGCTGTTAAAACCTTAAACAAGCAGAGGAAGCTGAGGGCTCTGCTGGCGAATAAAGAGAATAGTGGGAAAATGCTAAGAGGTTATTAGCTTAGCCAAAGATTACACATTTGCACTAGTAATTAAAGTATTTTGCATTGGATGCAGGCTTTGGCAAGTACCACTGACAAAAGATTTCACACATGCATGCGTGCGTGCAAGTACACAAGATCTCTCATACACACACACACACACACACACACAGAGGCAAACAGAAAGAATGAAATAAGCCATTAAGAAATATTTCCGCATAATGCAATTATTACAGCTGTATAATTGAATGGGGAAACCATTGATCTGTAGTAGAAAGGAAATTGCTCTTTTCATTGTGTTCCTATGAATATGTGAACATTAATCTCAATCTATAATCAACGTTCATTTCAAATCTGATTGCGTGCCACTAAACACCCGTAGCTATGCTAACATTATGTTAATACGGTTCAACATCATAGCTCCCAGCTTCACAGCACAAATATTTTTCTTTGGCAATCAATAGTAATTTCAGCTGAGTGGATGGAAGTCACGTTTTAATGGTAATCTTTCCTCCAAGCCTCCAAGTGGAAACTCGACTGGTACCTTAACACGGCTGCAGTGCATTGCGTGTAATCAGATAAATTAACCTAAAAGAGAGAGAGAGAGAAAACACAGATCAGAAATAAAAAGCGACGCCAAGAAGCTCTACATTTTCCTGATAGATGAAAGTGCTCATTACCATGAGAGAGAGAGTGGATTTCAAGAGGGGGAAGCGAATTCCCTTGGCTTTGAGCCGTGGCTGTAGAGGCGGCAGGTCACAGTACGCACGGCGCTCGGCGCAGTCGGGGGATGCCTCCGAGGAGGGGGAAGCAAGGCAATTCTGCGCAGGCTGACCTGGACTCTGCTTCCGAGAGCCTGGCTGGCCTCAGGGCACCGGTGTTGTCCAAGAATTGGGAGTCTCAGTTTTAACGCTGCGGTGCACTGCAGGCTTCCTGCGGGACCTTGGGTTAAAGCACTTATTCTACTTGTGCTTCGCTTCCCTGGTTTTGCGGAAAAGGCCATAATAGTGCTTTGCTGTCCCTGGAGATGCTGTGAAGGTTTGGGGGTGATCGGTTCCTGGGAATGGGAGCCACAGAGCTATGTCGCTTTAGTTAGATCTCTCTTCGCTTTGCTGTCTCATAGAGGTAAAGCGCAGGAACTTTTACTCTGCTACTATGTTATATCAAGCTGCTTTATTTCCTTAATGGCATCTATTTTTAGGTATTTCCAAAGCCTGCCTTTTTTTTTTTTTTTTTGCATTGGAGGGGCCAAACTGCTGGACTGATTTCCTTAAAATCTTCTTTCTTTCTATGTTAGAAAAAAACAGCGGTCATATTGTAAAATCTAGACAAAAAGTACTAGGTGCAGACCAGCGTCATCTTCAAAGTTACCAGGAGCTCCATAAATTATTACCTCCATAAAGGTACTCAGATGTAAGAACACAAGGATAGGAAAACATCTGCACTGGTTCAGACCAAGGCCTGCTCAGCCAGATATCTTCTCCTTTAAAGCGGCCAGATAGCAGGAGTCCAGGGGTGCACGGGAGCACTGATCAGACATAGAGATACCTCCCCCATAGCACTCTCTCAGGATCTGGTGGCTCAGGCATTTCTTGAGCTATAAGTGTTATCTTTAACCACAAGAAAGGGTTTTGGTTGGTTGGTTTATTTTTTTAAATTCTTCTTTCTTTTTTTTTTTTTTTTTTTAATTGGACAACATATACTTCTAAGAAACCCCAAGGGGTGTTTCTTGTCCCAGAGATTTTCCAACCCATTTTTGAACACTTTCAAGCCTTTTGTACCTTCAGCTTCCTCTAGCAAGAACTTCCTCAGCTCTGCTGTGTGCAGGAGTGAATTGCTTTGAATTCTACTGATCTTAAACAAGATTTTTCAATAGCAAATACAGACTGTGGGTTGCCTTGGTAGTACTTATTTTATTTCACGTTATTTTTATTCCCTACCTTGAGGCAGCTTTTAAAGAACCAGATCTGTAAGTCTGTTATCTGCAAATCTACTTCTTCTTTGAAGCCTGGTCCCTCCTAGGTTCCTTAACAGATTTAGGTGTCTTGACTTGTGCACCCCAAAAGACTCTCCAAACAGTGAGTCACTTAAAAAATTCTTATCTATGCTATTATTTCACTTAGTGCTGGATAAATTCCCAGTGTCCTATTAAGCCAGGGTTACCTACAGAGGTGTTGTCTATGGGAGGCAATCTTCCCGGTTGTTACTCCAGGGTCCTGGCCAGGGTCTAGCAAAGGTCCTTGGTACTTTGCTCCAACCCAGAAAACCTCCGTGCTTTAGTGGACGTGTTTTAGGGGAGCAGGGTCCTTTTGAATGGCTGCCGTATCTAATTTTGCAGATCTTCACAGGAGTTTTTCCTCTTTTCTAGTTGCCCCAAAGGTGTTGGCTTCCAGCAACCTGCTCAGGTTTACCAGTGAGGAAACTAGAAGAAGAAAGACAAGCTCTGAAACGTGTACGGGTCCCACATGAACAGGCTCCTTTTGTGAGAGTACCAATTTTCCCTGCTTTGGGCCAAATCAGAAATCCCACAAACTACTTCATCCTTGCATCTTAACCATTTTGACTTTTCACTCTGTGTAAAACCAGAAATTCTGACTAGTATCAACTTTACTGTCACTATTGATTTTAGAAGTTTTCTTAGTTCTGTTTCATGTCCATTCCCAGGTCCCTCCTTTTACATCCCCCAGTTTTCTACATAAGAAATATTTAACCACTTGGTAAGCTTGCATTGTTAAAGGTGTCCAGCCACAGTGTGTTTGGTTCAATAGTGCTTTTCCACTGCCTGGGTGGGAAGTGTGCTGGAATATGGGACTTAAATGCAGTTTGGCTAACTTTGATATATCTAAGGTAGGTCCTTCAAAACAACACTACTTCAAAATTAACAGAACATACTTGCATGCACATAAGGAGTGAGGTTACAGCAAAAAGCAGTTCCTTCCCTCCTCTAAGCTGAGCCAGAATTTCAGCTAGCCTCTGACTTTCCCCAAGTTCAGGAAGCTGAAAATGTGACTGAGAGCCAACTCTCTCCCTTATCCTATTTGATTTCTGTGCCCAAGCCACTGTGGACCTGACCCCAGGACCTCCTGGCTCTAAAACCAGATATTGTACTGCCCAAGTGGCTCCAGTGAAGTGCAGAATTGGAAATGCAGTGTTTGTAGTTGTAATGATTTGCAGAACCGATGGGTCTTGGGAAACAGGGAAAATTGGCTGCCATCACCTCAGTGGCTTCTCTATGTGGTCCAAAGAAAAGGAGACCAGTATCTCATACTTGCTGCAGATTATTCAAGTCTTCTAGCTAATGGGCTAAATTCCCACTGATGTAAACTGGATTAGCTCTGCTGAAGTCAATGGAGCTGAGCTGTTTCACATGCTGGCTTAGGATTTCTTCTGTTATCTTTGAGCATGGTTAGAATAAAAATTGTAGCGTTACAATTAAAGTCCCTCATATGCTGTGGATGATAATCCATGCCATTCCTTGCCCCTTTGGAGCCAAGTAAAGTTGTCTCAAGATTATGAGCCTTAGATGTTTAGAGCAATTTTGACTGGATCAGAGGTTATAGCCTCTGCTTTTTAACATTCTGCTTTTATTTGCAGGCTATGAAGTGTAATAGTTCACCATTTTGGTTTAAGTATCACAATAAAAGTCAGTGAGATGGAACAGGCAATAAGCAGCCGTTTTACATCAGTGCTGCTGAGACGGAGTGCTTAAGTCTTCATTAACCTACAGAGGAAGGAGTTACAGAAAAGACACTTGAAATAAAATACCAGGGATGAGGTTCGCATCTCTTCTGGATCTGCACAGGCAGGCATTTCGGAAGGCTGGTCTCCAGTGTGACATGTCTCTTCATGTCTGTGCTGTCATGCAAAAAGTGGGAGGGCAAGGACATCCCATGCTGGTGTGGCAGGGAGAGGGGCAGCCGGCTGCGTCACCACCGATGGACTGTAATCCAGCAGGAGCTGCAGTGAGTGTGCGCCAGACAGGCTGTACTGCAGGGGTTTAATAACTCAGGGATGGCATTTCTGTAGGGTGCATTTGCAGCATCTCTTTGTTCTTCATTAAGCCCTTTATTAGAATTACAAGACTGCTGGGTCTCCTTCTGACACGTGGTATTCTGTTAATGGTCCATGTTTTTCTACATATAGTCCAGGAGAAGGTGGGGAATACAGTGGTAGGTGGACAAAATTCAGATTTCTGGGTACCGAAACAGCACAAAAGTATGGCAATGTCAGTTAGCTCATGGCATGCTGCTAATACTTCTGAAATATGTATTATTTCAATACTTCCCAAATATTTAGAGCTTTCATAACGTATATTCAGTAAACTTATAAAATCCTGCTTTAACAATTCACAGGAAATAATGCGTAGTAAAAGGCAGACAGTTGGGGAACTGGATACAAATCTGTAAGATTGATCGGGGGTTCAGATGAAATTGTCTCTAATATTCAGCAATAGCACAGCTTGTCACTGTTGGAAACATGGCCATGTTTTGACTGCACTTGGTGGCAGAAGAGTGAGGCCAGCTGTGAAATAGTAATAAATAAATAAATAAATAAATAAATCAATCTCCCTCCCATCCCCTGGGCAAGTTCCACCGCCAAGAACAGAGTGTAACGTTCCTGACACCCAGCTACAGTCTGGAATGAAATCTCTTTCTCTTCCTTCAGACAGAGGTGGAAAAAACCTGTGGCCCAGTTTTCGGGGCTAGTGCGTGGATAACTGGCACAGAAAGCTACTCCAGGGCTGCGGCTGGCCACCACGTAGGGCCGTTGGATGGCACATGCCCAAGTGTGTCCCCAGAGGAGCCGTGCTTCCCTCCCAAGCCCCTTGGTTCAGTGGGTTGTGGCCATATCGCTAGTCCTAACTGGTCATGGAGAAAAGGAGTGACTTCTGTGTCACCCTGGGGAGTGCAATCAATTGCAGTGAATTGTCTCTCACGTGAGCAAATACAGGACAGCCAAAGGCAAAATGTAGCTCAAAGACTGTATTTTGAAGGCAGGAGGACCTGTGTCACAGGGGAGGAAACGAGCATCACAAGCTCCTGGGCTTGTCAACAAATACATTTTTAGAATCATAGAATGGTTTGGGTTGGAAGGGACCTTTAAAGCACATCTAGTCCAACCTCCCTGCAGTGAGCAGGGACATCCTCAACTAGATCAGGTTGCCCAGAGCCCCGTCCAGCCTGACCTAGAATGTTTCCAGGGATGGGGCATCTACCACCTCTCTGGGCAACCTATGCCAGTATTTCACGACCCTCATTGTGAAGAATTTCTTCCTTATATCTAGTATAAATCTACCCTTTTTTAGCTTGAAATCATCACCCCTTGTCCTATTGCAACAGGCCCTGCTAAAAAGTCTGTTTCCATCTTTCTTATAAGCCCCCTTTAAGTACTGGAAGGCTGCTAGAAGGTCTCCCCAGAGCCTTCTCTTCTCCAGGCTGAACAACCCCAACTCTCTCAGCCTGTCTTCATAGCAGAGGTGCTCCAGCTCTCTGATCACCTTCGTGGCCTCCTCTGGACTCGCTCCAACAGGTCCATGTCCTTCTTGTACTTTACGTGCCCTCCGCTAGGGCATAGTTGATGGTGCCCCATGTTAGACTTCAGACTCATTTCATGCTGGAGAAATCACACTTTCCCTACATCCCAGAATCAGGAGAGCCCATCTTAGATGAAGGTCTTGCTGCTTTCCTTCCTCCTGAACCGAGCCTTCTCCCTGGTCCCGAAAGTGCTGCCTCCCAGCCCTGGGCCTTACACAACATACATATATACTTTTTTGCTGCTTCTTTAAAAGGTCTCCTTGAGATTGCCTCTATTTACTTTTCAGTATAATGAAGATTGTTTCCCTTGCCTGGGGGAAACACAAAGTAGAAATGCTGAAAATTCACTGTTCTGGCTTATTGCTTAAAAGAGATTTTGCTGTTTGGGGCAGAACTTACTGTGCCATGCTTGTGCCTCCTCCTTGTCCTGGGTTTTGCAATGTGTGAGTACTTGCAACATCTTTTGCAATCCGTGCAGGATCTCTCTGTCTGCTGGGTTTCTCTTTGAAACCCAGTACAACTGTTACAAACTTTCCAAAACACAGTCTCTGCCTGCGTTTGTGATTCACTTTCCCCCCATTCTCATCCTAAATTTTCTCTTTTTCCAGACAAGTTAAACACCTCCTCCTGAATGCCAAATGGAGAATGATAATGTGCGTGTTTGTTTCCTAAGATAAAACTGGGAAGAAACAATACACAAGGAAAATATCTTTCTTAAAATAGATGGATATACCTGTCTACTTCATTTATTTTACTGCAGGAAAACACAAAAAACCTAACCAGCTGTAGGGTGAAAGACAAAGTTTAAAGTCTGTTCAGTTTTCAGCTTTGTTACAGGCTTCTTAAGCCACTTACTTATGTGGAGAAATTCAAAGATATCTATCTGCTGTTTAAAGTCCTAGTTTTCTGCGGTGTTAGACAGAAAACGGCTGGTTACAAGTAATTTTGCTTTCAGCTGAAATTAGATGTAGTAGTCTTCTGGAGTGTATCTGCTTTGTCAATCTATGTTGCCAAGTGGAGATTCACAGCTAGGTGTAAATGAAGTGGAAGCAATATATTCACTTCAGCGTACGGGAACCTGGGCTACTTACCCATACAGGGTGGCCACACTGTATGGATATTCAAATCATGGCTTCAAGTCCTTCATCTTATGCAAGGGCAGAAAAGTACTTTATTTGCATGACAAAAGCAATATTTTAAAGATAGGGAAGATTCAGAATAAATAAAGAATATGAAGCATTTTGATGCTACCGGGGTGAATATAATCTAAGTAACTAAGATAAATGGATGGTTAGGAATAAGTAATGAAGTAAATAAAAGTAATGAAGTCAGTTCTTTGTAAAACTCTGCTGTTTCTTCAGAGAACAATGAGCTTTCCAGGTGTCCTAAGATTAGTAGGTTGTGTGTGATTTTAGTGGCTACCAAAATTCATGTGAGAAACAGAGCAAATCACAAAGGACTTCCCTAATTTTGTATTTGTACTTTCGGGACTCTGAATTCCTGTGCGTGTCCTTGCCCTGAGAGGCAAGGACATGCTAAAGCTGTGCTGGATCTGCAGGGTTGTGAGCATGGACTAAATGAAGCACTTTCAGCTATCCAGGTAGTGGCTCAGTGTAAATCTTACACACTACTTGGAGACAGCATCTCTAATAAAAGACCTTTTTTTCCTCTCTTTTTCTCCATGGCCGCTGTTGTCCTATGAGAAAGGACTCTCTGTGTATTTAAAAGTTGATGAACTCTTAAGTAAAAAATCAAAATAAAGGGGAAAAAAATAGCCCCCAGGAGTGTGTGAACAGTGAGGCCTTCTCTGCCTTTGCCCTGATTTTTTTTTCCCCTTCAAACAGCTGTAAATCTTCATGATCTCTCTCCTTGTCCACCGACTCTGCTAGAGGCAAGTGAACAGGAACACGCACAAATATTCAACCCTAGAGAGACAGAAAAAAGCTGAAATAATCCCTATCCACACCCCACCCCCCATTTATCCTCTCCCCTCTCCATGCAGCCATGCCAGTGCCAAGATGTGTCAGCATATGCAGGGGTTCTATCTGATGCCTTTTTAGATCCCTGCTATTCGCTTGCAGAACTTAAGCAAGTGAGAATTTTATAACAGGCTGATCAAGGATGAATAGCTACCTCTCAATCTCAATTTTCTGAGTAACAGCATCTATTTCTATCCATCAGCCTTTGGAAAGAGGGCACTGCCTCTCTCGGAATCCTTTTTCTTTCCTCATTTTTTTTTCTCCAACTAAAAAAAGGATAAAATCCGTAAGTGTGTAGCAACACCAAATTGGCACCACCCAGTCTGTGCCTGGAGGTCCTCCTGCAGAGGTGATGGCATGTCGCATTCACTGGGAGTCCGGGTGGCATCACTGGGATGCGGCATTTATCCCACCCAGGGACGTAGCTGAGATATCCACATGCTCCTCTCTGCTCTCAGGGGCATTGGCTGTACAAATCTGAGGCAAACACAGTACAGGAATGATGTTTCTGGTACAGACCACATCTATAACTACAAGAATTATGATTTAATCAGAAACAAACAGTGACTGAATGGACTTTTTAAATCTTCAAGAACTGAGTCTCTAGAGGACTGGGTCTATGTCACTTTGTTGTTTGGTTTTGCACCAAGGTTTCTCTTTCTCTCTCTGTGTCAAAGGGATTTTCATCATTGCCTTTTGAAGAAGTGTAAGTTCAAACAACATTAGGATGTTCTTCTCTTTAGCCATATTTGATTTTTCTATATGAAGTGCAATGACAGACAGTATGTCATACAGAGACTTAACAAGGCTTAGTAATTGGTATTTTTCCATCACATTAGACATCTACATACGTATTTAGCCAGAAATTCTAAAGCTGCTTCAATTTTTGGCATTTAGCACCTTGGGGACCTGGTGGTTGAGTCTCAGTGGTGGATTTGAACACACAGCAGGGCTGGTACAGGGGTGACTCCATAGGGTCTCTAATGTAGTGATACAGAAGAGAAAAATCCCTTACGAGTTGCTGAGTACATTGTGTACATTTCAATCACCAGTTAGGTGGTCTGTGCAGTGAGCACGGCCAGAATAGCCTTACTATTTCTCTATGAGAGCGCTCCTGTGCCTTTAACCGCCCATGACAGTTCCTTAGCCGCCATGCCCCTCACCAGAGGTTCATTTTCTTCCCCTGGGACATCACTCAGAGTAATTGTCCCCAGTAATAATCAATAAATCCAAATTATCTTGAATAAAGCCAGATTTATTTAACACAGTGTAACAAATAGAAAACCAGAAAGAAAATCCATGTAAATACAATTTAAAGAGAACAGACTTGTCTGAGACTATAGACTACACAGTAAGCACTCCAGCTGGCCAAGACACTTCACAACACCGTGTAGAGACCAGCTCATTAACTCTTTATATTTAGGAAAGTAGATTTATGGCTTGGGAAGACTGCAGGCTGTGCAGGACCTTCTTTACTAAAAGACTCTCTCCTAAAAACAGTTACTTAGTTCTCTGCTATTAACCTGCCTGGTAAATAAGAAGTGCTAAAGACGGATGCAGTTCTTTAACTGGAAAGTCTTTTTGGATAATGCCACTCTGGAACTTCTCATGGAAATGACTTAAAGGTTTTTTTCTTTTTCTTCCCTCAGATGGGAGGCCATCAGAATATTCTCTGAAATCATCTATTGGCACTTCAGCCTTTGGGCTTCAATGACACTAGGATCAAATTCATGCAAAACAATTTTTTACATGAGATTTCCTTCCCATAGCTTGGAAAATAAAATGCCATTCTTGTTTTTCCATCCACTGTTTTTTATTTCCCTGTTCCTAGAAGACAGGTTCTCAGAGGCTGTGATTTCAAAATGCCATTTTCCTGGGACCGCTGGCTTACAGTGCTTCTTCTCTATTTCTGTGGCGGCAGAAGTTTCTTCTAGAGCAACACCGCTGAGAGTCTCTTTCTCCAGCTGGTTGAAAGTTTACACCTACGATTTATCTACACTGTTTGGTCTTTGCCTCCATCACTGAACATACGTTTGTAGCTGTGCAAGTGGGATTGCTCTCCCCCTGGACCACTCCCTCAGTTGCTATTCCCCCTGAATGTCCCTTTAGCTTTATCTGATTCTTCTCTACGAAGTGCAGTGGGAGCCTGCATCGTTCAGAAACTTAAAAGGGATTTCAATGGTTTTGGTGCATTTATACTTTCATTCTTTCATGAACTGGGTATTTAGAGGCTAATTTTCAAAGCTGTCCATGTACGATGATAGTGCTGTGATGCCATTCTCTAAGTAACCTCTGTTGGAGTCCCAGAGATGAATTGCTATATAGAGGACTTTGAAATTTCGACGGCTACTTAGTTAAAAAGGAGGCTTCCAGCTTTGGTGGTTTAAATGTGAACTTTTCTATTATAGCTTACTGCAGTGTTCAAGCAAGTAATTTCACGAACTTTGGGAAACTGATTTTATTTTATGTGCTTGTGCCTCCAAGCTGAGGTCCCATGTGGATTCTGCACGAAGGTATCAGTGCATGCTGCAGCCTTTCCCTTTCCTCTGAAAACTTTTAGGACCTTACTAACGTTGAGAATCGTGCCTCTGCCAAATACAGTTAAAATTAGCCAACTGTTTCAAAAGTTTAGTGTGGTTATGCACATGCCCAGAGCATGAGTGTGTAAACCTTATTCCCGCAGAGAACGGAGCTAAAAGGAAATTGGCCACTATAATTGAAATTGATAGCAGTATTCAACATTTTTTAACAGAGCAAATCAAGACTGTTCTTATCATGTTCTTGTTTTTTTGCAAAAAATTGTAGTGACCCACGTCCTCATATTTGTTTATGTCACTGAATGCAAGATTGTGATAAGTGAAAAAGTATGCAGTAATGAAGTCTACCCCAAAATAGCTGCGGATGCAGATAATTCCCCCTCTGAAAACCTTGTTTGACCAGATTATTGTGCAGTTCTCAATGTGTGTATTTAGAATTTGTGGGCAGCTTTTAGCATGCACACAATTCTCTACAGACACATTCCTTCTCACGCCTGACCTCCGTTTTACATGATTTTAAGCTGTTTTCCTCTTAACGTGAAGCTATTCCCAGTGCAATTCAACAACATATTTAGCATGCCATTAATTTTTTTTCCCTTCAAATCTCATTCCATCTGATAGCCTGGCAGCTCTGACTATAACCAGTTTCCTTCTCATTACCAATACTTTAAAAGAGAGGAAGAAGACATCTTCAGGATTTCATTACCTTTCTTCTTTTCCATTGTGAATTTCCTACTTTGTCAAAAAAACGCAGAGATTGTTGTTCACAGTATGCATCCCACTGACAGAGAGAGAAATAATAAAACTATAATGCTCAAATAGAATCAAATGCTGTCATTGTATTGCAGATAATTGAGCATATTTTTAGAGTCCTCCTCTGTGGAGTTATTTTGTTTTTCTGTTGAGTCATCTTCTGTGCAGGATTTTGGGGGGGGGGGGGGGGGGGGGGCAGGGGAGAGCTGGGGGAGCAGTTGGTCACAACATTAGTCCTAAAGGCAGAGCAAAGGATTGGACTCAAAGATACGCAGACCGTGACCGATTTTCTCAAAAAAGTGATCTTCCCTCACTACATACATAACTCCTGTAGATTCAGCAGAAACGCCGTTGAGGGTATGGCTCAAAGACCATTTGCTGTTTGGAGATGGGGTTTCAGCAAGTGCTTCACATCCAAGACCACGTGGTTCTGCACCATGACTGTGCACAAAGCGCTGCTGAGCAGGACTGGGCTTAAGACTGGGCCTCAGATTTTCACAACTTGCGATATTTCCACATTTTCTTTTCAGTCTGTGCATCTCTCATACTTCAGCCTTGCACATTCAGTTCCCCGATGGCCTGTAACAGCTCAGTTTCTGAAATATCAAGCACACCAATGTTACAAGAAGTCTAACACAGCCTTTGCTGCTTTTCTTAGGTTTTACCAAGTTGTTGCAAGGAAGGTCTGGTCTCATCTCTACCCCCGTATTCTGGTAAGTGTTAGTATCAGCAGAGACTTCAACAATCAATCAGTTTTGTTGCTTGTTTTCCTTCCCCAAGAAAAGATGCAGTTTGGCTTGTTGGCTCCCTTCCCATCTTTTAATAGAGTGGCCCTTGGAAGTGGAGTCAGAAATGAAGTCTCATCATACTAGGCACAGCTGAGATCTGTTCAGTTATATATCTTCCACAGGAGAGGTTGATTCATTGAAATCAAATTGGTCTGAGTGAACGGGTGAGTTTCAGTTTAAATTCTTCATTTTTAGGTGTTTCATAAGGATTTGCTTTAATTGCCAAAACCTCCCTTCTGTCTCATTTTTTAAACGAAAAGATTCTGACTTTAGTTCCAGAGTGATTCTTTGTATTTTTAAAATAGCCTTTCATTTTTAGCAGAAGATTTTACATGTTCATTGGCCAGATCCTGCATTAGGGGAGACTTCCATTTGTAAAAGTACTTGAAGAGAGTTGTTTTTATATTGTCGTCCTAGTTTTCGATAGGAAAATATTTCAAAGCTCAAAATCTGATGGCATGGAAAACGCTTTCCTTCCACTTCACTTTTTTGAATAACTGCCTCTGTTGAAATACTATTCTGCTTCTTTTTCTTTTTCCTAGTACCCATCAATAATTCATTACATTATTAGGAAATGAATAAAGCTGGAATAAATCATTTAATATAGTATTTTCCAAATTCATATCAATGTGAGCTTGAGTGTGTGGGATACAGAAGGTGATTACCATTTTCGTCAAGTAAAAGAAGCAAATGAACTGTACAAAATCCTCAGTAACTGATATATCCTTGGAAATGCAGCTTTCTGTCTCCCTGGACATGGCACAACCCAGGTCACTAAAAATCATAAACATACAGACCCAAACACTGTTCGATGCAGCTGTGTATGACTGGGCTGTGAATTGCTAAAGGATTTAAAGATTAAGCAGTGATAGCTGCTTTATTCCTGAAATACTAAGTGCAGCCTCTGACATTGTACATCATCATCTAGAACATGCCAGTTTCTGCCCCTCACACCTTTCAACTTGCAAATATGAAGCAGTTTTTTAATAGAGCTCCTGGCTGGATCCCCAATGTGGAACGGCACCTCTTGAAGTCCCAATGTCAGCAATGTTAATCAGCTAAGTAAAAGTTGTGCACGTGCTGAAATGCTTTGCTGACGGGGAAATGCAGGCTTAAACAGTTTACAACCTGCGGAGACCTAAACTGGGACCTGAACATGAAAACCACTATAATACCCCCGCTCCCAGTTAATTTCCCCACCTTTCAGTCTTCGTGAAGGAAAACTGCAAAATCTCCCCAACACGCAGACTCTGCCCAGAAAGCTGATCGGAGCACAGACAGCGCTGATGGACATCTCCAGGAGCAGGGAGCAGCATGGGCTGCCTCCGTGGGCATTTAGGCATTGCAGAGGGAGCTAACCTGAGACTGGCTACTTAACTTGAGGTCAAGTTTAATTGCTATAAAGTAGGACTAAGGGGAGGAGGGTTTTAGTTAGCTTCTCTACCGGAGCTATCAGAAAAGCAGCCACTGACTCAGCTCATTTAAAACTGCCTTAGGAACATGTGGTCTGTAGGGCAGACATGCCTGCTTTAAACCACTTTGGCCATGGAAGTCCATTCCTGCTTGATTTACAGGAATCTGAAACAGGTAGTTGTGTGACATACCAAAATGTATTCCTTCCACACTCTTTCCCCAGCTCGTAAGTTGTGCTAAGGGTATTAATAAGGATTAACGTAGGCTTGAAAGAATTAGGAAGGCATCCCATATGTCAGCCCTTCAGCAAAGCCATGTCTTACATTTATCACGTTTACAAACCTTCCTCACCGAAAAAAAAAAAGAAAAAGAAACCCCAAAACCCTCCTGCAAGCTCAGATCTGGTGGCTGAAGAGCTCTCAAGCCGAAGGGAGGTGGAGGACCCTGAAGACAAGCACAGAAGAGAGGGGCAGCTCAGCCCCGCTCCAGGGGCTAATGCTGTTGGAGCAGAAGAGCTGGCAGGGCTGGCTCAGCCCCGGTGCCAGCGCCGTGCTCTGACGTGTGATCCAGCTGGCAACGGGAGCTGCAGGAACACTGCCTTCTTGCTCAGCAGATCTGCTCTTAATTACCTGCCTGTAAATCAGGATTCATTTCATAAGTCTGTGGAGCTGGACGGCATGTAGGCTACAGTACCTGCAAGCCGAATTTCTCCTCTGTGTGTATGCACATGTTTCAGCTGCTATTACGATCACCTTTTCTCACAAATTCTACATTTTGCTTCATGATCCAGAACTAAAACAGTCTTGAGACAATAAGTGGGGTTCAAATATGATTTGTGCCACAAAAAAAGAGTTTTTCAGCTCTAGCAGCAGGGCAAAGACACCCACTTCCAGCTGCAGCATGGGGCCAGATGCTGCTCTGTGGTCCCCAGTGCTGAGGTACCAAAATGAGTAGGAATGCAATGCTGTGGTAGTCTGTATATATAAGAAATATGAATGAGGACAGTTTTTCTGAATGGAGGAGAAAATAAACCCCAAACCTGATAAACACACATTTTAAAAGGCCCTTGACAAGGTTGAACTCTAGACATTAAAAGCCCCTGGCAAAACTGGCTTAGAGGTCAGAGGTGCTGATTCTAGCTGAAAACTCAGGCGTTGACTGCTTTGGGTACCTGATGTTCTCTTTAAGTTTTTTTCAGGGTTGTAGGCTGGCATATTTTATTTCAGAAGAGTTGAAGAAGAAGCCCTGTTTTGGTGCCTTTAGAAATCTTTTCAGATCAGAAAATTCCTTTCTTCTCCATTACTTTCTGAACTTTCCCAAAAGTAACCCAACCAACTTTTCACTCCAGAGTTTATTCAACTTCAGACCGCTGTTTCCCTCCAGCAGCAGCCCTTTGGCTTCCGTAAGGGATGAGTGACTGGCTGTCTATCACAAAAAAACCAAGCCTCTTCCGTCACTGTCTTCATTTCTAATTTACATCCACTGGCACCTCCAGTTATATTCCTAATTTTTGGCTCCTAAGAGGGAAGCTTTTCATACATTCATTGTTAAGCAGAATGAGCCGGTCCATCAAACACAGGAGAGCTCCGGGTAGGGAGGAGCAAGGTCTAAGTCCACACCTTTGGGTTCCAATTTCAGTTCAATGGTGTTAAAAAAGATCATCCTCTGTGAAACAAGGTCAACGCAACAGTAGCAGCCTGGCTGCAGAGCACTCCCATATGCCCAGCTATTAATCATCCCATTTCTCAAGTTGTACCAACCAGCTTAACTCTGGAAATATCATTAAGAAGTAGCTAAGTGTTAAATTGCTAGGAATTTCCAGAATAAGGAGAGAAAGGGAAGAAGCATGAAAAGAGTAACCTTTTTTTTTTAAAAGAAGTCTTTGTTTTTTTACTCCAGCCAGATGGAATTAGGGCAATTGTTCACTTGCAAATACTATGGAGATTAATGAGGTCCAGAGGCAGAGCCATGAGAAAACAGAAATGTAAAAAAGCAAAGTTTCCAAAAATACAGCCACCGTGGTACCATAGGGATGGATCAGTTTGAATGTTTCATCTCATAGCCTGACTGGGCAGGCTGCCTCACGTTCTTAGCTTATTAAAAAGCTGAACTCTTTTTTTCACCCTCGTAGGCCAACCCCTGTGCAAATGGAGCTCATGCTCACGGACTTGCACGTCTCTACCCAAAGAGTCACGGGCCCTAACTCTGCCAAATATTTAAGAATACACTTAAACTCATCTAAATGTTTTAGACTGTTATATTTGCATTTCGTTGGTGAGCTCACTTTGAATTAACTTGTGTAGCACTGACAAAGTGTTTTCTCAGTTTTAGGAGAGAGGGAGGGAGCACGGGGAGGCTGCAGTGATTAAACTGGGGACTCAGATACAGACCGGGGCTTCCTGACTCTGGGCACTTAACTGAAGTATGCTATGAACCCAGCAGAATATGCAGGGACCCTTAACTCATCCTGCTGCAAACACAGGCCCTTTGGTTAGATGCTTACAATTGATTGGCGTGTCAGAAACTCCAAAGGGTGAAGTCCTTCTCATCTTCTTCTCCAAGGTCAAAAGGAAATTTCCACTTGATTATAAATTACAAATGCCAAGATTGCACCCTCAAACTTTATTCCTGCCTGTTCAGCTACACGTCACATCTCAGCGTCCCAAGGCATCAGGTGAGGATAAAAAGCTGTCTTGCAAATGACTTGTGGCACACTCTTGCTCGCAAAGTGCTTTCACAGCAGCAAAGATGATGTGCAAAAGAAAACAGCAGTGATATACCTGCTAATCATCAACTCTCTAGAAAGGAGTGAGAGATCTTTACCCTGTATACTTGTACACACAATACAGCCCTGACGTGAAATGTTAGGAGGAACTTGCTGGCCACTAGAAGCTGCCCGTTACTGAAGAGACTGTGATGTCGAGCCATTGGTACAAGAATATCTGTAAAAGAGTTACCCAGGTTGTGGGTCCAGCTTTCTTGCATACCCATGGTCAATACAGCTTCTTAGTCTCGAAATTGTGTGTGGAGAGGGGCTTAGAAAAGCATACATTTCTTTTTATGCCTTGTATCTTTTGGGTATTGTTTTAAACAGTTCTTATTTTGATAGTGAATCCAAGACAGGCTTTATTAGAGCAGGAAATACTGGTTAAAAGCATTGCTTTAAACCATTAGATGTAGTCTGAACCTTGCTGTGTTAACGCAGCATAGAGAGGAAAACTCATGAGGGAGCTACTGAAAAATTTCAGCAGTCAATGCATGGGACAGTTAAATTTAAAGCAGCTTAAATGGCTCTTGTGTTTTACCTGCTGTTGCTGCCACACACAGATCTTGTCACTTTAAATCTTCATTTAGCAATTTTCTGTTCTGTAACTGTAGGGTATATACTTGGATCCACAGAAGTATAATATTCTGACAGCTGTTTCCTTTGCTAGCAGTTTATTTAAGCACATTATTTGGTGCAATTTAGACCTCATTCAGAACTGCTTCAAAAACTTAAAAAGACTCATTTCTCCTCCTGCTTGTCTGTCTGTCTGATACCACTCCAGTCTTCAGAGCTTCCAGTTCACAGTATCATTTCAGCCATAGTTAATCAAACTCAAAGAGGAAAGGCATATGGTTTCAGGCTAGATTTAACCTTTATATGGGTGCCAGAAAATCTTTGGACATATAGAAAGAAATAAGAAGAAAATTCTGTTGAGAATAGCAGGAGTGTATTGCTTTCATTTACAAGGGCTGCTCCAGAAGTTGCATTATATCGAGCAAATTAACTGATTTGAATGAAATATGATTTGGGTTTATAATTCTATGGGAAATTCTTTTTCTTTATGCACTAGCCCCTGGAGCTCAGACACGTTCTCAGAGCTGTAGATATCCTCAGGTACCTGACTCCTGTTGAAAATAGTGGGAATTAAATTCCTCAGCACAGCAAATAAGGAGTTTTTTTGGAGTGAAATGATTTTACAGGAGCAGATGAAAGGAGAGGGGTTATCTACAAGCCATGGCAGAGGTTTGTGTGATGGGAGAGATGGCAGAGGTGTCCCCTGCCTTGCTGTATTTTCTGCCCAAGTACTGGGAGGCAGCAGAGTGCCTAACTCTGGCTCCCAAGATGATACAGCACCCAAAAATGGGGAAGGCAAAGCTGGCTTTAGGTAGGTATCAGAGATACATGTGCCATTTGGTGGCTCTCACTGGAGTTAGGGAAAAACAAAAAGCCGACTCAACCTGGACTCATGCCCAAAGTTTCCTGAGGCCTGAATAAGCATCATGTCTTATTTGGTGTTTGAGCCTCTTTGCTGTGCTGGGAGCCGACAGGAGCTTCTGCAGGCGGCAGCAGACGAGGAATCATGGCAATGAAATCATTCTGCAAACTGGGCTGAAGGAGGGTCATGCCACATTTCCACACACACACACACACCCCCGAGCATTAAATGAGACAGAGAAGTCCAGGGCTGTGCCTTGAAATCAGAGTTTCCAACCTGGTTCCTGCACCCTGACAAAGGCAGACGCCGTGCATCTCGCCGCGCGTCCCTCCTGCACCCGCTGACCCAGCTGGCTGCACCGCCTGCGCCAGCCCTCCTGCCCGAACCTGCGTGTGCCGCAGGAGGGGCTGACATTAGTCTTACTAATGTGGCTCAGCAGCCAGAGATATCAATCTCCCAGAAGTAATTAAATTAACCAGATTTACGCAGGCATTCACCACATACTTTGGATTTTCCAGAAGGCTGCCAAGACGTGGGGCTGAGCCGCACAGCGGGAGGGATGGGAAGGGGGACGGGAGGCTGGAGGTGGCCGTCCCAAGCGGAGCACAGAGGAGATGTCTCTACCCGTTGCCTCAAAGCCGCATCTGCCTCTTCCCGGTGGCTGGCAAAGGGCTGCGGCATTTCGGGAGGGGCCCTGCCCCACTGCAAGTCTCTAGACAATCTTTGACTGGCGAACAGGTCTTTCCAGGTTAGGGCTGCTCCTACCCTCCCCGTGCTATCAGGCTGCATCTGATGTGGGAACTCTTCCTGAGTTATAAACTAATTTGTAGCGGGCAGCAGAGTGTTTGGTGGTTAGAGGAGGGAGGGCACGGAGGCATCCCTGCATCCACCAGCTGATCCAGATGTTTCAGCTGGCCGTCACAGCTCAGCCCGGCAGATTAAACCAGTTGATCTGCTGCTAATATCTGAACTAGCTCATTTTAAAGCAAGTTTAAGTAGATCTAATCTACAGTTCAGTCACAATACACCGTGTGTGCTCAGTCATTTATTCAGTGCCAGATCTTTCTTTCTCTTGGTAGTAATTTAACCAGACCCGCTCGCCATAAGGAGCCTAATTGCCTGGATGAGCTGCGTGAGATTTAGCCAATGCTTCAAGTATCTGGGCAAGTCATTTTAAAAGCCCGATGACTCAGTTTATCCATCTGTGTAATGGGGCATTCCCTTTGTCTCGGTGCTGTTGAAAGGCATAACGAGATCTAGCATAGATGTTGGGCTGCAGGTATTCAGCGTCTCTCAGGGCTTGGTCATTAGGTCTTGATGAAGCCAACCTTGCTCATGAAAGGAGAGGCAGAGACTTTCAAGAGTCCAGCAGGACTGCTCAGATGAGGAAGTGCTTTCAGCTGGAGAATTTGCTTTGTGAAGTGCTTTGATGCTCTTTGGAGAGAAGCAGCTATAACATGAAAATTCTTGCCCTTGCCTATTTTAATGAAATATAACCAAGTTTGTTTTAGTGGGTTTTACTTCAAAATGTCCCTTTGTGTCTGAAGAAAACAAAGTGGCTTTGTCAGCTTACTTGTGAGGTAACAAAAGTATTACATTTGAAATGGAGCTGCAAAGGAGCAGTCTTTTAATTCAGTGGCATTTGGTACCATTCAATAAATGTTTCACCAGACTAGTAGCAGCTTCTGTTTGTCTTAGAGTGAATTTTTGGTGCAGATTTCTCCAACCTTGGAGAAAGAAGATACTGAAGAATAAAGTTCATGAAAATCGAGGCCAAAAAATCCCCTTACATGTCTCTGCTGTCACAACTGTACAAATGCAAAGCAAGAGGGCAGTGGATGCTTGCCCTGGAGATGTGAGTTACTGCTCCCAGTTCTCCCACGAGCATGGGCAACTCTGGTCTAACTCTCTCTGCATATGTTTCTTCAGTCTGTTTCTATTTTGCCTGCTTATATGACAAGCACTACAGCAAAGGTCTGCTTTGTCTTGCTCATTTTACATAGCTTTCCATAATGCTTGGCCCAGTTAGCCCTGGCCTTGTTTGGAAGTGCTGGTCCTACTGCAGCACTGATTTTCACCATGGTGTTGGAAGATCAGATGGTTCCAAATGGCTGGAGGGTGCTGTCAAAACAAGTGGGCACCAGCTTGGTCCCTCGGCCAGAATTTTTGGGATCACTGAATACCTTTGCTTTTAGTGCCCTTATGGGATAACATTTCTACCCTTATAATTGCCAGGTATGAGACAAGGGCAGTTTTCACAGGGAAAAAAATGCAGCACTAGTCTGGCACAGCTACTGAACAACACAGCTTAATAAAGAACAAGGAAAACCCATCTTCCTGGCATCTTTGTCCATTCACCCAGTTCCCCACCTGGCAGTAGATGTGTTCACTTTGCAAATGTCACTTTTTGTCATAACACTTTGTCCTTTGCTGTCTACTAAATTTTATGCAATGCCAGTCATTGTGGATTAAAGTTTCAAAGTCCTGAGGGCCAGTTCCAATCTCACACGAGATGTTACCCAGTCTTTCTTTAATATTTTAATTCAGTTCCACATCTTGAACAATTTGGCACATGTTGGCTTGCAAAATCTCGGGTTTTATACTAGGAAGGGGAAGAAAACAAGTAGCACTTTACATCATTCACACTCACCTACTAGCTGTGATGAAAAACTTCATTCTTTCAGCATCCAAAAGAGTGTGATACAGCCTGGCCCCACCTGTTGGATTGTCCCTATTGCACATCCACATATTGTGAAAGCAAGTAAGCATGCATGTCTGGCTTGCTTTCCCCGTTAGCCTCTTCATTTCTTATGACCTTCCAATCTCTTCAGTTCAGGTGTACTAGCAGGTTAGCATGCAGTGACTTAATGACAAATGAGCCCCTTCTTCACCTAAGCTGTCTCCTTATCCCCTGTGGTTCTGCTGTTGCTGGAACACAGTTCAGGATCCGTTGCAAATTGTTTATTTTATATTGCTCTATCAGGCACCATTTTGTATGGCCAGGATTAATCTGCTGCCCAGGAGAGCACTGGAGAGGAAAACAAATACTCAGCTTCTGAATAGAAAGGTGACTGGGAGAGAGATTGCGCGAGTTCACTGAGCGTTACTGTTACGAAACATCTGTGCTGTTTTGCAGTATTGTGCAGATAACGAGAAAGAAATGACTCTCCCAGAATGATGGGAGAGAATATACAAGATATTCCTATATCTCTCAGACTCAGGACGTTGTGTCTCAACCACTGATATATCTTTGGGGATTTCCCTTTCTGACCATAATATCAAAGTTAAAAATAGATCAGAAAAATGACTCTTTTAAAATGAGATCTACTTTGCGGGTTGAGAGAAAACCATTGAAAAATCCCAGATCATTCTGCCAAACCTATGAATTACAAACAGCAGACATGCTGGCTCAAGAAAATCCTTATTTGCCAAATACTCACTGTTATCTTCTTTGCGATGTTTCTTGCAGGTGTCAAGCTGCGGTAAGCTTAGCAGACACCACTAATTTTCTTGGACAGGCTAATACCTTTCCTGAGAGACGTCTTTACTCAAGAGACAACTGGAAACAAATGTGTCCTGTGTCTTCTCTGTCATAACTCATCTTTCTAGGAAGGCTTGTGGAAGGACTCTGTGCTATGACTATTTTCTTGTTTAAGGCAGGAGTAAGCACCATCCAGTGCTCAGGTCTTTCAGCTTCTCCAAGAACCTGGCTTGTAGCATGCAGGAGTCTTCT
Source organism: Phoenicopterus ruber ruber (assembly GCA_009819775.1). NCBI lineage: Eukaryota > Metazoa > Chordata > Aves > Phoenicopteriformes > Phoenicopteridae > Phoenicopterus > Phoenicopterus ruber. The sequence continues at coordinate 6,504,565 of CM020230.1, forward strand.
ACTGAGGGACTATTTTCCTCTTCATCCTGAATGTAGAGAGTCTCTCCTTCTCTCAGGCTGCCTGCTGGCTGTGCCCTGGTGCTGAAGGGGACTTGTTCCTTGTTTCAGAAGGACCACAGTTAGACCTCAGCCCTGTCTTCTACAATACGAGACTACCACAAGCATCAGACTTTGTTCACTCATGTTAGATTGAGAAGGACGCTTGTGGGCAGTTGGGGTTCTGCAGGTAAAGAGCGGCTTTCAGCAGTACCTATTTTTACATTTGTGCCTGAGTGTCTTTGAAGTGCACATCCTCTGCAAGTGACTGAACTGGCTCCTGATTACCGTGCCTCTCTTTTCTCCTAATCTGGGCTTCTTTTGCCTGAGCTTTCTGCTCTGGCATACGCTGACGGACATAGTTACCTTACTTACACATCCCCTCTGTTCTGCTGCATTAAGTTCTCCTGCAGGGACTGCTGATGCAAGCAATTTCAGAGTGGGACCCTCTACAAGAAGAAATCTTGCACTTAAAAATCCCCTGTTAACAGCATTCAAAATATGATCCGTTAATCAAAAGCATATTGCTAAAAATACTCCCAGTGCTTCTTGTGTTAATTCCAATAAAGAATAAACTTTCATGGCAATCTGTAAGTCGAGTGAGTTTTCAGTAAAAATATACACAAAGAAAGAAAATCTATAACTTTCAAGTAATTTAATCGAAAGGATACTTTTACAACTTGCCAAGTATATTTTGGGAATGTTGTTAAACTAATGAATTCTGAGGAATGACACCATTTAGATTCAACATGATAATAAGCACAGAGACATCCCTTGTTGATCTCAATTTCTTCCCACTGGGAGCCTTATTAAGCCTGGTAGTGAATCCTAGAAAGTTTTTGCTAGGAATGGGTTGTTAAGTCCAAAGGAATACTATGCCTTTAGAGGTGGAAACAGGCAAAATATTGGTGGTAAGCAAGAACATTTTGAGTAAGTTGGGAAATCTTGAAAAGACAAAGTTCCTTTTGAAGGGCAAATCAGAGGAATTCTTAGCATTAAAATAGTCTTTGTTTCATGTTTTGTTCAGCCAGTCTAATAAATAGAGAAATCATATAACTTCAGTGACCAAGCACACGGTTCAGTAGAGAGCTCTTGAGCAGAGTCCTGCTGTGATCACGTCACAACCAACTATGCATAATTTGTTTGCACCGTTTCCTTACTGGAGAAATACTCAAGAAAGGAGAAATCATTAAAAAAAAAAAAAAAGATCATGATAAGTTCATGTAAAATCTGTGAGTAGGAAAAAAGAAGAAGATACATTCCTCTATAAGAAAAAGTTCATAATGAATAATTCAACTTGCTATACTAGTTATTGCAAGTCCTGCCCTAGTTAGCCAGGCTGCAGAATGCTGTGTTAATGAAGGCTACTGCTCTGACAGAGGAGGAGGAAGAGTAAGATTTCAGTAGACTTACAAATATGTATCTCTATATTTTAAACCTCACTAACAGCAGTTAATAAAACTGAAAAAGCACATCCTTAGCATGCAGTATGTGAGGGCTCCTGTTAATTCAACTGTTGTTTCTTGTTTTTAGAACTAAGCAAGTGGTTTTAACGATTCGCTAAATCCAGTTTTTGCTCCTTTGACTAAGTTACCTTTGTATACGTACTGCCCAAACAGTCAAGAAACGATAAAGGAAAAACCCCTGAAATTAGTAAGAACTTGACCTGAGTGTCTGCATAATACTCATAATAATAACCCTTTCGTCATCAAAGAGATTCTCGCTGAAGCCTGGAAGGCTGTAATTTTCTCGGGGGCCATTGTGCATGTGATCCACAACGCTGTCTCATCAAATAATCAAGCGCTATGCTGCCGCTGGGATGTGTCAGGTTACACAAAGAAAATTATGCTTTTTGTGTGTCCATAATATGAGAGTTCAGGGAGGCTTTTTAGCATGGGAAGCATTAAAAAAAAAAAAGGAAGAAATATTTTCCATCTCCACATGTACAGCTAAAGAAGAAAAAATCCTCTTCCTTTCTCCTTAAATAACAATGATCACAAGCAGAAGGAGACTGCTGTGAAAACAGCAGAAAAGAGAACTTAAATGCACAACTCCAAAACAGACAAAGAGTAATTACAAGTTAGACATGACATAGGTGAAATGGCTTCTGCTTTTAAGGAAAAAAAGACCGAGGAATGCAGTATGGTTATTTCTTTCACCCACCCAATCTCATCATAACTCCAAGTAAGGAGTGGCACAGAGGCATCACGGTTTGGCACTGTGACCCCGGTTGAGCAAATTGCCAGAGCATGTGCTTGTGTCCCATTAGCGTGGCGTGCTAAACGTTCAATATGAGCTTCGATGCTTTGTCAAACTTGAGGATTTTGACTATTTTAAGCAGTGTTTGTTTAGAGCTGGATATTTTTAATACTGTTAGCTATTTACAGTTAGAAAGAGGGGTTTCGACCAGTAAAATGTGGTCATAGCTGTATGCATGCTAATCTGGCCCTCACTACTGTCACTCTTAACTTACTCTGCTTTTCACTTTAATATGAACAATATTTCCTTTCTTGTTTTTATCTTCAGTTAGACTTTAAGCTCTTGGGTTAGGGAACTTGTATGTCACATTGGCAGGTATTTGCATGTTATAAGCATTTAAGTGGAATTCAAGAAGTGTTCAGCTCCAGACCAGCGCTACTCTGCCAGAGTCGATGGGAGTTTTACCACTGGTAGGGCGGGTGGGAGAAGTAGGGTAGATCTTGGTGCTTCAGAAAATCTCTTCCACCAGTGCAAATAACTCAGCAACTTACTTTGGCAATGGCCAAATATGTTTTGCTTTTGCCCCTACTGAAGTTAATGGGACTTTTGCTGTTGACCAAATCCAGGATTCAATGTTTGCATTTTTAAAGATGTCAGATTTAGCTCTTGTTCTCAGTGCACAGGGAGAGTTTCTTTACTGTAAAATCTCTAACTTTGGTGTGTGTCAGATCATCTTAATCTGCTGAGAAGCAGAGTTTGCTGCAGCCTGTGGCTTGAGAACCTGTCTCTTAAGGTCAAATCAGAGGTCAATTTTCCAACTGCTAGTTGAAAAATCACTACAGCTGGGCAAATATTGCAAAAAGCATTTATCTAAGAGAGGCCACGTGTTTGCTTCAGTGATACTTGCTTTCTGCAAACATTCGAGTAAGCAACCTTTTGTTTGCACAGTAAAACAAAGTATTGCAAAGACCATACACTAACTATGTTCACTTGGCTGTTTTGAAAGGTCCTTCAAAGGTCTGGACTGTGAAGCTACATATGGACTAATAGAATAAAAATATTCGATTATCATCAAACTTCCTTGACCATCAGAAATGGAAAAGAAAATCTCAAAGTATTGCAGAATTTGTGATAGAATTATGACAGCTGATACCTAGATTTAATATCTTTATGCTTTTTGATCTTTGTAAAGTGCAGATAATACTTCCTTAATGCAAAAAGGCTGAATACAAGGCTGAAATCATTTAAAACTTTGAGGTTCTCAGCTACTGACCTGGTGAAGGCTACGTAATAGGTAGAGAGATTAAAATGTGGACCAGTTAATGGACACATCAGTTAATGGATAAGTTGTTCATAGACTAAAAGAGAGAAATTTTGAAAGAAATTGGATTTGCCACTAACAGATTGCAGTGCTAGTCTCCAGAATAGCAGACAAGCCCGCTCACTGAACACCACTCACAATCACAGCTTCATCCTACCCCCAGACGCTGGTATCCCCCTCTACCTGTGGGGGATTTTTCTGCTATCACTTCACATCCTATTCTTAATCACCATTTTACAGAAAAGAAACAATCCCACCTGTCCTTTCCCACCTCTTTACATTTTCTGCAATTTGCATTGTGCAGGGATGAGTGTCCGTTCACCTGCCAGTTTTAACTCTTGTCTCCATACATGCGGTCTCCCTCTTCTTTTCTTACAGTTTTGTGCCCTCTGACGACATGCCCACTTCGCTCCCATCCCCCTCTCCGGCGGGTCACTGATGCATGAACAAGCCCCCACCTCTGCTCCCTGCGGTACTCCACTTCTCACCTCTCACCGTTACCCCATCTGTATCCATTTATCACCACTTTCCAACTTGTCTAACCTCAGTTACCAAGTCATTCTTTTTTGTAGCCAACTGAGAATTTCACTATCAATGCCAGACTTATTAACCCTAAGTCTTTTATGCAGTATTGTATGGGAAAAAAAAAAAAAAAGCCTTGTGGAAGTCCAAGTCAATTATGTCTGCTGCTTCAGCCCTGTCAGCTCTCATCGTCACCTCCGCTCCAAGGAGTTAATCATATTTGCTGAGGATGACCTACTCTTCGTAAATGGATTCTGCTGACTGCCCTTGCTTAGCTTGCCATTGCAAGAGCCTGTGTGGCATCTATAATCTTTCCTAATACTAGGGGATATAGGATAATATTTCTCTAATTTTGTCATTCCTCTAGCCAACTGCCCCCTTATACCGTTACTTTTGTCACCAGCGGGAACTTGAGAGTGATTTTTCCCCTAAAGGCCTCTACCAAAATGACAGTCCCTGTAATAGGCACAAACACACCAAGCGAGGTGACGGCTGATGAGCTGCTTAAGTCCAGCGAGAAAGAGTGGAGAGAGTTTGCAGGCACCCGGGGTGAGCGAGAAGAGGCTCAGCCGTGTCCCTGCCGCAGGTCAGGAGCAGAGCTGGGAACAGAGCTGGGTTTTCTGATGTCCTTGGGCCTTGCTGTGGCTCTGACTATTTTTATCTGGGAAAAAGCTCCGGCAGTCTCTTTGCAATGGTGTCCTCCCATGCACAAGCAAAAGGTACACAGCTACATGTGTATCATTCGGGTATTTCTGTTAACAAAGGCTAATCAAGCAGCAGATTGGAAAAGCAGAACTGACACATGTGATGAATGTACGATGGGGCAGAGGGTGATCGTATGTAATGAAATATGTCAATTCAAGTCATAATAAAAACAATGAACTGAAGACCTGACAGGGAGGGTGGAATCCATCTCAGCCAGCGCGAGCTGTCTGTGCTAGTGCCCACAGGCTGGGCTGCGCCTGGCGTCAGGGGAAGGAGACACGTGTCCCCAGAGGGTCACCACCACCCATCACAGGCACCGAGCTTAAGGTGACCTGTCCTCTAAAGGGGGTTGTCTTTCGCGTTTGATGAAGCAGCAGCTTTGGTGGCTGATTTTTAGACTTCTAATGTTAGGAGATGGTAGAGAGGTGTTTCTAATTATGGGGTTTGATGTAGTTAAGTGCTCCTTTGGCTTTCTAAGAATAGCTAAAGTATCCTCTCTACCCCATAGCACCTTGCACAACATGACCTGATCCCCAAGGCTCCTCAAGAAAAGAAGAAAACAGTGTTACCTACAGATTATGATAATGGCATCGAGGAAGCTGCTAGACTGAGCCTTGTATTCTTACTCCCAGGTTACCCATAGTCCCAGACTGTGGACTGAGGACATGGCCTTGGGGAGCAGGGAATCCCTCCATCTACTCACCTACAGCATCCAGCAAACACCACAGTCAACCTGCACCACAATTCTTAAAATTAGCATCTCCCAAGTACAACTGAATACCTGCAGTTGGGAGTGTTACGTTGAAAAGAGCTGAGGTTATTTGCCCTATAAATAGACACCATGTAGAGGTCAGTTTTTTAGACTACAGTCTAAAAGGTGGGGCATTTTTAGTTATTATCTATAGTTATTTTTTAGAACTGCAGTCAAATCCAGGTTACAGTACAGTCAGCAGTAACAGGAGTTTGAAAAGTCCCGCACCTCAAGGGAAATTGAGCTTAACCCCCTCAAGGAAAAAAAAAAAAATCACTTCTAAACATAATCCCTGCAGAGTAGGTTTGCACATCTTTCTCTTCAATGGGAAGCATTTTTATATCAAAACAGTCATTTTGACAAAAAGGACTGTTAAGTGTCACTTCTTGCTAGTTAGCCATGAAATTGTCCTTAATATCTGCGGATATTTCAAGTACCACATAAATGTCACTCCACTAGCACAACTTCTCTTGTATATCTGGACCTGAATCTAATTGTTGCATTATGTGAGGAGCAGCATAATAATTAGATTCTCATTGTAAAATAAGGAAAAGTTCACTGTAATTCATGGATCAGATCCAAATGAGAAGTACTCTAATTTTATTGAAAGTGGCATAGATCCACCTGTTCCATGTTAACTAAGAACCTGAGACCTCACCAAATCTTCAGAGGGTATGTGAAATTTGGGCTTCACAGCTTCTCTGTATCTATTTATACAAATTAGTTTTTGCCTGAAAAAACTTTGTGTTGATTTTGGTATATACTCAAATACATCTCCTCTTCCCCACTCCCAGTAACCGACTTCTAAGTAAAACTTTTTTTCTTTTTCTTCTTTTCCCCCCTCATTTCTCCATCTGTGTGTAGTTAAACATAGAAGCCATATGAAGTCTGTTTTGCCTTCCTCGTGTTTTCACAGCAGACTGTTATTGTAAGGGAAGCTTCCATGAAGTGCCAGAGACCACGCACTGCATTAGCATCTGAGCAGGCAGTGTAAAAAATCAGATCTGATTCTGCCTGTGGAAGATAAATGAGCCAGAGTCCCCAATGCCCAAGATTTGGTCATCTCTTTATGAGTTCTGAAGTACCTATTAGCAGCTTTGATGAGTGCTAGGGGAGATGAAGTCTACCTTGAACAATGTTAGAAAGCTGAATCAAATCACTCGAAATCTCCCAGAGGAAGAAACAGCCTGAACTGGTTATAGACACTGTATCCCTTTCCTCTATTGCCTATAAGGTTTATATGAACACTCTGATGGTGGGGGGAAGAGTAAGCATTTTTTTCAGCAAAATCTCCCAAGAATTTACTCATATATATAATAGCTACTTCTCCAGCAATTTTATGTATGTAGTTAGTCAGTTTTGCTGAAGGTTTTATCTGCGCTCTGTGTCTTTTCTTCCACAAAGAGATGCCACCTGCTAAGATGAAGCAGGTGAAAATGAACTTTCCATTGCACATGATCTTTGGTTCTGCCAAGGCCAGTTCGAGGTGGCCTTAAGGAAATATTTTGGGACAGCAGTATGTCTTTCCAAAGCACTACATGATCAAGGAATGTGGATCCTGGGCGAACATGTGGGTTGCGAGACACAGAAGAGTATGGCCATGCAGTTAAAATTGAGTTACCATGATTTAGCAAGTCACTGTGTGTCAGTGGAGCCACAGTAACTGCTTTTGGATTTGTTTTTAGCAAAGCAGGATTGCTTAAAATGCCTTCAAGCTTTCAGCTGGGTGCCTGCTTATTCCTGGTTAGAAATCAGCTTGTCTTCATTGATAACAGACCCTAGAAGCCATTTGCATAACTGTGCCCCAAATTTCGCTGTGCCAGGTACTTTAGAATTGGACTCCAGCACTCCTAAAGTTTGTTGGGGTTTTGTATCTGTGTTTGGGATCAGAAACCGATACCAGAGCTCCCAGACAGTTTTGCCAGGCGTTGGCAGTGGTAGCTGTGGCAGAGAAGTGACAAAGCAGAGGCAGGGACAGTCACCCACACCCTGCCTGAGGCTGCCGATCATCTCGGTAGGGCTGACACCTCTCCAGCCATTGGTGCTGGGGGAGCCCTTGATTAGACAGCTCATCTCTTGATTGCAGCACTGGGAGGCTGTAGGGAGTAACAAGCTCTCCCAGGCTCGAGCCCACAGACTGTGTGGGAGAGAAGAACTGCTGCATCCTTTTGGGGGGCAGAAATGGAGCCGTCGTGGTCCTACGACCTGATCACTGTCACAGCAGAAGCCTATGGTGCAGCCAGTATTTTACAATCCCAGAAATTAAATTTCTGGAGGTATTCAAAAGACGTTTAGATGAGGCCCTAAGGGATATGATTCAGTGGGGGACTTGGTAGTGATAGGTTAATGGTTGGACCCGATGATCTTGGAGGTCTCTTCCAACCAGAACAATTCTATGATTCTATGATTCTATGATTCTAAAGTGGGACAGAGGAAAGGGATCCCTTCCTTCTGCAAGCAGTTGTCCCCACGGTTGTCCCCATGCTTAGTTTGACAGAGAGGCCAAAACGAGTGAGCTGGGAGGAGCTGAAGTGTTTACAGTTGCTGAAGATGTGGAGCACATTGGTATCCATGCCCTAACTCTCTGTTTGCATCAGGGTGCTCCAGATCCAGCCAATTTGCTGGAAGATAATAACCCTCTCATCCCTCAGTATTACATCTTGCATAGCCACTCGAGGCCTTTCTTTAAAATCTTGGTCTGGGAGGATAAACTGAGATCCAGTTGAATGCAGTTCATCTTCTCTTAAATGCATTCAGTGGATGCTCTGAAGCAGATTTTGATGCCAGACATCTGTGCTGCTTGCACGCATCCAGGAAAGGCTTGTTATGCCATGGCAGAGCTTAGAGCAGGATTATTCGTGCCTGATACTGATGGTTGGTAGCAACTCCTGAAGCCTTGAACATTGCATAGCGTCAGAGGCTGTCACTGTCAGTGCTTTCTTCACTGCAGGGAGCTGTGCAAGTAATGTTCAGCCTAATTTAGAAGAAAAATGAGTTGAATTTGCAGCAACAGTGACTTTTCTGTAGTAGCCAGTGAAGTGGTGCTTCAGGCAGCAGTGAGAAGATCTTGTCTGAGGCTGTGTGTGGTGACTGTGGGGCTTGGGAGGAAAACTGTTGCACCTAATGGGCAGTTACAGAGTTGGTGATGGCAGTGCAGCGTGGCGGATCACATGCCAGCAGATCAGACCCTGCTTTATGCCTCTGTAGTCAGGACTCTGCATCTGGGGAGATTTTTCTTTTTGCCAGGTGCAGGATAGTCCTGCATCTAAAAGCTATCACACTGAATCCCTTAGAGTGTCTTTGGGCTTCTCCATTGCTCAATGTCTTCATAACAGGTGCTTGCTCGTGCTCTCCCTCTGGGCCAGTGTGGGACGTGTGACAAGTCAGTGCTGACACTGTAATACTGTGAGTCTATTTTGATCTCAAGCAAAAGAATCAGCCAATATAAAGAGATTTCAGCAACAGAAGATACCAGCTTTGCCCTCTGTCCTTTTTCCCTAATTGTGTGGAGCAAATGGCCAGCACTGGGTTGAACTTTAAGCCCAGACCAAGAATTTCAGGGATATAAAATGATTTGATTTAAAAGCTTGGGATCCTTACAGCTCCACTTCCACTGTGGGAACAAAAGAACTTCAGAAGCACAAGGGGAAGCCAGAAAAGCTTAGTTAAGCCCTAATGATTGCTGAAGGAAACCAGTAAAACTAAAAGAGGAAACAAGTCCCAGTATAAACCTACCCACCCGCTCCCACCTGATGAGGTTACTTTGTGGGCTGTGGTTTTGAATGCCTGTGATTCGCAACGACCCCCTCCTGCCCTCACCCCGGAGGGGGACATGGTGGCAGGGGTTTTGCTGTCTTTTGCAGGGCAGAAGGACTGCTCAGCAGGAAATGAATTTTCCCCCTAGGCATTAGCCAGGGAGAAAATCCGATCACAGAGTTTCTCACAACTGGGCCACTGCAAAACAAATCATGCAAACATCCCAAAACATTCAAAATCACGGTCCTTTCGTGGCACCTGCTGACTGCACAGGATGTCGCTCTGAGCTGACGCCTCGGCTCTTTACTCCCATGCCAGGAGTTTTGAAGCTGTGTCAGATAGCCGCTGGTGAAACTCAGAACAGGGATGCAGCAATGGAGAGCAGAAATAACTCTATGGCAGTGAAAGGAAATACAGACCAGTGGGAGTCAGCTACACAAGCAGAAGGTAGTAGGTCCTATCCAGCTGGAGTAGATCCTATCCAGTTGGAGAAGTGCGACCCCTTTTCTGGAGCGTATTGCTAATTAGCAGCTATAGCAATCAAGGATTGTTGTACTCGCCACAGGAGCAGATGACCCTATCAAGATGCAAAGAAATCTGAAGGCGATTAATGGTGCACTGCTACCTGCCCCCAATGCGGTCCCATCCACTGCTCAGTACACACCACAGTGGAATCTCACTCGTCCTCGGGAGCTGATGGATAGCTTGCTATAGGGTTCTCTTATTTTTCTTTTTCTGTCTACATATGACTGAAGAGTGATGAAGGCAAGAAAGGCCTATAGAGACTAGTCTAAATGTGTACTACATAGGAGAGTGGGAGAGGAAAAAGGTTTATGGGCTGCAGTGGCAGATATCTAATCCTCTACAGCATTTTTCCATAGAAAAGCCACATGGGCTCCCTAAACTTTTGAGCTGCCTCAAACAGCTTTTATTAGACCTCCTTTGCCTGCTTGGCTCATGTGTATTCCAGATGTTGGTGTCTTGAAGGACAGAGGGAGATTCTCAAGGATAGATTCTCAAGCCTGGTGTTGTGGGCTCCCACCATCCACCACTTCTGCATATTTTACTGTTGCTTTGTGTTTCTCAGCACTGCTGCTGGAATTTTCATTAACCTGTGTGTTCTACACGTCTGTTCCCAGAGTATCCTTTTTTTTTCAAAGAGGAAGGTTTTTAGAAGACATTTTCTGTACCTTCTTCATGAAAGCACATAGCATTTACCTGTCTTTTCCATACTGTGGTTATCACAGCATTTAGGCTCCCTGCAGGACAGAGCACTGATAACAAGCCTTCCCAAGATCATAGTATAATAACAAGTTCAGGTAGATCCCATTCATCCTGTGTTATTGTAACTCTTCACGGTGTTATCCAAGCTCTGTTATCAGTAAGATAATGCTGCAGATTTTGCAGGTAGACAATGCCTTAGGCATGATGCCAACAGCAAGAGGATTTTAGTAAAGTAAAGAAGTAAGGATCACATACTGTTATCAACTGGTCTAAATAAGAGTTACAATCCTTTGGGCTCCTCAGACACAGGCATCTGAAAAGCCCGACAGGGTTTTCCTGAGTCTCCCTAAGAAAGGAAAAATTAGTGGAACAAATGCAACTTATCTGACATACAGAGAGGAAGCTTTAGGGAAATTATTTCTCTACTACATTATTAAGGGTACAAGGGCTTGTAATTGAAGCTAACAAAAGCCCCAAACAACAGGATTTTGTTGTTGTATTAAAAATCTTGCTTTCTCCCCCCCCCCGCCTCCGCTTCCATCACTCGCTCTTTCTCCCCTCTCTCTTTCCTTCTTTGTCTTTTATTTTTGGTCCTCTCTCTCTCATTTTAGTTGATAAACAGAAAAGGTAACAGCACTAGAACAGTCAGTGCATTGTCAAGGGGCCTGCCTTAATCCCCTGAAGTCCCCGAGGAATAGTAGGGCTGTGTTAAGTGGGCTTCAAAGGCAGAAGGTGGAATGAGGTGTGATAGGAAACCAGCTCTTACTAACTGGTTCACTTCAGGCTAGCTTTAAATAAATTGCAGCTCTGAGCTGCTTGGACGTTGACAAGAGGGCTGTGATATTTGTGGCTGCACTACAGAGAATTTCAGCCTTTTAAAGCAGGAATGGGAGAACCTGAAAGAACTTAAAGCTGTGAAATTGTAAAGCAAAAACAAAACAAGCCTCTCAGCATGGAGGCTCCCTGGGCTTGTTCCTGGATTGCTTCTCTCATAGACAAACTTCACCTGGCTCTTAAGAAAACATATGCTGCATTCCTTGTTATGTCGGCTTGGTTTTGAGAGTGGCTGAACTCTCTGGCAGCAGCTTTGAGAAGTGCCATAGATGGATTTTTCGAAGAGCATTATGAGGATAAGAGAGGATAATGGGAACTGAGTTCTGGAAAAAATACTATTTGGCACCAATTTGGGAGTCACCAGCAGCTGAATCTCTGGGGAAAAAAAAAAATCTGAACCCCACTTTAGGTGCTGTAAAGTGAAAATCTATGTCCTGAAGTGCAAATTGAGCACTGCCAAAGCTGTATGTGGACTGGTTAAGGGTTCACTTAGGTCTCCTCATCACCTAACATTGCCACCATAGATGTTTCTGGGTATAAAACTGCGCCCAGTTTATCTAAGCCACTAATTGTGGAAGACCAGGGTGGAAACCTGATGACAGCTATGGACTGACTTTTTGTCCATTCAGACTAGGTCAAATCCTAAGTGCAGCTTATTCCCAGCAGACTCCTAACAGCATTCATCAGGCTCCTACTTTTCAGGTTTTTAGTCAGAGTTTGAGTATTATATTCTCTCTTCCTCCAAGCTGTTTTTCCACCCTCAATCACCACCAATAGAGATGCAGATTGCTATTGATGTTGGTATAATAGCTGGTCCACTGATATAAATCAACACAGAGAGCAATGGGATAATGTAGATTTATATCAGATGAGGCTATAGTATGCTTTTAAAGGCAAAGTCTTGAAAAGCTGAGGTGACTGTTCAGAGTCTTAATTCATCAACAGCTGCTACACATGAGGAGACCTAGAATGGAGACGATAGTTTTATTTGGTTAAATAATGTTTAAGTTTACAGGTCTGGCAGCTGGAATAACTTTCTTTTTAATAAATTTGACTTAAGAGAGATGTTGATGGAGGTGAAAAGCTGTCCTCCACTTAGGTAAAAGATGGCTGACTTGCCATTCAGCTGGATGAGAAGCGTCTTACATTGCACTTTCCTGGCTCTGCTTGGAGCAATATGGATGGTGGGGAATCCCTCAGAGCAGCTACACCCTCATCTGCTCCAACAAGGTCAGCATGAGGAGGTCTACCCACACCTTTCATATAAATGAAACCTGACCCTCAATCTCCATCAGCATTTGTTCAGGATGAAGTAATATAATCCTCAAAAGAGGGGGAGCAACAATTAATTTGAATGGTAGTGGAAACAACCTAAAGTGCTACCACAGCTTGGAAGGGGGGAATATGGTTTTAGCTATAAGGCTGCTTTTCATTGCTCTGGTAGCATAAAGGGGCCTTAAAGTGAAGACAGTCATAATTTATGCCTGCTCAAAGACTGATTTGCATTCAAAATGGTGTAAAGAAGCTGTTTTGGGTGGTTGACAATCCAGTTTCTACATTCTGAAGAGCAGGATGTCATTTGTGTACACTCATTTCTCCAACCACAACCATTCTTCAGTTTGGCTGTCCCTTTAGAGAGAAGAGGCCACTCTAAGCCAGGAATGGTCAGACTAAACCCCAGCAAACACAGAGCCTGGGCACGAGGGGAAGACCAAGGAATAGAGCAGTGAATTAAATAAACACCATGGAAAAAATGCAAACCTCACAGTGGGCATTCCCACTGGATTTTCACTAGATGTGGTGCTGCGTACAGTACATCCGCTGCACTTCCCATCACAGCTTGCCTCGCTCACATACAGGCCTTTGTTAACAGGGCCATGACTCAAAGTGAGGTAAAGCCACAAGAGGGTTCACTCGGAGACCAGCAAGAGTTAGTGAAAACAGGGGGAACCAGCAAACCGAGGACCAGCAGGCAAGCAAAGCACGCCTTCTGCATGGTCAGACACCATGGGAAGCTCAGGAGTCTTGGGCAGGTCTCCTTTCTCCTGCATGGCTGGCCTTTTTCCACAGCCGCTCTTCACACATCCCTGCTTTACCGCCTGGCTGCGCTGTGGGAAGGTGGCTGGAGGTGTGAATACAGCTTGTTCAGCAGCACCCACTCGCACCATTCCTGAGCAAGATGGGGCAGGCAGGCACCCGGCCGGCAGAGCTGGCTGAAGGGACAAAGCCAAGTTTAGTCATGTGCCACTTGCGGCTCCTCAGAGGCTCATGAGCTGTAGGGAGCACAGGCAGCAGCAGCCAGCTCCTGGCCACCATCCTTTCCAGGAGGCCCTCTCCTAAGGAAAGGGCAGGTTGCCAGTGAAGTCAGCACAATCGGTCTGGCGTGCCCGGGAGGTGCTGCACGTACCATGCGTAAGCAGGCAGCCTGCACGTCAGTGATGCACCGAACTAGGCCATAGGAGAGATGTGCAGAAAAGCCAAGCTGGTGGGGAAGCAAGGTCCATGTCCTCTAACCCAGGCTTTGCAATCAAAGCAGCCACCGATTTGTGCTACCAGTGCCCAGAAGCTCTCCCATACGGACTGACAGCCTGTCAGTGCCTTAGTTGTGCTGAGAGAGAGCACCCAGGCGACAGCTATCACCCCCCACTCCTAGATAGGGACACTTCTTGACTTGACTCCAACTCTTCAGATTTTAGCTTAATTTATGGGGGAAAAACGTCATTCCACTTCCAAGCATTTTTGACAGAAAAATAAAAAAACTGAACAGGTTACCCTCCAAGACTGGAAGACACCCCGCAAAATATCCTAATTAAAAAGTAACTTCAAATGGCAAAGAAAAGTTTCAGCTTTGATCCTGATTTTTGGGAGAGAGGAAGGGAATAGATAGATAGATAGATAGATAGATAGATAGATGTATAGATGTATTTTGTGAATGTATCAAAGATGCAACTAAACAACTCTTGCTGAATGTGCAGCTTAAAGCAGAAGTGTAGGCTGCAGTAATGTTGCCCAGCTCAGACCCACCGCACTGCCCTGCTGGGATGAGCAAACCAAAGGAGAAGGTCAGAGCTGCAGGCAAATGCTGGCAGGGGAGAGGGCAACTAAGGGACGGGCCACGATCCTGCAAGTTGCAGTCTATGCCCTGCTCTGTTCCTGGGGAAATGCAGCTGCATGTCGTCCCACTCGGGTCGAATTCCAAGGTACAACCAATCCCAAAGACTGTCCGTGTCTCAAGGCTGTACCCTGCTCATTCCCTGCCTTTAAAATGCTGTGTAAGTCCTGCTGCCACGAGAGTGTGAATGTTAATGACAAAGAAAAGCAAAGTCACAGAGCTGTTAGACCCCACCGTGTTATCAATGCGGATGTATCCTTCCTGCCTGCATGCTGCCAGGTGTCCTCCCTGCCAGCTGGCAGAGCTCCATCCACCAGGGATGGCCTTGCAGTTACGCAATAGGTATATCTGCCTGCCGGCTCCTAAGACAGTAGTTCACCAAGACAGGAATAGCAAAACCGTGTCTTTCAGGTAGAGCCCTTGGTGAAATTCCCATTGGTTTTGTGCTAACTGTTCCAAGTTTTCAATATCTTATTAAAAAAAATGAAACAAGAAAGGACTCTGAGGATGGATGGATGGAAATCCAATATGCCAAATGCCCCGTTGACATTTAAAATGCTACCTAATCTAACCCAAATATTCACACTTAGGGGTGAAAAAGGTGACAAATGTGGATCATCCACGTCAGCTGCAATGCAGGGGATGGTGACCAACACTGTCTCCGTGACAATGGAGGTCTAAAATGTATCCAGAGCAATTCCAGTTCAGGCCAATTGCAAGTGGATAATAGAGTTTACTCTTTTCAGCCCTTTCTAAGATTGCTTGTCTCCTGAAGTCAAGTCATTGAAAGATACACTTCTGAAAGCCACATAAGTATTTGTCCCCTTGAGAATGCAACTTGAAATTTGACTTTGGATACAGACTGATCCAGTTCACAGCTGCAACTGCCCAGCTCACTCCCCTGGGGGAGCAGGCTGCATAGCTCCCATTGCCTTCACCAATTAGAGCTGTGGAGGGCCTTCTACCTAAGAAGATCCATGCTTTGATCCTTCTAGCTTACACTGGTAGTGCAGGAGGAATAACATCCAGCTGTGGGTTAATGATCAAGCCTTTCTGCCTGCAGACCAGTGCCTGGCGCTGGATCTTAGGCAAGCTGTTGATGCCCCTCTGCAGCTCAGACCGGGCAGGCCCCTACATCAATTGGTAGCATTAGTACCTTCCAAATAGAGAACTTCTTGGAGGTTAACGGTGAGGCATGCTGTGGTCAGAGAGGAAGGCCTTTTGATCATTTGACTATTGAGCAATTGCTGTATTTCATTGTCCAAGGTTTTAATCTGGTATTGAGAAGCTGATCCTTCTGCTATTGAAGTCAACGGCAGTTTTGTCATGGTGTTGAACGAAGCCTGAGTCAGGACCAGAATAAACTTTAAATCAAGAGTCAGAAAATGTTGTAAGAGATAAAGAATATGAATAGGAAAGAGAAAAATTGGTGTGCTGGCTGGGCATTTCCTGAACAGGTTTGTTTCATGCTTCTGAAATTGCACAATTTTTACTTTGTGTAAACCACTAGTAATTTCCCATTTGGATGTATAAAATTTATTAGATAGTCCTTAAAAATAGATTCAAAATTGACCACAGAGGTCTCTCTCCATTCATAATAAATCCATCTTTATTAAAACTAAAGTGGTGGAGAAGGCAATCTTCCGGTGTCCATTTGCAGTTGTTTAGCTACTAGCCTAATCAGTGACAACTTGAGAGTTTAAGATTTATGACATAACAAAAATTAAACATATCCTTTTCTCAGAAGATTGTTCTGGAGAGGGTAATTACAGAAATACAGTCTAAACTTAATATCTTTCTTTTTCTTGTGCTATCTTCCCTCCTCCTCTTCCTTTTTACACTACTACATTTCCTACATGTGTTCAGTGAAGCTGAAAATGATATTTTGATAATGGGCACACAATGAACGTTTAAGAGGGCTGGTTGACAATGTGAGACTTTGTTAAGGAAAAGAGGATACAATGAATAGCTATAATGGGAGTCATTAATGAAGGGACTGCTTTTTTTTTCCTGAGGAAGGCTACATCTTAATGCTTCTCAGGTTTCCTTCTCTATTTATACAACACTGTGGAGGTCAAACCTAAAGTTAGGTCTTTCCTGGTGATGTGTAATGAAACTTAGGTCACTAAAGAATTTGTTGAGCATTTTTTAGCCTACGTGTATTCTGCCTGCAAGAGATTCCACCTTCCTTTTTGCGGGTGATGCTCTCCTCCATTCTGCCTCTTAAAATAATTTGCGAATGAAAAATGAAATGAAACTGTCAAAATGCCTGCATATCCCTGGTTGATATCATATGTATTCCAGTAATATCTAGGAGTCTTGGTCTGGGACAGCACTGTGCAAGGAGCTGTATAAACGCATAAATAGAGATAATTCCCATCTGCAGAAGTTTACAATCTATTTTTTATAAAACTTTTTTTTCCATTTTAAAATAACGCTAAGCCTGTTTATCCTCATGATGTCAAGGAAGAGAGCTATTCTTATGAAAACTCACCTGAAAGATTCAGAGTGCCATTTCAGTCAGGGAAAATCTAGGGGGTTTGATTGCAATGGTTTGTCAGAGCTGGCTGCTCCCGGTGGTGATACATCTGTTGCTTTCCCCTTTGCTCTCACAGGTTTTCCCAGGGACGACAGGAGCAGCAACCCCAGCTTTTCATTGCTCCCTGTTCCTATCTTGGCCCCTCCTATGACAGAGGCATCCTGGCTCCAGCCTGGCTTGGGGACATTTACTGTTGGGGTGGCAAAATCCAGCTCTAGCCACATTTCTGAGAAAGCCTGAAGTTGCTGGGAAGGTTAGTACCTAGATTTGCTTTACTCTCCCCTTCCGTGTTTAGTAGTTGGATTAAACTATTGCCCAAGTGGCCACGCAGTGTGTGTTTCTGTGTCTGTGATGAAGGACCATACCATGAAGTAAGTACAAATTTTCCTGCCGAGTGCTGGTGGATTCCGAGCCCAATGAGCAGGTGCAGGGCAGGGAGAGGAAGAGAGGGAAAGTCTTCTCCTTTAGCAGCAGCAAAATAGTAGTAACATTTTGCCTAGTGCTGAATTGCTTTTCACTAGAATAGCATGCAAAGGAAACCCACACTTCAATACCTCCATTTCCTTAATAACAGAGAAATCCTGAGATGAGTTATTCAGTGTCCACATCCTTCCTGTTGTGTGCATCCTGTCTGCAGCAAAGGAGGCTTCTTAATGAAGTAAGTAAGTCATTTTTCTTTTTTTTTTTTTTCTTGTCCTCTGTTTCCCTCTACACTGCATGTTGTAATTCACTTCTTCTGTCTGCCCAGAGAGGAAGAGGAGGAGGCACACCTTGCTCCACAGCCCATTAAAGCTCAGAAATGTCATTCCCGAGGGCCAGCACCCTATGCCTTAGAGATTTAGTGTCTGGGTTGCCAGTGTGGGACATTACAGATGAGTCTGATGATACGCTTTTCAGGTCAGGGTCACTGAATCTGACATTAGTTCTTTACTGCCATTGCTGATGAGGAGAATGAACCAAATTCCAGCCTCAGTTTCCCCTGCATAAGTCAAGACTCAAATCCACTGACTCCAGTGGAGAAGGTCTGTTGTAGCGAAGTGCTGTGCTAGCTGTTCTCTTCTAGCATTTTTTTTTTTCACCAGTTTCTCTTTCCATATTTAGTTAACATCATCCATATTGTGATAGGGGCATTTTACATTAAATACTCAGTAACTCAGCAACTCAGTACTCAGAGCATGAGATGGCTCTTCTCACTGAAAGGTTACAGAAAGCCTCCTGGGTCAGCACTGGAGGCACTTTTTGGTTCAGCCCCATTTCTTCTCTCCTTTTACCCATGGTTTCTGTCATGCTTTTCCATCTTTTTCTTAATTTGAACACAGAATTAATGAGCACAGTCCTTAGTCCTGCCACAATCAGACCTGCTGAGAACTGATTCCAACTTACTTACACTGCTCCAGTATTTTCCATCCAGGGCCCAGGAAAATCAATAATCTATGAAGTGTTCAGTTAATTTTACTAGCTTAATGCGGCTGAAACATTTTCTGTATAGGAGCAATTCCGTTGGCCTTTTTGGGGCAGAAACTGTCCGTGTTGACACAATAGGAGTAAGGCCAGCATATACAATACAGGGAGGAAAAAAGGAGTATTTTTTTTTTTGTTAAAGATGCTAGATTTGAGATGGTTTCCACACTCAGACATAAGGTCATGGCTATCTAAAGAGCAGAGTGGTCAAGACCTTTTAATAAATCCACCCATTGCATCTAATTAAATAGCTTCAAAGGATGAGAACAGTTACAAGAACCAATAACCACACGAACAGAGAAGGGATGCTGAAAAAAGAAAGTTGCTGATCTTCAATAAGCAGTCTTTTTTTTTATTTTTAATGTAATGCTATATTACCACATATGGTTACACATGCAATGTTGGGGAGCTAACTCTGAAAACAGTTCTTTTACTAGCTTTTAATAACACCAGATGTCTATGTGGCAAGGGGGAGGAAAGGACGGCAATCGAACTGGGAATTGGACCCTGTGGACTAGTTGAGCCCCAAAGCTGTAGCAAAGGCTCTTCCCTTCATACAGCACCACCTGTATTATTAACTGGCATCTAGAAATGGAAGATGCTCTGGGTTTTCAGATATCATAATTCCCTAGCCATCTGTTTGATGTGAGGCTAACATCGTGATACTGCTGCTTATGCCACAATGAGAGTTAAGCCATTACACAAATAACGTAACAAAACCACTCTGCTTTCTGTTGTTGTTGGTCTTTCCCTCTGAAATAGCCAAACACAAGTATTTTGTTTTTCCATCTCAGCAAGACACCAGATGGGATTGAGAGCCAGAGGGCTGACTTATTCTCATGATCTCACCAGACCGGCGGCAGAAACTGTGTTAATGTGGTTGTCCACCTGTAGGGATACTGTCACACAAATCAGTGATGGGATACAGGAGATTTCTGTACTTCAGTGTAGTAGAAATTCATCCATACATCTTCATAATAATACAATATTATGTACTCACAGTATAATTATGTATTCACAGTATAATTTGACTCCAAAGTAGAATTATACTGTGAATAACCCTGGCTTCCTACCTGCTGTGGAAGGTGATGCTAATGATTACCATAGTCAGAAACAGCACTCGTGAAGCACAATCATGAAATAGCTGTCATAGCTACATCACTCTCCTCATTCATTGTGTCTGTTCCAGGAGGGCTGGTAACATCCAAACGTGCCTGCGCACAGACTTCCACTCTACTCAGAAGCCCATCTTTCCCTGGCCGAGCATGGGAGCTGGGATGCAGCCTGTTACAGAGAAATGGCTGACTGGGAGATCCTCATTTTGACAATGTTGCTGAGGTCAGTATCCCAAAGTGAGGAAGACGAGTGAGCTGGCCTGGGGGAGCTGCCACTGGAGGACCCTGTTTCCACAGAAAACTGAGTAATTTTGTAGATTCAACAGCTTCCAGTGTGGAGTTTTTAAAGTCATCTTTGAGAGTTACACCTTCTACTTTGCATGGCTGTTGAAAGGAATTAGGGACCCAACTCTTTTTAGATGTATTCTAAAATCACAGTCTCTGTATTCAACAGCAGATACCAAACCCAAACATTTACGAGTTCACCCACTGCTATAGCTTTCATATGTCAGAAACAAAACTCCAGACAACCCTAACAGGATGCTCTGGCCACGTAAAGGCAATGGTACTTCAGTAATTTTAACTACATCCTAAAAGCCAAGGCAAGGAGGGATCCCTGCCATGCTACTGAGGCAGCTGAACTGGGATCCCAGTGACGGGAAATGAGTGTGACTCAGAGCATCTGCCCCCTCAGTCGTCCCCGTGAGAGCCAATCTCCCTCCATCCACTCTGCCAGGAGCCCACAACACTCATAACTGAGGCACCTTGGCAAGATGTATGGAGTTAAATGTAAATCCCCAGCACCCACTCCTTTCCCCAGCAGCACCTGGCTGGTGGCGGGTGTTTGACAACAGGACAAAGTGTCTTCCAGACTGGGAGGGCTGAGGAGCAGCTCAGCTCTGTCAGAGCCATTCTCTGTCCAGAAAGACGCTAGTACTGATCAGTAAGTTGATTTTAGCATCAAAAGACTGTGACAGTGGTTGAATTCCCTTTATGTTTTCCTTTGCTTTCTACTCAAGGTTGCATTCCCAACAACCTGGTGCTCATGAGAGGCGAAAACGTGGGTGGACACAGCTGTGGTCAGGATGGTGGGACAGGCTGTGATTGCACCATGTGGTGCACCACAGCAAAGGGACTCTGCTCACCTCTCCTGGCAAACTCAATCTGCATAAGGAGGAATGGTTTCTGTGCACCTAACACTTTTCTCTCTCGTTCTTTGGAGGAGGATGTGGCCTAAGAAACCTCTGGTACACACCATGTGTGAAAGGGTGTGCACCAGTGCCGCTGTGTGAGTCACAGGATAAACTGTTGTCAACAGTGGTGCACAACAGATGCTGCACTGTTTAGCTGTGGTCCATCAGAGGGTGAAAGGTGGACAAGTACCAAAACCCCTTACGTGCGCTCACTCCCATCGAGCTGGTTTGTATGTGCCTTCCAGTGGGCTGTCACAGCCTGCCAGGCCAGCTATTTATCACACACCCTCTCCCCCTGGCACCGCCAGCGTCCCGGATCACCCACCTAACCCATTAGCGGGTTTGGTTTGCTTCTTCAGAAAGGTTTTGAGGTCCACAGAATAAAGAATCACTGACAAACACTGAACTGGAAACCGGTTTCTCAAATTTTTAAAAATCTGGAAACCCACCTTTTTCAATTTAGACAAATATTTTGTAGCTACTTGGGAAACCAGTGCTCACACTCTCAGGGACTTTCTGGGTGAAGGACAAAGCATGACGTCAGAGCTGCTCTAGGATGTGGACGGAAATAGGCTGGTGCAAGCCATGTGTAAAGTACATGCACAAAGCTTGCATACGGGGACAGGCGGGACTGAGTTAGAATTAAAATGTACAGAAATGTTGTCAAATACATGCTGCCTCCTTCACTTCTTCCTGAGTTGCTTCCCACTCCCAGGACCAGACTGTTCATTCCTTCTCCCTGAACTTAAATTACAAGGAGAATAAATGAATGCAGAGCAGTAAAAGCACATGGGGGCAGAACAGAGGACATCCTCAACCCCCTCGTAGCTCCATCATACGCCTTTTGGAGCCAGGGTTTTTTTGGCCTAGGGGAGAAGCCAAACACCCATCCATCAGAGATTTTTATTTTTGCTCCTGTGTTCTGCTTTGTTGTAAAGGTCTAAAAAGCTGATGCCTTTGGGAGCCACTATTTTTTGGGGGGGGGGAAAGGGACGACGATAACACTTCTGCACTTTTTCAGATTGTGCACTTTTTATCCCCCCCTGCCCCCGTTCATAAACAACAGGCTATAAAATAGAGAAGAGCAGTCCTCAGATGTAATAAATAGAATATGGATTCAATCCAGCATTTTAAGAAAAGATAGTTCCACTTACGGCAATGGAGAACAACGATGCCAGGATGAGATACAAATAGCTGTAATAATTTTTGTGTTTTTAAGACTTTAGCAGAGAATAGTCATAAATCAGGCTCTGGAAAACTCAGTATTTTTACCCACAGAAAACTATTCTGCAGCAGCAAGTAGACCTGAAGGGAGATCACACAGCCGGGGTTTCGTTTATAAAGTGACTGTCAGATTTGAGTCTACATCCTCTTACACAAACCATCTGCAATCACATCTTCTCCAGTCTGCCTCTGTGATCTGTGTTTAAGGAAGCAACTGTACAGAAATATTGTGACTTATCCCTGTTGTGTGGAGAGGCTACACCTGCCATTTTATCTTGTTCACTTTGATCCTTTCTGCTTATCGCTGGCTTGGGATGAAGGCTCATCCTCGGCCGTGTATTTCTTCGAGCTGATGCTCAGATCAGCATCTAAGGGAGGAGGCAGAGCTTTGATTCTGCATGGCTCTGCAGCTGGTTTAGTCATTTCCACCAGTGCAAAATGGACGCAAACTGCCACTCAGGCAGAGCGGTGAATGGTTATACAAGGTGTATTGGCAATGGAGAACAAGATGCTGGGAGTATTGATTTAGCAGACCATGAGTGAGTTTTCATTGTTTCTTTTAGAAATGTTCACAAAGTTTGGTGCCAAGAGCAAAGATAAACAAATTTATCATCCAACGGTGGAAGAGAAAAAAAAATTACCACTCTGGAAATTCAGTTCTACAAGCTTTTATAATACTAAACATAAAGGGATAAAGGAGGTAATATTAATTTTATTCCTTGCTATGGTGGTGGACATATATTAGCTACTGGAAGCCTCAAAGCACTACTTAAGGGATTACAAACCCTGTACATGCAGCTCAGCAGTCACTAAACGATTGCCACCTCTAGGCTGCAGTAAGGCAGGCATTAACATTGCCTTGAATACTGATTGGGATTCTCTGGCAATTATTTTAAATTGAAAAATGCCAGTTGATGGAAATCACAGGTGATGATCTGAATGTCTTGCTTTGGGGGGGGGGAAGTGAATTAAAGAAGAAGAATATTTTTGCTTTCAAATTTACTGTGATTTATAATAAAAAGGAAGCATTTTGAAATTAAGAGAAAATATTTTAAATTTATATACCAAAAATACTAAAGAAGGGAAGTTCAGAAAAATGATACGGTTTATATGATCTGAATCCTTTTAAGTTTCAGATTTCTCCCTTTCACTCAGTATTAGGATGGGAAAACTCTAAAGTGAGAATTGCTTGTGGATTGGAAAAACTGTTTCCTGCCCACCTCTCTTGGTAAACCACTATGTTTCTGTTTTGCTGCTGAAACTTCAAAAAGCAACAGGCAATGGCTGGATCAGAGTTGATCTTCCAGCGAATGAGAAATCCTCCCAGGATATACATTTGTCCAGTAGCATGTTCATGGCCATGGGAATGTTTTGAAAGGTGAGGTTTCTGTAATAACTCCTGTGGCTTCTTCACCGTGGGAAGGTAAGCGAGCGATAAATATGCCCTCTTAGTCCCTTTCCACATTTGTGTTTGCTCTTCTGCAGGATGAAAACATTTATCTGACTGGTTTTCAAATGGGAAATGGCCGTATCGTTGTAGCTGGGCAGCCGCGTGATGTGGCTGTGCGGACTTGCAGCACACTGTGGTTTCGAGCGCTCTCTACCTTCCATGATGTCTTGGGTCCATCTTTGCCCTCTTCCCCTATGAGGAAGGAGAACTCCTAAGAAAATTCAAATCCAAGACCATACCAAAACACCTTTTCTGACAAAATCTAGAGAACCCATGGAAAAGCATGTTCAAAGGAGGTGACCTCAAACCAGAACTGTCTCCACTATCTGCAGGAGAAAGCTGAACTCAGATGTCTGGATTGATGCTGAGAAGACCTCAGCAAACTTATTATTTCTAACCCCAGAGGTCCTTTGGAACCAAAACCAAAGATCGCTGTTCCTTACTCTGAAAGGACTGAATGATGAGGATCATCTTTGCACTTACCTGGCCATCCTGCTATGATGAAGATGGCCCTCACTAGTACAGCATCAATATGCTTCACATCTCCCATTAGGAAAAGGTAAGCAAAGCCTTGGCACCTGCCTTGGGTTTTGATGCAGCATCTTCCATTGCAGTAAGCAAAGGCAATGGCCACAGTCCTCTTCAGAAAGGAACAGCTATCTAAACATATAAAACCCAATTAATACAGTTCTTTTTGGAGAGAAAGAAACTATACTGGTGGCAGCTTAACACAGTCCTTTGAGTTCTCTAGTCTCCCTAAAGAGACTGAAGAGACAAGACTGGCTCTTCTGATCTGGGAAGGTCTCCTCTCCTTGAGGACATGACCTACCTAATGTCAAATACCTGCACAGCCTGATGTGTAGATTTCTAGAGTTCTGATTCTAGCTTGATCCTCAGATTTTAAGTAATTTGCCCGAGACACAATCCAGGGCTGGGAATGCACATTTTCTCTGGCAAGGATGTTCTAAGTTAGCTCATGTTTGCAAGACACTTGGGAGAGGGGGATCTGCACATGCAGAGAAACGCATGCAAGGAAGGTCTCCCTTCTTCAAATGGAGCATGACACCAGCACGCCGACCTGGCTGGCTCAGAAATCAGGGCTGTTCAGCCAGCTCACTTGTCTGACTGCTGATCATATCAGCAGAGAGCTGTACTAGGAGATGAAAGAAAGCAGCGCTTTATCAGGTGGTTTAATTTCTCATTACCCAGAACCAGTTCATGCGTGTGTCTTTGTTCTCCCTCTGCCCCCACAAGTACAGAAAGGATCAACCCCAGAAATATTTAGAATTAAGAAGGGACTTGGTTTTTTCTCTCTCTTGCCATCCCAGGCTTTCAGACAGGGAGGGAGAGGAAGGGGGGATGCAGGGTGTCAACAACAATAAGCAGGAGGGGAAAAGATGCCTGGCACTCAGAGAGTTCAGGCTGGGACAGTTTGATCTCTCCCAGAGCAGCCTCAGTGCTTGAAGATCACTGCTTTTGACACGTTTCTCCGGCTGCTGAATGAGAGGATTTACTTGGGTGAAATTTAGGCCCGAGGGGGACATGAAAATCATATTCATAATTTGAAGTGACATGTGATTCAGGATTAAAAAGCTGGCTGGCAGAGAAAAGAGCTGAGGTTATCCTTTTGAGCTGTGCTAATGCAGAAAACTGTGTTTTTAATCCTGTTTTAAAAAGGCCTAGAAGGTTTCCAGCTGGGGCAGTTAGAATATAAAGGAGCAGTGAAGATGAGGAATCCCTTTTTCAAAAGGAGGGGAAAAAAAAACCCAAAACAACAACAAAAGATCAAGTTCTGCTTTTGTTTTTCTCTGATAGCAAATGGTTGAAAGCCAATATAGGAGATTTTTTTAACCACCCTTCCTTTGTCTGACTCCTTAAAACACCCCATGCAGCAAGAGCGGTCAGTGGGACAAGGCAGAGGTGACTGCTGAAGGAGATGCTGGTGCTAAGGAGAGGGCTCCAAGGAGCTGGGATTGCAGATTGCCTCAATTTGTGCATTTCCCTGGGGAATCGGGGTTCCAGCAGAAGCTTCTTCCTTTCCGTCACTTCCCGGGAGCTCCTTGTCCCTTGCACTGAGCACAGAGCGAAAGGTGAAGAGATCTCTGCTCCTTTTCATGTCACTTTTCCTGCGAAGCTCTTAATTGTAGCAAGAAAGTGTGTTGACATCACTCCTTATTGTGCTTATTACACTAGTTTTAAGGTTTTAGTTCATTTTCCTCTAGATCCTTGTTTTTATTTTTTATCTACCTTTTTAGATCTCCTTCCTTGTTTTCTGACAATATTATATGACTTTTTTCATTAGAGTAATTTTCAGTACTCTGGGGCAAGAACTCGCTTTTCAGTATAGCTGCTTAAAACATGGTAAATGAAGGTCCATATTCCAAAGAGTATCTTAAAACATGACACACTGGAAGTAACTAAAATGCATCTCAAAGTAATGTGCAGAATGAACAGCAAATTGCACAATCAACAATTAACATGTTAAAAATGTGGTTTTCCATATTTACCTCAATAGTTTCTGAAAGACTTAGGTTATTTCTTCCGTAATTTTGCAAAATTGCATTTCACAAAGAACACTTTAGGGTTAGTTGAAACATTCTATTTTGATATACTCAAGTTGATGTGGGTGAGATTTTTTGGTCTTTGTCTTTTACTATTTCACATAAAGTCAATTTTGAAACACAGGTTTGAATGACATGAAAAAGTAAAGTCACTGTGCTCTGAAAAATGTCACATTATTTTCCTGTTTTTCAGAGTGGAGTTTCATTCTTTCCTCTCCTCCAAAAAGCCCTTTCTAATTGAAATAGCATTTTCTAATAAAAATCAGCACTGACAAAAATAAAGCAAACTTCTGCCCAGCTCTGTTCAAAGTCTGTCACTGGAACAAATCACATGAGATCAAGGTTTCAACTTCCCTGTCCCTCCAGATACAATTATTTCCTACTGTTCCTTTCCCCCCTCTGGAAAACACCTCAGCTAAGACAAAAAGAAATGATCCAAAGCTAGAGGAAGTCAATGAGAGCTCTTCTATGTATTGACTTTGGGGTTGGGGAAAGCTCTGGATCAATAGGGTGCTATTATTAATCTAATAGCCTATATATAGAATTTAAGTGTGCCATCATATGAGGTTTTTAAATCATCCTATAGAATTCAGTAGAAGTTTATTCCATTCCATTTTCATGACTAAAAATGAATACTTACTATTTTTATCTCTTGGTCACCCTGTTGAGGCGATACGGCTAAGGCAGACATGCAGCCTCTCTCTCTCTCATCATCACTGGGCGCTGAACTCCCATCATGTAGACTTGTTCAAATCCCTCTGATAAATATGAAACTGGAGGAGAAACAAAAAGATTAGGGACTGCGGGGATCTAACCTGAGGATATGATCTAGCCTATAAAATCCTTTACCAAAAGGAATGCCACGTGAAAGAGTGAGCTTTGCTGGATGCTTCCATCGCCATTTCTAGCTCGCACGATTAGCAGTCAGGGCAGAGGGAAACTACACCAAAACCTAAACCTCTGTCCCAGCACTGTTTTCACTTGCAAGCTGAACACATCTGATACTGGATCATTAAGAGACCATAAACATGAAACCCAATGATGCTATTTTATACCGAGACACTTTTCAGGGCAGAAGAGCACTTTCAGTGTGGCAGACTGGGCTGCAGACCAGCTGACAACACAATCCTCCGGGGAGTTTTGTTGCCATTGCTGGGTGCACTAAGAGTACATGGTGTGTGTTGTATGTAATCAGGAAAGCAACTTCTCCCTTGGGTTCTTAATAGAGTTTCCTGCCTTAACAGCTTCATTGGTAATTTTTGTTTGTTTTCTTGCTTCAAGTGTTGGCACATCACAAACTAGATGTATTTGCCAATCGCTATCTGCAGTGCTGTCTCCAAAAGACGCTATTTTGGAGGACTGAAGGGAAATGACTGCTTAGGTTGTATAGTCTCATTTTCTGCCAGAGAAAGACAGTGTGTACTGCACAATGCTGCATTGGCTAAGGAGATCTTACTGTAGGTGCTCAGCCAGCAAGGTATAGCTGAAAATGCTGCTTGGAGCACAGTGGAGGAAGTGCCATCTTCCCGTCTGGATGTCTAATTGATTGTTGGCATGTGCAATTACCACAACTGTGGTCACAATTATGGTAATTATATGGACAAATGAAACACGCAATTGCGTGTGCCCAGTTCTGAAAATGTGGGCACAGGTAACTGCCAAAGACCACAGGGAGACTCTGCTCAGAAAGGGACATGCAGCACCATCCCCGAGCTGGGCTGGAGGACGTGCTCGCCTCCCGCCTGGTGCCTCATGTTTTCCATCTCCTCATTGTCTGTCTTGGAGGAAAGTAGGCTGAATCCTGTCCTGAGCACCTCCTCTTGGACTTGCATACCTAGCCTAAGTTTCTGAATTGCTTTTGAAATCCAAAACAAAGCTGAGGCCAGCCTCTTTGGATATCATTGTATGGATCTGCACAGGGAAGACACTATAAATAGTATCATCACACATTATTAACTGCATTCTCTGAGAAACCCAAAACCAACTGAGATCATCGTTATTCATCGGAAAAAGTCCTAGGCATATTTGCAGAGCATTTCTCTGGGTTACTCTGGCCAGTATTACTTAACAGTCGTCAGTTCACTGTGTGTACGAGAGTTGACTTTTTATCTGACAGCTTCAAAAATGAGATTGAAAAGTTAATTCTAAGATATAGAAGTATCTAAAATTATCTCAAAATAGAAAAAAAACCTAGAGGCTTCATAAAAGTCAAATATAAGACTTGTTAAGAATAAAATTTTGTGAAATATACTCACAATTCCATTGTTAAGAACAAATTTAACATTTTCATTTTATCATTAATGTTATGAGTTTATAAAAATTGCATTAAATGTGATTTAAAAAAACCCTTCCTATGTTGTGTTGCCATTTCAGATCAGAGTGTAATCATGCAATCATTGCAAAAAAATTTCACACAGACACACAGACACACACACAATTACAGACATATTCAAAAACAACCACGAATCTGTTTGTCTGTAGATTAAGTGTCAATGGTGATCAGAGTGCAATAAAGCATAATAAAAGACCAGTGAAAAATGATGAAATAAAAAAACTCTCTGCTTTTATAAGTAGAGTGTTATGAGAAAGACAGACCATTTTCTCTGAATATGTAATTTTTATTCTGTCTCTTTAATTTACATGAATAATTAAAATAGATTCAAGAAATCCTATGCTCCTATGGTTTTTCAGGATTAGAAGAAAATGTACTGTAAGAAAAGACTAATGAATGAAATGCTGCAAATCATAATAGGGAGCCTGATTTGGGAAAGATGACTAGCCTGATTTTCAGACAAATATTGAATGAAATACCTGAATATCAATTTATTCTTCATCCTAAACTTTGAATTATACAAATATCTAACTTAAATCTACAGTGAGGAGAAAGAGTATGAGGGGTAGATGTCCTAGAAATTCAGATTTAAATCCTAATAATTGAGCTCAGCATTCAGAGCCAATAATGTTTTCAAAGGGAATGTTTTTAAACAAGATTAGATATTTGCTGTGCGGTTCATGAAATATCTTGCACAGATATTTAAAAATGTAGCAAGATGTGTTATGTGCATAAATATATAATTTAATTAGACTAATGAATTGATATTTCATGTGGTCATGAACCATCAGGTATTGTAGTCTAATGGAGGCTTCCAGGAAAGTATATCTCCTCATACTGCTTGTTTCTTCATCACCCGTGTCCATCTGGCCAGCAGCACAAGGAAACATCGTTTCATTTGCATCCCCTTCTGGGCTCGAGGGATAGTCTATGGACAGCTTTTGCAGAGGAACATAATATAAAATAACTGGAAAGCAGCTCTTTTGTATGAGATGTTGCTGGGGCACTTGGGCATACTCAGTCCCACCTAAGTTGCCTGAGGTTGGACAGCTTGGGCTGTCTCTCCAGGGTTTGGGGTGTACCAGCCTGGGTGCCTCCATCTCACCTCATTTAAAGATCCTTCTCCGAGCTTTAAGAAGTCTAGACTTTCTCTAGAGAAGCATTATCCAAAGTGGATTCTTCCCATCTATTTCAGGACATGATGAATCATGCTTTGGATGATGTCCACCCCTCCTCTTTTGAGTTTGCACAGGTGAATAACTTTTACTAACTTCAAATAACCCGTAGACAGTGAAGTTAGGAGAGGTGAGTCCCAGCCCAGGGACAGTCCCATCCCTCTCCTTGCCACCTGCTGAAGCAGCAGTCAGGCTCCCCAGCAGAGACCACGGCAAGGGGCCATAGCCATCCCTAGCCCTCCTGTGCTGGCTGTGAAGGAAAAGCACCACATGAAGACTGAAGTCAGTCACTTTATTCAATGTTAGAACCTGGTCTGGTTTTCTGGCACATGACTCCTCCATCCAGCCGGAGCTATGAGTCACAAGCTAAGCCCTGAAGTTACTAATACAGCTCCACGTACAATCAAGTTGCATATTTTGCAGCATATTATCCTTTTTGGGTTTGGCAAAGCGAAGCGTCTCGTCGCAGGCAGAGTAGGAATTATGATGAGCTTTTCCCAGCTGGACTTCTTGTAATCGTCGCAGGGATAAAGAGTTCCTCAAGACTACAGATCTTTCCCTGTCAGGCTCTAAGCCTGTCTCCGGCTCTGCTGAGCTTGTCAAGGGTTTTATTTACAAGATTCAGCTAAAAATCTATCCTGCCAGACTAAGCCAGGCTCTTTCTGCTTGTTCCTTAATCTCCGGGCTGCCTCCCTCCACATGTTAAGGGACACTTAGTTTGTTTAAGGCCTGAGGCAGGCGTAATTACAAAATTTAGGCAGAATCCTGAACTGACCCCAAAGGTCTTACTACTCAGACAGAAATCATTTGTCATAATGAGCCTACTCGTAACCTGCTGACCCCTGGAGCTCAATTAATTTCACGCAGAAAAAGTGTTCACAGCCTCTGGACCCTGCTGCAGGAAGGGTTTGCACGGTGGCATCTCCCACTCACACAAGCCCATGTGGGCAAATGGGCTTAGAAATTTCTCCAGAGAGCACAATGAACAGTGATAGGGCTGTAAAGTAAAGTGAGGTATTTCTGTGTTTGGTTGCAGAATAAATGTATGCTGCTTAGAATAACAAATTAAATATGCAGAAAGACATACAACAGCTTGTGGGCACGTTTTAATTTTGTGTCCGTTAAAACTCTTTAAAATGCAGTCATCTCTACTGAAGAGAGAAGGGATGCATCAAAAGGGACTGATTTGCCAGCCTGCTGCAGCAGTGCTGTGCCAGAGCACGTTGCACGGGCAGCTCTGCCAGGGTACGTCGCTGAGCCAGGGATGGGAGCTCCCCTCAGGGCATGGGCGACGGTGTGAATGATCTACAGTGGAAATAACCAGCTTGGGCAAAACGCTGCAGCGAAACGGCCGTACTGCTTCCCACAGGCAGAGCTGGGGCTTTTCTGCATCACACTGCACATACTGCAAGCAAACCCAGAATGCATTTTGGGGTCAGACTTTCACTAGCTGAAGACGAACTACCTGGATTTGAGGTCTTGTTCTTTCTCAGCTACTGGCATAACCCCTGGATTTTGGTATTGTTTTGCCTAAGTAACACACAAATTACAGCAAGAATAGAGCTTTAATCTGAATATTTTTGTGTGTTTTCTGGTCTCTGTCGTCTCAAATACTTCAAAGGAATGTTGTGCAGTTCAGCAAATGAAATTAAAATCTGTCTAAACTTACCCAAAATTAGCTGTCTTGTGCAAGCTGGGTGTGGGAATGACAGGGAACAGACGAAAAGGGGGTTCAGAACACTTGGATCAGTGGATATACAGTCAGACCCTGTAGCAGGCTGTCTTTTTGGTTATATGAGAGGACCCACTTGTGCTGGAATAAGATGTTACTAGCCAGAACAATAAAAATCTGGCCTGTTCTATCTCTTGGCATGGTCGAGCCAGCCTATTTAATTAAGATGAAAAGCACAGTCAAAAAGATAATTCAAGAGACATCAGTCTTCTTAGACAATATGAGGCAGTGATTTTTTGTATCAAATCATTGAACCTGCTTATGCATTTGCGGGAATGCATGTGGCTAGACTGGATAATCCAAGAGGATCCTTCCAACAACCATAACTATTTGCACTTACATAGCACCTTTTGGCCACGGATCCCAATGTCTATAAATCCGTAGGCTCATAGGTGAGAGCTCAGTAATGAATTTGAGAGCCATGTGATAAATTGTGTTTATTATGCACTTCCCTTATACAATGCTCATAATAGATTTTCACTAGAAACGAGTCCTGGACTGTGCAAGCTCTGTTGCGAGCTCAGCTGCTTTCATCTGAAGCAGCCAGAAAGCTGTCTTAGGGAAATCCCCAGATGGCAAAAAAATGGCATTCCCTGTTCTTTACCATACAGCCTTTTGGCACAGGAGATAGATAGATACTAAGAGGGTGAAGCACGGTGCACAGTGATTCAGCCATGGCAGTCGCTAGCTGCAATCACTTTCTTTTGGAAATTCAGTCAAACTTCTCTAAGTTACACAAGAACGGGCTTTGGATGCTCCTGGGCTCAAGCCCTCTGAGAGCAGGACGGTGGCAGTGAATTGTCTCGCCCTCCTTTGCTTCCCACTTTGCATAAAGAATAGGCTCACCATTTAGGACAGGGCCCCTGGAGTTATACACAGCGTATTAAATAGTGCAAATGTACGACAGCTTCAACACAGACCACTCTCCCTGGCTTGATATATGCCTACTGTTTAGATTGTTGAACCAATGACACAATTTTTCCTCTAGTTTGTGCAGTCTGACAACATTCAGAAACTGCTTTTCCTCTAAACTGTTGTCTCAAGTGCTTTCACTCCTGAAGATCATAGGAGATAAAAATAATGCATATTGAGTGTGTGTAAGTATGTATATATATGATACACGATTGCTGAGCGTTTATGACATTAATCTTCACTCACAAAGACAGAAGAGATAACTCATAAGTTATCCCTCTGCTCAACCATGAATATAAATGTCAGACTCCTAATGGAGATGTTGTCTAATGAAATATCGTGAATTATTGAATCTCCTGAGCCATGTGCAAATTTCATTTCTTCTTCCCTTTTGGGTTCAGATTGGGTATTTTTGAGGTGATGCTATCAGCACTGTGAGGAGCGGATGGAAAGATTCTCAATGTAGCATTAAAGATCTAATCTCCATAGTGTGGGATGCCTGGGGGGATGCTGGCTGCCCACTCCCATGGCATCCATAATTAAATGCATTCCAAATTTACATTAAAAATTAATATTTTGGAGACGTCTTCCCTTACGAACCCAATTCAAAGGTGAAGTTAAGGAAGTCTAAGGCTATAAGAGACAACAGCATGGTCTATAAATCGCAGTGGTGTAATTAAATCAATGTAAAGTGGATCAAGTTACTTTGATGCCAATTCAACACACTTAAAATGGTTTAAGCCTTGTTTAAATAGGTTTAGCTTCATTTAGTAAATTAGTATAGACAAGCCAAAAATTCTTTGTAATTTACTATTGCTTCTGGCCTCGTCAGCTTGTATGTCACACTTGCTTATATCATCTTCAAGACATACTTACCCATGTGCAACTTATATCCTTATTCTTCCTTTTGCTCTGGCCTACAAGATGGGGGGATTCATGAGCGGCACAGTTTGCCTACAGAGAGAAAGCTCATTCAGAAGCGGTGCTGTGGCTAAGGGCACATGTGCACCTTGTAAAGCTTGATGGAAGTTCCTAAGAAAACTTCCACCTTTCTTCCTAGAAGCTCCCAGCTCAGACCAGCAGTTGTCACCAACAATAGGTCTGCTCACTGACCTGCTCGTGTTTCACTCCCAGGCCCATTTTAGTCTAAATTGCACTTGTTCATGCTACCAAGATCAGAGATTTTTGCTAACTTGACCCGTTTGAACAGAAAGAAGTCCGAATGCCTTCACACAACCAGCTCTGCTGGTAGATCTAAGGTGGTGGAAACCTCAACAGAAGTGGCAGGTGCTGGTGCACAAAGTTTCTTTGCTTACTTCAGCCTATCCCTCTTCTTGTTTTTTATTTGTCTGCTTGAGAAACACATCACAATTTTGCTGAACGCCATCATCTCCTGCAGGGCTGATCTCCTACTTTCAGTGGAGAATTGTAACTTGCTGCAATCCGATCACTGTGCGGTATGCATAAAACCTGTGACAAATAATGCTGAAGTTTCAGCTTAGTCCTTACAAGGTACAAATAACCAGAGAGATGATCATTCAGAGGGCTGTGCAGCTCACAGGGAGTGCTTAGGGACAGTAATCCCTCTAGCCCACCAACACATTATGCAATAGTTGCACTGATACCATCATGCTTATCCTCACGTTTGCCCTATGATGTGGAGATGTGTTATTATCCCCACTTACAGCTGCAGCACAAAGGATGAGGGTAGAATAAATGACTTGCCAGAAGGCAGATGGGGAGTCTATGGCACAGAAGATTATAGGAGCCAGGTGACCTGTGTCTTGGTTTGGCTCTATGCCCAGAAAATCCCCTTTTCTTCCTGTAGTTATTGTGCCTTCCTTCTGCAAAATGGAAACCTCTATTGAAATCTCTAGCCCTTTAAGGCTACAAAAAAAAAAAAATCTAATTCCCGGGTTTAAAAAAAAATACAAAGGAGCCCTTACTTACCCTGTAGGCTTAGGCATATTGCATGATTGTACTATATTTAAGAAATGACCCAGCATGAGTAATGCTTGTATTGTGATGTGGCGCAATTTTGGCCAGAACATTACCACCGGCCTCTTTTTTCCATTGACATGAGTCAGTTCAGTGTTGTACATGCAGGACACTGATGGTATTAGTGGGTGCTGATCCTGATTATCTGGAGAAACCCGATAGAGGAGGCACACCATTTGTGTATCAGATTGCCCGCGTGGCATGGCTGCACTGCCGCTCCCTGCAGCAGAGATGTTTAATGACAGAGCTCTGCAATACTGAGCGTGAGCTCCATCACATCATCATCATCCACTGACACAGGGTCTGCACTGGGTTGTTAAATTCCTTAAGTATTTATTGAAGCCAGTAGTGCCTCAGGCTCCATCCCCCCCTTCCACATACCTAGCTGAAAATTACTGCCAGCCTTTGCCACTGACCCTTACAGGAAGCATTGAACCGATCCCCCCTGACAAACACAGAGCAATGGCTCAGCCTTGCCGAATGACCCCCGGTGAAGTCGGCTTGACACTGTAGGCAAGGATTGATTGCAGGTAGCAGGTGAGCCCCTTTCACTTGACTGCCTCTGGGACGTGGCCAAACGCTCTGTGCTTCAGGCAAGACACATCATGCGTGGGGACAGGAGACCCAGCTACTTTATTAGGGCCGTCTGGCCGTTGATTATCTTTTTAGGCTTATAATTGCTGAGTGCGTTGATGCTTTTCCTTGAGCACAGATATTGGGGAGCAGCAGAAGTGTTTCGTGCTTCCCTGGGCAAAAATGGAAATGAGCACAATCTCTCTGCTTATCCCCCCCCCTCCTCCCTGACTGCCTCTGCTGTGGCTCCATCGATCTGCAGTGAAGACACTCCCCATTTACACCACTGTCCAGAAAGAGAGAATTTGATTTGAGGTAATTGTTGTCCGATGCAGTCGATCGGGCCTCTATCCAGCGCTTTATGGGAGCAATATTACAGCGGTAGTGATTTTGCTGTTGCAGTGGATTGCATCAATATACGCTGGAACTGATGTGTTAGGATCAGGAAAGTGACATTTACTGCAGTAAAGGGAGTACGTATTTGGCCCCAAATTTAGTTGGGAGTCGAGAGACATAATTCTATCTTCAGCTGGAATCATTTATCCCAGCTCTGCATCTTGCCAAGATAAATAAGCGCTTCTTCATGCTCACATGTTAATGCTGTTGTGATGAGCAAAAGGTTCATTTATTTTTTAATCGCTGTTCAAATTAAGCTGTTAAAATCAGGGAGAAACCCAAATTCTAGGGACCTGGGTATGCGTGAAACTGTTCTTTATCTGCTCTCTGTAGGCTAATGGTGTGGGGGGGTATATTTCTTCCTAATTTATATTAAAATTAGATGGACGACAAAGAAAAAGAGAGAAAGAAAATGCCTGGTCTAAATCTGGTCGAGGTTCTGAATCCCAAATCAAAGGAGCGAGGCATCCTCTGCGATAAATGTTTTATGAAGAGCACACACAGCATGGTAATGCCCACAGAAATCTAAAGGTTTTCTCTGCTTTCCCTCTCTCTGCTCTACTTTCCCATCCGTGCCTCAGGTCATACAATTGAGCCTTGTTGCTCCTGTCCTTGCCTGTGGTCCCTGATTCATCATTTTTCAGACATCACTTCGCTGCATCTGGAAGAAGCAAGCAAGAGAGACACAACTTTCCCTGAATTTTCTCATCTCCATTTGTACTTCTGCTTCCAATTTACTTGCTGCTCTTTTTCACTTCTTTCGCCCTGTCTCTCCCGTTGTGTTTCTCTTCTCACTACTGTTCCATTGTTTAGTGTCACTTGGGTGGAAAATGACCCCACAGTGCGTTGTGGAGGAGCCCTTGTACTGCTGAAGTGGTCGACCCTGACTTTGGCTTCCCTGGACAACCTCTGCATGTGTCTGCAAACCCACGCTTTTGCAAAGGTCCATACATTTTTCCCTGGCAGTACAAGTTGTGGGTTGAAGGTGCCTCGAAATATCCTCAAGAGTCTGAATGCCTCTGAAAACAGGGCCTAGAGGAATCCCTCACATGCTTGTTATTGCTCATGGTGAGACTTTCAAGAAGGAACAGCTCGCTGCTTCCGTGAAGCTCCAGCGTATTATTTTCCAGCAATTTCCTCACTTTGTTTAGGCATCTGGCGCAAGCCGTGGCTTTGTTGGTTTTGAACATGCTTTTCTAAGGCCTAAACTGCTGAGGTATTTTTTGAAAAATCACACACTGTTTTGTTTCTTCTTTTCAATGTAAAGGATAGCTAGGGATGAAGAGTCTCACCATCCCCT
Source organism: Phoenicopterus ruber ruber (assembly GCA_009819775.1). Taxonomy (NCBI): domain Eukaryota; kingdom Metazoa; phylum Chordata; class Aves; order Phoenicopteriformes; family Phoenicopteridae; genus Phoenicopterus; species Phoenicopterus ruber. The sequence goes on from CM020230.1 coordinate 6,540,986, forward strand.
GGTAGATGCGTCCTGTGATACATTGTCTTTCCTGTCAGAAATGTGCTTTCTTGTTGGAGTAGGCCCAGTCATAGTCATTATTTTTAATTTTAGCTTTAATTCAGCTTTATAGGAACCCTTTCACAACTAAGTAAAAAAGATGAGAACTCTCTTCCAAGTCTTTTCCGTCAGCCACTCACCACATGGTAAAAGCAGAGCAGAGAGAGGATTCTCCATTGCAGTTCTGCCCTTTCTTGAGTTTTTCTTTAACCCCCTTCCTTTTCTGCATCAGAGAAGGATACAGATCGCACTGACCGAGTTGCATATAAACTCCCTTGCGATGGACCTACTTCTGTCACCAGGCCAGGAAACGAATCTCAAGTCGCAAACACACCTCCAGCACGGCAGGGTCCTGTGTCACAGCCTGACCTTGGCTCCCTCCCCAGATGAGATGGTATTTTCACCCAGCCCCCAGCCAGATTCATGTTGGTGCGACAGTCGGCCAGCTCAGCCTTCTGGACATAGTTTTGCAAAGAAATAAAAATTGAAATTCAGTATATTTACTGCAAATGACAAATGTGAGTATAAAGCTGAGTAGAGAAATTACCCAGGGAAAAAAAAAGTATCCCCCCAGGAATCAGATCATATTTGAGTCTGTAACTGGATCAGACAAGCCACAGCCAGTGAAACTACAGAAATTCATTGTGCACTGAAGAGCTACAAAATACGGACCTGTGGCTGCTCTACCCAGCCTCTCCTGCATACCCTCTCCTTGGCCTCTGAAACGTGCATTGTGCTCTCCTCGGATTTGGAGTCAGACCAACTTTAAAGAAGAGGCAGCGTGAGTATGCCTGTCCTGAACGTTGCTATGCTAGAAATGGCATGTTATTATGAAAGTGTGTTTCCAACACATGGGCAAGGTCTGGGGCAGCCTGTCCAAACGATTTATTGACGGGTCAACATTTCCACAGCCAGCACTGCAGAGTGGAGCATTCTCAAGCTACTGAATATTTTATATTCACTTCATGAACTAGATTTTGCATGAATTATACCAAAAGGATCAACCAAGAACAGTCTGTGTCAGGTTCTCAGCTCTGCCTTGAGATCTGCTCTGGGAGACATTTAATCTCTCAGCTTCTCAGCTCTATTTTCCCAAGATGAGGGATTGATTTTTCCTTTTCTCTGTGTTTTGTCTTAGCTGCTCGGATTGGTCTGGACTTTTACAGTGTTTCATATGAGTATCAGCAAAGTGTTGTCCCATGTTCTGCTTCAACCTCCAAACAAAACCACAGCAAAATCCCAGTAATAACTGTGGGGGGAGTTTTTGCCATTTTAGGGGGTTTTTTAGCTTTTTGCTTGTGTTGCTATTCTTCATAGGAAATCAGTGCCTTATCTAACAGAGAAACTACAAAGATTTTCACTTTTCGTTCTATTATATTTAATAAAAATAATGCCATTTATATGAGCAGTGCTCTTCAGTGATCTGGTCATGCAATTACAGTATGAGCTCATGTGGCCATGGGCTGGAGAAGCCTATGAACTGGGCTATGAGGATGGAGGAATCTGAAAGGTGGAAAAGTGGAAGGAAAGCAGTGAATGCTGAGACAGGGGAAGAAAAATTTTGTCCATTCTTTGCACCAAGACCCATGCCAACCCTGGCTATTTATTTGCAAAGTCAGATGGGCTTAGCAGTTTGCAAGCAAAAAGATGGGAAGGTCCTTGCAACCACAATGGACAGCAAATCCCAAAAGAGGGTAAGGATTGAACACTGAAAGCACACACGTGAGCCATGAGGTAGTGCTCATGGGGGTTTCCCTGGAAGAAGCGGTTTTTAAAGTCATAGTTTGTGAGAGAGAAAAGTGAGCATTATGGAAGGTGAAGAAGTGCAGAGAAGAAGACAGGAAGAGTGAGATGTCAGGTATTCCAGAGATGGGAATGGGGGAGATACAATTGCTCGGGAACTGCAGATATAAGGAACAAACTTTCAATTGATACAAAACACCAAAAGAAAACAAATGAGAAGAATCACAGAAAAGCTGGGCACAGATTAAAAAACAGTGTAAAAAGGTTTGAGGGCATTTTGACCTCAACGGAAAGGGATAAGTGAGAATTCTGAAGAGAAGCACGAACCATCCTAATTCTTCTCCCTGCTTTCGGGCTTGTACAATAGGCTGACTACAGATGGGTTCCTACAGCATGTGTATATTGGTTTTATCTGGAATTTATGACATTTTCGACTTACTGTCAAAGCACGATTTCCCTGTGCTTTTTCTAATTTTTTTTTTTTATTTTTTACTTTTTCTCAGAGCTGAATGGGTGCATGAAGGGCACATAAAGGTTTATTGAGTAAAAGCCCTAAATGCTTGCAAACTTTTACTATTCTTCCAGGGCCTATAAATATTTTTCTCAATCCTTCTCTTCAAGGCAATAAAAAATTAGTTTAGAGGTTAGCTGTGGGACACTTGACATGAGTCTGGCTCTAATCTCGTTTTGAGGTTAAGGAAAGAAGTAGAACTGAAACAGCCCAAACCGCCAAAGTACTGGAATAGATACCAGCATACTCCTGTCTATAGGCCATTACATATTTGTGTCACAGCAGGTTGTGGACGATGAAGAGACCAAGTACATGTACATTAGATAGGTGCTGCCCTCTCTCGTAGGCATTGCTGAGGTTTGCATTTTCAGTGGAGTGGCCTCCTTTCTAAAGGGCATGGTTTGTACCCCAAAATATGGGCACACTCTAACAAGCCTCATAGACGCAAGTCTCAACAGTGCATGCTACTGGGTGTCTGGGATGCAGCTGAGGAGCTCAGAGGTTCAGGCACTCAGCTTTGGAGGCAGGGATTATTTTCTGAGTGCAAAGTTACACAAAATCATACATAAAAATGAAATTTAAAAAAAAAAAAAAAGCCAACAACAAAAACATTTTCCTGTACTCATTCCACTGGCAAGCCAGGTCTTACTACTCCAAAAATAGAGAGTTTAAGGAGGTACCTTTACACCAAGACTATCTTAGTCACATTGCTCACAATGACCTGATTCCCAGATTTCCACCTCTGTCTGGCTAGCTGCCTCTGCAGCTCTGTACAGTTTGCTATGAGCCTTCAGTTAGGGGTTTGCTCAGCTGTGCATCCTTGGGACAACTTTTAGGAGATATTAGGAAAGCAACCAAGACAAACCAGTCTGTGGCCCAAAGGTTCAGATTCATTGCGCAAGACCCTTCACTTCCATATGAGGTATTTATGTGACGAATATCAATGTGGCATCTTGTAACCACTCCGCATGTAGCTGTGCTAATTCCCTGTCAGGACAAAGCAAATGAATTAATGCATGTTGACTTATGACTATTTAAAAGATGTTCCTGGTCTAAGAGCAGACATCTTTGTCTTCTTTCCCTTTCCCCTCCCTTCTGGGTCTCTCTCTTCTTGGTTTGCAGCCCTAACCTGGAAGAATAGGAATTGTCCCTTCTGGCTGGCAGGTGATCAGTGATATTAGAGATTTGGCAGGTGTAACAGTGTCTGCCACCACCCGCAGGGCCAGGAGGCTTCACTCTGGTGTCTCCAAGAGAGAGGGCTGCGCTCAGGATGGGGATCCGCTGGTTGGAAGTGAGCTCAGTTTTCCCCTGATGTGTAAGTCAGCAAGTACAACGCCCACGCAGGAAGCAGAGCTCTTCAGCAGAGCAGTCGTGTGAAACTCAGCAGTTTTGGTTTGCGAGGGTACATATGAAAATATTTTTGGTGTCAGTTTTCCTGGACGATTCCAGCTTGTGAAAATTGAAGGCAAGCACTAACTTTCCTGTTCCGGAGCAGTTGTTGCTAGAATGTCTGAAGCGTCTTGTTTCATCAGCATTTCACAAAAATACCCTGAAAGCAGGAGAATTTCATGGGAACGCTCCTGAGGCCCCTCAGCCTGGAGGTGGTAGGAGGCTTGCAATAACACATTCATTCATTTAAAAGATTGTTTTGGAGGTAAACCCATTTCCTATGTAGATGTCTACACTGAGGCAAAAAGAGGAGGAAAGTTTCTACTTCACAGGGTTTTTTTTAATATAAGAAAGCCCATTTTTAGTGAGAAAAACTCCGGTTATCTTTGAGTATCAGGCATTCCTCTAGGAAAGCTGATGTAAACATACATAGCTGTTAAAGATTTAGTGAGATCCCACCATTTATCTAATGAGATCACATAGATTCTCCTCTCAGCACCTCCTCCTATACTGAAATCAGGCACCTATCCCCACTCTAGCTAGGCCCCCAGATTAATATTGCCTTGACGTAATTGTTCATTCAACACGACTGCTAATTTGTCAGTGGAGCTATCCCAGGGTCTTGCTCCAAGAGATATGAAAACAATAACCTTGTGACCAAGAGACAGGCCTAATGTTTTCACTGCTAAACTGTTGAAAGGGTGTTTTGTGTGAAGGAGAAGGGAATGAGTCATCAAGCAAGGGGGTACAGGGCTAGTACTTCTGAAAAGAAAGAAAAGGAGAAAAAACCCCAAGTTATCCTTTCCTAATACAAATCAGAAAATTGACAGGGGAGCAAAAAAGTAAATATATATAAAGTGTAACAGTGGAATGCATCAATCTGCGAATCACATGAATTCTGGGCATCATTATTAAAAGTTTGTGCATTCACAAACACATATATGTGCATGCTTTGTCTTGCACACATGTATGCATCACTAAAGCACTGATGTGCAGCTTCCAAATAATTGCCTTCTCATAACAAAAATGTGCCCCATTCCGGTAATGACAACTGCAGCACAATCAAAACCAACTGCTGCTAAAAAACAAAAATCATATTTCAAAGAAACACTGAAGATTAGCCTGTGGCTTTCACTAAACTGTGTCTCTCTGATTCCTGCTGGGTGACACAATGGGCTGGCTTAACGCAGCCTGGCCTCTGAACTCAGCCATACAAGCCTTAGTTCCTTGAAGCAGCACCCTCACTGTCTATCAGATTTTCAAAGCTACACATATTCCGCACAATATAAAATATCCTCTTCTTTCTCTGCCCCATTTGTCTGTGGCACATCTGTATGCCCCATCTCCCTATTTATTATAAAAGTCCTCAGAGTCTTTTGTGTGTGTATTCCTTTCAACATCTGCAAAAGAAATCATTTCTCTTAGAAACAGTGTAAGGGTCGGGGAGTATACACAATAGCTGGAAATACTGTTTAAGGCCCAGAGGGGAGATTTTTTTTTCTGCTATGAAAATGTGCTGTTGCAATGCAATGCAATATTCAAACTCAACCCCTTTCCCTCCTACCCCCCAAGAAAAAAAAAATGCACAAGGTGGAACAAGCTCATCTAAAGCAAAATATACTTGAGAGAACAGATGTGGCAAAACAAAACCCATAGCTTTCCATGAAGAGCTGCCAAAAATAACATTGGCTCGGCAGGCATGTGATCTTCAGAGGAGTTTGCTACTTGAATGAGTCAGAATGGTGATTCCGTTTTTACCTCTTCAGTGAACAGGAAACACATTCTCCTTGAGCACCAAATTCTCCTGCAGTGGCCCACTTACACTGGATGATATCAGTAGGCTTTGCAGGTGCTGACACAAAGTGGAAAGTGTATAATGGTTTCCTCTAGTTTGAGAAGTGGCGCTTAATTGAGGCAAAACCCAGAAGGTCATGTAGAAGTATATGTAAAAGCAGATACCTGTGTATAGATATCTGAAATGAGAAGCTAGAAGAGGAAGGGGGAAGTAATCTAAAATATCCTTTTCCATAAAGAAAGAATTGGGCTCTGCCCAGGAAATATGTTTTATTCTAGGATGCAGAGCTTGCAAACTTTATGAAAAGAAGTCTATGATGTGACTGATCTCACCCATCCAGCACGTATCCTGCAGCTCATTGTTCTTGAATGAAAATGTTTTGGTTTAGTTTTTATAGAGAAATGGAGTGCCAATGGCCTCAGAAAGTGTCAGGTTTTGGTATCTAACTGTTGGAGGTTGGGTCCCTCTGGATCAACATTTATGTTCTAGTTGCCAAAGCTTTATTGTGAATAAGCAAAATATATTTTGATTTCTATGTCTCAGGAGGAGTTTGCAGAACTTTTGTCTCACTATATCATCCTTTGTCCTGTAAAATTAGAAAGTGTGGAGCTGGAGTTGATAAGAAGGATAAATAAGAGTCACATACTGGAGGGTTTGCAGTCTCTTTTTCTTTAAGAACTGCATTTAAACGAAAAAAATGAGGGTTCCTTGAAAACCTGTTACTCTCTCAAGTACCTTCCATATCTCTAGGAAGAATCATTTTAATTTTGCAATAACTGAGCATATGATATCCCGGCTCCCCTGAGGGAACCACAATGATCTGATTTGCATCTTCCCATTCAAGTATTGTCAGGTTTCCTGTGACATATTTGGGAGACAGTTCCTGATGTTACTGAAAAATGTTGCCCACATTGTCCAGTACAATACCAAAAGAGTAGAAGGAAGTCCAGCTGTAGAGCAATTTGGCTGTAGACCTGGTAGATATCTCACCAAGAACAAGGATACTGTGGGAGTTGGGAAGTATTGATCAGTTGGGTCCTGGGAAAGTTACCTCTCATTAATAAAAAGTAGTATTGAAGTATTTTGGGTGCAAATACTGAAAACAGCACAAGTAATGGATCATACACCAACTCCAGACAAATGCAGTCTCTCATCAGACATCTAAAGTCATGCTGTTTCTGTTGGAGATTTCAATAACTTCAGTTGAAGTCCATTGCCAAGACTTTCAAAACCAACTGTTGGGGAGAGGAGTTCAGAGGCTTTAGTGGAGCCCAATTTTCCCAGAGTTTGGGTATTCAGCAGTTTCTAAAAATCAGGCCAAGAGCTTTTCAAATTGGGAAAACACATCTGACAATTCATGACTGGAAAATGTGGTCAATGTAGAGCTGTAGGTGCTCACGTCTTCAGAAAATCAGTCCAAGGTTCCCTCAAGTTAGAAACCTGAAGTTTCCAGAATGAGAAGTCTCTTTGGAAAATGTTAGCCTCAAACTCTGTTTTAGCTTTTCTAGCTATTAACATGGGAAGAAAAATATTGTATAATGACTAAATAAGATTATTACGTAGTGGCTCATTGAGCTGAGAAAGTGGAATAATATGTGGGAAATAATAGTGTCGCGCTAGAGGTGAGGCACAGTTCATTTGTGAAAAGGCACTGAGAAAGCTAGCTACTACTGCCTTTCTAATTTAAGGCAGCCTCTTGATACAAGAAATAGTAGCTCTTCTGTGGCACTGTGACTTTGCATCTCCTTGTTCCAAGATTTGTGGATTTGTGTTACTCTTTAATTATTTAAATACAAAGCTAATGTTTCAGTACTCAGAGAAGATAAAAGAAATCAGAAAGCACCAAGGATTTCCAAACTCGTTAGTCCTTCTTGTCTACAAAATTCTTTTTGAAGCTAATTTCATCTTATTTTCTTTTTTAAATTTACGAACTGACATCAGTTTTAAAAAAAAAAAAAGATGTCAAAATCTAAGTGAGGTATTTTCAGTGCAAGATTTCATATCTAAACAACATAAATGAAAGTTTCCTTCACTTTGATAAAGCACCTGGAAATGAAGCCTGTGCTTACTGAGCAACTCGTGTCACGAAACACCGATTCTTTCAGTTTTAACAGCCTTGCTTTTCAGTATTGGTGCACCTTTCCCTTTCCATCCGGCACTGCCCAGACTGTCTCCCTGCTCCATCGCTGTATCGAACCAAGCAATACATTTTGGACATTTTGATGGACCTTAATTTCCAAGAAAACAGAGGAAGGAGCTAAGATCAAAGACCAGTCTGCTCTCAGGACTCTACACCATGGTTTGTGGGCTCCTTTCCTGCAAAATTTATGGCCCAGTATCCTCCTCCTGATCATGATCAGTGGAAAGTGCGTACAGGAGAAAATATAATCAGAACACTTATGTACGCATGATTTGATAACAGGATCATTCATTATATCTCCAATTTCCTCCCCTTTGGTTTAAATTTAAAACAAGCCAGAAAGTTGCTCTGTCTCCCAGTTTTTCAAACACAAATGGGTGTTGTAATTAATTCCTGTACATTACACGGCTGCTGAGATATTTTTATACAACATTAAAATTATTACGTAATGTTCTGACACATAATGACTGATTCTTTACTGGTGCCTAAGCACATCACTGAACACTTGGGTGGCATCAGCTGATTGCTGATACACTCAAACTCTTAATTACTTCTTTTTCTTTTAAGGTGGATCCTTTTGTTTTATGCCAGGACTTTGGTACTCCTCTCACCTTTAGAAGCAACACAGCTTTTTTATAGGTTGATTCTTCTTTGTTCTCCTCTGTAAAAGAGAAATCTTCTAGCAAATCATTTTCTATTAAATTTTATAGGCCCAAATCTTGGCAACTTCAAGGCCATATTTTGCCACAGAAATCAATCAAAAGAGGACTGAGAGATGACCCAAAAGAACAGACTCCTGCAGGGCTGGTATCATGACGGAGTGTTAGTAAGACCTATTTTCCCAGCTCTAGTGTAAGGCTCTGTCTCCAGTCAAAGGTTTGACTGAGTTTTATTATTGTTGGTCTCTGCAGATCTTTGAAAGCTCTGGTTTTCCTGCCCCTGTATTACATTCACAGAAAACCCTATTGGTATTTTTTTCAGAAAGTATCGCTATGAGGTTGGTATATCTGAAGACATCTATATCACGTACCCAAATATACTATTTTTACATTATCAAGGTGTTGAAGAGCCACGTTTCTCCCCACTTTTCCTAACTGCATGCTCAGTTGCAGCCTACACAGCAGCTGGATGGTAGATGAACCTCTGGGTAGCCAGAAGGAACTGCATTCCTGGAAAATGATGAAACCAAGGATTCGTTTTTCTTTCCCACCGCTCTCATTAGCAGATAGCAGTCGCTTTTATCACTCCGAATATATTAGTCAGAAGGCTCTCACCACATCGGGGCTTCACAGTGCTGGATGCTGTACAAACAGTCAATGTGTGCGTTCCTTCCATGCAAAGGACAAGAAAATCATTACATCCTTGCCCCAGGCACCTCCCCTTTCCTAAGCCACCCTCTCCACTCCCTGTGTGCATCTCCTGTTAATCATGGCACGGATCTCAGCGACTGGTGGAGATTCAATAAACACGGGTCTGATGTACATTGATAAGAGAGACTCACAAACCAAAACAAGCAGAGAGAAGAAAAACTCTCTTCCTCTTTACCCTGCCCCCCAGCTCTTCTCAAAGGAAGTCTCATACGCTTGATGATGCAATTTCTTTTCAAGCCCCAACAAGCAATTTTTCTGCCCCACTGTGAGGCAAAAAGACCCCAGCACTGTTAGCTCCATAAATTCAACCAGCACGAGTCAACCTTCAGAAAATCAAGAGATGTATTACTACTAATAAAAACAAGAAGAACATGAAATGTTTTATTCTTTCTTTCAAAGTTTTGAGGCTAAAGTGACACTAGGAGCTCGGCAGTGGGACTGGAAAATGGAGGGGAAGGATTGCCTTTTTACAAGAAAGCTGAATTTCCTTTGTGTTTAATTAATCAAATCTCTGGGAGCCAGACTTAAGACCAATCTGCAGCTTAATGCAAGGTATATCCTCAAGCTGAGGGGGCTGCAATAGGGAGGTTCTCATGCAAAGAAAAAACCCCTTCTGCTCATAGCAAATTTGCCTTTTTTAACCCCAGAAGATCTTATTTGCACAATGTTGCCTGCTAAAAATCAGCCACCTACTGCAGCTGCCCTTTTATATCCCTTCTCTGGGAGGAAACAGACCCAGACATGTTCTGGGAGGAACAAGCTGCTAGTCTGTCTCTGACACCTCCCTGAAATATAGTGCTTCAGTAAGCACCTACGCTGCAGGGCATGGCTGCTTCTCCCAATTCAGCCAGCACGTTCTAGGAATGCCACACCCCACCCACGGGCTCAGCCTCTTCCAGCACCCACTGGTGCCACCCAGGTAATTGCCATCTCAGAGATACCCTGTGCCATACCTGCCACAGGCTCAGGCTCCTTACGCAGTCTATGGGGCAGGGTGATGCCTGTTCAATGGCTTATCCATCCTGGGAAGGAAGTTTCTTGTGTGATTTGTCAGTGTCTCATTTTTAAAAACATGTATTTACTTGTATTTCCAGAGGGGATGGACAGTAGTGTGGGAGCTGAGTGTCACAGAGGTACACCAAAACGACTCCACAGGGATAATAAACTCAAACAAACTTTTAATTCACCACTGAAACCAAACAACCAAAACTAACAAAGCAATGAGGTCACCAAACAACACTCCGAGAACATTTAACAAGTTATAGGTTCAATATAACAGTCGGGTATGTTATCACTACATGGCAAAAACAGGAGAATGATGGTCCCAGGTGTGCACACGCTCACTCACAAAGGGAAAAACTCTCACTCAAGCGTACCCAGAAAAATAAGATCGCTCACCCAAAGGGGCGAGGGTTTGCTCAAGGATATATTCAGAAGAAATCACTCACCAAAAGATGGGGAGGGCACTCAATCCCAGGCAAGTTTCCTTAGGTGATGTGTCAGCCTGAGGGGAGAGTTTCCGATCACAGACCTGCTGCTCTGAGGAAAACCACTCAAAGGGGCTTTCTGGCGGGGGCTCCTTTTATAGCCTGGTTGGGTCTGAGCTGTGGTCATGCATGGTCAGTGTTCCAGAAGCTTCTCTCAGCCAAGGCACGCCATTCCTGAGGGCCCTGTCTGCCCACTGAGGGGTCCCAGTATGGTCAGTGCTCCAGAAGCTTTTCTCAGCCAAGGCACCCCATTGACTGAGGACCTTGTCTGCCCACTGAGGCGTCCCAGTATGGTCAGAGGTCTAGAAATTTCTCTCAGCCGAGGCACGCCATTGGCTGAGGGCCCTGTCTGTCCACTGAGGCGTCCCAGTATGGTCAGTGCTCCAGAAGCGTCTCCCAGCCAAGGCACGCCATTGGCTGAGGGTCCTGTCTGTCCACTGAGGGGTCCCAGTATGGTCAGAGGTCTAGAAATTTCTCTCAGCCGAGGCACGCCATTGGCTGAGGGCCCTGTCTGTCCACTGAGGCGTCCCAGTATGGTCAGTGCTCCAGAAGCTTCTCCCAGCCAAGGCACCCCATTGGCTGAGGGCCCTATCTGCTGGCCGAGGTCCCGCCTTTCCCACTGCCACCACAGGGCGGGGTGAGTGGCCGGGGAGGGGGGTGGTCGACACCTGGCCTGAGGTGTGTGAGTGACAGCTGCCACGGCAGGGCGCCAGGGGCGCGAAAATGGGGCGCGAAAAGGAGCCATCGGCTGCTGCCCTGAAAAGCTCTGGCCGTTACCAGGGTGAGTGTATCTGCCACGCTGAGGAAGCCAAGGTTTGGTTCATCGTTCTAAGAAAGTCTTCTTGGGTGACCCTGAAGTGACATAGCATCTCTGTACCCCAATTTCCTACCTCTAAAATGAGAATAGTAGCTGCCTTGACTGAGAGGTGTGCTGGAAGGGCAGAGTAACGTTTATGAAGTGTTTGAATACCAGAGTTCGGGAAGGAAGGGGCGCATAGAAGCACATTCGATGACAGATTTACGTTTCCTTTACAGTTATATGTATGAGCTGTTCTTTGTGCCATGCTTCATCTATTGACCCCAAGATTAAAAATTCAATGGATGCATCAAAGGAACCAGATTCTTTCCTAAAATGAGTGACATGGTATACAAATCCCTTAATAGTCTGGCTCAGGGTAGTAATGTGCTTCCTGATGGACAGGGCAAAAAGCAAGTGGAACAAGTTTGAATGACACCAAGCTATGATATGAGTGATAATGGCGTGTGTGACGGTGTCATTAAACAAAATTGTACCTGGGATAGTTATACCATGGGAGCAAAAAAGAAGAAATGAATTAAAGGTATCTAAATGTGTAACTTCTGTATCTCCTGGGAGCGTTAGAGCTGCTGGGTTATAGATTGATCAGAGTATGTGTCTTTTTTTCAGGGAAATGTTGGAAAGGTCTCAATTTCATTCCGTCACGAAACAAAAGCAAAAATGGTCATGAAATGACACTCTTGCAGTTTTGCCAATCCAGATTTTAGGGGGGTTTGGAAGAATTTAAGTTCTCACAGGGAGGCCAGCAGGCAAAGATCAGCTGTAAGTGATAGAATCAAATGTTACATATATAAAATTATCCTTTGAAAAACAGAAACGTCCCATTCCCCATAAAGCTTTGCCATGATGCAGCCTGACAGAGGCCCAGAAGCATCCTCAGCACAAGGCAAGGCAGCGCTCGACAGAAGCGCACTTGGCCAGGAGGACGGAATAATTTTTCCTTGATTTCAGTAGGAGCTGCATCCACTTGCAGCCCGATAAATCTGATCCTGAGTAATGCAGCCTGTACGCCTGGGTATGCCTCTTGTTCTCTCGCACACACCTACATACACAAACACAGACATTCGCCCGCTGACTCACCGGCTTCCCAGCAATTGGTGCTCCCCTTTACTAGTTAAAACATGCAGCTGATACTCTCTCAACCCTGTGGATTAACCCCTGTCTCCTTTATAAACCATCACCTATCGCTCAGCAACACAAAATAGACTCTGATTTGGGCCTGATGGGCACTCTTAGTGGTGATGCATGGAGACAGACAGATTTTTTTTATGAGCTCACTTGACCCTTCAGGGTAAGAAGTGGAAATACTTGTTGTGTAGTAAATTGAGCAAACATGACATGGACGGTAAGAGAGAGAGACAAGGAGAGAAGGCACAGATAACTGTGAGGGCTCTACTTATTCCCATGAAGAAGGAGGCTGGGATGGCACCAACGAAGGGACAGAGTCTCTCTTGCATCACCCAGAGCTGAGTTTATACCTGCAAAGTCAACCCAGAGATTTGAACAAAGACAGCTGGTAATCTAAAATAAAACAACCTCCAATCCAGTTGGTTTCTTAACATTCAGTTGTTCAAAAAAACAGGCTTTTACCCCTCTGAACGGCACCTGGGAATGTTTTCATGATTTTTTTTTTTCTACTTCGGGGCTGAGAGGAGGGGAAACGTGCTTTTATTGTTGTTTTCCAGGTGAATAAAGTTGCAAGATCCCCCCAAACTCATTTTCCTAGTGCAAGACATTCTGCAAAGTATGTTTGCAACATGTGCCAGGGCACGTAAATGGCACAACAGTCTGCTCTTATTGCACAAAAGCAAAAGCATATCACTGAAATGAATGACCGATATAGGATTAGAACTTTTTAAATCCTTTGAGTATTAACCAAATCAAACTCAATATCCTATTTTACACTTATAATGTTAGATTATGCTACTTCATTCTACACTGAACCTTGCTTTTGCATATAAGGCAGATACTTCCACTCACGAATTCATGATATAAAGAAGTGTCCAGAGCCCTTCAGTTTGCAGAAACAGGGTCTGGCCATGTTCTGGATATGGACTTCTCTGTCCTCTCTTCCCTTAGGGCTACAGAGCATGTAGAATTTTGTCCTGATAAATTAAGTTTCCAAAATGGATGTTATTTCATCTTGATGCCTCACCAGGAAGTAGTAGGTGGGACTGATTTGAAGCTGCTATATTCAAATCTCCCATTACTCCATCCTCAACTTCTCCTGTTTAATAACTGGTTTAACACAAAGGGAAGATGGTGCCATCTAGGTCTATTAGCCTGTCACAAGCCTATGGCACTTCAGACATCAGGATACAAGCAGCTCAAAGTTTTATTAGTAACCTTGGTGGTTTGACAGGGGAGAGAAGCTGCTGCCTTGGAAATGTCTCAGTGAAAAGTTGGTTCCAGAGTTTAATGTTTCTGTGACCATCTTGCTTCGGCACAGAGCGGAGACCTGCAATTTCCCGGGGCTTAAGAGTGAGGATGGGAGAGGCTCCGTTTCACAGACTGGGTTTTCCCTCTCCATGTTTCATTTCTGCTGACATTCTTCACTAAGCAGCAGACCTTGCTCTTTCTGGAGCACTGGGTGTTTACACCTCTGGGAGATGCATTCAGCAGATAAAAGTTGCAATCCCACGTTGTGCAACAAGGTAGAGCTTGGCCTGACAAGCAGGGAGCAGGTTCGCCGATACAGACGGCTCGATCAAAGCATTTCTGTCCTCACCTGAAACTTCCCTCCATCGCTATCACTACAACCACACATGCATCCCTGCCCTATTGCTCTAGCAACTTAAACTGAGACTGCCAATTAATCTAAACCGGTGGCTATTATAAGATAATCCACTCGACCTGGAAGGTTAAGTCTACTTTAAAGGGAATTGTTTGTCCAGACATGTAGACGTAGCTTCTACTATGATTTTTGCTACTCTGGTTTATGATAGTTTCCCAGAAGAAATACATTTTATTAGGAAAGGTACTTTTGGGGGAGTTTCTGACGGTATACTTGCATTTACCTAGGACTGTTGTGGTATGAAAACACCACTGAAGAATCACACCCCTAACCACCCTGGCCATATTATCAATAGATTATAGACAAGACCTGGCCCAAAGGGAAATTACCAGACTTGCCAAGGCTTAAACGTATTTTTGAACCCAAGTCTGCAAAAGGAGAGAAGGTAGTGATTTGATCCGCCAGCATCATACCAGTCAGACAGATGAAAGGCCTGGAAAGAGCAGCACAAAGTAATCTGGCTATTTCATTCCCATTGAACACCAATTTCCAATGGCCAGAGACAAAAGACATGGAAAAATATCCTAATGTAAACTGGCATGGAGTCCAGAGCACAAGCAGTTAACATTAATTATGTATTACCCAAGTACTATAGATAGCACCAAACAGGAAGGCAAAAAAACTCATAAAGCTATTAATAATGAACATAAAATTTGTAAACTCTCTATGAGGAACAATTTGCATAGCAATATAAACAAGGTCTCTAATGCTGATAAGCTGGAAACAGTACTCCGGTAAAAAAAAAACCAACACATTAGTTTATATGTTTAAAACTATAGTTCTATTTATTTATTTATAAGCACATACTATGGTCTCTAATTCACAGATTCCTGACTGTGGGGAACATAACCACTTTGCTACGGCAGACATTGCCATTTGCTGGGCACACGCAATAACAAATCTGGAGCGTTTGCTTTGCAATGGTCTCAGCTGGACAGTGATTACTAGTGATACCTGTGCTTGTTTGAAGACATAGATGAGTCAAGAATGTCATAATCTAGAAGACTTCCTTTTTTATTCTGTCCTTGTGTTTTAATTATTTGCCTTGTGAGAAGACGTTGCATTGGGTTGTATCTTGTCAAAGGAGTCAGATCTCTGTTAGAGTCAGCTCTTAGCTTCTCAGTGAAGTAGGGGAATACTAAAAGTGACTTTCATGTGCCCCATCTCCTTGAAGACCTCACATGGTTGGCTCCGATGGTATCTCATCATGAAGCTTGCTAGAATGACTCTAATCTTCAACACTTTGGAGGGGAGAAAGATTCATTCATTAGGTGTAGACCCCACTTTGTGTAATGTTTCAGGGGCCATAGTATCTAAATTTGGTGTATGGATTTAAAACATATCATCAGTTATCAGGGGCTGGCAATGTCCTGACCTAGCTGTGCTGAAGGTCTTTACCATAAGCAAGACACTGGTTCTCTCATTACCCTTATGACTAACCTCAGGCTGTTATGTTTTATCATGGGAAAAAGATGCCAACTTGCATTTATTCTAATCAGAACAGTTCCAAAATATTCAGAATTACTTAAAACATGTGAAAACAAATGCCATTTGTTATACAATCTGCAGGGTTCAGCAGGCTTCTCTGGAACTGCTTAGGCTAATTCGGGAGACTGCGGGAGCAGTACAAAGTATGGTGACATTTGTCAGACCTGGGAAACCACAGGGCCAGTTTATGTCCAGCAACTTCAGGGGAGAAACCTCTTCCTTGCTTTCCAGTGAGCCTGAGAAGCAGAGTGCTGGTAACCTGCACTTCATGGTATGATAGAAATTTCCCTATAATACAGCAGGACAAAACAGTGAGCGGGTTAACACCCAGGGCTGGGCTGGGCTGGGATCGTGTCTCTCCTTGTCCGAAATTTGTACACAGCAGCCTTGCTTTGCTTCTGTACCTCTCCAGAGAGCACACCTCAGAGTCTCAGCTCTGCCTAATCCACTGGCTGGGGAAGCTTCCTGCGGGCTGTGCTAAGTTCTTCACAGCTGGAGGTTGCTTTTGCATATATCACAGACACCTCTTGGTGGGTTGTGATTTGATTTTCCAGAGAGGCCTCCTGGGAGTGTGCCTCAGGAACAGGGTACGGGGGAGGGTGAGGAAGGCTGTGGTCGCATGCTTGATCAGAAAAGCAATAATGAAAAGTGGATGGAGAAGGGGAGAGAGCAGTGGGAGTTTTCTCATCAATCCTGGGTCCTGTTGGGCCAGCAGCCCCTCTGGTATGTTTAGGGATGCTGTGTGCCTTAACAGCCTCCATTTACTAATGCAGTAATGACCTGCTGGAGGAGGATTTGGCCGCTGTGCTAATTGCATTCCTCCGCTGCACAATAACTTAACACGTTATTAAGATTCCACAGAAGAGGGTCAGGGAATTCATCTCTCTCCAGTGCTCTCCTGACCCCAGCGCCATCTCACACACACAGTCCTTTCCTCCTTTTCCCAAATCCAAATGGATGCTTTCAAAAGCTGGAAAGGAAATACTCCATCATTTGTAACACTGATACAGTCACAATTTTTTCTTCATATTCAACATTTTACGCCTAATTTTGAATAGCTGCAAGTTCCAGCTCTCCTGCTTTACACTGCTCTTGCAGAGCAAAAAGGCTCATAGATGGACTCCATGGAGTAAGATGGCCACTACTTCAAGTGATGCAAGTCATATATGTTGAAGGTAAGACCTCCTTTACCACAGCTCAGGTTTTTACAAGCTCACCCAGCTCTGAGGGATGGACCAAAGCACAGTAGAGAGATGTTTTTTCCTTGGGATTTTTGTTTTGGTTTGGTTTATGGTTGGCTATTGCACAATCTGACCCCATATTGTTCCTCCATTGGACAAAAAACTGTCAGAAAAGAATGTAAGGAGGCAATGATCATTCCAGTGTGTACATTTATAGCAGCTAGTTGGCCAAGACAGTACAGCCCTTGATGTAGAGCAAAGTAGAGGATGAAAACCCTTTGAGAATTGCCAGAAACAACAGGCGGGGGGGTGAGAGGGTGGGAATACAAGGGTAGCTGAATCAATTTGGATTGCATGCAAATAAGAGAGCATGGTGGAGGTGAGTGCTGTGCGCAGAGTCTCAAGGACAGCTCTCAACCTGATTTACTGGTGTAAGATGGGGACATGAGCGACCTCCTCGCTGCACTTCTCATATGCCACCACAGTGATGGCAAGCAAGTGGCTCATCTTGCAACCTGGCATTAATGGTGCTGTGGATTGCCCATCACCAATTTCTCCCTCTTCCTCCTCATTTTTAGGTCCTCTCTCCTTTCCTCCCTGCCCAAGGAGGCCAAATTGCACCTTCTTCAGAGGTGATGTCTCTCTTGCATAGCAGTCTTGGTGAGCGGGCTGGATCCACCACACTGGATTGCCAGTGAAACCACCTACTTGTCTCTGAGCATGAGTCTACAAGGCTGAGGCACTGCCCCAACTCACCAGTGAGGCAGGGACCAGCTCTGCCTCTCCCGATGCCTGTCCTCAGCCCTGCCCACCCCTGCCTTGTCTCCCCTGCTCGCTCCAGACTGCGTGCCTTCAGCTGCTCGTATGCCTGCAGCAGCTTTCCTATTAATATATGTCAGCATCCTTCAATGTCTTCCTTCAGAAATCTTCTTAAAAGTCTCCTCTGTACTACACCATGTTCAGGCTGTAATGATTTTATCAGCTTGTGCTAGATCTAGTTAGTATCCTGCCACTTTTAGACTATTGGATTTGGAGGGGGAAGAGATTGTTTATTCTGTTGACTCTTGTCAGAATAACATGTACACTCAGCTCACTAAATAAATTAATGGTAGTAATAGTCATAAATAATAATTATAAATGAAAGTGTGTGCAAGGTTAAAACTCACTTGATAGGAGCTTTCCTCTGGCTCTGGCTGGTTTGAACCACAATTTGTTTTATAATCTAGCCTCTTCTGCTTTTTCTTTATCTGTATGTATCCTCACATATCTATGTAAAGCAGCAAATAGAAGGCGGCAGGTTAGGTTTATTTCTACTGCCGAAGTCCTGCAAAGCGTCACCGAGGCACTCACCCAGGACGAGCTGAGCACAGTGAGCTAACCTGAAAGCCAAGAGCACCCCCATGACCATGCTCCGAAGGCCCCCCCTTGCAGCGGGCTGCAGGGAGGCTGAGAGCCTGCACCCGTGCAGGTGCACCGATCCCAGCTCACCGCCACCCTCCCCTCCCTTCCCGGCAAGGTCACGGCAGACAAGGTGCCTGAGTCATCCCGTGGGCTGGATCCAGCCTGGTGCACAGCTGCTCCCGGAAAGGGTTACTGCTCTTGTAAATAAGAGGCTGTCGGGTCATCAAAGAGAAGTCAAACTTCTTTTTTTTAATTATTTATTAGAAAAAGCCCTACAAGTGTTGGGGTTTTTTTCTTCCCTGCTGCTAGGAATGGGCTGGTTTGAATGCTGCGAGTTCTGTGCTCTAGTATGATCATGCTCAGGTGCAGAACGAGTTGGTTTTGGATTTTCCCCAAATAAGCTCATTAACGTATTAGTCACAAACAGACTTCAAGGACGCTTGACCTCAGTGTCTCTGCTTTCCTCTCTGATCATCTTCCAGCTTCTGCTTCAGCAACAGAAAACTACAAAGAAAAGAAATGGCAGAGTCAACGAAACGAGGGAAAGCCAAAGATTAGGGCTGTGGTAGGCTCAGCAAAGCCCAGCCTGTGTGCCATGCTCCCCATAACTATTTCCAGGTTACTCCCATGATGTAAATCCAGGTAGTTACATCAGGAAGGATTTTGACCCTTCAGCTGCATAATTTTGTACATCATGTCTCTTTGTGCAGGGTTTTAAAAAGTTGTGTGTAAAAGTAAAGCACAGGCATCTTAAATGCTCAGTATTTTAGTGAATGATAATTAACACAACTGGGAAAAGTCTGAGAAGCAGATAAGGTAAACAGCGAAGAAGGACATACAGAAAGAGAAAAAAAAAAGAGCAGCAGACAATATGGGAGAAAACAGAGTGACTTCTGAGCTGAAATTTTTTAACAAAGAGCTTTTCTTCTGACTTCCCAGCTCTGCCATTCCCCAATTGCATTAAAGTGGTTGGCAAGATGAATAATATTTTTAGATGAAATATACTGGCAGAACAACAGGAACTGCAGCCCCTTTACTGTTCTGCTGGAAATTTCTGCTGCTGTTTCTGGTAAATATGGCTGGTGGCAGGACCTGGCTTGTAGCTTTAACCACATGTGGGAAGTTCATGGGGCAAAGATGCCAAGTCTAAAATTAACCCCCTTGAAAAAAAAAAGATTTAAAAAAAAAGTGCCTGGGGCAGGGTGAGAGTGTTTAGGTCGTTATTTTTAGTCTTTCATTATATTAAGACATGTAGAGATTTGGATTAATTAAGGATAGAAAAAAAAATAAGATCTCAACGTTTTCTGGACTGCAATGAATAAAACATTTGCATGAAATACTGTAGCTTTAAATCCTTAGACAAGAACCAAGTAAGAGACAGAGCACTAAGGGCGAAGGCTCTCTGAAGCTCCCAGCATTGCTGTGGAGAGTGGATCTAAGGTGTCACCAAGTGTTACTATGAGCAGCACATTTCTCTGAGCTCCATTACTGGGACCCCACTGATTTTTGCAAAGACCCCAGAAAAAAATGAGTGTGTGTCACCCTTGGGCTTGTGGAGAAGAGTTCAAGAATGTAACATGAAAGGATCAAAATCTGTAAAGCAGATACAAGGTGCAGCACCAAAACATGGTCTTTCCTCATTTTTATGTGTTTATTTTTGTTTGTTTCTGAACTTTTGAACGCATCTCCTGATTTCAGGGGCAGTTTAATCCCTGAATTTTGAACTTAAGAGTATGATGTCACAGTTCATGGTGGACACACAAACATTTTTAAATAACTTTATTAATATCACCAGTATCACCAGCAAACCAAGGCTAGTCTTGTAATAACCACTGCTCCATCTTTCACCCCATGCAAAGCGTTGGGATTCATCTCTTCTTTGGAAATAAGATGTTTTTATCTAGACTTCATGCTTGGCTGAGTTTTCTATTCCTTACTTTGGGAGGTAGCCCCTTGTCTCGGCTCCTAAACGTTTGTTCCTTTTCCTACTCTGTCCTTTGAAACAAAAATGTTATGGCAACAGCTGTTGTAAAGTAGAAGTCTCTGCTAATAAGGGAGTGGTATGGAGCTAGTTAAGTACATTGTATTGCAAGGAAATGTTAGCACAGAACTACTGAGAAATCAGTATTTATCAGTTCCTTCATGAATTCCCACCTTTAGAAATGATCAAAAATAGACACTTAATTATGCATCTCTGCATATATTCTACCACTTTCTTTATGTCTTAGTCCACTATGTTACTCACCTTGCGGCTTTTCAAGCTTTACTCAAAGTAATGATGTCAATTTGCAATTATTTTTTTTTCTTTTTTTAATTAATAGGCCCCTGCTAAATCTTTTCTTCTGCCAGCTGATATGGACACTACTGTACAAAGTACTATATATAAATCTTATTAGAAACAACCCGTGCTCCAAAAAATTTATAGACCATATTAATAACAAAAGAATATCATTACTTTTGCCAATTTACAGAGATGTCAGTTCAGGAACAAATATTTCCCAAAAGCTATGTAAGAAACCCGTACAGCTCAGAGTCTGAATGCAGGTCTCTGAAATCTTTGCTCAGACCCCAGCCCCTCTTGGCAGGTAGTGGACTTGGATGAGGAAGGATGGAATAAAAAACAAAAAAAAAAATCCATCTTATCTAGAACAGACAATATGGGAATCCTGTGTAGAGCATGTTGTGATTGAGGGACCCTTCTGGCAATGGAAACATGAGAGAAATAATCCCCTTCCTGGGTTGGGGGTTCCCGTTGTCGTTCAATAAGAAAAATCATCTCAGTGGAGAATTCCTGGAATAAGACAATGGTGATCAATAACGAATTCCCAGCTGTTGCTGGAAAAGGTTTCTGAGCTATTGCAGACAGGACAGAAGTGTTCTCAGTACCATTACCGAAAGCAAAGTTTTAGACCCGAGAGCTAAAATGAAACAAAGCAAGCTTTCAATTAACTTCTCAAAGTGCTCACACTTCCCAGGTCAGGGCAGATGAAAAGATAAATATTGAACAAAGAGGGTTGTTCTGTATCATCTGAAGCATCTTAATGAATACAAAAAGTTATACAACATACTCGAGGAGTGCTTTTGCCTCATATCAACTGTTCCTTTCTCCAAGCCAGTGATGAGATCATGGCCCCTCACGGGTGATCAATTCTTAAGAGTGATATTGGATGATTTATTGCATGCCCAGAGGCAAGTTGGAGTTTCCCCTTGAACTCTGGAAAATCAACACTGTCACTGACATAAGAGGGAAAATTTCTCATTAGAAAATCTGTAGTTGTCTAAGAAAAGAGAAAAAAATATCCATTGCTAGGTGTTTTTATGACTTTTGCTACTGACTCGTGTGACATGGGCAAATCACACAAGTCCTCCTGGTTGCCTTCCTCCTCCTGTCTGCTAAAGACTGGCAAACCTCTTCTTAACCGTTGTGAGAAATGCAGAGGTACTGCAAGTGTTAACTTTGGCGTTACACTGGTCACAATAGTATTTAGCAATGTTGCTGCTTGTTAATTGTCAGTATTATCATCACAAATGGTCTCATCTTGACTACCTAGGCAAAAAAAAAACCAACAAACCTGACTGCTGAGAAAGTTACTGTTGCTAAACAGAACGATCAAGATTTTTCAGAGTCCGTATAAGACATCTGCAGCTTCCTCAAAGATTATTTGCTTTCTGTCTGTATCTGGCAGTGCAACAAACTCAAGAAGAATATATGAGGGGAGAAAATTAAGTGCTTATAAATAATATTTGAGGCAGCCTTTCTAAGGCCAGAGTGGGATTACTGTAAGCAGCCCTGGTTACTGCATGTCCTGGGGGTTTAAGGAATCCCTTAGGTTTTGCTTTAGTAAATTATTTGGGGAAAAAAATGGATTAATCCTCTTCTATTACATGGATTAAATAAACATGTTTGCAATTTATCTATGGCGTATTCTGATCTAGTGTTACAAATACTTACATATTGCATAATGGAGTCATACAAGTTCAAATAGGAGAATCAGATTTTTATGGATCCGAGCCAAAAGCTCATTGACATCAACAGGGAAGCTTTCTACTGACTTCAGTGAGCTGCAACTACGACTCCATAAATACAGGAAAGTTTTTTTATGGCTAGTCCTGCAAAACCTGTGAAACTTAGGAGAACTCTGGTTTGTGTCTCATGCATCATTAGCACACATGAGCTAAATTGTGACTACCGCTAGCCAGAAAGAGCATGGCTCAATTTCTAGATCCCCGACTGTTTGCAAGGCAGTCACCAAAACTTTTAAAAACTGATTTGGGCGTGAGATCTGCAGGGACAAAAGAAATAACAACCCCTGTAACTCTCTGTATAACTTTTAAAACTTGCAGCCATTGTTTATTCCTTCTGAATGACTAAATACACAAACCAAATATTTTTCCTTAATGTACTCAAAGCTTCAAAAGACATCGAGAGTACAAAGAATTCATGGCACTAAGATGCCATGAGCTGAAACCTTGAAGCTGCGGGAGTTTTGTTACTGACTTCATTGGGCTACAATTTCACCCAAAGATGATTAATTACCACAACTTTCAATCTCCATAAATGCTATTTTGTAATCTTGAATTGTCTAAGCCAGCTCTTACAAATGAAGTAAGTAGAATAAAAATTAGAGGAACTAGAAACAGAAGTGGTGGGAGAGAAGACAACGGTAACACCTTAACAGCTATGTTTTTAGGGGCAACCCTCTAAGACCTGGTATCTACATGACAGTCTTGCATGCAGTGACAGTACAATTTTACCAATAGTACTCAAACAAATCAGATTTTCTTAATTTTCTTTCTGCAGCAAAAAGTGTCCCAAGCACAGCTACAACCAAGGTATGACACATTGACCACAAGAAGAGAAAGAATGACTCTGCACTTTCCTCTCACGTCCAGCTCGTTCCTTTTCTCTCTCATTGTAACCATTTCATTTTATAAGAATTGAAAATGAAATCTCACATTGCGTTCATAGTTAAGTCCCTTTGATGGGTGTGTGCAAGACACTTCTCTGTGCGTGGGTGCATGGAGAGGGAGATCAGGAAATGTACACTTTTCTTCCTTTTACTTGTTGTCTTTTACTCTTTTTATTTTCTTATTTTGGTTTAATGCTTTGCATGTGAATCTTTCATGTTTTGCTCCAATGAGTGAGAGTGAAAAAGAGAAAAAGGGAAGGGCATCGAGATCACTTTTAAAATATCTCAAGATGAGCAACAAATAAAATCCTCAAGAAAAAAAAAAACAACAAACAAAAGAAAACAACACAAACCAACTCACAGCTTCATGCACTGCATAGGCTGCAAACTGGACCTCCAGTGTCTACTGCTGGGTCCACTTTCTCATCTCACAACAGAAAGAGAATCTTATTTACAATGACCAAACCCAATCTGGGTGCTTAAACCTAAGCCGACACTGTTGGGCTATCCAAATCCCATTAAAGTTAACAGAAACCCTTTGTCTAAAGTAACCTCCTCACTAGCTTTCCAATCCATGCCTTTGCTGCAGTAAGCTCATTTTACTTCCCTCCGTTTCACTTGGTCTCATCTAGATTTGGGTTGCATGTTAGTCTCGCCTGCATGGGGGGCCCAGGTTCTCCTTTTTTCTCTTCAGTAGGAGCTTGCTGCTGCAGATCCCCTGCTCATTAATCTTCCTATTTAATAGAGAAAAATTAACTCTTATTTCTCCATGTTGCTTTGCCCAGCATGATGCCATGGCCAAAAAAGCAGTCCATGTAATCACAGTTGGATATGAACAGAACCCAGATGACTTGGCACAATGAGGAGCCTAAGTAATGATCAAGAGCCTGACTCTCTTTTCAAGAGGCTATACTAGCACAAAGCAAAAGACAAAAGTAAACAACAATATCTGCATATATTTTAAAGCAGCAGTGTTGTCTCCACTGGGCCACTCCAAGCAGCTTCACACGCAATGAACAGTGATGAACCTCAGAAAAGAACAAGGACCAAAGTTCTGTATCGGAGACCACCTGCAAGGAGAGCATCCCAAAGCATAGCCCAGGGCCTCATGGCAATTATTCTCTTTCAGACCCTGGTATGAGTCAGTATGCAGAATATAGGGGAAGGGGGTTGACAACAATAATTGATCAGAAACGAGACAATCAGTTGACTCGAGTGGCTACGTGATTAATTGTCAGGGTCCAAAAATGACATTAAAAGCTGCAAATGATGTGAAAATTTGAAGTGAATTTTAAACAAGTATACATTTCCTGACTCAAAGGCACTTTAGCACTGTAGCGTGCAGCTTAGAGACATCTATCTGGCTTTCTTCCGTCAATCGATACCATTAAAGCCCTAAAAAAAAATCCTTTCTCCATATAGTTATAAAATATCAATTACATACATTTTCATTAGCTGAATGCAGTGATCAGGGCTGATACATTGGTTGTTTGTTTCTCAGTGAGACGTTGTTGGCACTCTCCCAGTCACAGTCTTATCCAGTGGGAGCATCCTCTAATCACGCTGATGGGGACCCGTACTTGGCATGGCGCTTACCCACCAGCCGTCTGCCTACGACCGTATCGCAAGCTGTCAGTCACAGAGCACAAAATGGGGGTGCCAGGCTTTGCTTTCTCCTGCCTGTCACCCCTACAGTGCATTAAGCACCGGTGCCTGCAGAAGATATTCTGCTGCAGGATTTAAAAGCTCCAAGCAGACATTAATGAGTTATGCTAAACTCACTGACACTCTTGTGGAAAGTACTTTCGCCTCTGTTTCACTGATGTAGACGTTTAGATAGAGGAAAGATAAGTCACTTGCCTGAGGCCATGCACTGATTGAGTATCAGAGACCAAATTAAGCTCTGACATTTCTTGGCCCTTAGCTCCATGTTGTGGAAGTTCTGTCTCCTGAAGAAACTGTTGAAAGAGAAACTAAAACGCATAATCCCTACATTAGATATGCCACCTACTCTGTGCTCACCCATTCCTTTGCTTTTAAATGCCACCCTGTCAGCACCAGCATGCAGATGTCTCTCCATCCATGACAGCATATCTTCCTCCTCCTTTTCAGCTCAGCTCTTTCACATGTCCACTGGTGTGCATTGCCGTCCAGGTCACCTTTATGTGGGCCAACACTCAGCTGGAGATCTTTTCTCAAAAAGGTGGGAGCTGAACATGTCTAGAAGCATATAGATTTTTTTAAACCAAGCAGAAACGTGCACGGCCACACTGAATGTGGTTTTGGAAAATGCAGCTTTCTGTTTTCATTCAGCATTTCTCAGAAACAACACAAGAAAGGGAAGGCAGTGGAAGAAGGCTAGGTTTGTTCTTCGGAAGGAACATGTTAAATGACAGCATTAATTACTACTGGTTTTTATCCTCAGGGGAAAAAAACCACATAAACAAGTAAACAAACAAAAAAGATGACACACCTCTCACACAACTTGCTAGAATTTATGGCTCTGCATCTCAGACATCCTCTGAAACAGAAACCATCAGCCACGTCCTGGGTATTTTCTAACAAAAGAAAAGCAACATTGCTGAAGAACTTGAATGGGGCTAGAAAACATGAGGCTCTGTATAAATTCAATAGACTCCAACTCATCTACTCTCATTTTCTTGTCTCCTTTCCTGTCACTTCAGCTTGGTAGGTGCGTGGGGTCAGTCTCCCCATTTGATAATTTTTGCCTTTGAAGGACTACCAGGCTGTCTCAGGTTATCAGAGTAAGCAGACTAAGTACTTCTTGCCCTGCATTTCTTGCCCTCAGCCACCACCTCTGCTCTGTGGCAGAGGGCAGCAGATGCTGACACCAGTGTTGCAAGGCTGGGTGTTACAAAACAGCCTCCCCTAGCAAACCTCCTGCGAGGGAGCTATGCCTTATCCCACACATAAAGGTGCCCTATGCAAACTTCTCATGCTTGCACAGGGTAGCACACATAAGAGCACAAGAAGACCTCATTTCCACTGATAACCCTCTCACTGGCATGCTTGCTGCTAACCTACTTTGGAATAAAAAGGTCTCTCTAGTCCCCAGGTCCATCCTACATGAATTCAGAATTGGGAATTGCCACTGAAATCCTAATGGGAAGGGAGAGGAGCATACGCAAAACACCGCAGAGGGAAATAGAAAGCCTCAATTTTACTGCTGTAGTGCCAGACACAGAAGGGGTCAAGAAAATATTCCCCCACTGCAAAACTGTTGAGTGTGCACAAACTAAAAATATTTTTTATTGCAAGAAGAAAAATCCATTGATTTTTTTTTCCCCAGTTTTCAGCAACTGAAGAAGCTATCCCGTCAAACATTGCAGGAAATATCTGCGCGACAGACTGCAGACTTCCACTTTTCGTTTGTTAGAGAAATGTTTCCCTTGTTGGCTACTACAAACTGAATGCTTTCAATTACCCTGGTTTTATTTCTTTGGAAGTAATTAAAAACCTGACATTTTTCCTTGGGTTTTCTTCCATTTTAATGATGGAAAAATACATCTAATGGTAAATTTCAACTAGCTCTTCTTCAGAGCTCTCTGTAGCTTCCCATGATCACCAGACCTACAGGCAAAACACATTTCAAATAGACCCAAGAACTGCTTCCCCATGCAGTTATACATGAGGTTATACAAGGTTACACAGCCCTGTGTCACCATGAGCATGAGTGCTTGAGGTTTGGAGATTTGACTTTGGGAGGACCAAGGTCCAGAATACAATGGACCACCTCATTGCAATCCGGTGATAACTTGGTGCACAGCTGCCCAGCAGTGCTGGGAAATGCTGCACAGACAACGTGCGTGGCTCTTCCACACTGCCCACATGGTCAATCAAGGTCTTTCCCCAGCAAACCCATCACTTCCAGTAGTTAGGTCACAGGACAGCATATGGCTCTGCGCCTGCCAAAACCAGACCTGTCCTCACCACTGCTCAAGCATCATTGAAGTCTGCACTTCAGTCCTGCTTAACTATTCCAGGAGAGAGTGCGGTTTAAATCTGCTCTGTCTCTTGGCTTCTGCTCTGCATCTGCCAGGAACTGCACATGCTGGGGTTACATCCACACAGGGATACGCGTTTATAGGCAAGCCCACTGCCTAGAGCCATAAAGGAACTGAGTCAGCCTGGTCCGCTGGATCTGGCCCTCCAAGGCTTGCAAGTTCTTCCAAGCCCATGTCTCACTGGAGTGTTTTTGGCCAGATGGGAAGAAGTGAGATGTTTAGGAGTAAAAATGACACCACTTTTGATTAAGGGAAACGGTGAAGTTTCTCTCGAGGGCAAAAAATTGTAAATTCCCATGAAAATATATCTTCCCTGTGAGAAACTCCTAACGAAAAGAAAGCAGAGTTTTACAGGGCTTTTGTTTGCCAAGGAGCTGTGCAGATGTGACTCATTTGCTCTCCCCAGGCCAAATGTTGGTTGGTGCCTAGAAAGAGGCTTAAGCCTCCCTACAGACACACTGAGACTCTCCACTAGAAACAGCACCACAGTCCAGGTTCCAGCTGAGAGAAAGCCCCTTCACAGCTTCTTTGGGCTGTCCGGTTAACACCAGGGTCAACATAGGCAGAGGACTACCTGCAAAGCTCATTGCACGTCCAACAGAGGTATAACCATTCCAAACACCTTCCTCCCTCCTGGTCTGTGTCTTGTGGAAAATCAGTTTATGTCTTTCTGGAAACAAGACTTCTATGGGGGTTGCAAGAGATCAAGTGCTTGTGGCCAACTATTACACTTTATTCTCTCTGCCTTTGAGCCAGTAGCTGTGCTCGGTCAAATTTGATAGAGGGGAAGAGTCCTTGAAGACATCACATTTCTCCAAGATTTGCAAAAAGACTCCACCACACTCTTGCCTCGTTCTGCTTTTGCACAGGGGAAAGAGGGAAAGTTTCCATTGCGGGAGGTTGCCTCTTTCCGCTGTCACCCTGGGGTGGGAGGTATCAGGAACCTTGGGCTCCCTGCACATGCTGCACCCGGGTGAGGGCTATAAGAGAGAGGGAGCTGAGGGGTCCCAAAAGACACACAGGCACACGCATTGAAATCAGAGCATCATGGTCATTTTTACAAGCAAACCAACTCTGGACCAGATCTAATTTTTTTTTAACACCTAACATTCTAATAATGGATATTATTTTATGATCAGGAACTTCATCAACATGCAGTCTTTTGTAGGAAAAGTAAAACAGGTCTTTCACCACGAGTGTTTTAGAGCAGATTCTTTGTCTGTATAG
Organism: Phoenicopterus ruber ruber; assembly: GCA_009819775.1. Lineage (NCBI taxonomy): Eukaryota > Metazoa > Chordata > Aves > Phoenicopteriformes > Phoenicopteridae > Phoenicopterus > Phoenicopterus ruber. Next base: position 6,569,303 of record CM020230.1, read on the forward strand.
TCCCATCACACATTATTTTTATTATTAAGATTATTATTATTAATATCAAGCCCTGATACTTTTATCATGCTCTTTTTTTTATTATTTTGTTAGATGTTTTCTGGGCTTTGCCATGTGCTTTCTTCCAGGCAGCTTTAGACAGCAGAATCCACCTTCTTCTCTAGCATGACTGTAAGTTTGTTAGAAAGCAACACTTTTTCCCACATGGAGAAACTTGCATTCCTGTTACCTAGGCCATTGGCACATATATTTAATTTCTATTAGAGGAGACAGCAACAAAACTCGTGTTGAAAATGCATTATGCAACCCAATATAACGGAGCTTTGCTTGTCGCCCTTATATGAAAAGGCATTATTTACCTACTGTCCTGAAACAGCGATGAGGATCATAGTACAAAAGGATTTTAATCTTGTGCAACAAGAAGCCTGACATCCTTCTTGTTGCCGCTGACGATGCTTTCATTTCTCTAGAGCCTTATTACTGTTGGAAGGATATAATGTTTTGGTTCTGAAAGCAGATGTGATCAGACATTTGAGTCTGAGGGCTTCAGCTAATTCCCAGCTTTCCAGGTAGTTTAGATGTCTGTCAGTGTTGCTCTTCCAGTGTGAGGAGGGTAAGGCGTCTGTCTTGGTGCTCGTGCTCCCACTCTGGCCGGCCACTATGAATCGGAAGATCTCAAATCTGTACTTCACTGTGGTCTTTCTAGTCATGATGAAGGGAAAGATAGGCAATGCATTTTGTGTTTGACTCAAGCGCTTAGGTGGGTTCAGAAAACTCTAGGACACAAAGCACCATTGGAGCAATCTTCTGCATAGCGTAAAGCTGTGTTTGGTCTCCCCTTTGCTTCCAAGGAGGGTTTTGCAGACTGGATGTCTTGAGATGAGGATTTCTGCCAACTGTGACTCAGGAAAAGAATTTAAATGTGATGGCCTCAGCCTAGTCCTTGGTGGAATATTTGTCCACTTCATAAAACCACTGGACACAATATGGAAATGCAATTGACATTAAACCAAATGATATAATCCCATCTAATGGTATTATAATGAATCCCAAGTGAACTAAACATGATTGGGCAAGTATTTCAAAGTGTTACTGAAACAGTTTTTATAGTGTAAAGGTCTGCATTTGCCAACCAGTGGCCAGACTCACAGAACAGACTCTAATAAGTTAGCCAATTCCCACCCTGTAAACCTGTGGCTGTTTCTTAGAGAAACATCTTTTTTTAATTAGTGCTTTTACTTTTTGCAGGATTCAGAGGAGTTTTCTGAAGTGTGTTTCATTTTTTTAAATACATTGCTCCTATTCCCAATTAGCTATTTCTGGTCTGTAGTGAAATCCCCTGATGAGTAAAAGGGGATTAAATTTCTGTAAATCTACCATTTATGAACTTGTGAGTTGCTAAATGATGTTGGCCTTTCACCTAATGGCTGGTTGTTCCTTACGTGTCTGTATGGTTTGCTGTGTTATTCTTCTGCTCTGGTGTTATTGTTTTTACTAATTTTGCATAAGGTACATTCTGGCATGGTTCTAAAAACCTGATCCAAACAGTATGTGAGCACAGCTGACCGTCTGCTTGATTGAACATCTTCCAACTGCAATTTTCAAATCTTCTTTCCTCTGGAGAAATGGGGAGGGAAGAGAGAGAGCTTTCCCTCCAATCTAGGATAGCATCTTCATTTTTGGCCAGCTTGAGAAGTTCATCCCTACGAAAGAGAAAGGTCATTTCCTAGCTTGATGCTGCTCAAGAGTCTGGATGTTCTTGAAAGGGTGAGCTGCCTCTGAAGTCCCTCTACATCACATGAAATACTGAATAGCATTCACAAAATTTTGAGATTGTGTCTGGTATCTTGTAACGTGTTTTACACACAAACCTGAAATAGATGTAGAAGGTTTTCTCTGGATTCAGCCACATTTGCAAAAAGCACATTTTGCATTTTCTCTTTATTGATCTAAATAGCTGCACAATATTCAAGTTGATAGAAAATGGAGCTCTGTATAGCTGGCCTTAGTGCAGCTTCCATTCTACTTTCTGATAATTATTAAATACATTTCATTAAAGTTTGTCTGGAGGCACTGATTGTCCAGAATAACAGCCTCACTGACAGTGTAGTAGTTTCGCCAGTTATATGATACTCATGCACAAACTTCCACGAGTGACCGTCTCAGCCGTAGGTGAGCAAAGCCAAGGTCCCATTGACTTTCAAATGGAGTCAGGGGTGTTTCTTCCCTTCAGGCTCTGGGGCAATCATTCATCTGAGTATTGCAGATGTACTTGATTCCCATTCAAAGCTTTCCTCTGCTCGTGCCAATGCTATGTAAGAGCAATATAGACAAGACTATTGTAGTAAGAGGTATGTGTGACCTGACCTGATTTGGGTAGGGCTATGCAATGGTCAACAAAGTTTCTTTTATGAGCTGTGCAGAACAGCCAAGGATCATGCTTATGTCAAACACCCTGTCACTGGTGACGTTTGCTGCCTGTTTCCCCTTACTGAGAGTGGCTCTTGCAGAAGGGGTGCTTCAGACACCCATAGTCTACTCTGAGCACTTGTATACTTCAAACGGAAACATAGCACAGGTGGTACTCTGCAAATGTAAACCTGGGTACAACATCAGAACAAAGCCTCTATCCAACCTGGACTGCAGCTCCCAGAGGCTTTCCTCCTTACCTCTGCCTGAGTTGAAGGAATGGCATCCCTCCTCTTCATGCCTTCTGCTCTGAGCTTACTCACTCGAGTAGATCTCTGTAGGGCTCACCCAATGCTCACCTAACACCCAGCCACCTTTCTGTAATCCTGCTTGAGTTCCTGTGAATTGCCTCAGGAGGAGGTTATACCTCTGGCACCTTCATTGTGGACCAAGATAGGCCTTCTGCTGCCTCCGCTCATACTTGATTCTGGGACAAAGCAAAAAAGATCCACCCAAAAAATAAGAGGCTTCCCTCTGTGAACTGTACAGGGCTGTGCTATACACTGGAACAAACATGGTGGCAGAGCACTTTTAAAGCACCTTCCTACTTGATTAAGAATGTCAAGTTCAAGACTTGCTGTGCAAATATACTGAAGACTCTGAGCTGATCTAGCTGAGGTTACCTGATGCTAGGCAATCATTTCTCCACACACTCTCAACCACAGTGTCCTGCTTTCAACAGGCTAGCTTACCTGGACCCTGGGCTTAAGAAGATTAAAATGCAACAATCCAGAGTCGGTGATCAAAATGACCCCTGTTGGCCTGGAAACACAATAATTCTTCCACAATCTCAAACGTCCTTGTAGCTAGCAATGGATGAGAAGTGTCTCTAGCAGACACAGCAGCAGGCAGCTTGAAATCGTCTCAACAAAACTTGCATAACCAGTTAAGTTTCTATGTCGGAGTAATACCTTTGCTAAGATTACTGGAAGTCATTTGAGTGCTGTAGCTATTTATATCCAGTGAGGGTTTCCCCAGAAAAGAGAACATGAAAGATGAGATCTTGCCCCAAAATGCCTGAGTTCAATGGAAAATGAGCAATGAGCTTTTTCTCTGGAAAACAAAGGCTTTGCAGTCTTTGCGAGCAATTGAGGTCCTTTCATGATGTATTCAACAGAACATTTCTGGTCAGGCATTTTACAATGCTTTTGACTACTATAGTGAAGTAAGTGGTAGAAAACAAAACCATATTGATAAATGTATTAGTCTTGAAAGTAAAATTCATCCCTGGTCACCCTGCTTGCAAATTTCAAGAACAAATTTAGCTATACCTGTTGATATTTAAACTGCTGTAACCAAGAACACAGCATAATGCAATAGGAAGCAAAATTTTAAGAACTAAGTCCTGAATCTCTGTTTGTGAAAGGACAAATTCGAAGAACCTTACTTGGTTTATCCCCGATTTCAGTGATTCATTGGACTTCAGCTTTGTCCCTTAGAGTACAAGTCCTGTATATTTTAGTGGGAGAGTAAGCAATTTTCAAGGGCACTTTTCCACCCTAACTGAGGAGGAAAGTGTGTGATTACTCACAGATATATATCATGTTACCAAAATGTCTGCCATTGCCATAGGGTATTGACTACCCCATGATTTTCACCTGTGCCTTCTGGGTTACTGAGTCTGTAGATGGAGGGGAATGACAGCAGCTAACCATCACACAGCAGCAGTCTTTTAAAACAAAAAACCCAACAAAACTAAAATAAACAAAAAAAAGGCATTCTGCCTGAGAGGAAAATAATAAACCAAGAGCGGGCAACAGTCAGACGGTTTTAGCTTTTTCTTGGGTAAAGTGCTGTGGATACAAATTAACTTTGTTTGTTCAATATTTACTATATTTTTCCTTTTACCTGCTCTGAAACGAGGACTGGAAGCACTTTGCTAAATGGATTGAAATTATCCTAGCTTCACAGCATGCCTTGTAAGTGCCCTGGTACTGTCTTTGGCTGTGCTGTTTTGCACCTCCACAGAGCAATACCCTTTCAGGGGTTTCCATAGATTCCCCTGCCCCTGCTATGGCAACAGCACACTCTCAGCTCTGCTCCTCCTCAGTGCTGGAGGTCTGTTTGCATCAGAAAGATGCTGCTCCTTGGGGAATCGGGCCATCCCGATGGGTCTGAAGGCTCAGACCTGCCTGGGAGCAAAGTCCCGTCAGAGTTCGTGCGACCCCAATACACCCAGTACCTGCTGCCAGATGTATGAGGCACCTGAGCTTTGGCATCTCGTTCATGAGGCCAGGTTTGCCCTGGGAGTAGGGAGCAGGCCACCGCGAGTCTCTTCGTGGGACTATGACCATCTGTGCCACTTTCCTCTACACAGCATGGTCTTCAGATAGGGGTTTCCTTGTCCTAAAAAATGCAGTGCTGACACCATGGAAGCTGGAGCAGATATTGCAGCCTCTCCATGGCACAAACTCTACTGTTTTCAATGGCAGAGGACTCAATGACCTCTTGCAAATCAGATACATCTCTGCCCATTTATTATCTCACCTCACTGATTTTAGGATCTGGTAAAAAAAATTCTAAACTCCAGACATAGACATTTTGTCCACAGTCCCATGATTTTTTGCTGTGTCTAAGACTTTTAATTATGGGCTAATTGCACAGCACCTGTGGGCTGTTACCTCCTCCTATGCTGGCAAATAATCACCATGACAGCCTCTTTATGGGAATCATTGGCAAAGCATTGCTGATATTTTCTTAAACTTTGGAATCTGGTAGATATCTAAGGGAACAACCTGCACACCTGTACACTACTCTCCATCCCAAATAAATGGAGAAAGTTCCCACCTAATCCAGGGGGGCAAGAGCAGGTGGTGGGAGACGTCATTGTCAATGCACCCGTGCCTGGTCCTCCTAGTAACTTCTGTGCAGTTTAGGGCCCACGCTTTTACGTTCACTGAATTCTCAGCCAATGATGTGTATAAATGTCTGTTGATTTAATGTTTCTCTTTAACATTATGTGGAGGGAAGCTGCCTGAGGCAAATACAGTACTTAGAGGTGCGGTGTTACAGGAAACCTGTGGTCAGGCAGCCGGGCATAGACCTGGGACATCATCCTCCCTAGCAAAGATTTCACTTCTTTTTCCCTTCACTGCCTTGAGTTTGATGCAAGCTGTCCTTGTTTATGCCATCAGAATCACTGATGAAGGTAAATATTGGAAAGAGGAGCTGAGAGAGATGCAAAGGTAGCGTTTGGCTGATCCTCAGAGAGCCTACACCTTCCCTCTGACCTTCACGCGATATTGATGGGTTCATAATGGACATGCAGGAATATGGGATCAAAGGGAATATCCGAGTGTTATTGGTTCTAACTACCCAAGCTTAGTCACGCTTTTAACTTTAAAAGCCTTGGAGAAACAGCTTCTGTTTTGTTTTACATTTCATCTGATACAGCTTGCCTTAGTAACCAATTAGCATTTCGTGATTGCATGTAATAATCCTGCGTGCTCAGACTGTGCACTCTGTGTCTCTGAATGCCATACGTCAGGCTGAGGTGTCACGCTGGCGGCTGCGTTCCTGGCCCTGACGTCTTCAAAACACAACGCGTTAGGTCATCATCGTTAAGCAAGCCTTCTGGTGTTCAGTCCAGTACAAGTTGCTTTTTCTAAAAGTATTGGGTTTTTTTAATTACTATATTGAAAAAAAATAGAATCTTTATTCTGTAGAGGAGATCTTCTAGTAGAGGGGATACTGTGGGGTACGGTTCTTTTCAGACCAGAAGCTAAGATGCTTTTGTAGTCATGGATGGAAGAGAAAAGGGGAAAGGGAAGAAGTTATAGCTTTTTTATTAATCTATTTCTTATAAGACTCCATTTTGTGTGCCTATAGCAATAACATTTGAGGACATGCTTTATCTTATTGTCATTTCTCACTATTATAGATACTGATCACTAAACTCACCAAAAATTTATATAGTTTGCTGACCACTTACAAAGTAGTTGTTGAAATGCGCAAGCGATAAATCAGCAAAACCATGCACCAAAGAGAAAAACAGTGTTTATTTCTGCTCCTTTCGTTAATTCCTTTTCTCTGTTCCTCTTGCTACAGAAAATGGTGGTTGTGACGGATCATGCCAGGAGAGAGGAGCAAGTCCCCAAATCCCTGGCTGCAAAGTTTACATGCAAAAAGTGTCTCCCTCCCCTCCTGTTCAGTGGAGCAGATTCGTAGCTGTCAGCCATCCCGCAGGATGGCTTGTACCCCCAGAGCTGGGAGCCTGTTTTTGCTTCCCAGCTGCTGCCTGCCCTCCAGCGCCTTGCTGATGTGCCCCGGCAGGCTTTGCTCCTGCCAGTCCCAACAGGAGCAGGGCTCGGAGCTGCCCGGTTGCATCCGCATCGCTGCAGGTGGGTCAGCAGTGTGAGAGAGGGGGCACCCCAGGCTCTCCAGAGAAAGGCAGGAAATCTAGACAAGGAGGGGAGCGTAAATGCAGGCTGGAGTATAAATGCTGGCCCCGTCTGGGAGGAATCACAGGGAAGCAGCTGTTTTGAATGGGGAATAAAAGAGCAATGCTGAAGTGGTGGTGAAGTGGCTTGTGTTAACTGGAGAAGGGGGTAATGCTGGTTGCTGGCAGAGACAACTTTGCATGTTCCACAGAGCAACTATTTCCATGTTTTACTCGTTGTCCTTTGGGCTGCAGAATAGCTCTGTGTATGCTGGCCGGGGTGGGGGTATTTTTTTTTTTTTTCCCAATTGCCAGATTTGAACCCATTTTGGTTCAGCCTGTGGCACAATCCCTGCCTGGACAGGCGACTCTGAAGTACTGAAAACCTGGCACTTGAGTTCCCAAGTGAGCGAGACAGTTGGCTCCCTCCAGACATGAGCAGGGGTGTAAACTTTCACAGTGGCAAGGTAAGCAGCTGAAGGGTTTGGGGAGCTGTTTTGGAGCGTGAACCTGACCCCTGAGCTAACACAGCAGCAGAGACGTCCCCAGGGACCCTTGTAGGACCAGATGTCAGTCCGTGGAAATCAGTTTTATACTGATTTTCAAACATCTGCAGCATGTCTGGTTAATCACAAGCGGATGTGTTTTATGCTTTTCAGGCTACCTGTTGTTAGTTTCTGTATTTGACTGTATCAATACGGAGATGAATAAGAAACAAACACAGATCTCTTTGCAGACAATCTACCTACAGGTAGAAAGGTTACTTGTGTTGAATCCCTGGCTTGCAATGAATAATTCAACCATCCATAACTATATCTGTGTTTAAACATGGTTACCACTCTTACCACTGCTTTCTGTCAGTGTTCAGCTACTAAAAATAGCAACAACATATAGTAGTTTGAGCCAGCTTTATATTTACTTGTGTGTCTTTTATAAGAGATATTTATTGAACCGTTTCTGATGGTCAACAACCACTGTAAATAAATATCAAGGTCTGTCTCATTCACGAACAATCATTAAAAATCATCGGTTGACTTGGCCTGAATCATGAATGAAAGATATTTACCTCTTGGTCTCCTGAATGCTGTTGTGTGATACAGTGCAGCAGCTCTTTCAGGTGCTGTCACAGCGAGACATCGCTCTCAGCTCTGTGCAGAGAACGCGTTACCTGCACGCGTGTGATGATGCGTAGAGATGTCTCCATGTTAAAATGTGGTGCCTGCCAATGCCATTGGCCACCAAGCCAAAGCCTGCTGCAAAAGCTGGTGCTGTGCAGAACATGGACGGTTTATCAGCAGTGCTGCGCTTTTATAGAAAGGGCATTCAGGAAAAGTACTTTTAGTCAGTTTTTACAGAAACCCTGGGAAAAAACAGGACTGCCTGTTCATCATGCATGGATCTAACAGTTCCTTTACCTGAGCTGTCTGAGTGCTGGCGAGTCTTATCCGGTGCTGTTTAGGGGGAAAAAATAGTGGATATTCCCAGGATAGTACCTGGAAAGCCACTGGACAGATAGGATAAGAGGATCTCTTAGGATCCTCTCAGGGCTTCTCTCAGGATTGTACAGATAGAGTAGCGTGTCCTTCCCCTTAAGCACGTCCCATAGCGTTCCCTAAGAGCAAGGAGCTGAGGTGAGATCTATATTTTACTTCGCTTCCAGCTTACTGTGCTCCTTGACCAAATCATTTAACTTCCTCATATTTCAGCTCAGCTATCTAAAGAAATGCATACTTACCAGAAATGGGCAAGAGCTTAGCTACTATGCACGTTTAATTGAAGCACTGGTGATGAGTATGATACTTAATTTTACACCATATACACATACAGATTTAAATTAACTGCAAACTAATTTTTGGAATAGTGCATGGGAAACTCTGTTCCAGAAACCACTTTAGGTCACTATCAGGTACCTAATTTCCTCACACTTTTTCTAGAAAACAGCATCATGGAAGTTGCTAGTTGCTGTAGTAAAGGTTGACAGAAATGAGTCTCAAATGCCTAGTGCTAGTAGAAATAGTAGTAGTAGAAGTGTTACTAGTATTTCTATATTTACTATTAATAAAACTAAACAAATTGACAAGATGATAGTTTCAAAATCTGTACAGAAAACAGAGAATTCTCCTTCTAAAAAAAGTTCCATTTCCTATAAGAAAGGTTCAGCTCATTTCTGCAGTTTATTCTGCATTTCTGTTCTGCTCTTAAATACACTCCTCTTTCACCAAGCTGATAGCTGAGTCCCTGTGCCTGCTACAAAAGGAATGTGAAAGCATCCTTTCCCATCCTCTTAGTGTATTTTACAACAGCTAAAACATGCAGTAAGCAATTTCTTCAGCTTAATCAAAGGCCAGTTTCTCCATTAATACTTTCCCATGACACTGAATGAAGTGGAAGAGTTTTGAAGGCTTCTGAGGTATACATCAGGAACAAATTCAAAACTGCAGAAGGTGCCTTGCTCCTTGCAATATCGATCGTGTAGCCTTTCAGAGGGAACATTTCCAATTTTTTTTTTTTCAAATAATTAAAGTATAATATTTTACAGCCTGATAAAATTTACAGGGACCCTTGGCAAGTAATTATAGTGCTTCTTTAAAAGAGACCCCATAAAAGATGCATGATTAGAAAGTTAAGGATCTGGATAGAATTACAACGATGTGACAAATAATTTACAAGCGATAAACCATCCCAAGGAGAGGGGGAGGGTGATTAAAAGAAAAAGGGGGAAAGACACATTAAACTAACCAGTGATGAAGTCTCACAATTAAAATAATAAATTTCCCCCCTGTGTTTAGTGTTAAGTTTTTGTAACTACAAGTTGCTCTGCTTTGGCTAGAGAAAAGATTCTCTCTGGCTTGAAAAGCTCTAGCTTAATGTTGATGCGAGGCATTTCTTTTCATCAGAGGTTGTTCTGAATTTGGCACAGTAGCTTTCATTTTATTACATGCTTAAGATAAATATTCTGTATAGGCGTTCTGCAGTACTAATGATCCCTAAGATTGTGGAACAGTAGCTTGGAGGATTTTTATCTGCCTCCAGATGTTGGCTGAACTCATTTTTTATAGAGTGCATTTATTAGGTTTCAGTTGAAAAAAAAAAAGAAAAAAAAAGTGATGGATTCCTGCTCAAAACACCCCCAGATTTGGGTAAAATGCAGGTTTGGATGTGGATTTGAATTCTGATGGTAGGGCCCATATTTACAGGAGATGAAGGGCAGCTGTGACAGAGTGAATAAGGGGAAAAAAAAATCTTCCTCAATTTTTTCTCACCTTAACCACTCCCCCTTATAAAAATATCAAGGTCAAGGAGTACATTTGTGCCAGTGCTAACAACCGGTATCAGCACCGGCCGTATGACGAGTGACTCTCACAGCCATGGCAGGTGAACATCAGCTGTCCTGAACCGGGCAGGTTGAGGGGCTGGCGGTCCCAGCTCCCACCCACACCAGGAGACGGAGAGCGCATGTACAAAATGGGCTTCCCTCACAGGGGAAACGAAGTGAATTCACCTGTGTGAAGGTCTTTTCACAACATAGAGCAATGTCAATAGCACCTTACACCAGGCTCAAGTGAGCACCAGAGGATCCATGTGGATTTTCCCACTCACCTTTCCCCTCACATGGATGGCAAAATAAGTCATAACCCAATCTGTAAAGAAAACTTCATTAATTTTAATTCCTATGCTGCCTCTGTCTCCTGGAGCAGCAAGACCTTCAAAGAAAATAGCAACATGTTGTTCTGGGATTTCTAGCTGATTTACAGAGCATGAAGACTGATTCTCCACCAGATAATCAGTTGTATCCCTCTTTGCTTTAACAAAGGTATACCTCCTTTGAGTCAGGCTGTATTTTTATATTATATATATATAATCTATTCATATTTTCATGTTATATATATTTATATTTTTCTTTGACAACTCCTATTAATATCTAAGATGCTTGAGTAACTTTGTGAGAAAGGAATTTTCCTGCCCTGTTAACTCATGAGATAGCCTGCAGCCTTTTTAAAGGTATTGCATTTTTTTGTTGCAGCCCCAAATGGACACATTTAGTTAGCAGTGGCTCCACATCAGATCATCTGAAATGCTCCACGTCCTGGCACTGGGGATTTTACTCTGGCCCTTTTGTATCTAAAGAAGTTTCTGAACGCTGAAGGTGTAGGAGCATAAATTTGACACCAGGTTGATTTTAGTGCACTGCTGATTTATCCTGCAGTAATTGCAGAATCAAGCACATTAATCAGATTGATTTGTGCACATCTGTTTTTCAAAAAAACAGATGTTGATCAGATGAAAAAGAAGTGCAATTCTCCTTACACCAACCGATTAATCAGGAGTCAAATAATTGAAGGTACCTGCAATAGATGCCCATCGGAATGAGAGAAGAATGATACCTGAGGTCTCATGTTCCTTAAGAAGCCCATTTCGGGGCTCACTTTATTAAATGACTCGTATGAGGCTCCCCAACTTCTGTACTTTATTGGTAGCAGAAAGGGCATTCAATGATTTTGTGAGACTCCTGGCAAGACCTAACCATCTCTTCTCATATCCTATAATGTCCAAAGTGGAAAGAATATTATAAAACCTTTCCCTTCTGAGCATATCTGATAATTCCTCTTTAAACCCGTTTATTGGGGCAGGCTCTAATTTATTCACAAGGAACAGTGGATTAACAGGAACTGGAATAAAGTGGATTTTTGCAAATAAAACTCAAAATGATTCTACTTCTCTAGAACTAGCAAAATGCTGTGGGCTTAACACCTCCTGAAGATGAACTGAGGAAATGATTTCAAGGCCTTAGTTGTCACTTGCAATATCAATCAGACTTTACCCTCGCCATGGCCTGCGTGTAGTACAGTCAGCGAATAAAATCAGAAAGAGAGAAACTATGGGAGAAACTACAGAGATTTCCCAAAGAAACACCTTTTCTGCTTCTCTCATTCTAGCCCTAGGATCCAAACGTTGTAACCCTGTTGCCGTATTCTTGCGGTTTGTTGAGTGGAAAATGCACATGTGTTCAAACAGCTGTATTGTTAGAGGCTCAATCCTAAATGTAGTGCAACATCTGTAGGACAAGGGGAGAGGTGTCAACTGAAGTGTATAAACCTCGAGCTAATGATACGGCGCTGTGTTGACAAAGCCTTCTGTTGGAGCTGAGATATTCCTCAGCACAGAGTGGCAGGCGGTTCGACGTTTTCCAGACATTTGAAGGGACACCTTCTGTGGGATTTCTCGTGCTTTCCTGCCTGTGCTTCACACACTGAGATCCTGGGACTTGAGAACCGGCTTCTCAGCTGCTCCGCAGCAGCAGATTGCAAGATCTCGCCTTTTGGCGGCTGTTTGTTAGCACTGTGTCTTCCGAGCAGCTTGAAAGTGGAATTTTGTTACTCTTCGGTCCTTCTCTTTTCTTTAAAGGATTCATACAAGGGTGAGCTCAGGGGTAATGCATGCCCAAGCTGCTCTCACTGCAGTCGCGGTGCCACATTCGTGACTCCTGTGCTGAAAGGCACTGGTGGCCGGGGCAAGGGAATTGTCTCCAGAATTTTTTGAATGAGTCACAACTGTCATGCTCTGAAGCCAAAAAGTCTCTTGTATATCCAATAAGTAAATTCAAAAGATGCTTTTCCAGTTGAAATATACACACACACATCTTTTTTTTCCTTGTCTATTCTAATTTGCAAGAACTGGAAAGGTACAATTGCAGAGCTAAAAATGCATTTGTTAAACACCAGCTATAGAAGAAAACAAAGAGTAAGCTAACAGCAGGACAGTATTTCATCCTTGGAAACCTGTGCATGAGATGATCCCACCATCAAAGATGAGCTCTGAGCTTCCCCATATTCTGGGAATGTTCTGATCCAGGATTTGGCTCCAATCTTTGTGTAAGTGAGAGCCATGTGCTAAGCTGAGATCCAGACTGGAGTCTTCCCAAAATCTGAGGAAGTTCAGATCCAGGGTTTTGGCTTTAGCCCATGTCTAATTCAAACCAAATTGTCATCTAGATTCCAAGTGGAAATGAGTCAGAAGGCCTCATCTTAGCAGCTGATGAGATGTCCACACTGCATAATCACCACGTACAGTTTGGCAGCCAGCAAGCGCCCCGACTCAGGAGTGGAGAACACGGCTGCACCTGTGGCTTGCAAAGCTTTCATGGCCCTTGGGACCCCTCCGTGTGCTCAGCACCCACTCCATGAGGGGTGCACCTTCATGGAGGTGATGGTTTGGCCCTTTGCAACGCCTGGACTTCATCCAGGTTATGAACAACAAGCCTTAACGTGTTTAAATGAGGGCTCTTTGTGAAACATGACAACCTCTATTACCTCGTAGGGACGCTTTCCTCCTAGAGCTATGCACAGTGATCAGTTACTCTATGCTCCCGTCTTTTTACTGGCTGTACTTTCTTGCTGCTGGGAGTGCCCTGTCTGAAGCTGTCGTCCCTCAGGAAACATCTATATTCCAACGCACTGGGAGGACTTGATTAAATGAACAAGATTCCCCTGCATGGCAGCAGGGAGTTTCATTATGCTGTTTTCACTGTCAGATTTGAGAGGAGTGCCTGCCCTGTCCTGTGGCATTTACTCACTGCGTCCTTCCCGGCTGGGCTTGCAGTGGGACTGCGTCTTTTAATATGAAGGAGGTTTTATATCAAAACTGGAATGAACACGTTAAGGATTACTTCCATACCTCCTCATTTAGATTTCGGAAGCAACCTTTTCTGAACACCACACTGTGCACATAAAGAATTTCTCATCCCAGTCTCCATATACCTGGGAACAGCAATAGCCCATTTTGCCATTTTCATGCAGCACCCAGTAGCAATTTCTTCCTACTTTCATTATTAGCAATATTTATTATCCGCACTGTAGTAATACAATCAGACCCTTGCTGTGCTAAGTGATTTGCAAACATGCGGAAAGACAGTTTTACAACCTATTCGCCCCAGTGTCCAGAGCCTGCAGTGGTGACAGACTTTAGCTGGCCTGCTTTCTCCCAGTAGCAGAGAGGGCTCAGGGAGAGAGAGGACAACTTCTTCTCTAACTATCCCTGCTCCCAGTATCTCTATTCAAAGAAAGAAGGAGGGAAAAAGCAGTGCTGTGAGAAGAAAATATACACTTGATAGAGAAGTTCAAAGAGGACAAGACCTCTCCATTTTATGCCCCCCCCAGTACTTCAACTTTTTTAGAGAGAGACAAATCTGTTTCATCAAAAACTCTGTTGCTCCCTTCATGCACTCCTAACATATATAGGACTAAGAAGATGCCCATCATATAGTTTTAGGGGAGCCAGAGTGTTCTGGGCTGGCAAACAGGCACCATGAGGTCAGTGCTGGGCTCTGCTTGTGCCTGGTACCGTATCCTGGAGGGCAGGGGCAGATTACTTTGGTGCATCTGATAAAAAGCAGCGTAGCTCCCTCACACAACTCCGACCTGTGGCGCAGCCATGCACTGCTCTCCGAGACTGCAGCCCTCTGGGGCAGAGAAACTCCACCACGGAGGCTGTGTGCTGTGGGCAAATGCCAGGAATTGCCCAGCATAGAGAGAGGGTCACATATCTGTGTTTTTTCAGTGCTTTGCCTCCCAGGAAAGAGTTAATGAAAAGTAGCTAGGCATAAAGTGGTGTTTCTTATGGAATCACGTGTTGTAAGAATAATGCAAGCAAACTACTTTCGCAAGGATGCTGAGGTCACTCGACCACAAGCCTCCAGCTCTATTATGTGCGAGAGAGAGATGCTAGGACAGAATTGTGGGCAAAAGTTCTCATTCGTGGGAATCCTGTCAAACCTCTGCAAGCCTTGGAGACACCTGGAAGAAGATAAGCATGATAATTATTTTCTAAAATAAGGGGCACTTTTGTTCTTCCCTCCACCCACCCCCACCCCATAGCAAGTCAGCAGCCTGTTGTGGTTTTGTTCCACGTGATTCCTTGAAGAGAGACAAAGAAATGCAACATCCTATCGGAGTGAATCACATAACTTGGAAATGACCTGATTCACACGTTTTTTCCATTCTCTGTCGCTGATGTGAGTATTAAAACAAAAGAAGAAATAATAGGTTCTGATGTTTAGTCTGTGAGCTGTTGGAGTCTGTGCTCCATTTTCCAGCTCAAGTTAAGACACAGGAAAACACTTTGTGTTTCTGAAGAGTCCTCTTTTCAGACACAGCTGAATGCCTGCACAGGGCAGATGCTCAAAGACATTTCGTGGGTCAGAAAAGCAAAACACGACACTTATGTCAGTGTGACTCCAAGATTTGCTTGAGCAGATCTGGGTCCTGGTTCCCCTTGAAACAAATGGAGGAACTGTGGTCACAGGGTGCAACCAGAGAGTTTAACACAGGTTGTGCTCCTGTCTGGATGACACTAGCAATCCGCCTCGCTGCCTCAGCCTCTGGCACTTATGACCCAGATGAGCCTTTTGTTCCCCGAAGGGGTCTCGTCACTGTATGTCTGGTTCAGAGAGCCCCATCTTTGCAGTTCTTATTGCTGCTTTGAAAAATTAGCAACAAGCGTCACACTGGGCATTTCTTTGGGGCAGGGACTGTCTTTTTTTCCCTTGTCATGAAGCATCAATTGTGGCCTCGGTAAAGAGATACTCCACAGACTAAATAATAGACACAAATAAGAAAATGGCATATTTCTGTGTCTAATTGCATAGAGAAATCTAGCTGATTTCTTATTGCACAGAGGAATCTTCCTGACTGTGACACTGAAAGCCAAATGCTGTAGCTACTTGTGTCTGACAAATTTATGACAAAATGTTGGTCTTCATAATCAGCTGAAAACTTCCTACTGACTAAAAGAAGAAGGACTGAGGCTCCCTGTAACTAAAATAAAGTCACATAAGAACCTCATTAGAGGAGTTAGCCTGACATAGTGACTGGACACAAGATCTGGAGAACATGCAGAGTGCGTGACAACTGCTGCCTTTACTTATCTTGGTTTCAGTGGTTCACTGAGCCATTCAGATTGAAACATATATTTTTTTTTACATATATAAAAAAATACAACTTTCAAAACCAGTGGGAGACCCGTGGCTGGCATCTGCCCAGGTCCAGCAAGTTGCTCTTTTCATGGTTTATTGGAGTCAGTTACACATGGGTGGGCCAGGAAAAGAGGAGGAGGGAGAGAGGCAGGAAGAAGTAGACCAGCATTTCCCCCCCACCTCCGTTTTCTTTAGTTTGTTTTATATTTGTCATTATTATATAACTTTGTTTTGGGCTTCCAAAGTTGTTGGCACTGAGTTTGGTAGCAGCCCTGCCTTCCGTCTGTGGAAAAGCCAGAGGGTTGGTTCTGGTTTGGTTTTTTTTTTTAATTATTATTTTGTTTTAAAATACTTTCTTCTAGGACATGAACCACATGTTTGGAGCAGTAATTGTTCCAGATGTGCTTGAGCTAAAAACCTGGGCCTAAATTAGTTGGAAACTTGGAGAATTTGAGATGCGGTTTGCAACCCGTCTCCGAAGAGTCTTTTCTTCCCAAATGGAGATGCTGTTTTCCAGATTCACTTCTGTGTCTAATCGACCTTTTAGAGATCACCCAGGTCAATATGGATAATAAAATCACCAGGTGCTTGCTACAGCCAAGCTATGCCCAGGCTAGCTGAATAGACAAGAGCTAGATGGAGAGCCAAGGAGGTAAAAGGGTTTGTCCTATGTTAAGGGGAAATGGGCACAATCAAAAAGACAGTAATATCTTGGGTATTATGACCTACAGCCTAGTGGTCCAGGCGTGCTGTTTCCTACCCAAACAGTCATTTTACATCACTGGCAGCCAGAAAGTCCCAGCAGATCCCACCTCTCCCAGGGCACCACTGTAAATAACTCTTGGTTCGTACTGAAACATTGACATTGCATGGGTAAAACTAAGGTCAGACTTTTCAGTATTATCCTAAATTGGACGTGTACTGGCTGAAATCTGCTATGCCACAGAGTACAAGCTCTCTATTCTGTAATATTTGGATACTTCTTGCTTTAAAACCAGGAGTTCTTGAGTCGATGGATTCTTGGATCTTTGCTGCATGTGTGATTCACATATTCATGTCTACAAGAAAGAAAACTAAATAAAGATTCGTTCATTTAAAAAAATAAAGCCTACAATGAAGTAATGAATGAAGGGCACATAGCATTGCTTGCAGATGACTAAGAGCTTATAGTTCATTTGTGGTGGTTTACACAGCCCCCAAAAATAATACCTGCTGCCTCCCACATAGCGGAACAAAAGACATGTTGTTCTACACCATAATCAGCTGTAGATGGGTTCCCACAGTGTCTATCAAAAGACTCACTTCAGTGCAAGGGGAAGCAGACACAACGGTTGTGTCTTCTCCGAGGTGAGGACACAAGTGTTGTATAAAATAACCTTTCCTGCATGGTCATGCACCTGGGGGTGGCAGAGCAGGCATTCTCTGGGATGGGATGGGATGGGACGGGATAAGCAGTGGCAGGTGGTTGTGTCGGGAGTAGATGGGTTGTGTCAAGCTTAGGTGTAGCTGGTCAGCGATGGGCCCAGTGTTTAGAGGGGAAAGCGCTATTCATTCAGGGCGGCACACAAGATACAGCTGATACCCATGCCATCCTTCAGGCAATCCTGGGGGAGCAGAGGACTGAGAGGGAAAATGCTGCATCCAGCTCTGTAGCTGACAGTCACAGAGCTTCACTGATTGAGATGTCTGAGGTCTGGTTCAGTCTCTGCTAAGGTCTCAGGACAGCTGAGGAGCAATAGGCAGCTGAGAACAACTGGTTAAAAGGAACAATACAACTTGTTCAACTCCCCCTTGAGAGCAGTGTTAAATGTGGACAAATTACCCAGAGAACCTTTTAGAGACATTAGATACCACCAAGCGGGGTTGGGTTGTCAGTCCTTCCTGCTCTGACAGACTGTGGTGTGTGTGGCTCTGGGGACTTATATTTTCATTCCAGGTATTTGTGTTTACTTTTTTTTTTTTTTTGCAAGCACTTTGAATCACTCAGGGAGCTATTTGTGGGGCTGAAATAACATCGGATCAGACCTTCTCACGGTTCTTCAGTTCCCTGGGAGTCAAAACATGGTGGAAGGACCAGATCTCACATTATTTCTGGCCACACAAATTGTACCCAGGGGAAGGAAGGGTAGAAGTCCATTAAAAAACATAATAGTAAGTATAAATAACGAGATATTCAGGTTTGGGGGGAGTTCCCGTGGAGTCTGAATGCACAGGTTAAGGATCAAAGGCTGATTGCAATTACTTTCCTGGTTCCATACATTTTACCTGCTGTTCTGCAAGCTTTATACTGTGTGACGGAGATCACCCTCCATTTCAGTACTAAAACCCACTAACTCAAAGCTAGATCCCATTTGTAGGCAAACCCCTGTGTGAAGCTGTGTGTCACGGTGTCCGTGTGGCTCAGGAATATGTCTGTGCTGTCAGATAAGTGTAGGTTCACACCTGATCCCGGGATTAGATCCTTCCATCATTCACGTGTTAATGCACAAGCCACATAAAGAAGAGTGCTTAGCCCAACATCAGCGTCAGTGGCCAGAGCAGCTATGGTACGTGCTGGCCACAGCTCGATCCCTCCTACGGAGCAGGCATGAACCGTGTGTGCTGGCTGCACCCAGTGGATGTCTCCAAAGGTCTAGTGACCTTTTGTTTAAGAGGTTTATACCCTGAACATGTGCAATAGCTTTCTGTGTCCAAGTGTCCTCCTAAGCGTAGTTAGGGTGGAATTCATCCCATTAAGCTTCAGATATCTGCTGCTGAGCTAATTACCCTGGGCTCTGTGTAATCAAGGGAGAGAGACAAGCATTTCTAGGGTTACCACCTATTTCCTCCTACGAAGGACATCTAAAGGAGGTCAGAAGAGTCATGCTTCAGCAGTGCTCCTCTCTGCCCACTAATAATAAAGCCACACCAGCCAGCTAGCTCAGGTGTCATGTCTACACAGAGGCTTACATAGGTTACTCAGACATATTTAGACATAGGAGATATCTAAAGTTGTGGGAAATATTTCCTATACTATGTGACTGAGCAATGTGGGTGGAACATGTGCAGGGCTGGACACAACATGCCTAAATCTGTTGTTAACTGACGGTGTAGAGATACCCTGAGCAGTTTGGTTCCTCTTCTGCTTCCTCCTCCTGCGGAGATGGAGCATCCTGGCCACCCCGCAGGTGGGCCCACTTTCCCCTGTCACCTTAGGGTGACCCGCTACTCATGGTGCTGCATGAAGGATGGGAGAAGTACAGCCTCTTTCTTCTCTTACAGATCAAGTGTAGCACTGACCTCTAAACACAGAACTACTGTTTGGGAAAAGCCATGTGGCCTGAGAGACAGCCACTACCACGTCCAGCCTTTGCACAACATTCAGCACGTATGCAAGCACTTTTCATTTATGCTGAATTTCCATTTGGAACAGGAATAATCTTAAAACACTCTCTTGGGCTTCTCTTTCACTTGGGCAGGCCTTGCTTCACACAGGGAAACTACCTTCAGCATCCTGTGCTTCATTACTATTGTTTACACCCCAAAAGCACACCAAAAGGTGCCAATTATGTAGTGGACTTCCCCTAAGAGCACGCGTGCAAGGAAGGTGTGATGGACCCTTGTCCTTTACAGGACTGCTTGAGAGCAGCTTCAGCGTGGATTTCTAGGAGGATCCACTGTCTGCTCATCTTAGCTTAAAAGGGGAGCTGCAAAGGTTTTTAACCCCTTTTAAAAGCAAAAAGAGCTTTAACTTGCCTTGTTTCCAGTCCTCTCAGTGGTTTGCTACTGAATAAAGCAGTAGGTAAGGCATGGCAATGCTTTTGCGTTTCAGGTGCAGCCTCAGTTGTGTGGACCCTAAAAAATAAAAGGATGAGGGAGGGATCTTAAATAACAGGCAGTGAAATGGTTCAAATGTGACACTAAATTTTAAGTCCATGTGCTCAGATCCATCACACTAGAGAGGAGGGTAAGAAAGCAAAGATTGAAACAGAACAAAACACCTTGGGCAGTAAGTCCCTAAAACGCCTCCTGCACTAGAGCAGCTAGACCAGGGCTAGCAGCACCAAGCACAGCTTTGTACAGCTGAAGGGGGGAACCCTGCAGAAACTTGACATCATTTTGCAGCACTGGAACAGCACAGAGGGGTTCCATAGGTGCAGACCCACAGAGAAGCTAAACTTTCCAATGTAAAACAACCCCAACAGTTTTAATACTGTATTTTTGCAAAGTAGACAGGACAAAGTAAAGAAAATAGAATAAACAAAAGCAGAAGTGCTAGAATTAGATGAGGGAAGATGCAAATAGACAAAAATGGAAAAATGTAAAAGAGGGTTATTGCAATATTGAAAAAATACAAGCATGAAGGTATTGGAATTAAAAATGTTTGCGAAGTTTATATGTTTATAGAAAGTGACTAGAAAAAATTTACAAGTATAAAGAAGGAAACATTATTAAAAGACTGATGAGACAGGCTGAGAGGAAATCATGGCAGGGAAAGGAAGGTAGG
This sequence comes from Phoenicopterus ruber ruber, assembly GCA_009819775.1. Lineage (NCBI taxonomy): Eukaryota > Metazoa > Chordata > Aves > Phoenicopteriformes > Phoenicopteridae > Phoenicopterus > Phoenicopterus ruber. The sequence continues at coordinate 6,589,607 of CM020230.1, forward strand.
GGTGTATCAGGCTGAAGAAAACCTGAGGAATCAAAGGCAATTCATGGCAGAGAACATTTCAGTTTCAAATTGTTCCTTTTCAGAAAGATGCCACCAAATTCTGTAACAACCAGCCAAGCCTCAGCCTTTGGTCTTGGCACATTCTTTTTTTCAAATTTCATTATTCCTAAAAGCCAAAGTTGCCAAAACCACCAGAAAACATTTGCATGTTTCTGCAGTTCTCATTTCACTGAAAGTGTGACTTGGTTCAGGATTGCTCCCATTTGTGAAGATCTTATGTTGACCTTCCCCCGGGACAAAAGTTCTTCAGTTCTTCTGGACCTCTCATTAGGTTTTGCCCTTAGGTTTTATAAGCAGGGTGGCAATTAAGTTTTCCTCTCTTTGAAGGCAGGATCTTTCAGGGCAGGACCTGAAGCCATAACTCACTCCATACCAGCCCGCTGAGGACTCATCTATTAATGGCTTTTGACCATGTGGCATAGCCACGCTGAGGACTGAGAAATGGTCTGGATAGCTGTTAGATTATGCTGTGAAGCCATCAGATTCTCACTTCTTCTCAGTGTCATGGCATCACTGATATAAGAAACAAAAAGCAAATGCACTGCTCTATTATTAAGCAGCAGTTAGAAAGAATGGAACTGAAAAGTTTTCTTAAAACTCAGGAAATAACTTCATAATATCTGTTCTTAAGAAACTTCTACTGGAGGGCAATAACCCACTCTGTACACATGCTCTGATCTCCACAGAGAGCTGACATGGGCACAGAGACATGCCACACTCGAGGAGCAGTGCGATGGAGGCAGATCTGTGGAGTGAAACTGCTGGTGATAGAACCTGACCTCCATATCGTACATGTTTGGGGCGCTATTCTGCAGTACATCTGGTCCGGTACACTGGACTGGAAGCTCACTAGCAGTTCAAGCCCTTTGAATGCACATCTTTTGGTTTAAATTTTCCCCAAAATAATCTAGTTTCTGCACTTCAAGACTGTTGTGCACTTCAAAGCTGAGCATAGTAAGTGGAGCCATTTGAGAGTTTTCCTTCAAAAGGGAATTATGAAAATGCTAACGTAAATGCATCTATTGTATTAATAGCTGGTTAAGAACATAACCCAAATATACATAGATTAGAAAAGGAAAGAGTCCCACACAGAAGTGCACTGAAGTCTGACCTGGCTTCCATAGCTGCAGAAAAGAGCCTCCTTTAAATGCCAAAGGTGTGTTTGTGAGAACACGGCCTCATTTAACAAGATCACGTTGTGAATATAAGTGTGAATAATCACCAGAGTCATGCCAGCAGTACCTTGATTATATTCCTTATATGCAGAAATGATTGTTTCAGGCCTCATTCACATTGTGAATACACCCATGATGAATAACTGTTAATTTAATTGTTTCTCTAGCAAAAACAGAAGACAGCTTGGTCTCTTCCTTGTTTATTGAAACAAATATTTCCATGAGCAAGACAACTAATGAATTTTGGTTTCCCATGATGTGTACCATGTGGCTTCCTGACTTACTTGAAATCTAAGAGAGCTGCAGTGTCAATGCTTTCCTCATTAAGTGTGTGTGTGAGAAGGAGAGAGTTCTAAAATTCTTTAAACATAGGAGAAAATCTTTCAGACACCTGTAAGGGAGAGAAAACGTCACTGGGGTGTGGAGTCTAGGGCTACAGCTGAGCCACGATTGAGCCTCTTGTACTCTGTATAGGCACTAGCTGGCATCTCCCCCCTTCCTCTATCCTCTCCCCCCATTTTTACAAAACCTGTATGAACCTAAAACCTTTAAGACCTCTACTGTTTTATCAAATTTGGTTGCAATTGGTGAATAAATTCAAATGTTATTAGAGATGACTGACAGATGGATACAGGTACAGAGCAAAGATTGCACAAGCTTCATATTGTTAGGGATGTACATAGAAAATAAGCCTGAAATTTTCAAGGGGGGTGGGAGGTGTTAGACTCCCTGTTTCTGGGGAAATAAGCACTTAACTCATTTTAGACTACCTTGGAGATTCCAGTTTGAACAAAGTAACTGTCCTTTTGCACTGAAGCTACACAGATGCTCCTCCATCTGCCCATTGTCATGGCACCAAAAATGGAAATGCTTTGCTACAGCCTCTTGCATGTTTACTCGCCCCATGCAGCAGCAGAGCGTTCGCAGCGCCCTTTCAGATATGTGGATCAAAGCAGGAGGTCACTGCGGTCAGTGAGCAGCCTTGGTTACCACCACACCCAGCCAAAGCATTCTTCCTTCTCCTCTGCTGACAGTCAAGGCTGACTCCCTGCATGTGACTCCCCCACCATCCCCTCCCCACCACAGGTTTCTGGTCTTGCACAACTGAGACTACATATTGCATGGGCAAATTTGTCACACTGTAGGCCGAGAGTCCCAGTAAACATTTCCCCTTTTTCCCATCCTCTCTCGACCTCTCCCCCCAGCGCCCAATTGCACCCACCCACTAGAAGCTCCGTTGTGATGCTGGAAGCTTTTCCATGCCCTGCTTCCTCCAGAGAGCTACAAGGCAAACACGTTAAGAGATATTTTGCAAAGTCAGAAGGCTAAAGATTGTCCCCCTAGATTTGTCATAGGCAAAGAAACTTGAATTCATTTTTCCAGGAGTTCTTGAAAGCTAAGATGAGATTATATATAATTTAAAGAAAAAGAAAATTGGTGGGAAGCAAATAGCTCTTTGGAAAATCCTCAAAATGCAATGGATATCAACAGAATGTTTCTACCACTCTCGGGAAGTACTGCCAGCCCACATCTTTCTACTAACTCCTAATGGGTCCATTAACTACTCCTAAATAATGATGGAAACCATATGGGTGCACAGGTGGTCTCTCAATAAATACCAAATGAATTCAGTATGATCACCATTAACACAATTAATACCCAGCCAATCTACAACGATGGAACTATTAAAATTAAGCGCTACTATATTTCCTCAGTCCCATGGCAATTTTACAATGGAAACAAACAAAAGGCTAGAATTAACTTTTTTTTTATTACAGTTATTTGATTTTATTTACTTACAGGCGGGTTTTAGGCTTCTGTGTAATCTGCAGTGTCTTTGCTCTGCTCTGTGCATCTTGAGGTAAATTTTGACTCTGAGAAGAAATAATTTGGGGAGAAATAATTAAAAACATCTAACTAAAATAAATGTTTGTTTATTTTGGGGGGAAAATTACATGTATTCGGGTGTTGAAGCAAAGTGCTTCCTACTTTCTGCAGAAGGCTGTAAACATGAGCAATGAATATGAGATTGCCACAGCTGCTCTTTTTATCATCTACGCTGTGAGTTCATCACTGTTCCCTGATGGGACTATTAGTGTGGTCGGGATTTTAATTTTAATTTTTTTTATATTAGTACTGTTCCAGCATATATGGTGGTCCACCCAATTGTCAAAGGAAGAGGAACACGTTCATAAGTGACCTTCTGTAATGAAACGCCTGATGTAGGCCCACTATCGATATGATATTTTGGCTTTCTAAGAACGAAGAATTAGGTTTTTATTTTTTAGAACCAGATTAGTAACCTGGGTTAGTTCAGATTCAGTCTCCATTTTCATGTTTCCCTTGAAATCAATAGCTAAGCTCCCTTGAGTTGAGCAAGGCAGTATCAGTTCCAAAGTCTGTGTGGTCGAGCGCAGGTCAAATTGAAGGCCCTGGCTTTTATCCATCTTGACAACCGATGAAAAAGGGGTGCTTTAAATTTTGCAAAATTTTGTCTGTTTGGCTCCAGGGGCTATTTTATATGAATCACTAAAGCCTGGTTTGTGGGAGAAGATTCAGAGATAAAAATTGTGGTTCTTCTAAACCCTAATAAAGTTGATCCTGTTCTGCAGGGCAGGGGGGTCAGAGAAACATTGTCGATGACAGCAAAAACTGAGTATGGCAAAAGTGTGACTTGAAATCAGTGCATTTCACCACTGGGGCTTTTGTTAGAAAACTAATGTCTCATCAGTTTCATGGGGCAGTTCGATGGGAGTTTCAGGCTTGCTGCAGCTCATGCCAAGTTAATGGAGAGATTTCTCAATGCATGGGTGCAAGTCCTCTTCTGAAAAACACAAAAGACTCCCCTTTGGTGCTGCAGTGAATGAGATGGATACTTTAGTCTGCAGCTGGAGAGATCCCAGGACATCCTGAGTTTCAGGACAGACTTTTGGATCTGCTCTGCTCAGCTGGACCAGGATTTCAGCCTTAAACTGTCCCTGTGGTGTTCAATTTTCTCAGCTTCTCTGTACTCAGATTGAACCTATCTGGCAAAACCAAAAAGACCCATGCAACCCCAAACTGCCTATGATTATGCTTGTGTTTAATAGTCTTTTGTGTCATTAAACAACACACCTTTATTTCTGTTTGTTACACCAGATTTACACCCAATGAAGATGCTACTCAGAACAATCTGTGCGGGTTTTGGGTAAGTTGTGCTCTTGAAACTTCCCTAAACTGCGGTTCTATGAAATATGTTACATGTGGAGCACAATGCTCATTTCACAATTCCTTGCTAACTTTTCTTATAGACTGTCTTGCATATAGATTGCTCTTGAGTAAGTGTTTCTGATTAACTCCAAGTATCGATGCTCTTGTTCTTGAATAGAGAAGTCTGTGTTTCTAATTTGAATAACATAATTTCGAAGTGTATTAAGGTAAATAGGGACAATGCACTCTTGTTCCAGAACTCAAATGCCCATGAAGTTATTCATCAATCTCTTTTTCATTTAAATTCACACTTTACCTTAATTTGTGTTTCAAATGCAGATGAGGCCTTAATTAAATAAAAATTCAGCAGATGGTTTCAAATTCTCTGTTCAATTTACATTTCTTGTACCTTTCTAGATGCTGGACTTTATCTTCGGAGACAGAAGTATTACCATCAGACCTCTTCTTTTAAACAAATGCATAATAATTGGTAGGCTGGAACTGTCTATACAGGAATAAATTAAATATTGATGACCAAATCTTAAAAGCCTCAAGTTTATGTATATGTTTTGATAAATACCCAAAACCTTGTCTGAACCTTCAGAGATTAATCAAAACTCAAGTATGTACCAGAGGTTTGGTTCATTTTCAATTTAACCAAAAAAAAAAAAAAAAAAAAGATTGCAACAGTAGGCAGCCTTTACTCCTATGATTTATGACAGCTTTGATCATCGACAGGTCCAAGAAGTTAATTTGACAAAAATGCCAAATGACTAAGGGAAAAACTCATTAAACATTTTGGTCTCCAGAAAAAGTTGCTGCATAGTTGTATTCAAGCTCAGCACAGGAGCTGCGTGACTCCGAGTGTGTTTTGTTTCATCTGAAGTTGTTCATTATTAAGAACTGTGAAAGAGTAAATGAGAGTGATAAGCAAAATTACAAGAAAAAAACACCTTCCATTATCTCTGAATCGGGACTCTACCTATTGAATAAGTAAATATATCCCATCCTTCTCAGACTGGGTGTTAGGAGAAAATCATTTTGTTCTATAGCACCTGCCTCCTTCAGAGGAAATTATGAAGGAAAGGAAAACAGTACTTGTCCCTTTATGTTATATTTGAGGTGTAGGTATAAAACGCAAAAAGCAGCCTTTCTTCCCCTGTTCTCTTTATCCTATGCATCTGCTGTTGCCCCTGACCTCACTGGATGCACGCTGATAAAATCAGGCAACTTTTTTCCTTCTCACATTAGTTTCCCGTTCAGCACTGATGTACGAGCCCACGTATATTCACTCTGTCATACAGGCTTTTCTACCTCTGCATTGCTAACCATATCACTGTATTACTCAGAGCTAACTCATAAATTGCTTCCTTTCAACTTCCTTCCTTTGCATGTTGTGCAAGGGGAGCAGCCCTGCGGCATGTCCGTAGATGGGGATTCCAATTTTACACCCTGCAGCTGTAGATCTCCATCACTACCCAGCCTGGAGGCTTCATTTATTTATTTTGAAATAGCCTCAGCAAATGTGACAATATTTGGGTATGTCAGCAGCCTGGGGAAAAAGAAATCCATCCAGCTTCTCCTTCTAAAGAGATAGCCCCTTCTGACTAATAAAACCTTTAATAAAAAGTCTGTTGATGTTTTGCAGATGTCCCTGAGAGCTGAACACTGGGTGGGCATAGTGGAACTAACAGGTACAGGTACTAACAGGAGACAAAATTTGGGTCAGAGAAGCTATTTGATGGCTGCTAGAATTAAACGTGAGTGAGAAGGGTGTCAGCAGGATCCAGATGGGGTTTGCGGTTAGGCAAAGATGCAGCATTTCAGTTGTGTGGCTGAAGCAGGGCTCTGGTTTATGTTTGCAGTTACTAAAATGTCCTTGTTTGTTCTGACTGGAAAAGTATTCCTTCTGAACAGTGGAAACGTTATCAGCTCGGTTGTCCTCGTGAGATTTCTAGTATCTGCGGGTATATGCAAGAAAACATTTCACAAAGCAAGTTCCTCTTTTGGGATCATGGGATTTGAATCGCCTTCTGGGGCCCTTGATGTTCACAACATCTGTTGGTTGTATGTTTGAAGTTCCAGTTTGGACCCGCTCTGGGCTCAGATAAAAGAGGAAGAGCATGATGTTATGCTAAAGGAGGGTGCCTGGCATGAAATCTTGAGCAGTCACTTGTAGCAGGGAGCTGTGCTTTGTCCCCCGCTTAAATGAGAGGAAGAGCCCACATTTTGGGAGCTCCAGGACTCCAGGCTGCTCAGATGTCCAGATTTCTACTAGTGTCAGAAGTCTCTAAAAGATTCATCTCCTTGCTGAGCCAGGATACATGTAACAGTATCATCTCTGGTTTGCGGGGCACAGAGGGGGACTTATCAAGTCTTTGTAGTAAATTGCTTAAATGTAGTAAACTGCACAGCAAAATGAGTGCTTGCTTTAATACCGACACTCCTCGTTTCCCAGTTAGCACAGGACAGGCACCCTGAAAAAAATCAATGTTTTCTTCTTACAGTGACTGTATTAAGAATACAGACGTGCAGGGCTGAGGGGAGGCTCACAGGCAGCTGCTGCTAACTGTGCTGTGCACGCTTAAAGGAGGTTCAAGACCTGGTTGAAAAGAAGGGAAACATTCTGCTGCTCCTTGTCCTATTGAGAGAGCCCCAACGCTCTGCATGGCTAGAAATCTTCCTCTCTCCAGCACATTTCTGTGTGGTTTTGTGTTATTTTGTGGCTGAAATGGTTCCTTTCTCAGTTAAGGCTGTAAAATCCTTACTCAGGGACCAGTACTTCATTCCCTGGGCTGAAACCCCCTCTGCCACAGCTATGCCACTGCTCACCCCAGACGAGTGAGATCCAGTAACTTGGTCCCTTCTGCTGTCACACCAGCTGCGGCGACAGGCCACGTTACCTGGTGGGGTAGCACGTGCATTTTTCATTGGCATTTCTTTCTGTGTCTGATTTTTGACTTGCCAACATTTTATGCCTTTACAATGTTATCAACTCTTTCGGCTTTTTGACTACATGAAAGGAGAGGAGGAACCATGGGTACCTTCTTATTTCTAAAAATAAGAGGTCAGTTACTAATACCTTCATCAATTGTCATTCAGCCCTTGCCAGCTAAAATTCAAAGCAATTAAATTTGTGTGAAACAGGAATGGAGAAAAGCTGAGTGTAAACTGACTGATTCTGCTCAGTACAGGCCAGCTTAATTTTGGAAACAGAGGCATAAGAGCAATTGTGATGCCAAGAAAGACTCTCTGAGGTGAAAGTACATAATTTTTTTCCACTGAACTTTTTCCACGATCTCTCCAATGATGAAAATGTCACTGTTTAAGAAAAATGAGAGCAAGTCAGTCGTTTGACTCTTAAAGATGCCATCAGTGCAGACATAGTTAAATTTGCAGAGAGCTCTGTTGCAGTAAGAGGTTTTGGGAGAGCCATTGATCTATCGAAAAGGGGGAAGTGAGGATATTCACTGCTGGATAAAAATAAGCTACTTGAGCAAGCGATGGCACAGTCTGTTGTGGTTTGCTTTCACGTGATACCTTGAAGAGGAAATAGAGGAGATGACTTAGAAGATGCAAGGTAGGGCAATGCCCCTCAGAATGATTCATGTAACTTCAAGGCGACCTTTTTTTCTCGGGTGCAAATTTTCCATTCTGTACCATTGACATGAGCAGAGAGGAAGAAAGGGACAGTTCATATTGTGCAATTCCCCTGCACACAGAGCCCATGAATCAAAAAAATGGGCTTTGTTCTGACTTCACACAGCCACACTGAAGTATTAGCCTAGGTTGGTTCAGATGTTTTTAACCCAGACTCCCGTGTATATATATACACACGCGCGCGCGCGCGCACGCAAAACTCTTAACCACCTGCCTTCCCTCGGTTCTTCCAGAGGGAAAAAATATCTGTAGTTTAGACATCTGACTGGGAAAGTTCCCTTAAAGCATGAAGAACCACAGCAAATTATCCTCAAATATGTGAGAGCAGGCCCATGAGCAATGAGGACACCCTGACACCGGAGGGGTTTGCCTGTCCCCTTCCTGCCCTGCCAGCGACTGTGGAGCCACAGGTGAAGAAGGGAGGTTCTGGGTGTGGACTTCATGGAGTGGAAAGGTAAAGCTTTCTCGATTGATGGAAACAAGAAGAAGAAAGGAATCAGGAGCTAAGAAGATAAAAGTAGCGCTCATAGAGACTCAGCTGAGGGCCCACACCTGGAAGCCAATCTTCAGTCACACCGCAGCATCAACAGACACTCATCTGCTGTGGGAGCAGCTCGGTGAGGTTGAAGTATTCCTGGTCTTCTACGAGAGCATCAGCAGCAGTATTTCAGACTCCCATTTTCTTTCTGATTTCAACCAAGGGAGAGGGGCTCATTCTCTTTGAAAGTCTTTTTCAAACAGATTTAGTCCAGTGGGTTATTCGTCCACATGTCTGTGGTTTGTGTGCGCGCGCATGTGTGTTCGCACACATGCAAGCAAATACACGGGAGGCAGAGAAGAAAAGAGGGCTGGAGGGAAAGTGGTTGCAACGAACGAGCTGTATCCTTATTAAAGACATACCAGAGACTGTATGTAACTCCCGATAAACTCTCAGATCACCACATGATCTATTTATCTCCTTAGAAGCAACAAGACATAAGCCCTTATCCCGATCCCACAAACTCGGAAGCTCGGAATGGTTCACAGCGAACTATTTGCCTTTAGAAGAAAAGGGTTTGAGCATCCGAGGGCTTTGCCTGGATGGGGCAGCCTCTTGCTCCGCCGTTCTCTCGACTGTGAGTCAGCCTTCCCGCAGGGCTTTTGGCCTGGCATTAATTAGGAGGCCTGCAAATGACATTGCTTAAAAATCAGAAGGAAAATCCAAGATGGCAGCTCGGGTGGCTTTGTTGGGGTGAGCAATGCTCGTCACAAAGATACTGGCCAAACAATTAAGCGGTGGCCTGCTGTTTTCAATATCCCGTTCCCCTCTCGGAGCAGTCATTTGCTGTGGGTCTGCTTTTACTCTCAGCTTCACCCATGCCGGCCCACTGGAGGAATAAGAACAAGGTTTGGTGCTCTAGGGCTGATCTGTGTGCCTTTTTACTTACTCCTGTCAAAGCCCCAGCCTTTCAAATATCACAGGATACTGAGACTAGTTTAAAAAATAGAGGGTTTTTTCTCTAGTTTAAAAAAAAAAAAAAAAAGGAAAAAGATTCCGTTTATTTGCTTATTGTTTTTGGAATCCACACAATGACTATTTTGAAGTTCCTCTCTGTAGCCAAAACGCCCTCCTAACTTAATTACTGAAATAAATGAAGGCTGAGATTTCTGCGTAGGTGCAGGAGCTGGGAGCTATCTAAAAATGCACTGAACCTCACAGCTGTTGTCAGCATCACTCTACATGCTCCCGACTATCGCTTCTGAATCGCACGGAGCCGGTGCAATTCTTCGCGCTGGTCTGCACGGCGCTGCAAAATCCGTCTCGCAGCCATGCAGCCGGCAGACAGGGAGGCTGCGATAGGAAAGGGCTGTCACTGGGAAAGCAAGCCTGCACTCAGTGCCAGAAATGGGGCAGTTACCTCTGCAAATTAAACCCTGCAATATCAGCAGCAACAGCGATCAGGCACCAGTCTGCACCCTCAGACGCAGATCGCTGCTGCTCCTCTGTCGCCTCTCGATCTGAGGAGAGACTACGCTCTTCACCATTTTTTCTTCTTCTTCTTTTTTTTCTCCCCCACAAAGAAAAACTTGCCAGGTCTGCATCTTTTTCCCTGAACTGTTTCCTCTTTCTAATGTTAAAAGCATATGCCGTACAGCTTAGTTTCATGCTGAGATGTTAACTCTTTTTCAATATTGGTTTTCATGCGGCTGCGTTAAGGGGTGGCAACAGCTCAAAGGGCACTACGGGACTTTGTGGTGTGGAAACTGTGTCTGCAAGGAACGGGACAGCTCTGCTCTGACCAGGTGAAACCGGAGGCTGCTTTGCCAAACTCCCTCACACAGCCCAGCATAAACTCGCTCACGGGAAAAGTCACAGCAAATCTTCCCTCTGGGTTTTGTGCATCTATTAAAGGGTTTGTTGGCCTTTCAGTTTGGCACTGACGGTTTGTTGGACCATGTCGGCAAGGCACCAAGTCCGAGCAGAGAGGTGGGTGTTCGAGCTGGGGCTCTGCACCTTGCTGACGTGCTCGCTCGGCTCCCAGATGGCACCTGGGTCAAGTCCTTTTGGCTCAGAGCATGAGGAAAACATGGTCCGGTATGTGCCCGGCACCTCTCACGGTGTTTATGGCCAACGCATTTGCAGCAGCACCCCGTCACCCAGCTGGGTGCCCGGGACCACTGCTGGACTCGGGCACCAAAGAGCAAAGGAGGAATGAAACACAGCAGTGGCAGCATTCCCCGATCCAAGCAAAGTCAGCTCAACCCTCTGAGCACGGGGTGATTCAGCTGCAGATGAAGCATTAAAGCTGTATTGGAAATAGCTTTTGTTTCCCAAATAGATGTTTGAAGTTTTGACTGGGTTTTTTTCCCTCATCTAAATCAGGATGAAAGGAAAAAATTGAGATTTCTTTGCAGATCTGCGATTTAAATATAAGGGGAAAGGCTGGGCCAATGGAATGATTTCTTTTTTATGTTGACCCTTTATTTTTAAATGACTATACATTAATGTGAATTTCAAACACAAGACTCATTTCAAACAGAAAATGGAAATTTTGCTTTTTGAAAATATAGAAACCACACCTGTTGTTTTCTTCTAAATGTCTTTTTAAGACAGGAATCAGAAACCAGCCCTTTCCCACAAAAAGGTCTTGTTTTCACTGAATTTGCATTTTTGAGTGAAAGCCTTGTTTCAAAGTCTTGAAACTAGATCACGGTGAAGCAGCATTTATATCTAATTGGCCTCAAGGAAGAAGAAAACTCTGTGGCTGGGATTCATCTCACCTATTTATAGGTGTTTTGTCTAAATTATTCGTCAATAGTCAGTGGCACCTCCTAAGGGCTATTCTCTCTATACTGGTCATAAAAAGCAGCTAGAGAGGGAGCTTGCACTTGATACCCGCTTTTTCGGTGGTTAAAACGAGGTGAGAGAAATCCTGTCCTCGCTGTTCACACTCTCGGCTGAGGAGAGAAGCCAAGCATCACAGTTCTGACGATTTCAAGCTAAGGCATGTTGGGAGAGAAAAAGGAGCCGGGTTCTTCGTCAGTTTTTCAGAAAGAGCCAGATATTTTTAGGTGACAGAAAATAGAACAGTTTTATGGAGAGCAAACCAGCTGAAGGAACACTGGTTATTTCCATGGTCAGGTAAAACTTGAAAAATACAATTTTTTCTAAATCTCAGTAAATGTTCCTGGGTATTTTTTTTGCAATTCCTTTGCAATTTATCTCTGATTGTAGAAGGATTTTTTTTTTTCTTTTCAGAGCAATGTTTATTTTCCTGCTCAGCTGAGTTCCTTCCCCTTTCTTCCAGCAAAGTGTTTTAAATCCATTTGTAATGCTGCATGCAAGACAGGTAATATCACCTGTAAAATCCCCATGTGTGACTGAAGTAACTTGGTATGGAAAGCAAAAGTGAGCACAACAGTGCATACATTTTGCTTTTTAAACTTGTTACTAAAAGGAATATGCTTTTTTTTATTGTGGTTATGCCTGTCCCTTTTTGCAGGGGTATTTGGCTCCTGTAGTGTTTGTGCTTACAGAATGATTTGCAAGGGGCAGAGCTGTAAAGCCATCAGCCCTTTAATTTGAGATGCAAGTCCAATTTATAAACAAAAATGTGCAGATTTCATTTTCAGACAGCTACACGGGATGAAGCTGTGGCCTGTCACTGGAACATTATGGAAAGCATATGTAGAAAGTGAACACAGCAGACTGTGTGAGGAGCAGACATTTATGTGACAACCTTTTATAATCACCGAGCATAAAGAAGCAAAAATACAGAAAGAGCTCATTGACCAAACGCTGATTAGTTTGGTGATCAACTCCCTTGAAATTTGTAGAGATAAATACACAGAGACAAAGAACAAAGTTATGTGACAGCTGAGTAAGGGCCTTTGCACACATTTGACCAAAGAAGTAGCTGGTGGATGTAAATCTGACACTATGGTGCTTTCCATGCACTGAGGGTCTGATGCAAACAAATTTGGGGCTTCCTTGTGTATCCTTGGAATCTGATAGGGGATATATTTTGGTGAGAGTTCCCACAGGGGAAAAAAAAAAGCAATTGGTAAACTACAGAAAGTGGAGAAGTTTCTGGGTTTGTTTTTGTTTCTTTCAAAGGAAAGAAAGAGAAAGAACGTTCCTCTCTGTGTTAAAAAAAAAAAAAAAAAAAAAAAAGTGTTTTTCCATAAATGTATCTGCCGAAATGAGTGGAGTTTCTCATTGTATTTATTTGGACTGCTCTTGTTTTCCATCACGGCCGCTTTGTTCACAAGTCCTACAGCTGCTCAGCTTTCGGAGGTGCGGCTGTATTCCCATATCAGCATTTCCAGCAGGCACCACTCAAAAGCAGGAAGATTTCAGCACCCTGGAACAGCTGTGGGTCCAGTTGCATTGCAGCTGCGGTCCCTACCGAAGCGCGCAGGTGCACAACAGATAGCCCAGAATGGGTCTTCCAAGTCTCACATTTGGCCTGTGCTCAGGACTCAGCAATTAGCATTACAATTCCCACTTAAGTGCGGGGAAAGGCTCCAGAAACATTTTGATCCACTGCAGAAATCTTTCCTATTCTATAGACCAGTGTGTGAAATTTCTTAGAATAACACCTCCAGTGCCCTTTCAGCTGTGACACGGTCAGTGGGAAGGCAGCTGAGTAGCCCCTCTCGTGCACAGGAGCTGATGTGGGCACAAAAGAGATGTAAAATGAAGTTTCCCTTCACAGGCAAAGCGATCGCAGCTCTGGGAGGGCTCGGGGCTCCTCCGATGGCAAGACTTACTGGAGTCCTGCCTGACTGGACTACCAGACGCCTGGTCCATGCCTAAGTGTGACCATTGCCAGGAGTTTGCAGAGTTTGGAAAACAGACTGGTTTTGTCTGTTGGGATTCTCCAAAAAAGTATAGCTGAAACTTAGCAGGTCTGGTCTGTTCATGGGCTTGGAGATAAATGCATAGAGAAGAGTGTAAGGCCTCAGAACTAAACTGAAAGGCTACCTTTATTAATATATTTTCTTGACAGATTATTTTCAGGAGTGCCTCTCTGCAGCATGCATGCAAAGATTTTATTTCTTGGGAACAGGTCTAATGTCCGCTCTATTTTCAGGGCAGACACATAATTCCTATTAATATTAATGGGACAGATTCTCCTACTTTGAGGGAAGAACAGACCCATCGGAGATCTAGAATATCATTTTAGACCCCCTGATCTCCTAGAGCGGTGGGAGCAGGTGGGTAGGTAGGGTCAGCAGCATCGCTGTTCCCTGCTGGTTTATTAGATCCCTGCTCTGCCTCAGAGCATAAATCTCACTGTGGTATGAGACTGCAGTGGGTTTTGACATTGCATTGTATCAACCTGTGAGAGGGTTTGTTTGGGTTTTTTTCCTTAAGGATGTCTTGGTGAGCTGAAACATGAGGGGTCAAATCTGCCCAAACCGGGACTGCCTCCTAGAGGAGAGCCCATTGGTGATAAAGGCAAAGTTACGTGAGTTTGAGACCTGGCATGACCTACTTACTAGGCAGAGTTATGAGAATCCATGTTAGGACAGTTTGTTTTTCAGCCTGGTTTCTCATGGGAACGAGGCTTATGCAATCGTACTGTCTGTGCGTCTGTGTCTACATCCTCCTCCCCTCCCCAATAACTTTTGGACTCATTGCTCAACCTACTTTGACAGGGGGGTAGAGGTTCCAGGGGTGCTGCTGCTCCTGCAAGCGTTATAAAAATCAGTAGAGGAGAGAGAGTCTACAGGTGTCCACTGTGCCAGGAACTGCTGCAGCAAGAGTTTGTGTGGCTTCAGGTATGAGAGAACTGAAGTAATAGGATGGTGGGGAGCAGCCGGTACAAATGGCCTAACCTGTGTAAAAACACTGCTTAACTCCTTCTCTCCTGGAAGCCAGGAGACAGAGCTCACGGCAAACCAGGCTTTGGGAAATGCAGGAACCTCCTCAGTGCTGGAGCAGGGCTGGCTGTCAATGTCACAGTCGCGGCCGCTGGTGGTGGGTCCACGCGGCGCCGGGCTGGCCAGCGTGTCCTGCTTCTCCCTTTTCGACACTGACTGACTTAAGGGTGAGCCTCCCAAACCCCATCGCCTACTTCTTTTCTCTTTCAAGCAAGATGAATCTTGGAGGTTTCATTAACTAACAGCCTTTTAAAACACGGTGCGTGAGGGCAGAGAAGCGTGCCTGGTGAGATCTGATGCAGTAAAAGCAAGATCACAGGGCACCTAGGATGAGGAGCTCCTCTGGGCTCAGGAGCATCTGAGCTGAGCAGAAGTTTCCTCTGCCAGGGATACGAGTGATGTGATACTGCTGACTTTTGTCATTGTAATACTGACAAACCCAGGGCAGTCCAGGCTTCAGGTGTCAGCACAACTAAGGGTCTCGTTCAGATCCAGCGCCGCTCCCTTTTACCTCCCTGCCTTCCAAAAGGTACTTTGCCAGTGCTGCCATGTGAACTCAGTTAATTACAGGGGAGGAAATTACGGCCCCACAGACTTCACAGAGAATATTCAGTATAGGTAAAGCATTTAACAATATGCAATTAAAACACTATATATCTAACTCCTAAGAACTGGTGGGTTTAGAAACGTACTGCTTACAGGGAGCAGGTGATAATGAACTCCCTAGGTTGCAAAGGCACCATTTCAAAACTATAGTGTGAATTTATTAAACATGCTATGGAAGACAAATGTTATTATGTAAATATACAGGGAAAGACACTAGATCAGGAAAAACCCTTGGATTTCTGATCCACATTACATGCATGACAGCTTCTTTTGGCTCATAAATAATGACAGAACACACATGAATATTTTCAGTGATTTGTGATCTCCTCCCCGTAAATTCTCATTTTTTGGGAAAACTGTGTCGCATGACTGCTAAACAGATGAGAAGAGAGAATGTTTCCATTTATTTCATTAAAGTTTCCCAAAAGAGCATGAGGAACCCGTATTTTAAACATTGCATATTTAGATAAAAAAGGTGTAATTAATTAGTGGGTTCTTTGGAGTTAGTGCAGGGGGGAAAAAAAAAAAGACCCTTCTAGGACATAGTCCAGGACTGTGATGCATGTTGAGATGGGTGCCAGCAGGCTTTGGGAAAGAACGATCTCAGACTGCTAATTTCTTCTAGAGCAGATCTTGGAGAGTGAAGGGTTTACAGAAAAAGGATGCTTGTGTCTCTGGTTTCTCTGTTGTACCTCTCTGTGCCTTCTAACTCTAGAAATTATAGCTAAAGGTCCAGGCTGCATCCCCTTTGGGGCGATGAGTGCCTCAGTCAAAGCTGGATCACCTGTAGATGTTTCTCCCCTTTACTTAGAACTGTTTTATAATAAAAGTATTCCCTCCTCTCCTGAGCAATGAATTGCTCTATTAGGGGCTCTCTTCTCTTCCTGAGTTGTTCAGGCTTGGTACAGTGCACTCCAGATTGTTTTCTTTACTTCCCAACCGGTGCATCTCCTTTGAAGTCAAAGGAGCTACTGTGAGTTTAGCCCCATTGAGATACTCACTGTGGAAGAAGTATATAAAAGACTACTGCTCACAGGGTGGGAGCTGCCGGTTTCCAGTTTCTCATTAATTTTTCACTTGTCTTATTTCAGTGGGTCTACACTATGCTCCACCTTTGGCACAGACACAAATACTATTTTTTTATGTGGTTCAGTGGGAGGAATGGTTTTGATCATTAAAAGCAAAGCAAAAATTATTTCAAGCAAAATTCCAGAGCCTCTTCTGCATCCATTTATCTTTCCATGGCTTCCTTAAAGCATTGCCTACTTACTCTCTGGGGATATGTGCTCCAACTGTGTTTCACCACATTTACAGGAGCAGTCACATATGACCAAGGCTAAAATTTAACCTTAATTGCCCACAGGCTGCTGCCATTCAACCCTGTTGGCATGTAGGAGTTTTAAAGTGGTGAAATGAGCCCAGTAAAAACAATAGGCAAGTTGAAAACATATTTAGTTGTGAACTATCTTTAAAAATATTAATATGCTAAAATCTAAGCAATGAAGGCTCACATCTCTTGAAGGAATGCGTAATTTCCTGTAATCATCTCCTTAAAATATTCCTGATTGGGACTTTGAAGCAGTCAAAGAAGAGAGGGGTCTCTGGAGAACCCACCACTGCTCCTTGCTGAGGCAGGGCTTTGGAAAGTGAATCACTGCTGCGTGACTGGATCCATGCCATACGCGAAGGATCCATAAAGTTTTATGTACCTTACTCGCAAGCCGCAGATTTTTGATTCCAGGTGTTCGCATTAATCTGGGACACAATGGAAGGAAGAAGTTGCTATGGTTGCATGGAGATGGCAGCGCAATCTGGCCCGACTTTAGTCAGCAAGTGCAAGAAGTTTAATTATCTAAAATAACTGCACTTCTTGAAGCCTTTTATGCTGTTTGCTTAAGCCCACTGAGCACTGATACCATATAATTACTCCAGGGGTGTCTGGGGTCTTCAGTGGTCAGTAACATTTTGCCCTATGAGGAAATCTTTGTGTTTGTGCTGTACCATCCCATCACCAGCAGAAGTCAAAAAAATGAACGACCTGGGTACAGAGGTGTTAAGGGAAATCATAAGAGGATAGTACACAAATTCATTTTAGATCTGAATTTTAGAAGTGTGTGATCTGGGAGATTAAAACTAGCCCTTAGCTCTTAAGAACAAATCCCTCCTAGGGACTGAAGAGTTTGCATGCTTTTGTAGGCTTAGGGCATCATTTTACCCCCCAGCTTGCGGAAACTCTGTTTAATGGCACCTGCAACCATTAGAAATGATTACAGCCCTCAGACTGTAGTAATTGGGGACCACAGTTTGTGCTGCAAGCGTTGCTCTATGGAGCTGCACTTTCCAACCATAACTCTTCAGTCGAAGGTTACTGAGAGCCACCTCCCATCTCCATGATAATTTCCCTCTCTAGAATGCGTCCCTTTTTGTTTCGTCTGACATTTCTATCACCTTTAAGAAGCCTCATAGAGAAGGGGCCATGAGGTTTGGATGTAATTGGCATATGGATGGAGCTTAGGTTTTTTAATACACAGTTTTTATAAGACTGCTTTTATGTTTGCCTTTGCTCTTTGATCTCCACTTGAAAAACGTTTTTCATAGAGTTTGTTTGAAAGCACAAATAATCGCTTACCACAACTAAGGGCTAGCAAATAGTTCTAGAAAAGAAAGAAAACCAAAGAGAATCCATGAGCTGACAGAGATGCCTTGAAAGATGTTTTAGAAACAGCTTGTAACGGCACATTTTGCAGGACTGTTCATCAAGTTAATTCTCCTGTTGCGTTGGCATTCTTGGATATGGTAATAACAACAAGGAAGGTTGTAATGGATTTCTAAGATGGGAGTGTTTTAATAGATTTTAGTAAATTAGATTGTATTCAATACTGTAGTGCTGTGATACGACTACACTACAATGAAAGATAAAGTCACTCGCAGATATAATCTGTGGTTCAAAAATAAATATGATGATACCCATGAAAGATGAGATTTAACTAATTATGGCCCTGGAACGGAAGAAGCCTGGAAAACTGTAAAACAAAGCTATTCCAGTCTGAGAGAAACAGGAGCGGCCACAGTGGATGGGGAGAGCTAGTCCTGCTTTTTGCAGTGCATTCGTAGGAAAAGCCACCCTTGTCACGGCAGGCGAGCGTACTGAGATACTCTAACGAGGGAAAGTTGTCTCAGGGTGACTCAGCATGACTAAAGGTCCCAAAAGCCTTGAAGCAATCTGCATGTGGGGAGAAAGCTGTCCTTGTTATCTTGCTGATCTTGTGGATCTCTGTAATAGTAATGTGGGGTGCAGGTGTGTGCGTAAGACAGAGTTTTAAGCTAGCACTGCGATAGGATTTCTTCCCTTTAAAATCTCTCAGGTCTTGGAGAAATCCCCCTGGCAAAGACAAACCAAAACGCAGAATATTTTTAAAATGTTAAAAGTCAATTCTTTCTGTCACTAACATTAAACTACTGTAATGCAGACCGGTTAATGATGGTGCTTCATGAAATAAGACATTAATCTCCACTTGTAATGCAAGAGCCATACAACTTGCTTCGGCCTTAATCTTTTATGAGTTATAGACTCTTCTGTGATTCATAAAACAAATAAATCACACCTCTAAGGCTATCATCTATTTATTACTGCTTTTTAAATGTTCAGGATAGTATAAAAAGGGTCTCTTTTGCTTGCCAAAGGTTGTCAGCTACTGAGTAACATTTGGAAACCAGAGTCTGGATTCTGCATGCAGCTGGACATAGGTTTTGTCTTTGTTCCTGAAGACAGCCAGCTTCGCAGAAGTGCACTCGTGGGGCTGGGTATGCAGATTGCATCCCATGCTTTCAGGCTATGTTTCTAGCAAGTGAGCCAGCTGACCTAAAAGATGACAGAAAGTCCCTGGCTTTCCTTTTTAGAAAGAGACAAAGGCTAATCAGTAAATAGGACTTGCCAAGTTATGAAACCGTGGGGGGAATAAGGGAAAAGAATAATTTGGAATGGCAAAAATCAGAGTAGAACAAATATTCAAATTATTGGGAGATTTATTCAAGCCAGAAATCACAGTTTCACTGGTACTTTACCTTTAACATGCTCTGTGCCCGTTTCACTGTTATTCTCTTTGCAGTAGAACCATAACTCCAGAGGCTACGTAGGCAAGCTGTTGGTCCAGCAGATCTGGGAGGGGTTTGTATGCAGGCTGGCAGCAAACTTTGCATCCAGTGTTTACAGTGAGAGAAAAAATGTAAAAGCATCTGCTTCTAGGAACCTTCAGTGCTTCCATTTTGGGGGGCAGTCCTCCTGGTCGGTTCCCGACCTGCACCACGAGGCTGGCACTCTGGATGGCTTGGCTGTTCCCAAATCCGACGGGTATCAGCAGGGAGTGAAACTCACTCCTTCCACCTCCTGCCTACAAAGACCCCACCAGCTCCCATCATAACCGCTGACCTTGGCCTTAGATTTCAAAATCTTGGTGGCCCAGAGGAATTACTGAAGTAAATAAATAAAATAAAACACATGCCTCTAAACTGCAGAAGGCATGAAATATACTCCTTGAAACCATGCAGATATTTGTTCCTGCCCAAAAGCAGTTATATGGGTATAGGCATGTGCTTTTGAGCTCTTCTTCATATTTGTCATGTCTGAGATTTGTTTGAAGGAATTGCAAAAATACAGATCTCCCAGGGCACTCCTTGTAAGTTGTAATGAAAGCTTGGTTCATTCTAGCTATACTACAACTCCAGCACAGATGATTGTATTACTTCAAACCTTGGTCAGTGGACTCTAAGAAAGAGCACAGTAATTGCATATCCTTTCCAAGAACACTAAAACCCATATAAATACTAACCAAGTGCAATCTAGAGTTTTCTCTTGTCATATGCCACGTATTCCATTAGACAGCACTCAGGTCCCGTGTCTTATTAGGGTAGTTTCTTTCTGTGAAAGGCAGGTGGAATTGGAAAACTGGAGGTCAGTTACCCAGATGATGCAGACAATATTTTCTGCTCTTTTTGGCAAACAAACAAGAAGTTTTTTCTATATGAAAGAATACTATAATAAAAGAAATTCAAGAGGCATACTAGTAAAACACAGTCCTTCAAGAAAATAAGTGCTTTCCCAACCAAAGAGGAAAAGAGGCAGGATTCAGCAGGGTAATAAACACTCCTAAATCTCAGGACGAGTAAGTGACTGCTGCTGATTTATTCCTCCTTTCGTTTTTTAAGAATTGAAGTTCTTTGTATGTAATGGTGTAATGGTGATTGCAACTTTAATTTCAGTTAGCTTTTCCCTTGGAGACGTTTCCTCACTCCAAGTCAGAGGTGAAGCTATCTGGGGGGAAATTTCCACTATAGGTGCTACTCAGATATATTTACAGAAAGAAAAATAGGTATGCAATGCTCCTGTTAAAGCCCCGATGTAGACTGTCGTGCTTTAGAGTTAGAAAAGGGATTATAGTGCAGCTCCTTGTTTTGAAAGGAGCAAAATGAACAAGTGGAAAAAATCTGGTCATTAATGACAGCAAAGCTTCCTATGAATGATCACTCTAGCATACCTCAGGTTTCTAAAGCAGCTGTTGATAAATGACACCAGAAGGTGTCTTTTGGCTAGGAAAGCTGCCCATTTTCATAAAGATTGTGTTCTGAAACCCCTGCAATTATATTATACTGCTCTTGCACCACTCTGTGGAATTTTGCTTTTTATTTCCTACAGCTTCATGCAGACTCAAGCAGTTTGGCCTCTTTATTAAACATAAGCATTAATCTGTAAAAAGCTTCTTGATTGTCTAGACAACGAGTTGTGAAAGTCAGCTTTGTTTCGGTGACTCTGCATCCCTGGGGATACGGACACTGCTCCTTCTGTTCTCGTCTGTCAATACTCTTGGGCCAAAATTTTGGATTTTTTTTCCCCCTCTATCTGCCAATTATTCTTGTTTTGCAATCCAACTGAAAACTGTTTCAGTGCTGTTTCTTAATACTTTTTCTTTTTTAATAAATAAATGCCAGCAGCCTGGAGCTTATGAGCAGCCCTACAGTAATAAAAGCATGTACACAGCAGGCAGTACTCAATTTGCAAAAGAAAAACAGATTAACATTTCAGGTTTCTGAGGGCTTTTTGTCAACAACAGTACATTTAAAAACATCAATCTAGTAGTAATTGCATTATCAGTGCATTCTCGGCTGATTCTTTGGCTGATTTCCTTAATATCATGGAATGGAGAAGTAGCTATGGGAAGTCTTTGTAATATATACAAAAAGTGAAAGCCTGGTAATAGTAAAGTTGATTTGACTGTATATAATTCCCATTTCTGGGACTGGAATGAAGTGAATACAAGGGTAATGGTAAGAGACTGAACACCCACAGCCAGGCCTTCAACAGCCGCAAAAACTGGTACCAAGTCCTATTCCTGGGCACTTTTACAGAAAGTACATTGTAAGCTGACAATGAAAAAGAGCACTTAAAAAAAAAAAAACCACACCCTCAGTAGAGACTTTAAGAAAACACCATGGGAGTATCATTTCACCGTGTCTTTAACAGATGCTCACCAGCCACTTTTCAGGTATAATACCGCTGATTGCATCCATGCAACGAACAACATGGAGCGAGACGTTGCTCTCCTGCTCCAAATTCTCTGCAAGTCTTCGGGAGCTATCAGAAACTGTGTAAGAAATACCCTGAATGCAGAAGATAATCAGCTCCCGGGAGCCTGCTGCTCCTGAATACCCTCGCTGAGCCCCTTCCCCACCAGGCTCCCGCCTGTGCCGGAGGATGCCTGGGTGCAGCTCTTCCCTTCGGAGAGGTTTCATTTTGTACAAATAATTACTGTGAATTACATGGGAATACAGAGAGGCTGGTTCCACACCGGACTGGGCAAAGGCTTGAGTATTTTCTCATTTCCTTCTTACACAGAAGCTTCTGCCCCAGCTGCTGGGGTTGTAGCTGTGCTAGTCGTCCCCTCTGTGCCTCTCTCACCTCACCAAGAGTAGACACTTCTTTTTAAAATTTTGTAGTATAGAAAAATAATCTTGAGTCTGATTTTATGCTAATTCACGTAGACACTTCTGATAATTTTGTCTTATGTATATTTATTAGGGATTTTTTTTCTTCTAACATCATTAGATTTGTTTTGAACTCAAAGGTCAGTTCCTACACCAGTACAAATCAATGTAACTACATTGATTTCAAGGATTGCAGCATCTTTCATTAATTCCTATTACCAGGGATACTGTAGTTGTCTCTGGGGAAGAAGATATATATATTTTTATGCATTTTGATTTAAATCACAAAGAAAAAAGAAACTTCTGTGAAGAATTTAATTCTGTAGCATGCCATTAACCATGCAATTAAGGCCTAGTGGTGTTAAATGATCGATACAACAGAATCTCAGCCAGCCACCTCCAAAGATTTCTTTAAGTCCTTCCCCTATGCAGTTCCCACTCTATCTTCATAAAAAAAGAGCCCTGATTCTTGCACAGGAGACTCTACCATCTTTTTTTTTCTTACTAAGAAAAATGTGGTTTCCTTATTTGGATGTACGCCGTTAGCAACCTAAAGGACACATTCCCAGGTAAATCAACCCAAGTGTTAGTCTTACTCATTTAGATTCAATCACTCCAAAATAAATTCCAATTGCTCATCTGATTATATTTCCCTACCTTTATTGGTCTGTTTGTGACAGGGGTAGCTGCATGCTTTCTTTGAGCTGTAAATTAAATGTGATTATATAGAGAGAAAGAGCATTACAATTATGCAAAGTGTTTCAATGTTAAAATGGGAAGTTATGTCTTTAAAAATCATTTCTCATACAAAGGTGTATCCGTGGTTATATATACCTCTTTTCCCACTTTACAGGGAGTTCCTAGTGTGTGCAGTTCTGTAGCTTCTCTTTCGTGCATGCAAAAAGCAGCTTCACACGAAACTGATAATTCTCTCCAGGGAAAGAGAAGCATTGCCTATAGCCAAAATATGTTTTATTAAAAACAGAATCTTCCTTGTCAGGCCACATCGCTCCTGCTGAACTTGAGGGATGCCAAACAATGATGTCAGGTTTGCCACATGCTGATAATGACATCCATGCCTGGTGCACAGATAAAGCAGCAAGAGCACCTGGCCGATGTCTCCCTCTGCAAACCAACATTTTCTCTCGGTTTTATGTGATAAGAAGGCATCAGTGCTGGTGGTTGAAAAACACTTAAGAAAGTGAGGTGCTGCACTTGATAACAACAACCCTTCACAGGTCTGTGGGCTGGTGTGTGGTGGAGAAGAAGGGGAAGTTCAGAACCTTAAGAAATGTTTTAGATGATACTTTTTAAATGTTAAATGTAGCATATATGCACTTCCTCTTTCCATACTGATGGACTGTCAATGCAGGTCCCAGCTGAGGTTGGGACTCTGTTAGCTGGGACATCTCCCAGCACATCCCTCTCCTGAGACACAGGGGTAAGGCAGACGGACAGCAGACACAGACCAAAAGAGTTTCTGAGCCTCGTATTTGAATGGAGGCAGTAAGGTAATGAAAAGGAAATTATAATCTGGCCCTGAATTAATTACTTTACAACACATGGCATTAAAAAATTTATTCCAGTAAGTAGATGGCTTTGCAGCTATATCCTGGAATAGGTCTGGTCTTTGGTTTTTCTGTCTCCCGTTTTCACTCCCCACAGCCCCTTTGCAGCTTTGCGTTGCTGCAGGACTTCGTAGCTAATTCCACTGACTGACTGCAGTACCTGCCTCTCTACCATGGCTGGAACAACAACTACGAAGCCCGAGCTTGGCAAGTCGTTGGACTAACTCTCTCCCTGTTCAGTGCGATTCTCTTTCCTTGTTGCAAACAACAGTGGAATCATGAGATATGATAAGACACCAAGATAAGGGACCTCAGGCCACCACAGAGCCTTGGACTCTCTAGTTTGGGAAAGTATTTTCCTTTTTTTTTTACCCATGTCTAGGCTTACACATATATGATGTGACATCAGTTGGTATGGTGACAATCCATGTAAAGAGGCATTACTGTCCCTTGAATTCAATGAATCAACTTTGCATAGGAAAGAAAATTTGGGTTGATCTGATTTGCTCTGTTCGGGTCCACATTTTCAGTCCCTGGAGCTAAAACTGGTGAGTGACATCAGTACTCTTTGAGTTGGAGACCTGGGCCCATCAGAACGTTTTCCACCTCCAGTGCTTTCTCTAGGAAAACTGGACTGTCATTTTGGGAGTGCTGGAGAGAGAGAACTATTAAGTTAAAGTTGCACAAAGAACAGTCAACACCAAGAGCCTAAGTTGCTATTCATTTTTCCTTTAGTACCTCAGGATAATAATTAGAACCATAATGTGGACATTAATTATCACAACACACATAAAGATCTAAATAACCCCATTAAGTAGATGTGTTTTACAGCATGCCTCGTACCAGTTCCTAAGGAAAGGGTAGGCAGGGTAATTCTCCAGTGGTTCTGTCCCTGCAATCTAAACCATGTTTCCCAGAGCTCTGTGCTGGATATTTAGCCTAACGTTTTTGGCAGTCTTCTGGCAACTTTTAAATCTTTACAGGTGCTATTATTGAGGTGTCAGTTGTCATGGAGAACAAGATAATATTTCACGACATAAAAATACCCCGTAATCATTTCAGATGGTTGATGATATTGCTGCTAGGCATAGTCGAACTCTTCTTCACATCACTGGAGATTGAGGCTTTCACTCTGCTCCACGCAGCCCAGATATAATCCCTCCTGATTAGAGCCTTTTCTCTTTGATGCTCCCCTTTGTCATCCACACACTGGGAAAATTGCTCTGTATTGAGTTACATGCTTTGTGCAGTTTGCGTAGTTGTCTTTTTTAACCTGGAAGCAAAGCTGTCTGTGCCTGAGCAGCGATAGGATTCTGACTTCTAGTAAATCTTTGATTAATGAAGCTCAGGTAAACAGATTAGTCATTAACCTTTGCTTCTCATGATAAGATTACTTATTGATGTAGAGTAGTTGTGCTGCTCCCATGCTGCCAAGGATGGGAATCTTGCTTTCCTTCAGACTTCAAGAATCTTCCCACCATCTAACAAGACCTCCCTTTTAGAATGGGGTATTAGAGAGCTGCTGCCTCTGCAGGGAGTCATCTGTTTCGTATGGGATCTCGCTGCATCCAGGGCACTTAAATGCAAACATTAATAGGCACTGTCCAATAGTAGAGTGTGTTATTTGTATCTTTTGCTCTATGTTTTTACTAGGCAGCTGTCAGTGAGGACAACTCAGCTGAGACAGAGGGGAAATACACACAAAGTGAGCCAAGTTTTCAAAAAAATGGCACACTGTGAAGCCATGGCTGTGCAGGACAATTGCTTAAACCCTTGACAAAGGCCAAATCTTTGGTGACAGACCAGGAAATCATTGCATAATATCCGTGTCTGTAGACAAACAGAAGGCTGCTTTACATCCATTTAAAACTGGCTTAATTCTGGGCTCTTTATTTGCTGTACAGGTCTCGTAGAATGGGCAAAAGCAACCTATGAGCTGAGGGCAACAAGAGAACCAGGGACAAGTAGTCTTTTGTCCCTGCCAGCTCCACGAGGTGTTTTTACTGGTAGTCATGCTGCTAATGGCCTCTGTGAAGGAAATGAATGGTCTTCCACCATCGTGTAAGGAGAGTTACAGATTCAGCTGTTGAACAGAAAACAGAAACTGGGCACTCCTTCGTGACCTTCACTGCAGTGCTGCTCGTCTGGGTAGGATTTGCACCTTCCCTGACTCCCAGAGCCAGCTCCACTGGTCTCCATGGGTGCAGAGATTCATCTATCGATAGGAGGAATTGAGCTAGATCCAGAAGAGGGTCTTGGCTTTACATGATCTGCAAATTTAAACATGGAAGATTATGTAGGGCTAAAGAACTGTAGTGGCCTATGCCTACCTGCAGTCTACAAAAGCAGAGGGGGAATTCAGATTACACTAATTCATTGATCTCTAATATAATGGACGCTATTTAAATTTGCAGACATTTACACTGCAGTCTTGAACGCAAAGAATTACAAACAGAATATATAGCTGAAGCTTCCTGTTTTCTAGCTGATCAGCAGACTGAGCTTCATGTTTGCACCCTCAGTTTTGCATCTTATAGACCCCTGTCTTCGCTCCCATTTTCAGTCCCATGATCCCCTGTGCACACAGCTATTAGCAGATGGAAATCTAGCAACCTGATCTGTAGGCCCAGTTGGGTAATCAAACATTTAATTGCTAACAATTATCCATTAATGCTTATAAATTAGGTTGCCAGACTACTTCTACAGACTACAAATATTTGCATCCAGACTTGTCTGCAAAAACTGAAGATGCATGTGAAGAGCTATACCACAATGACCAGTGCTGCCATTTTCATCCGGACTCTTTTTGTTTCATCCGAAACAAAAAATGCAAACATTTGCTGCATCAGAAAAGTAACCAGAAAATTAGAAGTTGAACGTGAGGGAATCATGTAAATCAGGTCCTAAGTCAAATTTCAGACTTGCTGGATTTCTCTCTTATTAAGACCCTTCCTCCTTTTCACCCTTCTGTCTTGCGTCTTCCTCTAGACTTCCTACCACCTTGATTAAACGTTTGCCCAACCCTAGGAATATACATTGGTCCAGAGGGCTTATTTTATTCTGAATTACTTCCTGGTATTAATCATGATTTTTTATGACCTGTCATGCATCTAGGAATGCTTGTTTATTGAAATAAAGCATAACAACATGATTTCAGGTAACACTTTAGAGATGAACACGTGCTTTCTACTAACACTCCTGACTAGGAGAGACTGCAACCCTCTCCAGCAAGAACAAACTGCATTGCTATGCAGAAAATATAAACCTATTCTATAAAAGGGTTCCAGTTCTCATCCTGTTAAGTAAGTTTTACCTTTTTATAATTGCTTGCTTTCTACTGTCTGGTTTATTAAAGTGATGTGGTTATGATCTTGCCCATGTGCCCTCTCTCTTTGCTCGCAAGGGAAATGTTGGAGTGGTATTGCAAGCATTGGGACTTCAAGGCTACATTTAAATTAGTAAATTCAAATGTGTCTGGAAGCGTTCCCAGGACGAGAACAAAACTGTTTATACAGTCAACTGCTAAGCTGTTCTCTGGCATGAATTTGGCCCATTCCAACTCCTTCTCACCCTGAATGGTTCGTGGGTACAGCATGGCCGAGGGACCGGTCCCGGAGGCAGTGCACATGCAACTCCCACTTCTTTGGAGGATAAATGAGTTTACTAGCATAGATGCTGGGCATTGCCCGCCAGCTGGCTTCGGTGCTTATTCCTGGGCGCATTTTATTTACCTGACGAGGCAGAACCAAAACGCCTTGAACTTAGTACCCAGGCAAACAATTTTCTTTGCAGAATCACATTGATTTGAGGCAAATGTTGCACATAGCAGGGATGAGAATTAGCCACTATCGTGTACAGTAAAAGGTGATGCATATGCAAAATTAGGCTCCCAGTCACAATTCTGGGTACATATCAGTTGGGTCTGAACGGTGCAAAAGCTGAGCATAATAAAGACAGGGGAAGCAAGGCTCTCAGCTGAAAACTAATGTCTCTTGTTACAGTATCAGGCTGAAATACTCTGCCAAGGAAATAATGCCAGAGGAACTGCAGAAAGAAGAGGGTGTGATGGTTTAATGGGGTTTTAGTAAAATATGATATATATTTTTTAATTTGCCTGAGTGTTTTATTCTTTTTAAGTAACTCTGAAGGGATCATCTAATTCTATAGATAAGCTATGTATAGTCACCAGCCCAACACACTGTTGCCAAATTAATTGAAATGGCTGCTGAACACAACGCTTGCTTTTACTGAGAATTCAAGAAGTTGTTCAAGGACTACATACTTTCTCTCTTTCTCTCTCTCTCTTTTTCTCCCTCCCCTGGGGTCTCTCTCCCCTCTTTTTCATTTTTTTTTCTCTTCCTTGATGCCCAAGATGGTTCCATTAGTCTTGCAAATATTAATTCTCAATGCAAACAGAATGTGTCAGGTATGGGAGGATGTAAATGGAAAATTAATTGAGGAGCAATGTGTAGACTCGTGTTATACGATGTCCTCAGCATACATACTCAAGCAGAAGCCAGTCATTGACTTGCTGCCCCTCAGAAACCCTCCCACACATGGAACACAAGGCTGGGCTGCTGGAGACAGGAGACATGCACACCAGCCTTTTAAACAGTGCCTGATAATCAATTATTCTTTTCTTGGTATTGTTGTTACAGGTTCAGTGTTACGTAGTGGTGCTGACTCTAGGCAGGGCATAGCTAAAACAGAGCCGTTGCCCTTCGCTTGCTCAAGGCCTGACCCAAACGTGGCCCCCGGAGAGCCATGAAGCAAGGCTTTTTCACAGCCCTCTTTATACGGCAATCAGTCCCGCAGTAAAGGTCAGGCTGTCTTCAGCTGGAAAGTTGCTTTTAACCTGCTCTGGTCAGTAGTGGTCAAAAAACATCATTGACCGCCGTTCATTGCTGTGCGTAGGAGATGGCTGTCGTTTTTGGAGCTTCTTGCCAATCTTTGACAATGCAGAGTACGTAAATTGATCGATGAATTTTACTGCTTTATCTGTTTCATAAATTGTCCACAGATTAGGATGCTTTTCAAATCATTTGCTACAGATGCTTTTTGAAAAAAGAAATTTCTTGAACAGCTCATAGCAATTATTTGTAATCTATGTTACTTTGACTAGACTCTGTTGATGACATAGTGATTTTTTTTGGCTTATTGATTAGAAGAGTTTTAGATTTCTGAATTATTATATTTGTAGGTAAGAATTCAGAATTTGGTTTCAGTTAATAGACTTTCAGTTGAACAGCACAGGCCAGAGGTTTCAGGCAGTTCTTTCCCCCCATACTTTGATGTATGAGTACGTTTGACAAAGCGTTATCTCCTACAAAATTATTCAGTCTTTCTTTCAAGCCATATAGAATTCTCCTGCTTTCAATAAAAAACCCAGATGTTCCCATGACTTCCCCCTCATTAAAATAATTTGCTACAGTATTCCTGGGAAACTAATAGAAGTAGCTGAGAATATGAGCAGAATTTGTAATGAATTTTCACACACCTTTTAATATTTTCCGAGCAAAAGTTTCAAACTTACCAGTGGAGGTTTGGGCTGTGGCTGCTCCCTTTTATCCAGACTTGTTATACCTGGTTTAGTGACACCACCAGTCTAGATCCTTTCTCTGGTCAATGGAGAAAAATAAGCTATCCCAGGTGGATGGTGCTTTCCAAGGCTGATCTCTCTACTGACTGCAATAGGAGGCTAGAACAACCAGTGCCTACTAAGTACTCCAACTAGAGATTTAAATGTAGGTGGGAAATACCCTGGCTCTACTTGGTCATCCTTAGGGTTGGTTCTTGGAGAGAAGGGATGGGGCACAGTGCTGGAATCACACAAGGAAATCTGTCACCCTTCCATCTCTAGCAATTCTTACTGGTCTTTTCTGTTAGCACTGAGGTTTATTTTAAAGAATCCATCAGGCTCAAAGTTGTTTCCACTCTTGCTGAAATTGTACTAACTATTTCTGAGCCTTATCATCAGCATCCTGAGTCTCTTTTTACTTACCAGGGAAAGGAAGAGGCCAGATCTTTGACGTGCACATTATTAACTTTACAAATCCTACTTTATTTCAGGATTTACTTGACTAGATAATTTCTATTTTTTTTTTTGGACACATTCTGAGATCATGTCTATAGAGGTTTCTGGAGGAAAGTACAGCTGATACAAAGGATTTTGCTTTTTTCTCTTAACCTCCCCCCTGATGACCACCAACAACAGTCTTTCTGAGATGACTCTGCCTTCTTTCACATTTCCAATTTCGCTCTTACCCTCAACATAGTTTCTCTGCACTCAGCAGCCTGCAAGTAGTGCTGTAAGGTCTTCCAGTAAATGTCTCATTTAAAGAGTGAGGAAGCCTGAATTAAATAGAGCAGGGACTCTTGCTGGCCCGAGTTAATGGAGATGTCTTTTAGCGAGATGTCAACTCTAGACAGTTCAGCTCTGCCAGCATCGTGACAGACCTTCCCCCCACAGTTTAACAGTATATGAACAATGATCCGCTATGAAGGTGTGTGATGGCCTTTGGACTGGGCTGTGACTCATTTTTAGGTGTTTTCTCTTAATTCAGGGCCACAGCTTGTGACCTCATGTAAGTGAATGAGAGCAGCAAGAAAACTGAGTCCTGGAACCAAGACTGGCTGTCTTTGGCTCAAAGACACACCAGAAACCCCATCATCTTGATCCAGTCTTGTTAATAAATTATGTTATATCCTGCAACCACTGGAAAATATGGATGTGTCTATGTGATATCTATAGAAGACAATCTGACAAGTCTGGAATGTGAAATAATTCTAATTGGTGTAGCTGAAGCCAGAATTTGGTATCATGTTGTCCAGTAGCTGGAAATTTCATGATCATAATGGTGGTTCTCTCCAGTCTTTAGAGAAAAAGCATCTAGGAGTGGAAGATGATGTACTGGTAGTGATGCATTGCAATTATAAGGTTGGAGCTCTTAAAAATTAGCACTGATCTTGAAACTTCCAAAATCATGCCAACTTGTACTATGGAGCAATCATTAGGGTAATGAACAATTTTTCTTGGGTGGTATCTGCCATCACTTGACAATTTCATAAATGGGAACATTTCAGAAGTGACAAAATCCCATCCTTTCTAAAAAAAAAAAAAATATTAATTAAACCCAAGCGTTCTTTGCTGAGGTGCGCACTCTCAGAGCATCAGCGCACACAAAAGGTTTCACTACTAGTGCTTTTTTGGTGCAGCAAACCATTTTGTGTTTTCACATATACTTCCAGCACTAGAAGCTTTCCTCATTTTGACAAAATGTGTTGCCTATATTTTTAGAGCGGGGTTAAAACTTCATTGCTGAGGAGAGGAGACGGGGCAGTCGCACAGCTACTCCCCGCTACACGATGCGGAGCAAATGTCAGAAGTGCTGAAGCTAATGGGGAAGCGACAGTGCCCTTTGCTTCCCTGCCCCTGCCCTCCACTTCTGCCTTCCTCCCCGAGGCTGACCTCTCGCACCAGGAAACCTGCCCCTGGTTCGCAGATTGTCCTGCTGCTATCCTGCCCGAGAAACAAACAAACAAACAAACAAACAGAAACTCCCATCTGTGCGGAGAAGATACCATTAATATATAACCACGAGGATCAGAAAAACTAGTGAGAGTGCAAACAAGGGCAAGAACATGTTTGCAGTGTGTTCAGGACGGATTGCCCAACACTGAGGGAAGCAAAACACAAAAGTTACACTTCCGCCAGACAACATGAGTGACTTGTCAGAAAAAAAGAGGTTTAAAGACTACACTTGCCTTCCTTCACCTGCCTCTCTTTTCTCCCGACTGCTTTCCTCTTGTTCAGTAAATAGGTTGCAATTAAATCTTCCTAAATAGGAAAGAAATGCTGTATTTATATATTTCTCAAAGAAGAAAAGAAATGTCAAATGAAAAATCAGGATGGCTTAGCAGAGGATAAGCCTAGAGGAGGAAGATCTTCCCAAGCCTGGGCTGTACACAGGGCTGGCCACAGTTCACGTCCCACCACCACAAGATGGTTCAGGACTTTTCATCACCCGGAGGCGATGGCTCACGCTGCACTGAGCACCAGGCAAGGTAAAGCCTGGTATCTTCCTCACTAGGCTTCATCAGAGAAGCAGGACTAACCCACATCACCATCCATCACTGTATTCCTGAAAAGAGTGGGTTAATAGTTCACAAAAATCAATAAAAGATTGCTGTGGTGAGAGGCCATCCTGGAATAACAGAGCGGTTTTTCCTGCCAGCAATACTCTCACTAAGAGAGCAGAAGCTGCGATATCTAATTCTGACTCGAAGTCTAATGTCCTCCACCTCCTCTGCTAGTTACCAAGCAGTTACTTTTCTGTCGAGCCTGTAGCTGATGGCGATGTTGAACCAAACAGCCAGGACTGTCCTTGTGTCCTGGGCACAGGCAGCGGGGAGCACAGCAGGGTTCTTGCTCCCTGCCTGAATTTCCTCGGTGTTACCACCCAGCAACAACCCATGCAGCAGATTGCTGCAGAGAGTCCTGGATGTTGAAATGCACCCAGTCTCTTAGGGCTTCCCCCTTGCATAATCTGTCTTTTCACTCCTCATCTTGTCCTGCCTGGTTTTTTTAGGTTTTTTTCTCAAATGATCTCACTAGAATATACAGTGACCAATACTCTTTAGATCTATTAAAAAGGCTGTAGACGTGGTTTATATCCTCACTTCCCATTTCAGGCTACTTCAGGAGCGAATTTTTTAAGACTGTCAGAGCAGTGTCCCACAGATGACCAGGGTTCAAAGCTCCTTGAGATGGTCAGTCAGTTGTTCAGGAGTCACACGAGCTTTTGCCGTAAGAGAAAAGAACATTATTACAGCAAGAAAGGAGGATTAAGACCTGACACTTCTGCTTTAAGCTTGACTCAGCAACTTTGAACCCACTGACAAAGCCTCCTGGTGTACACACGTAGGATCATCGCCTTTGCTTCATCCCAGCCCTTGGCTCCAGCATCGCCTACTCCAGTGCACGCAGGAGGGTTTCACTGGGGAATGACAATAATGGAACCGACATAACGTCGTATTAACAACACATATGCAAATATACACTTTTGGCTATATTGTTCTGTTGGGCTGCTTTTACCATAGATCTAATCTCTTCACCTTTGGCATTGAAAATGTGTTTTAATTAACCCACGAGCAAAACATTAGACCGAGACAGTCTGATCATTTTTAACTTTATTTTCCTGAATGAAAACAATGCTGGCCAAATCTACTGTACACTGTCACCTTAATTACCTGTCTTAGACAATCCCTGTCCTACTCACTTGCAGTTTATCACAGTATAACACAAAAACTCTTCCTCTAAAAAAAACTTTAAATGCTTCTGAGATTCAAACCATAGATTGCTTGTGCAGCTATAATCTTAAAAAACATCTGCTACATTTGTGTGGTAAAGGAAGTCTCTTTAGAATACAGCCTTTGATTTCTATAAAAGACAAATCAGGCCACATGTTTTTGTTTTGAATGCTTCTCATCACAAGAGGAAATTTTCTGCAGCTTGGAATTTTGAAGGCATGAAAAATGTATTTATTTTTTTAAACAAAGAGCGTACATAAGAACATCAACAAAACTCCTCGGAAGTGTTAAAAAATGTTCCTCTATCATCTTTAAAGAAACACTAACAACTGCCTGACCCACATTTTCATCTACCTTTCTGTCTTAAATTTATCTGGGTCATATCGTGTCCTTGATCCGGGCATATAACTCCCACTGACATCTCAGACCTTAGGAGGTTCACCCATCATTAGTTCTGAAGTTGCTAATAGCCCAGACTAGCAGAAGATTAGGAGGTTTCACTGGGCTTTTTTATTTGCCTCTCAGAAAAAGTCTGTTGATAGTAGTGGTTTGACAAACTGGGTTTGACACCAGTGTGAGTTGAAGGTATGAATCGATGGTACCTTGTGGCCTAGTGAGTCCAGAATAGATTTTTTTTGCCTGATTCTGAAGTAGCTATTTTTTAAGAAACTATTAAAAAATAAAAGCTTTGGTTCTTCATGGGGAACCCTTCATTTTAGATTTTAAAAGTGTCTTGTTGCTGCCCATTTCTTCCACCTACATCTCCTCTCTCTTCTTTCACGGAGATACTAGAAATGCCTCTGCCAATCTTTTTCCAAACCAACCACACTTGTAGAGGATCATCTTTTATACTTACCAACTACCCAAATGCTTCATGCTCTGGCTCTCTTCTCTGCTCCTTTCCCCCAGAAACTGATGAGAAGCTTTCCGCTAAATAGCCCCTGTTGTCCTGCCTCTCCCCAGCCACCGCAAACTCAGGGTCGAATCCTGCCTAACGCGGGCTCTTACTCCTCGATGCGGCAGCACATGGTTCCGTGTTTCCCTCGGTCAGGGCCAAACGAGCCCGCACCCTCCTGCTGCAGGCTGGGGGCTGGAAGGGAGCGCCGGGGACGTGCTGCAGGAGCACGGCCGAGCTCCGTGCGGCCAGGGAGATCAGTCGCACGTCTAGAGTAGTGCAGCTCTAAAACGCAGTCTGAGTTGTCTTTCACTGATGGAAGATGAGCCAAATGAACAGCCAGTATCTCCCCTTTGACAAGCTTCTGATTACCAAGATTATTTTTACTTTTGCATGCTAGAAATGTATTTTTGCCGTGATTTGAAATGTAAAAGCTAGTGTTCTGCAAAATGAAGACACTGATACAGAAAAATAATTACGATTAAATTTTAAAAACTCAGATCACCAACCCCATCACGAATCCCTTACATTTTTGGAGGTCTGTCAAGCAGGTATGACTAAAAAGTGTCCTGCTGATAGAAGCTGTGACCTGGAGCACATCCTTTTAAGTGATAACTGCTGTCAAAGTGAGGAGACAAGCAACGAGGGCAGAAAGGCGCTTCAGTTGTAGCAGCTTGCATAGCTCTCATATAATCTGTGTTTTCACTCAGTGGCAATACTTCATTAACTGTCAATTGTTTTTGCTTTGTGGAGGAATTGTTTTCAGTTCACTCTTATAGTCACTCAGTGTTAAGCAGGCTTTCATTCATCCCATGTTTTAATGCCAAAGAAGTTTCAAAATTCATATATACAAGCCCCTGTCAACCTTAGGTCTTGTCCAGGGCTCACTGAAGTCCATACAGAGACACTAGTTACCTCCAGTCAGTTTAGGGTCCACCTGTTTGTGACCTGCGCCTGTAGCTCTCTGCTTTTCTTGCCGAGCCTCTAATCAGATTCAGCTTCAATATTCTGTGAAATACAGTATCCTTCTAAAAGGACAGTGGGCTCTGTTTCAGCTGAAGATTTACTACGAAAGGGGATTATCGTCCTTTTGCACATGGAATGGAGAAAGACCGTGGAGATGATAAATTTTTGAAAGGTGGGGAGGCTTTGTCATGCACTTGATCGCACATGGCTCTGACAGAGGTTTCAGGCCTTAAGCATAGCATACAACGGATCAGAGCTCTCCCTGAGCACCCCCCACCCTATTTTCCCCGTAGAAATCCTTATCCAGTCAACAAACCAAGTTCTTCCACTCCACGTTCCCCGTGCATTTGTAAGAGAGAGCACAGTGCAAATGCACGTTGGAGTCTGCTGGTAAATAATGGCAGATGTTTTTCATTACAGCAAAGAAGCCTCTTGTGCAATTAGAGAGAGAGCTTCAAAAAAATTTTTTGCACAGAATAACTGTGTATTTACATAGTTGTGAAATTGCTTTTCTGATAGAGAATCAGATTTGCAAAACACTTGGTGCATTTTTTTTTTCTGTAAACATGTCTTCCTCTTGCTCTCAGATGCAGTATTCCTTGTAAACAACTGTCTCTCCTCCTTAGTACCCCCATCTGTATCATGTATGGAGAAGAGATCCTGGGCTAGTTCTCATTCAAGCATTTGTCCGAAGTCTACAGGAATGCATGGAAGGATTCCCAGAGGATTCAGGGAGGTTTGGGCTGGGTACCGAGCTCTGGGTGCAGTGCACACACTGAGTAATCAGCCTGCTCTACCCTGCCAGGTTTCTTCTTTGATTAATGAATGTGCAATTTAACAGAGATTAACTAAACCTTTCAAGTGCACCAGAGCTCATTTTTGACCAAAGTTTTCACTGTTTCACACAACTTCTGTAGAAACATACTGAAAAGTTGGGGCTTTACTTGAAGCTGTGAGAGCTGGGGTGTACTCCGAGTTCAAAACTAAAATTTGTGAACAGAGGGGAAGCCGAGCCCTGAACTGACTCTTGAGCTGAATTTGAGAGTCGTACAACTGCCTTCTCTTCTGACGTTTCCTACGCAGTTTCAGCCCATTCGGAAGTTCAAGGAATTCAGGGAAGTTCAAGCATGCATTTCACTTTTATTGAGGCAGAAATATTAGCTATGTTAAAACAGCAAGCAATCAGGATTCTGCTTTGCTATGGATCTAGATCACTTTCAAAAACTCTGTCCAGATTTGGGGAAAATTCAGACACAGATTCACATAATACCATTGTAGTTAGACTTTCAGCTCTTCCCTTCAGTTATGACACTGAGTTATAATGTATTTAACTGTTTTAAATACAAATAATCTTGTTTCTCAACCGTAAAGCAAGTGCAGGTGAGGGTGCGTTGACTGTCTGGGTATCACTACAGGATTAAAAAGAGGGAGAAAGGTTTCTGCAGGCCCTCACATTGGATGGAGTCTGACCTTTGTCTCCTGCGTTCAGGGATGCAGAGGACAAGAGCAGCTCTTTTCCAAAGAGCTCATCTCCCAGTAGTTCCCATTATAACACCATGACTCAGCACCTAACATGTGATCTCTGCCCCCGACACAAGCGGGGTGAAGAAAAAAAGAAATATCCAATGACCCTTGGAGCAACATGTCTTGCTGACGGTTAATTTGCCAACAGCACTCGGTGGCTTTGTATATTAATTAAGTAGTAAATTAATTCATTAATGTTGCCGACTCACAGAGAGCAGAACATACCTTCATTTCATAATGTCTAATTCCATTATCAAGAAGCTAAATTCAGCCCTCCGCTTACCTCCATGATACCGTTGCTGACTTCAACAGATGCCACATGAAAATGTCTAGGGGCCGGTTTTGGCCTGATGTGTTTCATTGTGCTACAGACAGCCATGGGGCTTTTTCATTCCTGTAAGTAAATTTTCCTTCAGAAGCTTGGCAAAGTAAAACCTCAGACACTTTTGGGCTCTTTGCCCAACTTGAGAACAAGGGGCAGAAAAAAAGGTTCATTTTTCTCACCAGCTACAAATTTGATTGACGTGGAGGGCTGGTCCTACTAAGCTGAGATCTGGCCTGGGTTCAGTGTATTTGGAAGCCTAGTTACAAAAGCATTAAAACAACTTTAACAGAGATTTTGTCAACCTATCAAAGACAAATCAAGAGTGATTTCCCTGATGCCTCTGCTGAATTGGGTAAATTTCATTTATTGACTTCAAGCACTGCGTGCTGGTAATTTTTCTCTCTGTCTTTTCCTCTAGAGGAATTTGACATGATCAGATCTACTCTGATGTTTCATAATCACATTTTCTTTCCCCTTCCTCTCTCCTCCTTCGCAGGGAGCTTTGAGTGTCGCTACCAGGTATGCGATACGCGTGCACGTTGGTATGTCAGAGACAAAAGATGGGCCAAATTCAGAAGTGTGCTTAACCGAAGCTAACTCAGTAGAGCCTCCTGTAATCTAGGCTGCCCTGCACTTTCTGTGGCTTGTGTCACATAGGGGCCCTCAGAGTGGCATCCACGGGACTGCCCAGGTGAAACAAGTTGTTAAGCGTGGCTCTTATGGGACCTGGAATGGACCAACCCCTTCAGTTTGATGCACTTGCAGTTTGATGCGCTGCAAGTTCATGGGATGGAGGGGGAAAAGGAGCTCAAGTACAGCATGGAAGGGGGTGTGTGTGTGTTGGTATAAATGTGGCTTTCAGGCAGTACTAATCAACTGGAGGAAATTTTCCTTTGGGGGAAAATGGACACCACGTAGTTGGGGACACTGGGTTTCAATGCATGTGCAATAATCTGAGCAGGAGTGTGCGAAGGATTCCCTGCAGTACCAGAAAGACTCCTAGGGCCTCATCGGGGTCCAGAGTTTTCATCTTTATGTCATACTGATTTTTAATTTGCATGGCACACACTGTGCACTGATAATCAGCGATAGTTCTCCCCCGGCGCCGAGGAAAGGCAGAGAGACCCACGCACGGGCTGCCAGGCTCACCTTTTGGGGGAGAAACTGTTGCAAGCACAAAAGTACCTCAATGTCCTTGACCATTATCTGGGGTTTACATGGGTAAAGCTCGGTGTGACTGACACAGCTTGGCACATTCCTCAGAGCCTGCAGTCACATTTGCAAGGATTTTGAATGAAACCAAGTGAGCCTCAGTGGTTTCAGCTCTGCAGCGGCACTGGTCCCAGCATGGACTTCAGTGTGCAACTCAGCCTTGAAAGAAACATTGTCCCACACAATGCAGTGCAAATACGCTTTTAAAGCCAGCAGCAATCACTTATAATGATTGTAAGAGCAGAAACAGACAGAGCTCCTCCCTTGTAGAGCCTTCCGAGCTCCTTGTGCACGTTTAGAGCTGGCCTGGGGCTTGTTAGCAGGAAAAACATGCAATGGCAGAAGCAAAGGGCCAACAGGTTCAAAGTGCCCAGAGGCACCCCAGGGTGCAAACTGGTGTTGCCACCACTAAAATCCTTTGTCACTAGTCCTGAAGATCAGTCAACTGAGATGTGGTGCTGCCTTGAGAAAGAGCATGAAAGAGCATCCTCCTGCATGCACCTCCCTTTCCCTCAGCCCATGGGGCTGCGTGGAGCTGTGGGCAGCAGGGCACTGGTTGTCCTTTGCAGCTGCTGCAGGCCAGTACCTGCTGTGGCTCTGCTGAGAGCAAGCCTGGTGCACGTGTCCTTTGTTCTCTCCCCTTCCCGGAGGAGAAAACCAAAGCTAAGCAAGATTTAAGTGATGTGCTCAAAGTCAGACTGTGATTCAGTGATCAGCTGAGAAAGCAGACGTGCTGTGCTAGCCACTATTCCTGTTTCTTCCAAGTTAATGTGGATGGATTTATTCAATGCATATTTATTTCAGGGTTTCTTTTTCATGACATTTCCTCAATTTCTTGACTTATTTTCATTATTGTGAAATTTGATTACAGAACCAGGCAAAATCGCAGAGCAAGGCATGTTTCCACCGTGCAATTTCACTCCAAACTAGCCCCATTTCAGCCTGAGGATTGCACGGAGAGAGGATCGATTCTGAGTTTGCCAAGTGACATAATCACGAAAAATATTCTGATCTTATTTGGATCCCACCGAGAATATTTCATAGACTTGAAAAGCCTGCTGATTTTTTTCCTGCTCTTTTCCTGATGTCCTACATAGTGAAATAGCACAGGAATGAGGGAACACTGCTTCTGGATCCTCGATAATATGAGCTGCTTTGTCCTCTGCTTTCTGCTTCTCTCTCAGTACATGCTAGTACAGATATTCCCTGATCAGAGCAGGGTATGTAGGATACAGAGATTCTCACAATGTCAAAATGTAGCACGCTGGCCTGGAGCAACTCTTCAATTTTTCACATTTATGTGACACTAGAAAGTAAGTAAGAGCCATGATTTTATCTTTTGCCCTAGCAGCTAGAATTTACATAAACTTATAGAGGTCTTGAAATCACAAATGCAAAATGAAGTATCGCGTATCATTAAAATAAATCACTGTCACAGAAGCCTAAAACTTAAATAAAAGCTTGCTTTCTAGAATCAGTCTGTCTGGTCATACAATGCAACCAACAAACAGTTTTGCATTCCGTATTCTGTAGATCATATAAGTTACGTCAATCTCTATTTTTATTCTACAATATCACATTTAATATCATATAGTTACCTCCCTTAACTATGTTTAATTTGGCTTTATGTGTGTTTATTTTCTTTGTCGTGTCATTTTTTCCTCTTGTTGTTAGTTTTGTTTGGCACTTGTATAATAACACTTTGGAAACATTAACTAATTAACCTTCGTCATACTCCTGGGAGGTACTGTATGCTACGTAAGCCTTACCCTGCCTCCCACTTTATGATGAAATAAGCAGGAGTTGTCTGATTTGCATAAGGATGAAAAGAAAATCATCTGAGCCAAGACGCAAATCTGGTCATCCTAGTTTGGATTTATCCCTTTCCCTTTTATACTAGAGCTATTTTACAACTATTTGTTGGTTCGGATTAAGCAGGGGAGTGGACAAACTAAGGGGTTGCACCCCCTTCCCTAAGCTCCTTGTCACTTAATATGAGCATTTGGGGCATCCCCTAGCCAAACCCACAGCGCTACCGTCCCCACCCACGGCATCACTGCCGCACGAGGATCAAAAGCTAGTGCCTGTACGACTGATCCTTTCGGCATCAGTGTTACGGCAGTGCCTAGAAATGCGAATGAGAGTAAGACCTTTTGTGGTGGATACTATGCAAACCTCTGTGAAAAATGGTCCTTATCTTCAACAGCTCACAAACTCCTCTGTACGTGCACCTTCTGGCTGAGTACTGAACCCACTACTACCTGTTAGAGAGCTGTCGCTCAAATATGGCTTGCCCAGAGAGACAGAGTTGGAAAAGCAGTCTTTCCAGAGGATGGCTGGAAGGGTAACTACCTTTGTAACTTCATACCTGGGATGTGCAATAGATAGGCTAATACTATCAGAGGGAGGAGTAAGAATAGGGTTAGGTAAGTCAACTCAATCATAGGGATGAAGGCTACCCCAGGAAGCCAACTCCCGGGAAGCATAATGGCGGGTATATGCCTCAGGAAGGAGGAGGCCTGGTTTGTGCAACGGAGAGTGGGAGAAGCAGTGGGAAGCGTGAACCTGGCGAAGGCTCTCCGATGCCTCAGGCACCCTGGGCCTTGCCCTGGGGCTGTGTGGCTCCGAGCAGTGGTGTGGCTGCAGGAGCAGGGAGGTCCAAGCACAGCGTGGAAGGTTGGAGGGGTAAGTCCTCTGTAGAAAACCAGCCTGTGTGTAGGGACTGCTCAGCCTTATGAGAGGGAGAAGGCAACGCGCAGCCAGCCGTGCTGAGGGAGCTGGTCTCACCCAAGCCGTGTGCCTGGGCAGCCCTTCACTTCCAACCAAGCTACTTCCACTGCAGGTTTAGCTCCTTGGCATGAACATGTGCTCCCTCCTTTGCAAACTCTTCCAGTGAACTTGTGTGTGAGCATGCAGACCACCCCTTAGCTGCCGAGTCCTTGGCTTTGATGATCCTCCTACAGTCACCTTTGTGCTTACGGTATTACAAACCAGACTGAGAAATGCGAGTGCCCTAGTGCACCGCGGCACTGGCACAGGTTCTCGCGAAGGGTCTCTTACAAGTAGCTGAAACCAGAAAGGCTGCGAGGAGCAACAGCACGGATTCAGCCCGTTCCTCCCAGCATTATAACCACAGTGGACTGGATAGCCATGCCTATCCTGCAATGAATCATGGCAATAACCCTGTGCGTGCTCAAGCGTTGCCGCCTCATGTGCCGGCATGCACTTCTTATATGTTCATCCCTGTTTGGATTGCATCGAGAGCAGTGCAGCGTGCTGCCTGCTCACTGCTGCAACACCACTGTCAGGTCTCAGCTCTGCAGACCCCGGCTCCTCAAGCTGGAGTCATTTCTGCGTTTGAAGACTGCTATCAGCCTGGTCTCTGTGTCTGGCTTTTCCAAACAGAAGGAAGGTGACCTGGGGATCACAGGGGACAAAAAAGGGATTGATGGAATATACACATGTGTATAAGTGGAATACACAGCTGTATAATGGAAAAGCGCAGTTTGAAATGTTTGTGAAATAGGCCAGCGGTGGGCTGAAATGTCAGCACTTCTCTCCTTTTTATGTGGTAGTAGAATAAGATTAAATTCCCCTTAAATGCCGTAGTGGCTTCTGCCTTATTAGAATCATCTCTCATAACATTTTTAGAGTATTGTGTGGAATCCACTTAAACGAATCCCCATGAAATGAAGAGAGCTGTTAGAATAATCTGGCTGTTGTGCAGTAGGCTCTGCCGTGCACAGCAAGGTTTTGCTCTGTGCTTGCAGAGGGAGAGCAGGCACCAGCTTCCCAGCTATTCATATTTAAGTATCTCAAAAGGCACCGAGATACTTGCAACAGTATTGTATCATACTGCTACTTGAGCAAAGAGAGAAAGAGCTTTGAATAATTAAAATCAATTAAAAGGCTAAAGGATAGGGATTCTTCTTGTCTTCTGAGAACATTTTACAGCAGTGGGTAAATGTTTTCTTGCCTTTCCCAATAATTATCTCTCTCAAACACACCTACCCACACACAGTCTTGTGCAGCCACAGTCTCTTCTGGTTTAGATTTC
Organism: Phoenicopterus ruber ruber; assembly: GCA_009819775.1. Classification (NCBI taxonomy): domain Eukaryota; kingdom Metazoa; phylum Chordata; class Aves; order Phoenicopteriformes; family Phoenicopteridae; genus Phoenicopterus; species Phoenicopterus ruber. The sequence continues at coordinate 6,631,500 of CM020230.1, forward strand.
AGAAGATCTCAAGGTCGGCGATGCGAGCGCTTAGCACCCGCGGCCGAAGCCCCGCACGCAGCCCAGATGGTGGGTTCCCGAGGACGTCGGCTCCAGCTGCCGCAACCTGGGCACTGCTGATGACCAAAACCTGCTCTCGTGAGTCCATGCATTCAGATCCTTCTGGAAATATGTAGCTGCTAGCTGAGTTTGGCTGAAAGTGCCAAAAACCAAAATAAAATAAAAAGAAATCCTAATGCCCTAGCCGAACAAAAAGTGACAGCACTTTCTGTGTCTGTGTGTGTCTGGTTTAGATGCACAAGCTGGAGCACTATGGTACAAGAGCACTTTCATCTCGCCAGGCTGTAGTTTAGGAGAGTAAGGTCTATCATCTTGTAAAGAAAAAAACAAACCAACCAACTAGGTCCTCGATCTGCTCCATCAGCTGATGTCTTCTCTGACTCAGGGCATCTCCACCTGAACGCCCACTGATCTCTGCTGTTCCTGGTAATGATGCAGCCCTGTGAAGCAACGTGCGGATTGCATTATCTTCTGATGAGGTGGCACTCTGAGCAATGATGCAAACAGCGTAAGCCCTGAGAAACTTTCTGCCTCTTCATCACCCTTTACATGCTCCTCTCCCTGCTATGTCCCTCTGCCTCTCCTGACAGCCCCAACTGTTTGGTTTTCTCCGCTGCCTCATTCAAAAAACCCCATCACTTCCCACAGCATAAAATCCATGTATCAGAAAGGGATGAATTGCTGCCTGACACATGCCCCGTGATAAAACAGCAGCCTGTGAGCAAATACATAAAGAAGCCTTTGGGTTTGGGTTGGCTTCAGAATATATCGGTTTATTTCTGCTGTGACTTGGGGAGTACAAATATCTTTACATTAGCAAACAGCACACAACGGGATTTGTGTCACAGCGAGGAATGTGCGCGGCTTTTGGAAAGACCAGCTCCTACCTTGGCACTGCCCCAGGAGGGAAGAACAGCCCTCTACAATTGTACTTATTCCCCAGAAAATTATTATAAAGGTTTAATAGTTAACTTAGCCTTTAACAGCTCTTGTTCCCCATCAGCACCCTCTTGCCTTCTTCCCCACCTCACTGACCAAATGGTTTAGTTGAAATGATGGAAATATTTTTGAAAAATGCAGTGAACAAAATTACATCTTTGCTTTTGGGCAAGAATGTTTGAAATTTGAATTTTTCTGTGGTTTTCACAGGGAAAAATACTGTTTGCCATTTTATGGTGGTCGTCGTTCCCCCCCCCCCCCCCAATATATAAATTTGATATAAATTTGAAAATATTTCTAAATAGAGAGAGAAAAGCACCGGAGTATGTTCCCGATGACAGGGTCTCTGGAAGGGGAAGCTCCTGCGCTGCCCAGCAGGGTGCCAGTGCTGGTCGCTGTGGGAAGGAGGGGAGGATCCAGGCTCAGGCTGGCTCGGAGGACTGGAAACAAGGATCCACTGCTGCCCGGGAGCCTGGCAAATGCCACATTCCTGTGCAGGGCGCCGAGGGCCGTCGCAATAGGGGACGGGCCAGGACAATCAGTGTAAATCAATTTAAAAGAGAGGGTGAGAACGTTTTCTGGACTCTTTATTTAAGAAGACCTTTTAGCACACGATCCAGACTTGCCCTGTGTGTTCTTGTTTTTCTAGAAAAACATGTGCGCTCTTTTTTGCCTAATATTTTTAGCTCAGCTCTGTTAAGAAAGCACAGACAATGCCATCTCCCTCCTCTCTAGGTTCCTGGATAGCAACAGCGTTGAGTAGTTTTCTGTGGTTCAGATGTGTTTCAAACATGGGACAATTGCCAGGATTTCATTAAGTGAACAACATGTGAATGTAACCACATATAGTACTGCTTACATCCATATAGTGCAGAGCGCCTTTGCATGAAAGCAGATGTTATGGAAACAGCCCAAGTCAAATAAGCAAGGGAAGATTACCTCCATAATGAGCTAAAAATTAGTTCTGCACCGTCTTAAAGGGATCACAAAAAAACCCCAACTTGTTTTCATAAAATAAACGGACTGTTAGTGGCACAGACACACGGGCAGGTATCAGCAGGTGTAAAGCGTTTGCTCTCTCCATATCCCATACATAAACATTTTAAAGATAAATTCAGATGCAAGCCTAAATATATCCAAGTGAATCTACATGGATATAAATTACTTCTTCCAGCATACAAATCATACCAAATAAAAATTCTCTGAATTTCTTTGCATCTTAGACCCTGATTTATTATCTGGCTACTAGGAAGTGCTGTCATCACTGAAATGGTTAGACAGATTAACACAAGCTAATTATAGTCTATAAAATGATTAAGGTTGAAATATCATTATTTTGCATATTTGTTATTTAAAAAAAAAATCTTCGACACATACATAGCACACAGCGTATGTTGTCATTCGCCTACACAGGGTATTCGCTCCAGTTTTAATGTGGAAATCTTTCACACACACGCTTTTTCCCCTACATCTGCCTTAAAATACTTTTCTCTTGTCACTGCACATCCCCGTCCGACAGCCGCTGTGAAGGAAAGGGACTTGCCACGGCGACAATCAGCATTTTAATGGATAGTTTCTTGGTCAGCATTAATCTGCAAGCAATGTTGCTCTCATTGCCATCACTGCTGAGTCGAGCACAGGCGTCTGGTTTTTTTTTCCAGTGGGGAAAAGAAAGGGGTTTATTGGGAAGAGGAGGCAGCCAAAATGAGAGTCAGAGTTACTGGGCAAGAAGCCTGGGGGTTTTCCCCATTTTCTCCCACGTTTCTATCCCTTCCTAGCTTACTCAAAAAGCACAAAAGGAGAAATTTTAAAGGGAAGTCCCTTCTCGGTCGTGCTCTGCCCACACGGATACTTTCTTCCTCTCACCGGCCCTCGCTCCCCGGTGCTCCATCCAAGAAATACGGGGAGGGGAAGGCAGGGAAGGGGGGCCATGTAACTAGTTTCAAAGAAAAACTTTTTTCCTCATCAGCAGCGCCGAAATGCTTTGAAAAAGCCTCTCTTTCTGCACAATGTGAACAGCTATACACACTTCTTCAGCTTCCCCTCTCTTTCTCCCAGGAGGAGAGAAGTTAAGAACCTGAAAGAAGAGATTTTTTATAGCTCTTCATTACTTCAAAATGAACACTTTATTTCAAATTTCAGCACATTTTTGCTCTTTTTCTTTTTTTTAATGAGACATTGAATGAAAGGACTACTTTATCCATTTTTTTTTGTCTAAACATTTTTGGGGGTGGGGGATCATTAAAACTGACTGACTAGATACATGAGTCTTTGCATTTTGCAATTTGGCTTACATTGAGTAATAGTTATTTGTCTGAGTTAAATTAATGTTGATGGATTTCTTTCATATTTCTTCCTCACTCTGAATAAGATTTACTGAATGTAGCTTTTAAATGTCATTACATATGTGGAGTTAATTCACATCTGCATTTTTGTGCTGGGAGGGGTAACCTATTTTCTGCTTCCACTCTCCGTCGCAGGGCTCACATGTTTCAGGGGCTAGTTCTGCCATTCACGTCTTTCAAAGAGCCCTGATTGGCTTCAGTGGGAGTTAAAAGCACTTCAGGGCTTTAAGAAAGAGGTCTGATCAGTTTTTAAAGTGTTCAAAGCTGAATGGATTTAACTATTATCTGCGAGTTTTCAGAAGTTTCTTTCAGCGACAATATGATCCTCGGTGCACTTAGTGAGATTTTTTTTTAAAAGGATTTGGTATATTGTGGCAATAACCGCAGAGCAAATGCTGCCTATAAGGACTCGAAATCAGTTGTTCATCCATCAGAAAGTCACAGTCCATCGACGTGATGTGGGAAGGCTCGGCTGGGAGACCTCGGGGTCGCGGGCACGCTGGGAGCTGGAGCCCCCATGACGCTGATTAAAAACCTACAGCAAATTTATGTCGTCTGTTCAAACCGCGAACTACCCCGGGGACCACCCTGGTCCATCGAGGCAGCCCTTCTGCGCCTGCCCCTGCCATCCCGTTTGTGCCGCGCCAGCCGGGTTTCGCCGGGGCTCCGCGGAGCAGCAGATGTCTGCTGGCGTGGACCCGGCCGGAGGATTAGCGTCTGTCCCCTGGAAACTGCCAAAATGCTTGAAAGACGTGAAGGGTGCTTGACAAAGCACCTTAGATTTGGGGGTTTGAAGTACGACGAGCACATGTTCTTCCATGTTCCTGCCTTGCCCGTGCGATCCATCACAACACTTAAAAATAAGCACTTCTCAGGGCTTAAGTCCCTGCATAAGGCTTGGCATATGGTTAAGCGCTCGGCTGAAACGGGGCAACCGTAGAAGTAAAAGCCCATCGAGCCCAAAACTTCGCTAATGGAAATTGGAGTAGTGCCACTGATTACAAGGGACTATCCTAATTAGCACCGGCAGAGAGCCGAAGCTTTATGAAGCATAAAACACAGCTATGCAGTACGTCCCACCAGCACTCAGCAGCCTTAACTCTGACCTTTAAAATCATATTAGTTCGGTAATTCCAGTTACAATAGTAAAGTGCTCTTAAAGAGATGCAGGGAATACTGAGACTTACGTGTGTGTTTATATAAAATATATTTATCAAACTGACAGCTGACTTTTAGTTAATTCTTTATAATTGTGTTTTCTTGAGAATATTATTGAATGTCTGATTTGAGGAAAAAAAATGTATAACCACGTTGATTTGTGACAGAATTATGCATGTGTATGGCTTCGCACGTGAAGCTGATCAATATGTGTCATTAGTGTCTACATACATAATTTTTATGGCTCGTTTTAATAGGGTTTGCTTTATGTTTTATTTTGAGATTGTTAATGAAAGACAGCTATTTATTTAGAGGTCAGCGTTAAGCTTGTTGTGATGAAATATGTATTTTGCTTTCTTTGTACTTGATAAGAATAATGCATGTATGTTTATTAGGTCAGCAGCGTAAGATTTATGATATCCACCACTATTAATGTCTTGGCTTTTCAGGGCTTAGATTTTGAAAATGAGCTGATAAGTAGATACACTGTTGTTACTTAGCAACCTTAATTGAAATTTTTAAACAAAATACTTTCATTTTGGAATTTCCTAGGTAATTTTTTTGGCACTTCTTTATGTGTTTACTTTCTATTTTCCTCCATTTGTTACAAGGAGATACCTCGGTTGTTTTTTTTCCCCCTTTTTCTTAATTAAAAGAAAACAGGAGAGCTGACAAGGAAAGCGACTTTCAGCCAGTGATCCGCAGCTTCTCCTTCAGTCCTGACTTTTTTCCCTAGCACGCGTCACCAACGTTTTTACAAGAAAATTGCGCCGTCCTCTCGCCACGACCTTTTTGCGAGTTTTCAACAGCACATAAACCTGCTGCAAAGTTTATTCAAGGCCTGGTGCAGTCGGGCTACCGCCCGGGCCGGGGCAGCCCGGCGCAGGCAGGCAGGCAGGCAGGCGCTCCGAGGGAGGCAAGCAGTGGCCCCAGCCCCAGGCAGCCCCCGGGCAACCAGCCCCCGGGCAACCAGCCACCCGCTGCGGCTTCACGTCACCAGCCCCACCTGCATTTCTGACCACGGCAGGTCACCACTCCCCAGCCACGCACTCCCCCGCCTGCCCCTGTTTCCAGGAGTGCTTGGCACAGGGGTAACGTTATTAATGCTATTAATGCTTCTCACATTATTTTCTGTTTATTTATTTTTTTTAGCCATAGGTTTCATGGCAGCTGTCAGGCTGTCCCTAAGTGCCTTTGAAAACCCACCTGTAACGCAAAGTTAAATGTTGTGTTAAGTCACACTTCAGGCTCTCTGCTTTGCCATCGGAAAAGAAAAAAAAAACACAAAAACAACCACCAAAAACCAAACCAACCGAAACCCCAGAAAACCCCCATGCTCCCGTCTTAGCACTGAAATTGATTTTCCTTTATAATTTCCATAATTGTCTGAGTCTTCAGGTGCCATATGAGAGATCACACCCTGTAATCATGGCTATGATCCTTCAACAATTATTCATCCTCTTCCTCCTCGAGCTCTTTGTAGGGGCACAATGTTCACGGGGGTGAAAGACCTGTATCAGTTTAATCCCTCTGTCTTGCCTTGTCGTGCTTTGGTGCATTCAATACCTTTGTCAGATGTAATTATATCTGGGTAATGAGAAGATGAGTTCTGAGCCGAAGTTAAATAGTTACAAGGTGTGTGAGCTTGTCCCACACACGGAGGCAGGAATTACAGGCTGAGGAATAAAAGTTTTCCTTGTCAGTGTGATCTGAGAGGTGTCAGGGGAGCAGCAGCTACCAAGAGCAAAACAAGCCCAGGGCTGATTCGACCTGGCCCCATATGCAGATGGCAGAAAGCACCTGGATCCTAACATTGGTTTAGAAGAAAGGTATAAAAAAAGGAAGAAGCAATACAGCACGTCTATTCATTAAAAAACAAGATATTTTTAGCAGAGGCCCCGACTTAGTAAAAATCATCCACACCTAATTTAACAAGCCATGCCAGTAAACCCAGGAGGGGCTGGGATATATTGTCTGAACGTCACAACTGCCCACCTCGCCCAAAAGTGCCTCCAAGACACCGGGGTTGCACCAGACCTACGCGGGCAGCTGCGAGCAGAGTCGCTCCGTCCCAGTGAGCGCCAGGCTGGTTTTTATAGCTGTTTTTTTTTAATCCCCTGGTTTTGTGTGAATTCTGCTGAAGGGGAAAGGGTGTGGAGGAGTCAGTGCTGGAGCTCCTAAAGGTGTAGCATCCAGCAGCTGCTCAGGAAATTTCTGAAATCCCCACGTCACCGGGCTGGGAAGGGCAGCGAAGGGAAGTACAAAAGCCGCTACCTATTCACTGCAGCCAAAGGTGTTTCCTTTAGCTCCTCTTTACTGAATGGGTGGGGGGAAAGAGGTGGAAGGAGCAGCCAAAAAACCTGAGCAGGCAGCGGGATGCTTACTTTCAGAGAAGCCACTTTTCACCGAGAAAAAGGGAACATTAACCCTTCAGCTCGCGGGATGCAGGCTGACACCCTGGAGTGTTTGGACGGGAAAGCAGCATCTCCGCTGGGGCTGGCACCCTGCCCGGGGGTCACCCACAGCCCTGTCGTCTTCCAGTCCCCCGCGCTGAGGGTCTGCGGGTGTCCGGATGCTGCAATTGCGCAAATTTCCTGTATTTTGCTCATTTAGGAATTAGGGCCATTGCTTACTTCAAGGTGGCTTTAGCAGGTCGTGTCCTGCCCCTCTCTCAGAAAGAAAAAGTGAAAAAGAATGATTTACTAGAAAGGATGATAAAATCTTCAGCGTGATGTGATACCTGACCTGTCAGCCACAGCACCGCTGCTGGCACAGGCTAGGAGTGTGTCTGAGCAGCACCAGAAGACACAAGTGGTAAAATGAAAAGTTTCACTTGGCAGTAAAACTCTCAGTATCCTCAGAAATCAAGTATTCTCGCCACCAACAAAAAATGCGTGGATATTCATATCATTCATTCCACATCCACTTGATTTCACTGAAATGCCAAATTTCTCTCAAATCCTCCTTGCCCCCTCCCAAAACACCTCATTGAACTAAAATCTTCAACCCACTTTTTAACTCCCGTTCTCTTCATTGGGATAACTTTGGAAAATATGATGTTATTAGGTGGTCTCTCAGCAGCATCTACGTCACTCATTGCTGCGACTTCCCCAGCATATGTTGAAACATGTTGGTGCTGGGGTGGAAGAAAGTTTTATGAAAAAGCAATTGTTTTTCCCAGCTGGCTTCACCCGCGTGCAGCCAGGATAAAGCTCCTCACTCATACACCTTGGCTTTTTGCCTGCACAAGGTCTCCAAAACACCCAGTGGGTGGGGAACGGGGGCTTTTCCTTTCCCACCAGCTGCCCCATCATAGCCAAACCACTCCAGTTTTAAACTATTTTTAAATCCGAAGACAATCCAGCAGATGACATAATGATTTGGGGAGTGATGCCGCACGGGGCACCTGGTGAGACAGCTCAGAAAAAGCCCGGACAGTCCTCCAAACCCCTGCCGCCATCAGGAACAGCCCCGGGTGAGCTACACGGGGCGCACCCCGGCTGCGTGCGAGCACCCGCGCAGCAAGCGGTGGTCTGCACCCCGCTGTGCCCCGCGGAGGTGCCGGCCCGCACCCTGCGCCTCCCCTCGCAGGGTTTATCGCCTTGCTGGGTTTCCACCAGGCTGCCTCGACGGAAAGCTTCGGAGCAGGGTATGGCCGTTCGCAGCGTTACGCAAGGACTGGAAACGCTGTGCTGGGGCGAGGGTCGGGGGGGAAGCTGATCGCAGTGGGCGGCTTGGGTCTGGGTTGCAGGTGTGTTGCTTTGCTGCTTGTTGTTTCTCCAGGGACGTGTTACAGCCCGTGGGAGCATCAGGGTCAGCCCAGGAGGTACGGTCAGTGCCGGGCTGAGAAAGCAGCTGTAACTGTCGCAGACTGGACGTGCTTTTTAGCATGTCAGAGATGTCTCCTGGTGTCTGATGGTCTCCTTGCCCAACGCATGCAGGTCCCATAAAAAGCATGCTGTCACAGGGGCGAGCAGACCTCCCTGGGGCTTCTTGCCTCCTCCAGCTCCAGAGATGGCACTGAGCTCCAGAAGAGGATGGTGATGGCTCTCTGGTTGTAACACTCTTGCCATAAATCCCACGATAATTCACTTGTGTGGGGAATTAGAATAACGTTATTTTTTTATAAAGCTTTTAGCAAGTGTAGTTTGTATATTCTTTTTTTTTTTCCCTTTGTTAAGACACTTCCAAGTGGTCTGCTCCAGCCTCAGCACACAGGCAGCCTGAAGCCTGTGCCCCCAAAAGCTGTGGAAGGTTCTCCACTGGCTTTAATGAGGTTGGAGCAGCTCACCCACTGTCATATCCACAGCCAAGTCGCTTCTAAAGCAAGATTGCAGGGGTGATACTGCTCTGCAAAGCTGGGTGCTGGAAACGCAGGTGCCTCCTTGTTATATTAGTTTGTTGGAAATGTTTATGGGAACATTTGAGGGAAGGATGGCTTCAGCTCTCCAATTACTGGGAACTGTTTTCTGTCATACAAGCCCAAGGCCTGAGGGTGCATGCAAAGCAAAATGATCAGGAAGAAAAAAGCAGGAGTGGGGATTTTTTTTAAAAGCTTCAGTAAATGTAAATGTACTTCATTTTTCTCCAAAAGTGTACAGTTCCGATCAGGCTTAATAAAACCCCTTGAGACCTAGGGATGTGGTAAATACAAACCAGAAAGAGTGATGCACCCCTGTAGCTTCTTCAGCAGCACCAAACACCCGTGGTCCCATCACACACCTTGCACTGCGAGAAGACGCAAGAGAACACACATGGTATATCTTCGCTCATTAATGAGTATATAAGTGTCTTTTTCTTGTGACCTGAATTAAAAAGGATTGTGATTCAGGGACACCAAAACTTCAGTAGCATGAGAAGGATTTTCTGGCCCTGTCCCAGCAGCAGCACCCTGCCTGGTCAGAGCATGTTGCTTCAGTGCCTCTCTGCCCTTCTTCTCCCCTCCCCTCCAGCCTCTGCAACTTCCCTCCCAAGCAATGGGTCTCCCTGTTAAAATCTGAGATGTACAAACCCCTTGGGCTACTCAGAGCCCCTCAGACTCCTCGCATCACTGTCCATGCTGTGGCACAGCCTTGGACGTGAAAGGTATATGGTTTATGTAGGGACAGAGGGTTCAAGGAGGATATTGGCCCCTTTCCCAAGCCTGATGAAGTCAGGGAAAACTCCTCCCATCACCCCAATGGGGTTTAGTAAGAGCCTTTCACGAGCACGGTCTGCGGCGTGCTCCTGCCTGCTCGCTGGCAGCTCTGACCCGACCTGTCGAGGGCCTGATGTCCGGGCACTTTGCTCTTCCCAGACCATGGGAGGGAGGATATGAAAGAGGATGTTACAGAGTCAGGATGGTAATTTCGTCTCTTGGCATCTGCTTTGATAAGAGGAGAAAAAAAGAAAAAACCCACCACCATAACTAGCATTTTCAGGACAAACTGCCTGGCAACAGCTCTAAAAAGAGAAGGAGAAAACACAAATGGCTCATTACAATTAGGTAAAAGAATTTAAAACCACATATCCTCAGAGCCAGTGAAAGCCCAAATGCTGGGCAGGACACACGGCTGCGGAATGGCCCATACCTCCAGCGGAATAAATCCCTGAATAACCCTGTGGTATCCTGGCAGCACAAAGAATAGTAATTTGGGTATCCTGGCTTTTAGAAGCCGCTGTCCTGGCTGCTGGTTTCCAGGAGAGAAGGTGGCCCTGCCCCAGGTCTCAGCGCATTGCCACTGCCTTGGGTAGCCACCCTGTGCCCCCCTTGCTACCGCTCTGTAAAACTCTCTTTCTGTTTGGTGCGGTGACTGAGGAGCCCAGGGGTGAGAGACGGAGGGCTCAGGCATGTCCCGAAATCGATGTGCATGACTCTGGAGGGGCAGGTGGCTGGGGGAGCATTGCACGTCTGGGAGAAAGTCACTCCCTCTGCAGCGGGGTGCTTTGAAGGCAGCGAGGGGCTGGCCGGGCCCATGGGCACAGCCGGGGGCGTGGGACGTGCGGGAAAACCCCGACGGCTCTGATGATACTCCTCTGAGTCACTGTGCCTCCTCCTCCTCGCTCGATGGTGAAGGAGAACCCATGGCTTTCCAGGCTACTCCGATGAGAAATGAAGGCAATGCCCACATCGCGTCAGCTACGCCAGTCCCTGCTGAGGGCAGGCAGTGCCAAAACTCACACATTTCAGGGCTGGGCACAAGTGGCTTTGCTTTGTCTTTTTGCTTTCACCTGCAGAAGCCAAAAGCGTTAGTAACAGGGAGCACAGGGCGATCTTCCTTCTTGGGCAACGTACAGGTCTGCACCAAACACCAGTGTCTGAGCTTGCATGGGGTGTCTCACCCGGTTACCAAAAAGGTAAGCAATCCTGCATCAAAACAACACAAACAAACAAACACCATCTTTCTCTGGTGCTTTGTAGGTGAGCTACAAGTAAACAGCAATACCCATGATCAGTTAGACAGTTGTGTTTAATGAGATCTATTTTAGAGATTAACTACCGAGTTTAAAACTCATCATGCTGCTGCTCTTCGGTTGGTCTCAAAATACCGTGGAAATGAAAATAATTAGGCTGCAGGTTGCAGTAACTGTTAGGAAATAGTGGCAGAACAGTGAAAGAAATGTTGAAAAGAAGAATTTCAGTATGAGGCCTATGACATAGTAAAAATCATTAGTTAATAATATACCAATCAAAACATAATAGGGAGTTGCAATTTCATATGGAGAGGTGGCAGAGAAACCATACTTAACTAAATAAGGATCAGCCACTGTTAGCAGAAGTCAGAGACAAATCCTGAAGTGACTGAATGAGTAAATAGCAACTATTTCCACTGCTACTGCCTAAGCATATGAATTTTTTGTTTTCATGAAAAAAAAGGGTTAGGTTTGTGCAAAAAATAAAAAATGGCATTTTCCATTGCTTTTTTCATGCTTGAAAATGGACTGTAATAAAGAATGATTTAAAAAACGTTCTCTTGCTCAGGAGAAGCAAAAGAAAAAATGTTGTCCAACCTGAGTCTGAGCTGTCCATCCAACAGCCTGCGTTGATTAACGAAGTCCACACCTTTCACAATAGAAAACGGCAGCATGCCCGGCCCTATGCTCCCTCCTCTCTCTCTCCCCAGGGAGATTAGGTCATCGAAGCTCCCTTGAAATGTTGTTTTCCAGGGATTCTGCAGACAGGTTGGTCCCAAAGGTAAAAAGTGCATTGATTTCAAGATACAAGGACATACAGAAATTCAGAATGTTTCACTTCCCAGCTCCACTGCAAAAGCTGAATGTGGTGCTTCCAGGGGGTTCTTGTTGTAACCCTAACGGCACTGCCGGGAGACATGGCATTATTTTGCAGTTCTGGCTGGAGTTACCATCACATCCCCCAGGAAATGCTCAGACAATTGTTCCAGTATTTTGTTGCTGATCCCTGGCAGTTTCAGGTAGCAACAAGGGACTCAGGTGAGTCCCCCCGGGACACCTGCAAGGAGAGGACGCTGCCAAGGGCTTCATCGTCCTGTGGATTAACTGAACGGTTGTGGGGACACCTGCCAGCTTCTCATAACCGGACTGGAAAAGTGCAAGCCTGAGATTTGTCACATCTGCCCTCCTGCATCTCTAGTTATTTGCCCATATATTGCACGGCACTGCTGGGGAGTCCCGGCAAGCCCGCGAGACGTCTGCTTCTTCACGGCCGCTCAGGCTGGAGACTCACACGGAGCGGGATTGTGTAACATAATAAAAGCGATCCTAGAACAGCGTATGCCCAATACACCTGGATTGGTTTGCAAAACAGGTGTGTTTTTGGCTGGGCGGGGTGGATCTGGCTGCACCTAGCATGTCGGGTGGCATCAAAGGAGGCACAAGGTTGAAAGTGGGTGAAGGAGACAAAAGGCAGGGTTGGGAGAGAAGCTTGGGTGGAGGACGAGAAGCGGGAGAGGTGGCAGATGAGAGGCTGGAGTGTGGGCCGCGGCAGCATTACGCTGTACTCTGCAATGCCGCCTAAGGAATTAGCTGGAGAGTGAGTGTGGAGGAAGAGGCAAGAGTTGTGCCAGAGTAGAAGCGTTTATTAGATGCGGTGAACGAATGTGCCACCCGTGCCCTGGGTGTGCTCAGGCACTGGGAGCCTGGCTCCCCATCACCGGGGGCTTCCCTGCACCCAGGGGTGCTCAAAGCACCTTGGTGCCCTGTGCCTCCGATCGCCCAGACCCTCCCCAAAAGCTCACTCCCCAGCTTTCTTCCCCAAGCTTATTTTCCTCGGCAATGCTCTTTGGGAAAGGCAGCAGCGCTCGCCCCTGTTTGATGTGACAGAGGCAGCCCGAGTGCAGACGGGGCACAACCAGGGCTCGTCTGGGTGCGAGGGGTTGGCAGGAGGCAGCGAAGGGATGATTCAAGGGCTGGCACTGCCTGCTTCCACCCCGAGAGGAGAAGGAGCTCTTCCACACACGGTGTATCCCGTCACCCCAACAGACTGACTTGTCCGGACCAGTCGGTGGCTTCTGTACTGCAATTAAACTTTGCCGAAATGGTAAAGCCGGTCTCTATAAATCCAGATCCAAACGGAGTATTTTTTATGACGGAGGCCACAGCTTAATATAATTAACTGTGACTTACACGCTGGTTACTCTGGTGTGATGTCAGCTTCTTCACACTGTTTATTTTAATTAAAACAGAAATTGTAGGTCTTGAGTGCTGGTAATTACAGCCCGTGGACTCAATTTGCCAAAGCCCCTAATTAACCTGCTATGTGTCTACCTGACTTGAGGTGTTAGTTGAAACATGACTGGTGCAGTGGCATTATGTTGTCTGCAGTGATGGAAATACAGTAGGAAGACATGACAGGCTCTGTGATGGGGGATCCATATTTTAAGCTATTCTACATGACATTCCTTTCACTTTTATGTAGATTACCAGTTTCCTATCTGAGACTTTGTAAGTGATAGACTAGCTGAGAAAATGGATTTGATGAGAAGTACCCCTTTTTCAGAATAATTGCCTCCTGTGTGTGCTCAGCAGGGTTTGGAAATCTGGTATCTTTGTGGCAGCAGATTGCAGCAGGGCAGGTGGACAGGGCGTGCTCGTGTGAGGATGTCTTTGCCTCTAGAGAAAGGCCAGTCATCCTTCACCTTAACGCTTACAAATGCTTCTGCCCAGCCTTGGCAGCTCCCTCTGCCTCAAGACACTTTAAAATGCAAGTGCTTCTCTCCCAGTTCAGCCACAAATTCACATCATTCGAGTCCCTCTTTAATTTCCCATCTCGTGCCTGCTATCACATTTAATGCATTCATTCCCCCAATAACGGCTCTGCATATTCTCTTGTTCCCCTATCTCCATGGCTACTTTAGCTTCTCTGTTCTTGACTTGTGCCAGACCGGCCAGATGTTTCCCCACCAGTGCAACAGGGAGTTTCGCCATTGCCCACGGTAGCCCAGATCAGGGCCTGGAGACGGACACGCTGCCCTGCTTTTTCCATACTCGAAAAACCACAGCTCTCCATCAACTTGGAGCTGCGCTGACTACAAAGAGCATTAATTTAATCTGTAAGATATATGCTTCCAAAACTGAGCTGCTTTGCACAGATCAGCCTTTGCAGAATTTGAACCTGTGTTGTTGAGGCAAAATATATACCAGGTACAAATTAGGCAGCTATCTGCTTAGATTTGCCATCTCATTGTCTTTTCTTATGTATTTCCCCCCTTGCTCATTTCTGCCCTTTGCTTGCAGTGATTTTGCAGATACCGTGTACCTGAATGATTATGGAAGTAAACAATGCGAAGAGCTGTGCACAGAACTGCAGGGCCAGTATCAAATGCAGTTTCTTATTGGCTTTGATGTACCCATCCAGCTTCAAAAATCTTCATTTTGAGTTGAAAACTCTCCTCTATGCTTGAACTTTTAAAGTTGGGAAAGGAATTCAGTCTGCTGTTTTAGGTACAAATGTGAGCGTGTACCTCAATTCACCCTTTAATAGGGTGACAAGAGCTTGATTTAGGGGCTATATATTTGAAAAGAGAAGATACTCTCCATCCAGTTTGTACTAGAAAGATGTGAAATCATTCCTATAGGCTGCTCTTCTTTTCAGTTAGAAGTTAATAATACAGGATATCAAGGTTCCCTTTAACCATTTTAAGCAATTTGTTTCCCACAGATTTCTCCGACATTTTGTGGGGAGAGGGAGTGTATTCCTTGCAACCTGTCATCATTCAAAGCTGTATTAGTCCACGAGAAGAGAGCTGAGGGAAGGCGAGGGGGATGGAGGGAAAGGGACACTGTGCGTGCATGATACACGTTAGCCAACATCTCACAACACATTAATCTTCACTCGCAAGGAGAGACAGGCCAACTCCTCAGGGCTTCGCCACTATAACCTCTTCATTCATGAAGATAAATGCCCTCAGAGTGATCAGCCATCATGTATTCTTTATGCATGTGCCAGATGGCTGTCTTGTAAGTTAGCCAGAGAGAAATCTTCTCTACGGAGAGCAAACAGGCAGGAATGCTAGCAGAGAGCTTCCCACAGGTGTGACATGCACCCGTCTGTCCGTCCATCCCTGTAATTCGTTGTGCTTTTGTGCGATGAGCTGGCAGGTCGTCCATCCTCACCGGCTGGGCGGAGCCGGGCTGGGGTAGCCCCGTTCCCCTGGAGATTGCTACTGCTTCCCCGTGTGCCATTAAGGTGTAAATGACAGGGTTTTCCCAAATCCATCCCCCAGGAGCGTCTCACGCAAGGTTGGTGAGGAAACAGTGAAGAGTAAAATGGGTGTGGAGGTTTCTGGGGCTTGAGGAACAAGCTGTGACAGTGCATTGCCTGGCATGATCTTGTGCTTGCTTTCTCTCTTCCTCCCTTCCAGAGGTCGGACACTGGTGACCTCACATCACCCAGCAAAGTGCCTGGTGCCACAAGTACCCGCACTGATTTGGGAAGATGCTGAGCAGGAGTCGCTTTTCCCAGCTGTGGGGCTGTTCAGAGGGCAGGGGCTGGTTCGGAGCACACTTACCCTGATTTCCCCATGCCCGCTCTCCCTCTCCTTGCCATCCCCACGGACTCAGTTCCTTCTGACTTTGACATACCCAAGCGATGGCCGAAGCAGGGAAGGAAATATTGCAGACCGAGTCCCGGAGCCAGCTGTGAGGCTGGACTACACCAGCGCTTGCAAGTCTGAACAAAACCTGATCCGTGCATCCTATCGGTCACTGCCTCCTCCCACCCCAAGAATCTGAATTTCCAGCAAGGACAGCCTAATCCAGAATGAAAAATAGAGTTAAAGAGAGAGAGATTAAGTTTGTTTCAACAACAAACTCTGAACAGTTCGCAATGGGCATGAGTCTTCTTGTACAGAAGGAGTGGAATCTTTCTTTTCCTCTGGAAACCAATGGTCAAATTCCCATCCAGTGCCTCTGGGATTTTGGCCTAAATTGTTTCATGTATTAGAAATGGTTCTAGGTAATTATAGTGCTGTTGAATCAAGGGAGAGATAGAAAAGGTAACAGTAAGTATTTTTGTTGTTATTATCACTGACAGTTGCAAGGTTCCCACTAGAATGGGAAGCTCAGAGTGTCTTAAATTGACATAAATGAAAGAAAGACCCATGGGCTCTCAGCATTAGTTTATGTCTTGAACAAATACCCAGGAAACTAAGCAATACAATTAGTAGAATGCTGTTAGATCATTTATAATA
The DNA here is from genome assembly GCA_009819775.1 of Phoenicopterus ruber ruber. Lineage (NCBI taxonomy): Eukaryota > Metazoa > Chordata > Aves > Phoenicopteriformes > Phoenicopteridae > Phoenicopterus > Phoenicopterus ruber. The sequence continues at coordinate 6,647,650 of CM020230.1, forward strand.
GAAAACCCACCAGATTCATTAAAATGGCCAGTTCCAGCAACACCCAGGGTTAACCGAAGGGTTTCTCCTGCAGTGCTGTGGGACACTGCTTGACAGGATGGTGTGTTAATCTTCACACGATATCCATGGAAATCGCTGGGCAGGTCTTCACGAACTGGATCAGTCAGAGAGCAGCATCGGGGCTGGCTGCTTCATTTGGCTGGCGTTCATATATATGCGTGCCAGGGAGAAATAACTTTGTCCTAAGCTGCTCTGTATCAATGCATCGGCTTGTAGACATGTGCTAGACAGCTTGAGGAAAAGAGTGCCATGAATTGGCCATACGAAAGGGGTTGTGTTTTCTAAATGGGAGCGAACTGCTCCAAGCTCAGATTTGCGCCTCTGATTCCTGCTGAAGATCAGAAATATTTATTTTTCTCATTTATCTGTGAGACCCACTGTTTTCCCACAGATCTCCCCACCTGCGTGTGCAAGTACCTGGGCTGGTACCTCCTCCCGGTTGGGCAACTTGGGCCAGTAACACCATTGCTCAACCACAGAGCCCCACTGCACTCTGACATAGACCAGTATGAGCTCCGGGATCCCTGGAGTCAGGAGGCTCAAACACCTCTAGGTTACGGGTCAGGAGTCAACATACCAGTATATTTAGGTTGCAAGTTCCTAGCAGCAGGGACCGTTGCTTTGTTCTGTGTTTGGATAGTGGCCTGCCTGTGGGGCCATGCCTCCAGGTTAGGGCCCTTCAATGCCACACTCATACAGTGAAATTAAATAATAAAATAGCAGCAATAACCGTAGTAATTAGCCCTTGCTTTGACTTGTTGCCACAGACCCACCAACCACAAACATTAGTCAGGGTTTATGATCATGTCTTCCAAACTGCAAATACTTGCAAAACACCTACTGTCTCCTTCACACATGGAGAAGGGGGGGAAAGTCAAAAAAACAATTGCCTACAACAGATCTCATCACCCAGATTCTTCTGGGTTGCCAGTGTTTTCCTTGAGCTGTAAGAAGTCTCTCCCCACTCCAGCTCCACCAGGTGCATGGGTACTCATCTCCATCAGGTAAGGCCCTACACCACATCTCCAGTGGGGAAGCAAAGGAGGGATGATGCTCAGCTGGATTTCTTCTGTCTGTCATTGAGTACCAGCCACAGCATGAGTTAAAATAGGGGCATAATAAGATAAATGAAAGGGAGTGATTGAGAAGATGTGGGCGATGTGACAGACAAGCAAGCTCCTTGCATGTTGATGAGAATGGCATTATCCAGGCGATGGTTGATTTCTTTTTGTGTCTTGTTTAAAGAGGCAGCATCTTCGAGCAGCCTGGATTTCTTGAAGGATAATAGTTATATTGCAGAAAAATCCCATGTCTTCCCAGTGAATCAATTCTACATTCCTTTAACCCAAAAAGCCCACAAGGCAAATTAAAACAAACAATTTCAAAAGCAATCCAATATGGGACAGGAAACCTTCATATGAGTTGTTAGCCTAACACACAAAGCGTGGGTCTGTGAATAATGGTAGCCCGTTGTGAAACAAGCTGATATTTCAGCGAGTTTTTAATAAACCAGCGCATCAAAACAATGGAAAGTCTGCCAGCACTCACGCACTCAAAGTGAGAAAGCCTCTTGCAGCCTCTGTGTTCATCTTTCATGAGAGATGCTTGCTAACGCTGTCGCACAATTCTGCTTTTACAGTGTATGCTTTATACGCATGCATTATTCTCAGGCATTTACTGCGGCCCTGCAATTTGGAGAAGTACAGAACACTGAGCTCCATAGAAGGAAAATGCGTAGATGGATTCGAAAGCAGTTCTGGCTGAAGGAGCCTTAAGGCCTAGGTGTGTTTACAACCTTGACAAAGTTACAGAAAGATGAAAGAGAAGGGGCAGGAAAACATATAATTAAAGTAGCGTGATGTTACTGTGCACTTGTAAGCACAGAACGAATATGGAGTGCTTTTATGGCGAGAGATGCTCTTCTGTTGTCACCAACTTTCACATACAGAGGTCACTCAGACACAGTACGGCCAAAATGAGTCGTCAAGATCGCTTCTGCGCAAGGCACATCTCGAAGAGGAGTCCTATTAAATTCAGCAAGCAGGAAAAGGTAGTTTGGAGAGAGCAACAATAACGAACAATTTGGTTATGAAACAGAATGCTCTGGAGGCAGTTTAAAGAAGGCGGTCCAGGTCAAAGCTGTTGTGATGGGAGAGAACTTTTAAATTGCTCAGGGTTTAAGGGGACCTAATGTTCCTTCTGATTTAGGAATTGGTTCCAGCTGGAGATGGGCCAGCATAGGATCCACGAACAGATACAAACTCAAATGGCAGGGGAGGATAGGAACTGGTAGTTAGCATTAGACTTCTCATGCATTTTATCTGATATCTTGATAGTGACAGCAACCCAAACGAGATAACTCTGAGGTAGATAGAAGAAGCTGTTCCACAAACATTTAGGGATAAGTCCTTGACTCGAGGTTTTAGTTTGAATTGTAGTAACAATCAGTGAGCGGAAACAACGTTAACCAGGGTGATGTTCACAATGTCGTAGTGTTAGACACAGCTGGTGCTATTACCAGGATGACTATTTGCTCTGTAGTATGTTGCTTCCCAAAGCAGCCCAGTACGTATCACAAGCAATAGTATACTCCACTGGTACTACTGGGAGTCAATTCTCTCATAAGCCAAGAGCAGCAATGTGGCAGCACAATGCCCGTGAGGGAGGAAAGGGAAAATGTTAATCCCGACAGCAGGACAAGCTGCAGCTCGCTCTCCGTGCAGAAAAGACTGCACCTTGCACTCCCGCAGTCAGCCGCTCCAGTCCCCTGCTAGCATCTCATAAATCTGTGCCAACTTCACGTTTGCCCTCCAAACTCGTCATCTGATGGTCATGCGCAGACACTTGCAGCTGTGCTATCCTTCTGCGTAGGTTAGAGGAGGTGTCGTGGCACAGTAAGATGTCCAACCTCTCGCCAAAGCCTTTACCCGGTGCTCCACTGTCCTAGCAGCTGGTGGAAGTGAGATGCTTTTGCCAGCTTTTAGCTTTCCCTGTGTCAGTGCTTGACCCAAAATGATACTCTGGATGGTTCCCAGCAGTGACAGCAAACCACTGAACCTCATGTGATCTGCAAGTGAAACTCACTCGTCTAGTTTTTGCCTTACACCCTCCTGCTGCAGCACTTCCACCCCCCACAGTGCCCCTACCACATGTCTCCTCGTCCAGACCTGGCCACTGCCACAGCACGAGGTCCTGGAGCAGAGCCGTGGGACCGTCCCTGCAGCCACAGCATGGCCATGGCTCGAAGGAGCAACGTGCTCCAAACCACAGCTGAGCACGGGGAACCCGACCTCTCCCATGCACATATTGAACCCCAGCCTTATAACCTGCTGTGGGAGCATCCAGGACTTAGGGGTTCAAGCAGTGCTTTACAGGGGAGCCACCACAGTGAGCCTGAGAGATGCTAGGAACTCTGCAAGCTGTCCAGGCCCTGACAAACTCACTAAACAAGTGAGTAGCTACTCACTGGCTAAAGAAGAAGAGTAGTCTAGTGAATTGTGTATTAAATTGATTCTTTGAGGAACTGGATCTAGTTCTCTATCATACCACAGAAGTTTCGCAAAAACTTGTCATTGCCTCAGTTTCCCCTCTCTGAAATTACATCTTTGAGATACTCAGGAGTAAACACTTTCCTCGTTGCCCTTGGGAACGATACGGTTTCTGTGGTCCTGGTGATTTCATGGGATCTTTTACTTACCATGGCCAGCAGTGTTACAAGGTGCTATTAAAACTGGTGAGGTGCTCACACGGGGCAAAATGGTATCTGAAAGAAATACAAAGGTTGGGCAAAGGAGTGGAGGGAAAGCCGAGACCATGGGGCGGTGATCCAGCTTGCTGGAGGCACAATGAAGGACAACAGCGGGGCCAGGAACCAGAACCTCAGCCTCCCCAGGACCAAGCCATCCTTTCAGCAGAGGTCCAGATCTCTGCCAGGAGGTTCTGTGTCCACACCAACAATCTCATTCATGCCCTAAATTAAGCAAGAGATTTCTTGTGTCTGCAGAGATACTGACAGCATCTTTTGGCTGGGCAGAGTCCCAGGTATTCTCTTGTCTCAGATGCCACCCAGAAACATCAGGGATAAGAGCGATACCACTGCTTAATGGCCCTAGCTGTCATCAGTGATGCTATGAGTGTTCCTTGTGTGAGCAGGTTACAGCTAAGGAAGGACGAGGTGTGAGGGCTGTGTTTATTTCACTGTATTTTAATGAAGAAATTGGAGCTGCTGTCAGCATTACCCGTGGGTGCATCAGCTACAAATCAACACTTAAATAAATGAACTAAATGACGTGATGTCAACTCCGTATTCACAGCAAACTACTTGGTCAAAGCACAGACTGAGCACTTTGTAACGCTAAGCCTATCCCCAAAATAACCCTTTGGGTAAAAACCTGAACTAATTACCGAGTAGGCGTCCTGTCCTGAAAGGCAAAGAACTAAGGGGGCACAAATGTTAATATTTAGTATCACCAAAACTAATCAACACTAGAGATGTTTACAAAAACCTAAATCAGGCATTCCTCATCCTCGCCTCACACCAGCCGGAGCGAGAGAGCCGTCAGTCGCTTCCCTGGGGGACCCGGTCCCCCTGCGTGCGCCGGCGGCCCAGTCCCGGGGTGTTACTGATGGGAACCCTCAGCAGGACTGTTTGGTCGGGGCCAGCCCCAGCGATGGAGCAGGGAGAGGGAGGCGAGTGGCTCAGGAGCCTGGAGCCCTCCCGTCTTTCAGAAGTGAGAGTCGGTGCCATCACGGGTGACTAAGGCACTAACACAGGCCCTTTGCTCCCACCGCTTTTCTCCTGGGATGCTGAGCTGTCCCAGTCCCTCGAGCACTGCTGAGCTGCCCCAGTTGCTTTACCAGGGGACTGATGCAAGCGGGGCAGTTTGCCCCCCAGCACCAGGAGGGGTTGCTCTGCCACTTCAGCGCACCGACTGCCGAGGACACGCTCTGCCGTTTGTCTGGGAGGGCAATTTCTCCCAGACCTTTCCCATACCCCAGTCATGCGTTGCCTCCTGGACATGCGACAGAGGTACAATACTTCTCACTGCTCTCCTGGCCTCCTGTGCCTCACAGAGAGCCCGCCTGTCTCATCGAGCACCAGGAGCTGCTGTGTATTTATATATGAAGCAGTATGCTGGCTGGACTGGGAGTTTTCTGCTGAGTGGTAGCAAACTTTCGCTAAAAATAATACTAATTTAGCCTCTTTGGCCTTCAGTTGAACCACTCAAATGTTCCATTTTAGGGAGGTGGCAGCTGCTTTGGTCTGCTTCAGTGAAGGTGGATAGAAAGTCTGAAGCTTGCTGGAAGGCAGCTGGTTTTCCACTTGGCCTTCTGGGAAGATCTTGTGGGTAAGGGAAGCATTAAAACATAGGTGATGCCTCACAGGACCTTAATTAGTAGAGGGAAACACCTTGACAGGTGTATTCTTTGACTGTCTCAGCTGGTTGATACCCCCTCTAGGTCCCACACTGCTTCTGCCCAGTCATCAGTGCGACTCTCCTGGGTGCAGTTCCAGTCTGCTGGGATATAGAAAAAGCTGAGCATGGGTGATGAAGAGCTGGAAAACACAGGACCCTTCAACAGCATCTACGTTTGATGGGGAGCCTGCTGAATTTACATAGTCCCATTGGTTTTTACAGTCTCTGTCCAAGGGAGAGATCTCCTCCATGGAGGAGCTCCGTGGAGTTTGGGTGCCACTCTTCTGGCTGTAATTAAGTGCTACTTGGCTAAGTGATCTTGTTCAATTTGTATGTGATGCTTTCCTGGAAGGCTATTAAATGCATGCTATTTTCCTAAGATAGAGGCTTTTGAAGCTATTCCGGGCTTTCATATAAAGATGCATTTAGGCAGTTGCAATAAATAGGAGGATGAATGCTTTCCAGTGAGTGCCATGTGAGGCCATCAGAGGCACAGCTGTTTTTGTTTTTGGTGACTGGGTTTGTTCCTCTTACAGGGATTCTGCAGAAGTTCAAAAGCTTTCACCAGAGACTTGTACAAAACTGACCTAGTAATACAAACCCTTGGTGCTGGGCAATCAGGGGCTTTCCATGAGTCCGTATGACATGAGAAATGCTATTGTGAGATGTCTCCTCTTCCTCTTACCCATCTTGTCTTCAGTGTCTTTAGGTATTGAACGCTCTTCGTTCAGAGCAGGTCAGAGCCCTTTCTCCCAGCCCGACACACCTGCCATTCATGCAAACCCGTGCACAGATGAAGACTGCTCAGGAACCTTGTGGCATGAAGGATGCCTCAGGGCATCCAGATGGACCAAGTGTGGGTAGGTTGGTCTACCCACAGATGTCCTCTGTTGAAGTCTTCCTCAGCTCTTGCAGTACTTTCAGCTTACAGCATGAGCAAGCATCAGTCAGCAACGTAGAAGAGCCATGATCGAGACAGAGAAAAAATGGATCAAGCTGCTGCAGTTGCTCTTCTGTTGAGTCTTTAACCTCTGAAATTAGAAACTAAATTGGCAAAGGCTATGGCCAAAGCTGGACTAATCAGCCGATTACTGCAAGAAGTAAAGAAGCCACTGAGTGACACCAGCCAGGCTTACTTCTTTCTTAGGAGGGAACTTCAAGCTCTCTTGCATATTCAGAGATCGAGGGAGCAGCCTTCGGAGGAACTTGCTCAGCTCATTTGATTCCTCTATGCAGAAAAAGCTATGTAAGTTGGACTCATGAAGTACAGGCTGAAAACAGGGAGAGATTATGGGGACTGAGAAGGCATCTGAAATTGGACCCTGTCTCTGAAGTAGGCACATGACCAGTCTCCAGGCATCCCAAAATTTTGATGTGAGAAGAGCCGGTTCTGAATGCTACACATGGTCCCCAGTTCTATTAAGGTCCAGACTGGTTTTTTTTTAATTATTTTTTTAATCTGAATACCACCTCATATATAGCCCAAATATCCCTAATTTAGGGATGCTTTAACATGGGGATCAAGTTCTCGTCTGTCACTGAGCACTGAGGAAGGATTCAAAAACTCAGGAGGAGCCTATTAGATATTTTAGGGCAGGTTGCCAGTTCTTTTGCCAGCACACAGACTACTACAAATTCTTACACGCACATACATAGTTCAGACTCGCCCTGCGCAGTGACACCCAACCGCATTTAATTCCTGTGCATACCATCTCTCTTTGCCAGCCTCCTCTCTGACGCTTTTTTCCTTGTTCTCAACAAACACAATTCTAAATTCAGTCCCTGAGTTTCCATTAAGGATGAGCAAAGCAGAGCTTTAAACTCTGAAGCTGTTTTAACCCATTTGCTCCTGGATCAAAAAGCTTCCCAGTTTTGTTCCAACAACTCGGGAAACTTTCCCCCCCTGAAATCTTGGGGGGGAGTGAGACGAATAAAAAGGAATTAGTTTTACTAAGGTGGAGCTTTCTTTCTCTGGTGTGGTTTTACTTGCAGAGATGCGAGTTAAAGGAATGATGGTGAATACAATCTTAAGACTGATCTGATTCTTCTGGGAATATTCCTTTGTAGAGCACACACCAGCATATTCTGGTCTGTACTTGTGGTTGGTAGTTCAAGGTCACATTAAAGAGGCTGACAGTGCAGCTCAGATCCTGCAGCACCTGCTCGTGCCTTGGCTCTGATCATTTTTCAGCAAAAAAATAATTTATGTGAATAACTGTAGGAAAAAAAAAAGCTCCTGACATGCCATGTGGTTTCGTTTTGATTTTATTGTTCACCTTAAAAAAAGGGGCATTAGCTGGAGCACAGGCTGGGTGTGTCATTCAGCACCGATGGGGTTAATCGTGATCCCCTTTCCTAGGGCCATCCACCCCGGGGTGAACGCAGCCGCATTGTCCATGAGCACAGCGCTGTGCTAAACGGGCTGCTCTTCCTGCGGCCGTAACGTGAAATACTCGGGGCTGTACTAACAAAGCCCTTACACTCTGTTCTGCGTGTGAAAACATGGAGCTTTTCCATGAGCAGTTCCTGGCCCCTCATGGCGTCGTGGTGCACTCGGTGCTTTTACAGTTCGCTGAGAGCTGCCTCAGCAGATCTACCATAAATGCCTGTTTTCTAGGATTTAAAATTGGGCTGGGAAAGAAAGAGTTGAATGGGCTGCAACTTGGCATTTCAAGGCTCATCTGGGGAGTCAGTTTCTCATATTGCGCCAGATTCTGGCATCTTCAAAGGGTGACTTTCTATTTCCTTGTAACCGAAATGGGTAAGAGTCACTGAAAGAAAGGGTGAAAAAATCCCAGTATTAACTTCAGATCAGGCGTGTTTTAAATTGAGCAATGGCACCTTGTGTATACGTACATGAAATACGTATTTCCCCAACTGAGAATTAGTTATTGATAAATCCACAATGTGATGTAGCAACAACTTCCAGTGTTCTGTAAGATAAGAGCTAGTATTTAATCAACCAGGAGAATTAAATGAGATGGATACCATATAATAAGTGTTATTCTTATGGAGGTGCCAGCTCCAACCCAACAATTTTAAATTGAAGCCTGCTGGTGTTTTTCATCCCTCTGATCTGGTCTGAGCTCTGCACTCCGCATCACCATTGCCTGTTACCTGTGAAATCACAGGGTTGCTGCTCTCTGGAGTAGCAAAAAGAGGGTTTCAATCACGCTCTGCACAAGCCCGTGTCTCTGTCCCCGCGGTGGGTCCCTGCGTGATCTGCTCCTGCTCCTGCCAGTGCTGCCTCTCATCCTCTCAGATGTTTTGGGACAGACACTACAGAGGCCCTTCAAGTGAATGTATGTCATTGACTGGCAAAGGGAAGATTTTATAGCATCATTTGATCTTTTGATTCGAGCCTTTTGAAGAAGTGATCCACCAACACAAGAATTGTCTGTTTTGTAAAGAATGTACTTCTCTCCTGTGACAAGAAATGTCTTAAAGGTCTGCTTGCCCGCCCACGTTTTGCTCTGCTGCAATTTCATTAATGCCTATCTTTCACTGAAGCCCCAAAAGTCCTGGTGCTGGCAAGGTATGAGACACCGAGGCTCTGCCCAACATAGCATACATGGAAAGCAGAATATTTTGCTGCACAAATGCAGAGCATCTAGAGTCAGGGTTTGCACCTGTGCAGTTACTTTGATGTAGTCATACTGGAGCAAGGAAAAAAAAAAAAAAAGCAATGTAACGAAGCTTTCAGCTGACAGAGAAAATAAAAACACAGCTTGTGGTTGTGTGAACTGATCTGTGATAAAAATGTTTGCATAAAATTACATGCAAATGACTGGGAAGTACAAACATACCCACAAGAAAGTCTGTTCCACTCAGGACCAGAAGCAGAAGTGCTGGAAATACAGAAAGCAAACTTGACCTCAAGAAAGTTACAGAGTGAGGGTGTGAGGCTCTTCCAGCTGAAATCAGTGATAACGTACCCAGTTACCTCACCGGGCATGGGATCACCCCCCGGTTTGGCAAACGAAGGGATTCTGTCTAGCTCAGAAAAGATTTAGGTAAGCACCCAAATTGCTGTTGCTTTTACAGATCTTAGAGATATATGAAACCTGTGGAAGTGCACCTCATGGGGGGTATTTCGTCGGGACCCCATCTGCTGATGTGGAGGTGGAGGTTGGGATGGGCACTCAAGATGTGGCAGAGGAGGCATTTCCAGTGGTCTGTCCCATTCACTTTGCCAAGCCAGGATTGTTCTGGGTCTCAGAAATCATAGCTCCTTTGCGGAGTGGGGCCAGCCCCAGCCAGCACGACTGTAACCTCCAGATCAGTGCTCACCTGCCGAAGACAGTTGCTCATGCTGGTGTCTCCTGGCTGTTTCTTGAAGGAGACTTTGCCTTTCTAAAAGCTTCTCTCCATCATCTTTCGTCTGCAGGTGGCTTCCTCTGTACAGTGAAGGCTGCGTCTTGCTTGTGTGTTAAACCATCTGACTGAGCCACCAGCAATTTAACCAGGGTCTTCCTGAGGTTGTGTAATATATAGAAATACATTTTTTTAGGGGTCTGATAGGTCAAAGATATACACATATATGTAAGTGTGTATAAATAAAAAATTGGTTTTCACCCTCATTTTAACCAAAGACAGGAAAAGTAGTAATTATAACTTAAATAGCATTGATGCAGAATCACAACAGTCTTTTGCTTATCTGATCTTATCTTTCCTTTGATGGTCTGGGTTGCACAACGATTACAGCTAACTCTGCAGAGGCTGGGAGATAGCATAATATTGCTCATAAAGGTTATCATCTCGCTGCTTCTCATCACGGCCACACTGTTGTTAATAACCCAAGTCTGAGTTTAAACAGGAATACTTATCTTTAATATATGTTTCCTGCTCCCATATATTTCAGGGAGAAGCACTGAATTTATTGGCAAGAAGGACAAACAAAAACAGACTCTCCCGAGATGCTAAGCACATGTAAAATTCCAGATGTTTCCAGCATCAGGATTTTTTTTTTCCTTTCTTTTGGTCTCTGTTTTCCTGCCAGGCCTACAGGAAAGCACACACAGAATGAAACTGCTCTCCAATGGTAGCTTTGAGGAGCAAACTCTACAAACAAGAAAAAACAAACACAGTCAAAATCAAGCGTTTTCCTCCTTTGTCATCTGTTCGGCCGCTGCTGCCGAGACCCAAGCTCGTACCTGGGGTAAGAGTTTTTCCTGTTTCTTCCAAGGCCCCGCTTATGTGACCCGGGGACTTCTAAGGCAGGGAAGGGGGGGCACGAGGGGGTGTCTCCTCTCCCAGATCCTTCCTGCAAGACGTCTAAGTGGTGACTGCTTATTGATCCTGAGCCTGCATGTGGCGGTGGAGATAAAGTTGTGTTTGTTGTACATCTCGCTGTGGCCAGGGCGTCCTTATCTCTGCTGCAAATCGGGGGCGATACGGCTTCTGCAGGTTCTCGGGGAGGCTGGGGAGGGAAAAGACCTTGTGCTCGGGACAAAGGAATTTCCCTTATTATCTGATTAATCTTTAGGACTTCCCTGCCTTCCTTCCCCTCCTCTTACAATCACGCTGTGTATAGGCCTGGAGGACTCCTGGGAGTTTGAAGGACACGCTGATTTATTCATTGTTGCATTACTGCATTAATGAAGGGCAGTAGTCCTTCCAACTCGGTGGGTTCTCCAGACTTGATAAAACTTGCATAAAAACACTGGGAGGATTCCTCTACTGCATTGCTACTACTCCTCTGCTTCATTAAATAGCTGCTGGATTAGGTACTCTGCAAAATGTTAGTGCAATTAGTGATTTACATTTATATAAATTTGATAATGACCTGCGATAAGAGAATGATACTATAGCATCTTGCTGATGCTACTTTTCTTCTCAGAGTGTTATTTCCCAATATCTTACTCCATCCTGACCTAGCAGTAATGAAGTCAATGAAAACTTTTCTTTTGATGTGAGAGGGAGCAGGAAAAAACTCACCCTTAGATTCCTTACACAAGCCTGGCTCTCATTAAAGTTACTGGAAAAAATATATGTGTCCAGTTTGTATACGGAAATTATGTTGATTGTCCCTTCTGGCTGTAACCAAAAAAAAAAAAAAAAGAAGCAACAAGCAAAATAATTTAGGAAAAAGAGCGTAAGTCCAACAAAGGATATTTTTCCAGTGTATTAAGTAAGTACCATGTATTCCATGGTTGTGCTTACTGCTCAGTAGGAGAACTCATTTTCAGTGGAGGATAGCAAAGTTAATCCCGTTCTGTTTTCTTTTGCTTACTAAAAGAGCTGAAAGACAAGCATTTGTTAATTGTATGTACAGAGAATGCACATGCAGAGCTCAGTTTAATCCCCAAAGTTATAAAGATTCCAAGAAAAATGGTTAAAATTAGGGGGAGAGAGAGGAAAGAGGAAATTCCCTCTTTCTTTTTTCCTTTTTTTATCAAAAACTCTTCAGATTGTGGTGCAAAAACCAAATGTTGAAAACTATCCTTCAGTTACACTCTGTAAATCTGGGACTTTCTGTCAATTCAGCGTATCCTGTTTCATTGAGCTCTGGCAAGAAGTCCACTGACGGGGGGAAAATGTCTTTATTACACAGAGATTAGTTTGCTCTGCCACTATCAGTTGTGCTAGCAGCAGCTCCCAAAACGTTGTTAGGGTCTAACTTTTCAGCCAAGTTTCTTCTGGAAGAGCTAAGATGGGTTCTCTTTAGACGTATGGCTGCTGCCTGGCCACTAGACTTACCAGAGAAAGATAGACGGTGGTCATGCTGCATGACAAAAGGTACGTATGCTGCCAAGCAGATTTGCCCGATGTAAAAGGCGTCTTCGTGGCAAAGACCATGGTTTGCTCTCTGAGCAGTCGCTGGATGCTGGGACAGCCCTCTCTGTGTTTCTGTTGGCTCTCTGTCCAAGCACGGCAAGTCACACGCAACCAGCAAAACTGATATTTGCAAAACTGGGAGTTTCAACGTAAGGCTCCAAAGCCAGCAGTTGAGGAAAGTCATTTTCCAAATATCTGAGTCACCTTCTGCTCACCAGCTACCAATGGGTGCTGCTGCGCGCTCTGCCCCTCGGAGAACCAGATCACTTCTTGAGCTGTTGCAAGAGTGAGAGTATCTGGCAATCTTAGTCACCTCCGTTAAAGTCTTGCCCTCACGTCATCGATGAAAGACTTGATCTTTTGCTTTTTTTACAACAGGAGCCCTTCTCTCATCGCTTCCTAACATGCCACAGCAGAACAGAGCTATGACCCATCCTCTTACTTGCCCTTCTGAGGCACAGAAGGCTCTTTCAAAGACACAGTTCCATTTGGGGTTTCTTTCCTCAGACTCAATCCAACAGCCATCTGTTGTGCTCTCTTTGTTGACCTATATCAGGGCACAGTAAATCTCACTTCTCCCAGACATGGGTGTGCAGTGACCAGTATTTACCTCTTCTCTCATTTTTTTTTGACTGGCTCTGCGGTTACAGTAGCTAAGCCCCCCCTGGGTCCCTGGGAAGTCCCGTTGCTTCCTTGGCACAGAATTGCCACATGCAGATGCCTGTAAGAGCAAGGACAGGCAGCCTTCAGCACAGCACCCACACTCTGTGCTGGCTTCTCCCCTTGCGGATGAGTTTGAGAAATCTCAACCAGCTGCATGACTTTTCCCTTTTGTTTTTAAGAGGAACTGGTGTGTTTACATGTCCAGAGACATTGACAGGCATTGACTCATCTCCAGAGTCAATCTATGTCTTCCAAGGATGGTTAGGAGTGGTTATTAAGGCACAGGCTGTCAAAAGGTTGGTGTCCTTTGATCTGAGGTGAAATCAATGGGAATTAGACTGAAAAGACCCCATTTTCTGGTCAACTGTAAGATTTCTGGAGAACAGGGGACTGCTGGAATCTTGCTGAAGATTTTCCTTTGGGGCATGGGATTTCTTCTGTGTTCCCCTCTCAAATTTTAGCCCTCAGAACTGGTCTGTTCCCATAGCAGAAAAGCTAAAGCAATGGGGAACCCAAGGCTGGTCCTGCATCCTGCAGGAGTGAGGATCCAGATGTTGCAGAGGCTGAGAGATAGGACAATATTGCTTGTAACGGCTATGATGCTGCTTCTCCTCGGCACACCCACACTGTTATCAGTAAGCCAACAGGAGAAAAAAGGTCCCCATGCAATTCAGTTGCCTGTGTCCCTTCCTCCAAAACAATTCTGTTTTGTTTTTTAGGCATGTAACTAAATTAGGTCCTTTAAAATGTGTCATCTCTATGTGACCCACCCTAAACATGCACAAGAAACAGCATCCACAGAAAGAGGCTGGAACTCAACCACTTTGAGCATTTACCACTACAGTCAAACCAAAGAGAACAGCGTAGGAGGCTGGCCTCCATCTCTGCAGCAATGCTTCTGGGTGGACATGTTTTCATTAAGCAATTTATGCCTTCGTAAGATGTACAGACCCTTTATCCTTCTCCTTGACTTCGATATTTTTTGCTGAACTCATCTGAGCTTTTCACTCACTCCAGAAATATGGGAGTGGAGGAGGTAAACCCAGCCCTGCTGTGACTCTGCAGGTCCCGCTGGGCTTCCCCCAGGGACCTGCTCATAGGTTCTTCTCATTATCAAGAAGCTTTGAAGGGAAACAAGTATTTGCCCACCCCTTTGGCTGACCAAGACTTGCCTTGTCCACAGAGGCAGCAGCCATGTTCAGCTGGATATGCGAAGGGGAACAATTCCTCCCACGCACCCAAAGACCACACTCTGGCCTGGTGAGCGAAAGGCGAATATGGGCAGCTTGGGAGAAGTGTGTGGAGACCACCTTATCCAGAGGCAGAACCAGAGCTACGCTGTGGGTGGGAGCTGGAAGACAAATCAGAGGGGCGAGGGAGAAGAGCACAGCAGGAAAAATAAGAGGGGGTGAAAGGTTCATAAAATCATTAAAAAGGAGTCATCTTATTCCCTCCGTGTTGACTATTGGCACTGCAGACTGGACACAGGCATTTGGCAAGGCTCTGCCTCTGGGATGCACACAACAGAGATCTGCCCCGTGCACTGCACACATGGCAGCCCTCCCACCCACGAAACCTCCCCAGGGCCCTCTCTGGGTTTATTTCAGCTTGGAAACCCACCACGCCTCTGACGTCATCCCCCACTGGGGCTTGAATTCATTTCAAGTTGACCGGTCCAACCCAAAAAACTTTTTTTTGTATATACGAGGTATATCTACGGTTCATAAAACACCACACAGGACTGAAGTGGCTAGAGACTAAGTGATAAACCGATGCCAACTATTTATACAATTGGTTCAGAAAGGGGATTTTTATTGATTGAATGCATCATTTTTTTTCCATTATACTTTTGGGGCTACTTAAATCAACTCTGCTCCACAGACTGAGGCTCCACACATTGCACAGACCTCAAGCATGGAAACCAGGAGGAAAATTAAGAGCCAAGCTAAGTAATACATACAGTCTCGTGTTTACCATATACCTTTGTGAAACTACTGCTCGTTACCCTTAAAAAGAGACTCAAGGCTCAGTCATACAAACACTCTGTCGGTGAAACTGCTCACGCTCATGGACTGGGAGTGAATTAGTAGTTTTACTTGCATGAAAACTCCGTAGCAGCATTTGCTTCATGGCAATTGATAAAGCATTTCAGCATTTCTATTTTATCATCAAATGGAAAGAATCCAAGAACATTTTAATGCCCACAAGAGCCTTTGTCAAGAAGAAGCGAACGGTTTGTCCCAGAGGTGATAAAGACCTCCTGTATAGCTCTTGTCTAGGACTGGGCTTTGAACTTTAAAAGTAACCGATGCAGATAAACAGGAAACAATAGATTACGGTTTGTAGCTGACATTAAATTGTTCTCTTGGCTTTTTGTTGTTGTTCTTACGTTTTAGGCAGGGACAAATACAATGTTTCGTCAAAGTTGAGGTCACAATTTGTTTATTTATTGGGGGTGTTTTGCACTTTGCATTGCAAGCTGTTGCAACTAAAAGAAACATGGGTTGGCACAAAAAGGGGAGGAGGAGTGAGCGCTATAATGGAAGAAACGTTACCCAATAATTAAAATTCAGTGGTACTGTAAATCCTAATGGAAACAACAATGTGTCTTTGTGTACAATTAACTCTGGGCTCCAATTCATGATAAAAATTCTAGCTAGTAAAAAGCCCTGACCTCAATACCAACAGCTCAACAGAGGTTCACAGATCTGGCTTTAAAAAAAAAAAAAAAAAAACCAACAAACTTTCACAGAGAGGGAACAAATAATGGCTGGACTTGGTCCCCTAAATATGCTCCAATTATTCAGGATGGTTGAAGATAAGAAGATACAGGAGAAGTAGCAAGGGGAAAATAGTCCCATAGCTCAAAGAAAAGTACAAAATATTGTTTGATGTCTAGAGAGAAAATTCACCCTCCCCCTCTTGTTATCCCAATCATATATTCCGTGGGGCACCCTGTGTGTTAACCACAAAGTCCTAGAAAATCTTTATTATTATTAGTTTAATACTTTTTTTATTGTTAACAAAGCAGACAAAACGAGTTGTTCATTACAGTGAGTGACTGACAGGGAAACATGGAGGACTATTCATTAAGTAATTACTACTTTTAGGCAGAAAAAGTTACTGTGCTTAAAAGAGGGAAAAAACAGTACAAAATCAAATTGTCTATTCTTTTTTTGGTGGGTGTGTGTGGAGGGAGTAATGTCTCATGGAAAAGACAGTTCTACAAATGTCAATCAGTTTGACAAGCAATTATCAACTTTCAGATAAGGACGTAGACTGTGGGTAGAGTACCCGAGAGCAGACTGCCTCAGGTACCGTGCAGCGGAATGGTGGGCAGAGTGGGACCTGGCCACAAGGGTCCATCTACGGCTTATCTGCAAACCTGTAGAAACGGGATCAAACCTCGTAGAATTTTCTAACCAGCTATAGTTCAATTTGCAGAGGACTTTTTTTGTTTCCCGCCACTTCTAAAGAAGGAAGGACCACGCAGTGCCTTATGGAATGAATTCAAAAAGGTATTTTGGAAATATTTCTTCCCAGAGCTCAGACAGGCTGGTTTCATAGTTGGGCTTGGAGTGTTTCTCTGCAGCAGTGAATTCCGCAGTTGTAGCAGATGCTTCCTCCAAAGAAGGTGAGAAACACGATTGTAAAACACATTTCGGTGTCTGAAGCCCTCAAATCCCAGCTGTAATGTTTGCTCCTGAATCCTCTTGGTTATCCCCACACATACATCTACATTTTTTTGCCATCGTTAAAATGTCCCAAGAATCCACGTTTAACTATCTAAGGGCTAAAATATCAGAAATGCCTACTTCACTTCCTGACGCTGGAAAACAGGAGGAAGGCTCCCCACGGACCTGGCACCGTGCATCCGTAACGAAGTGCTCCAAAAAGAGAGCTGTGACTTGGTTCTGAGACTAACTTACATGCCCTGGGTTTCAGCAAGAGCTGTGGCGCTCAGATGCTTTGGTTGCAAGGCTACTTACGGGGTGCTTCAAGGACCGATTAAACAGAGGGAGATGTGATCTCTGTGCTTGTGGAAAGCTATAAAAAGAAACAATTCTGCATTTCAACCACTATCTCTTGATCCTTAACCATAGGTAGATTTAGGAAGGAACTCGCTTGTGTACACTGCAGTGTGGCTTACAGAAGGAACGGAGCAGCCTCCGCCAGAAGTAGCTGCTCGTGGTAAAAAAGAAGGAAAGCTGAAAATGAGTGGAAGTGTGGAAAAATAGCACTCATTCAAATCGTCTTTACAGTGAAGATCTCCACCTGCTCTGGTCCTGTGCATCTGAGCCTATTTTACGCTGCACTGGGGCATATATCCATGCAGAGTCCCTGGGAAATTGCATTAAAAACATTAAGTCCCAGGTTTTCGTACGTCTGCGCATATCCTTAGAGTGTCACTTAACTCCATTCTCACCCAAGCCATGAAAAAACATTGACTCTGGTGGGATTCCTCAGGAAAACCATTTCCAAGGAGAAATAGCATTGGCATTTGGTCCATTTTGGGCAGAACAGGGACACGTGCACACACGTCCCAGGCGGTTGCGCATGCCGAGAGCCGGTGACAACAGTGACAGCCAATGGCATAACTCTTACTGACTCCAGTGGGGCAACAGCAAGTCCTTAATCCCCGTGTTGTTTCCAAGCTTCCTGTTTTGAAATTGCCATAATTAAATTCTAAAGACTGAGAAAGCACCAAACAAGTTGCCAAGTTTCTGTCAAGCTTTATCAGCTGATCTCATCATAATCCAGTAAATAGCGTATCATGAACATCAAATCTAATTAAATCCTCTTGAGATACGGGTTAAAAAACAGACACAAACAAGAATCACACATTTAAAGCCTGCCATTGTAGTATCAGAATTAATCTGCAGGGAGAACTGAATTTCCTTGAAATCTGGACAAATAAGTGTTCTATGTTCTTTCCCTGGTGGCTCGTGCTCTCTCTGGCACACAGAGTCAGAAGGAAAATGCAGTTATTGGGTTTTTACTTTCAGCATAGATTGCATGAAATGCACCTCTAAAGCCTGTCTTCTGGACTAGAATACAGGATGAGGCAGAGTAAAGGAGACATATTTTATTTATGCGTTTATCTCCAGTACTCTCAGCAGCACTTTAGGTGCTGTCCATACGTAAAAGAACGATCTCTAGCCATGGGAAGCACAATGAAAAAAGCTCGAATGTGAACTCAAAAAGGCAGCAGTGAGTTTGTTGTTCTTAAGCCAGTCTCTTGATCGCCACATTATCTGCCAGGCACCTTTCAAAACACATCTCAAGTGCACTATAGGTGTCTGTGTGTGTGCATAAGCCCTTAGGGCTACACCTATGCTGCTAGTAAATTAAACAGTGGCAGGTAATGTTCCCAGGCATTGGAATTTGATAGTCTATATTGTTAAAATCCTAGAACCTGCCCTGGCACATTTTTGGCCTGGATCAATTAGTGTTCTCCCACACACGTCCCAGAAATTTAGGAGTCAGCGCAGCCAGAGACCATTCCCAAGAAACGCCATGTGTTCAGTCATCCTGTGTGGTGACTAGAAGAGCTTAATAATACGGACACGGCTCATTCCAGGTCAGTTGGCCTCATTGCCAGAGAACGGCCCTAACACCACCTCATTTTCTAATAAGAGCTGTTGCCTGCATGCCCATGTCAGAGCCGATATCTGCTATATACTTAATCTGGGAACTTTGCAGGAGTGCTCTACCCTGAAGCCAGATCACATCAGGGCTTTATGACAGGGCAGTTCAGGACTTTGTCTCTTGGATGACTTTATGAGCCACAGCTCTCCTACACTTGGGCATGAGCTGCTTTCAAATCCAACCTTTCCAATACGTTGCATTAGGGTACAGCAGAGCTGAACGTGGTAAATGGGCTTCTCTGTTCCCATCCGTCTTTCTTGATATGAACTAGCACATCCCTGATCTCTCTGAAAATCAGCAAGATGTTGGTGTTTGCATCTCTTGCAGTGCCTTAATGAACCCATTCAGAAGATCAAGATTTCATACCAAGCAATGTAATTTCAGTCTGGCATAAAAGCTGTCCTTTTACCTCCAGGATTAAGCTTAAAATCAAAGCTCGGAATGGATTTGCCTGAGGTGAACAGAATAGCCCCTCTGGTGTGGATTCACCCTACCTAGCTTTAGGTATCCAAAATAAAACCCCACTTTCCCAAGGCTTCCTCTGCAGCCAAAGGAACATGACATCAGAAGATGATCCAACCCATCTCAGAACTAATTTATGTCTCCACTAATACAGGGAGCATAGGCCAGCAATAGTCATCATTTCGGCATTTCAAATTACTGTCTTTTACCTGCAAACCTGCAGTGCTTCTTGGTCTGCCTGCTTTTGACAGTGACTTTCAAGTCTATTACAAGCCTCACCAACTTTTGTCTGTATTTTCACAGGAAAATAAAAAGAAAATTAACTAGCTCTGTCCCAGTCACCAGTTCTACCAGCAAAAATGACTGTTGGAGTTTCAGGCCAAACCTGATTCAAAACGAAGTTTCTGTTCTTCTCACTCTCACTCACTACAAAAAGTCTAAGGTTTCATAGAACCAAGGTGACCTTGACTGAGAAAGTGAACCAGCTCCCTTGCGCAGCAACTGTTCATCGTATTTGGTTCATTCCTGTAGCTGTAATTTCACTTAAAGCAATGTTGACTGATCCTACTACTCACTAACTTCACAGATATCACCAGGGTAGATGCTGGACTAAGAAGTTCTTCTCCTGCCCGGGCTTGGATGCCACTATATTTTGTATGTTGTGATCATTTAAAACCTCATAGCAAAGATGGATGGAGAGCTCAGCCCTTGGTTCCACAGCACAAGAACCACCACTTAAATTTACATCCCCACCAAGCATTAGCTGTGAGGGGCCGGCTGCTGCCAGCCGTGCAGAGGAACGGACCCCAGACACTTGCATTGCAGTACTGCAGGCCACTTAAATACTGTGTAGTGATATGGAGAAAGGTTTCCTGACTGCTGGTGTTTGCAGATCTCTAAAGGTGAGGAAGAAGCAAGAAGAAAAAATAGGAAAAAAACATTTCAATCAAGAAAACTGCAGTTTGTACCTGTGGCATTTGAAAAGTGCTTAAAACAGGATTTTTCTTCCCTGCTCACTGACTCCGTTCCTTACAAGAAATTGATTTTGGTTGCAGAATCTGAATTTACCGGCCTTTTTCTCCTTGGAAATGCTTTAGTACCGAATGTTGTTCAAAAGTTGCAATTTGTGATACCTTGCAATTTTGTAATACCGTGACTTTCCTGGTCCCCACCTGTTCCTCCTCCCTCTCCACATGCCACTCACATGCCGGTCGCTCTCACAGTACAGCACGTGTTTCTGCAGACTGTGTCCTAAAAGACCATCCATCATTCTCAGCGCACCCATTAATATAGTGCACCTTTAATTCACCCTCTTTTCCATGAGGTCTGAAGTTCAGTATGCAAAGGCAGCTTCAAAATGAGATGTCGCCAAGCTTATTTACAGAGAGCTAATGACAGAGAAACAATAACTAAAAAAAAAATCAATTCACCCGGTCATTTGGCAAGGAAAGAATACACATTTCCCTTCTTTCCAAGGTTTTGCTTTAGTTCCAGAGGGAAAGGTCTACTGTGTTCAATGCAAATAATACTGCTTACGTTGAGTATCAGAAGAGCCAGAAGAGCCAGTGACCTGTGATGTCTTTTAAGCAAGATAATATTTAATAGTTTTACAAGGAAGGAAACTTTAATCTTTGAAGATCTGAGGCTATCACAGCAAAATATATTATCTGTCAGTGTTGTTATTAATAGCAATAAATAACTGCAACACCTTAACAAATTCAGTTCACAGCTGATGATCAGCATTAGCTGATCACTTTTTTCTAAGTTGGTCTTACAACCTCTGGGCTGAGCCTACAGGTTAGTTAGCATGAAGTCGCTTATCAGCTGTGCATCCGTAGCTTCACTACCCTCAGTCGTCATCATTTTAATACCAAGACAAGCACAAGGATGAAAACTACACCTTGGCACTTCTTTCTTTGTTTCAGCTTTGATGTTGGGACAGTTGTTCTGCCCTCAAGGTTCTTTTTCTCAAAGACACCCTTCTTCCTCCTGCTAGTGATGGCTTAATATGTATGTTTGGTACCTAAAGGGCATGTCCCAAGTACATCGACATCTTTTTGATTCTTTTTGGTACAGACAGTTGTTGGTGATGAAAACTTTCTGTTCGATGTACAGGATGTTTTACAGGTACTTCTTTGCAGGTGTCTAAATTTCTGCCTAACATGCTGGTAGGTCTCCATATTTTGTAAACACAGATCAACACTGAGGTTATACCTAAGCTGTAAATTTTCTCTTTGGGCTTTGTAGTTGATGCTCCTTCTCAGATGCACTTATTGAAACTCATTCTTGCACCTAATTTAGAAGTAGATTTAGAAGGCCTACACAAGACTTGCCAATTACTCCAGTAAGGATCCACTGACTGCAGCTACTTTGCTCTGTGAACGCGAACTCAGAGTGGCACCGGAGGCAATGTTCACTTCCCTTTCACTTCACTGACGTGTGGAAGCATCCTTGGGGCTCGTTGTGGGTGATCCAGCTGACACTGGGAGAGGAGAGATCCTGGGTGTATCCTCGGCTGCTTCGCCCTGGCCCTCAGCGCTATGCCTTGCAGCCTCTCATACGACCAATGTAGGGCAGACAAAATGGCCTTGGGCCCTTCCTGCGAGGGACCAGGTACGGCTCCCAGCAGAGGCAGATGGGATTTGGCAGCTCACGGAGCTTGGGCTGAGTTCTGGCTGCCTTTAGAGAAAATACCAACATGAGGTGCCTGGCTTCAGGCTATCCTTGGGGTAGTCTATCTTAGCTGGGTGTAGACACAGCCTTTGGCCCAAGGTGGAGCAGCATTTGCTTCCCTTAAATACTCTGGAGAGACTCACAGGAGACAGAGAGGAACATGCCAGAGAACACGGCTGCTCACGTCTCATGCCTACCTAGAGGTGAGGCACCTGGGATGAAACGGCATTAAAAAAGCCTTCCTCATAAACATAAAGCTTGGAAAAGACACCACTCTTCTCCAATAACTCCAGCGTGCTTCAGTTTGGCTTCGTTTCTCCTATAGCCAAAATATAAGAGCTTTTATGGCCAATAATCTCTCCTCTGCATTGCAAAGCTCCGACTTGGTTTAAGCTGCGTATTCATTTCTGATCAAGAGCAGCCCAGTAAGGAGTGGAAGAACAAGATGGAAGGACATGTCCTCCAAAGCAGCTTGTCGTCCATAGAAAAGCTCAGTGCTGTTAAAGTATTTTACTTTGCACAGAGATTGCACAGACTATCGAAGTCCTGGTACTTCAACCCGCTGCAAACACTTTGGAGCTCTTCACGCCTATCTCATTTTCCATTCATCTGTCTCAGTTACCTTTTTAGCGCTACGTACTTCAGACCTAATTTGTATTTCCTTTGGTTAGCACTTCCTCCCTCATCTCTCTTCTCTGGCCCCCCTCTCCCTTCTGCCTGTTTATATTCTGGTTTTGTCTTTCCGGCCACTTCATCCCCTGAGTGATGCCAACAGCCACCAAAGGGAGTGCGTGCTCTGAGTCCTCTTCCCTTTTCCCAAGAAATGATACTTGCTTTTAGGCCAACGTGGTCAGCAGCACCCAAGTATTACAGAGTGCAGCTTTGAGACAGGCCAGCTCCCCGACGACTCAGGGCTGCAAAGCAGTGGCATTTCTCCAGCATTGCTTCCAACTGATACCAACATCCCTTCAGGCTAGGGACATTAATCACATTTAGTAAGTCGTTATCCCAGGCCTGAAAAAAATTATGATAGAACCACAAGAGATGAAGGCCAAGTGAAAGAAATTATATGGTTCTTGCTTTTGAGAAGCAGACGGGTTAAGAGGCAGGTTAAGATTCTGGAAAGACTGAAAATCCCACTGATCCTTTGCAGTTCTGGCTGCAAGTGCCTAACTCCAGCCCACCTAGCAGAGCCAGGCATGACATCTGGGTTTCCAAATAACCCCGGGCAGTGAGGGGACTGGCTAATCCAGCTCTTGGCTGCACTTCTGAGACTGCCCACTTCAGGAGCAGTTGCGATGAGCTGGGGTAATATGAAGAAATGACAACCAGTAATTTTTCCATGAAGCATTTAGGTGACAACACTGATTGAATCATATTCTAACTAACAGTCTAGTACTAAAAGACATGTCTTTACCTACTAGGTGACTAAGGAAAGACATAATGTGTAGATCTAGGCAAAACAGTCTCAGAGAGACCTTACTTCAACTTCACAAGATTAAGTCCTAAAGACTCAATATAGTGGTTTTAAATCGAATTGCAGGAGACTGGTGACTTCTATGCAGAAAAAAACCCCAAACATTTGAATGACTGTTTTGGGATATGTTAAGGTTGGTTGCCAGAAGCTATTATATCTTGTTAACTAACATGTCATGGCTGCTTCTCTGCTGCATACCATGGCCATCGAGAACTTCACAAGGGTGGCAAGGACCTAGCATAGACAGTCCTGTTCCAAGAACAGATGTCCCGTTTGAGCCAAAGAAGACTTACCATTGATGGTTTTCTAAGGCATGACCCATGGTTAGGTCTGGGTGATCATGGCAGTAGAGGGCAGTAGTGTACATCACCCCTAATGCTTACAGAACCAAGGTGGTCCTGCTGGACAATGAGCACTTCCTGGTGGACGAAGGAACAAGATCAAGAGCAGTTTGTTTGTCCTCCAGAGGCCCAGAAAGCTCTCTGCCATTTGATGCATGGTTTTTTTCCCAAGCAGCCATCAGTATTTCCCAAACCTGCAGGTAAGACCCCATTCTCCAGTGTTTAGCACCTCCGGTGAAGACTGAGTTTTTGGGTCTATGTCAACAATCACAGGAGTGGATAAAACCTCCGCAATTGGATGCTCCCACCATGCTCGCGTGATGCTGAACACTTGTGGATGCAGGGACTCATTTTGGTGTTTGCCTGGAGAGCTGAGCTTTTCCAACGTAAATGAAAGGCAACAGCCAGGGAACTACCAAGGGCTACGACTGTAAATGCAATGACAGCTCCAGGCTGAAAAACAAAGGGCAGGAAAATGAAAGGCAAAGCTGATGAGCCAGCCTCAGTGTTAGCCCTCGTCGTTCACTTTCCCCTCCCGAGAAGATTTAAGGCCTCAGCGACATCTGTCAGTCTTGCCACCCCTGCAAGAGGGGGTTGGTTTAAGTCAACCCTTGAGTGGTGTATCAGGGGAGGATAGCAAGAGGGATTTTCTTTTGTTTTTTTAAGTAATAAAAGAAGATCCTGTGTCTTTAACCTTCAGGATAACCTTGTTTCACTCTGGTTCTCATTGCTGGACTGCTCCTTGATGAGCTTTTTATGCCTGATTAATTAGTACACTGAAGGGAAGGGGGGGCTGCTCTGTTTAGCAGCTTGTGCCTCCTTCTGACTAATCCACCAGCCAACATTACAGCTCCATAGGGTCTGCAGTTGCCTCTCTCAGGCCTCTGTTGTGGGGTATCATTACTTCTTTCTACTTCTTGATTATATCGCTTCCTATTGATTTAGCCACATTTATTGAGGGCTAGCTGGAGACTAGATTAATTTGAGTTTGTAGGCTTTATTTCTCCACTAGCACAAAACTTTTCAAAGAAAAAGAAAATGTAGATGCAGGAGTGAATGGTTCGGATTTATGGAGCATTATCTTCCAAAGAGCTGCTTTTACAGTGTTATTGATGACAAGAAACCATATTTTTTTAGGAAGATAACTTTGCGTATGCCGTTATTGCCAGTGTGTGTGCAATCAAGAGAACAGGAAAAGCACTTTTTGTGGTCCTTTATTCTTTAGAAATATGAACCTGTAATAATACAACTTATGCTAAATTATTTTGTGTCCCAGTTTTCGGGGGGGGGAGGAGGGGCGGAAATACTGACCCTCTTAGTAGATCACTTTCAGCTCTGCCGATAAAGAGTACTGGATAAAAGCTAAGCAGCATTACCGAGGATAAAAATAAAGGCAGCTTTTTGCTCAAATAGTTTTTTGGCTAAAACTGGAAAAAGTCAAACTACAAATCAGACGCAAGTGTACAAAAGAAGTCTTTGACTACTAGAGCCAGGGGAGATGGTGGCTTTGTCACTTCGTCACTCTCTAGAAGTTATGGGACAGTCAGATGCAGGTTCACCAGGAGAAATAACAGTGTATGAGTCCCCTTGAGACAGCTGGTGCGGTATGCACGCCCCTGGTGATCCCACGCGGGACCGGCCGTGTGGCTGCGTCGCCCTCCTGCCTTTCCTCTCTCCAGGTCATGTCAGGGCTTCACACTTGATCAAACGGGAGTTAATGGCTCTATGTAGACATACCTTGGGTGAGGTCCTCAAGCCTCTGCAAGGGGGCAGGCAAGGTGAGCGTAATAGTCCCTCCTGATCTGAAGAGCCTATGAGTCAGTGAGCTTAATGGTAGCCTGAGGGTTAGCGCTGAGATATATGTTTCAGCTGCCAACAGGAGGGGAACAAATCTTGCTGTGTTTGTGGGAAACAAAAAAAGCTTCTTTTGGGGACTGTAACCCCATAGTTACAGCAGGGCCCCCTTCAGCCTGGTATTGGCAGACGTGGGTAACCTCGTATTAGCAACCTCTTTGGAGGCTGCTTCTGAGCTTTGGTGATGCTGCTGTGTCCTCAGTAGGAGACCTTCGCTGGAGCTGCCAGCTGGTATTTCTGTATTCCAGAGAAGAGTCTACTTCATGGCACCGGCCTCAGTGCTCAAGTGCTTTGCTGAGTACACAAGGGCACGTGTTAAATTCAGAACTTGCAGAGTAACTAAACGCTCAAAGAGTCAAATTCCCTTTCCTGCTGTAACTCTGGTCTTGGAGCTCTAGAAAATAGTCTGGAAGGGACCTGGAGAGGTCATGCAGTTCACCTCAGTTCCCTAAGGCAGGATCAGGTCTACTTAAGGTGCTCCTTGTTTGTCTAACCTGTTCTCAAAAGCGGCTGGGGATACAAATCCACACCCTCCCTGGGCGATCTCTTCTGGTGCTCGCCTGAGCTTTGACTCACAGTATGGTGAATTCCCCCAAACTGATGCAAGGAAAGGTTAAGTTTTGAACTGAAAATATACCTTAAACAGAAAGCATGGTAAAAAAAATTGGAGATAATACACGTGTATCTCACCTGTCTGGTATTCAGACACTCAGTGACCCTGTATAACCCAGATGAGGCAGTTTAACTGTAAATAACTTTACAAAGTAACGAGAAATTAGCCCCTGTGTTTTGAAAATACCATATTATTCCTTAGCAAGCCTGCTTTGGTAGGTTGCATTTCAAAATGCCGTCCTACTGATTTAGTGACACATGTAGCCCTGTTTTACCAGAGAGAAGTTCAATGCTCGACTAACCCCAGCTGGGGAAGCTTTGGTTCAGTTTAACTTTGTTTTCTAGTCCAGTGCCTGAAACAGAAGACTTTAGCCTGAAAGTGTCTTTGAATGAAAATTTGCCATAAGGGGAAACTGAAAACCTCATTCTGGGTATCTTCTGCCTCCAAAGTATGTGACTAAAGCTGAATTTTTCCCCTGGAAAAATTCCATTGGCTTCTGGAGAGGCTGAACTGAGCAGACCCCTGGAAACTCTCTGTTGCCCCGTGGGACAGGAGGGTTTAACGGTGCTGAACTTCCACAGGCAATGCCGACGCGTGTGGCACGGTTGTGGAAGCAGAGGAGCACCGTGAAGTGAGACACGTGATTTTCCATCCTCTTACCTTGGGTTACTCCGAGACGTGGCCCAACAAAGAGCGAAGGGAACTGGGGTGCAAGAGGCACCTCCTCTTTCAGGAATTCCTCTCCAGCAAATAACTACTATCCTTTCAAAAGATGAGTCCTGCACCACACCGCCTGTTGCTCAGGAAGGATAAATGCCATTGCACCGAGCACGGGTGAGACCTGTGCAAGACAGCCCGTGTTTCCGCTGTGAGGAGTGGCACAGCTCGGAGCCCAGGAATACCCGGGAGCCTCCTCGGCATGGGCATACTTACAGGGCTTGGCTCCTGCCGAGCCTAGCGAAACATGGGCTGCAAGGAGGCACAAATATCCTTTAAGGGGAGAGGGTGGCATGTGTAAGCTGAAAAATAACCACTACACAACATTGCAGAGGAATAAACTGGTCACGGAGGCTGTTAGCCTAAAAATTTCAGTGACACCTCCTTAAACAGCAGCGGCACGTTGGTACCTCTGGAGTGCTCCGGGAACTTTGTCAGGCTACATTAGTGATGGCAACAAGGTTCCTTTTGCAATATATTTACTTGTTGAATACTAGAGGTCTAGCACTAAGCACAAGAATATGCACAAAGTCAGACAGATCCTTCCTCACCTTTCAAAACGGGGTCAAATACCAAGTTCAGTTCGCAATGATAAAACAGGTTACTGCCAGTAATTGCTTCACAGTTTCCCTCTTCAGAGGAAGTGAAACACTTTGGTGGTCTCTGAGACTCCCGATTCCTCTTTGCACAGATCTCGAAGAACTTTCCTGTCCCCTTGACGTGGGCGCTGCCGCGCAGGGACCCTCCACCTCCCGGCAGCTGCCCCTGGCCACCGGCCGCGTCCTCAGGTCTGGCCGTGCCGTGCTGCGGCAGCAAGCGGGTGAGGCAACGGCGATGAACCAAATGTTTTGTCCCCGTGATCTTACATTTGTTTGGCATCTTGGCAGGATGCAGAGCGTGTTTCTTCTCTGTTGTGGCCCCTGCGCTGGCTATGAGTAGCTGATGTCTTCAGGCTCAGCACCAAGTACAGAAATATAAAAGCGCACAAGCAAAAACACATGTATATGGCTTATAGCAGTAAAATTACCCATTGTGCAGCCTAGTTAAGTGCAGCAAAAAAAGATATACATGTGTGCAGGGAAGGAAGGAGATTTGGTTTGAATTAAACTGACTTTCCCCTTGACTCCCAGCAGCCAAACTAAAAAATAAATTATTCATCGAGGCTTATTCTCAAAGACAGCCCTGCAGGACTGCAGGCCCAGGCCACTGCCCAGGGTGAATACCATCTAGAGCTCAACTTGATGGCAAAAGCAAACACTTTGCTATCAAGAGGAAACAAATTAATTTTCTTCCTCTGAAATTGGGAGACACTTGCACTAGGCCATGCATAAAATAAAAATAAGGGGGTCCCAAAAGAAATTACAGAGATCAATAAATATCCCAAGTCATTCTCTGCTGAGACATGAAGGAAACAGAGGCTGAGATGAGAAGAAAATATGGTTTTATTCCCCCTTGAAACAGAAAGTCTTATTAAAACCTTCCCTTTGAGGCTGAGCGTGGCCGCCTGTGAGTCAGGGCTGTCTGTGTTCTGGGTGCCGAGGGGAGACAACAGCAAACACCTTCCCGTGGCTGCCCTCCCGAGGAGCTGGCATCACCCCTGAACCGCATGGCAGGAGCGGACCAGAAAGATTACCCAGACCCAAACAGAGCAAAAGGGGCTCACGGGACCTGCCGCGGGCAGTTCTCTCGTGGGGAAGGCTGCGGCGCTATTCGGACGCGCGTGAGAAGCCTCCTGCTGCGGGTTGGAACATCCAGCACGGCATTTATTAAAGAGCTGCTTAAAATACTCAGTTTGAAAGTTTGAGGATCAAATTAGGGAACTTCAGTGAAAAGTATGTAGATTTTTATAAAGAAGATGTTGCTGTTCTAAATCTAAAAAAAACAAAATTTGCAGTGAGGAGCAACTCCCCTCCCACTTTGTAGCAAAACACAAGGTAATGTTTTGCTTCTGACTAAAGCAAAATCATTACAGGAAAAATGTCGCTTATCAGGAAGTTTGCTGCAGGTCTTTGACAGTCCAGAACTGATTTGTCCAGGGACAACCTGCTCCGTCGTCCTTTGCTGGCGGCGGCGGCAGATGCAGGCAGCCACCCTGCCCTCTCTCCTGCCTGCCTTGCAGCTTGGTTTAGAGTCATAAAGGGTAAACAATAGCGTAAGAAATGTGTGCAGGTCTCATCCTGCCTCTTCTTTTCCCTGTCAGAGCTACCAGACCCACATTTTTGTCATCACCAGTAAAAGGAGCAGACCCTGCCCCCACCAAAGCCCTGGTGCCAGCGGTGCCAGGGCAGCTTTCGCCACGCAGATGTGGGCAGCCGCCCGTCACTCCGGCGTCACGCTCCTCTGGGGGTGCGAGACACAACCGGGGTTCCGTGGGAACAGTTTGCTCGGGGACCAGCATCGCTGTGTGCCCTGCCATAGCTTAGCACACATATTTGGTGACAGTTTTAATTTGGGAAGGTATCTGCAAAAATGGGAAAGCAATAAAGGAGGCTGGATTCATTTTAGTACATATCTCTTTCCAAAAGGAGATTTTTTGTCAGCTTTCCAATGTTAATGCCCTATTAATGGTGAGGCGAGATCTGACAAAATAATAATAATTCTTTTCTCATTTATGCTCTTAAAGCACTTCAATAACTTCTAGCATAAGTCAATTAAATAAACAGAGAGGAGGTGGGGGCCAAATTTTCTGGAGTTTGGGTCATTGTTAATAAAGTGACCAGAGGGAAAAAAGCAAAAGGGTCAGGAAAAGTGAAAGGACAGACAGGGCTTTACAAGTGTTAGGAAACTGCCGAGTGCCGAAGGAAAGGAACAAAGTGAAAACCAGACAGTGAATCATCGTCACTGGGGTGTGCAAAACCCGACTGGGAATTCAGGCAGGTCCTCTTGTTTTGCTTTGCCCATCCCTTTGATTCTTTTTGCAAGTTATTAATACTTTTGCTAAGCAGCTCTTTGAGGTGTCCCAGCAGCGAGCTTCCTTTCCCTCGAGCCTCCCTCCAGCCGGTTGTCTTTCCCTGTAACCTTCCCCAGTCTCCCTTCCACGCAAACTGCTTCTTGCCGTGCCGGTGCAAGACAAGAAGGCGCTGCGGCTGCCCAGGGCTCGCTGTGGTCAGGGGGAGTCTTCCCCAACCTGGCTCTGATTGAAATCCTTGCTCTAGCCTGACATTAGGACAAAGTTTTAAAGATGGAATTTAATATTTAAGAGTAGATTAAAAAAATGTAGGTGGGGAGAAAATGGGGAGGAAGAGTAGAACAGATAAGGTCTCTCCTAACAGATGCGTTGTGCCTCTAGGTCTTTGAAAAGGGAGGGGGAGCACCAGCAGATATATTGTCTGGCTGGCAGGCAGAAAGGAGAGTAGAAGAGAAAAATCCTTGGGGGTAACCTGTCTAAGAAGAGAGGCACGATCTTTTCACCCTTTTTATTTTGGCAGGCTAGACTACAAATGGCAAGGAGCATTTCTGTTGTATTGATTGCATTTGCAGTGGGTTTGCCCAGCAATAGCAGACTAGCTGGGAGTTAAATTGTAGTACATCAGAAGCCACCAAGGCAAGAGAGATCAGAACCCGCCACACTTCGGGACAGGTGAGAACCCGGTTTGTGGTGCTGGCAAGCGAGCGCGTGGAAAGGATCGGTCCCGCGCTGCAGCTGCACGCTCAGCCCCAGCAAACCGTCCCGGCACATAATCACCAGCCTGGGCTCAGCGGCCGAACCTGCCCAACAGGCTCGGGGTGACCCACTCCTGCAAAGCAGAGCATCGCGTCAGACCCCGCGGATGAGGTAAGGAGGAGTCGCAGCGGCAGCAGAACCTGGAGGGGTAGAAAACACCAATTATCTCGCAGTCTGCCTTTCAGTGCTTAAACACTTGTAATTTCCTGAAGACGCAGACAGGTTACTGGCCTCTTCAAGGGTACTGCTTCTGGCAAAAACAAAACCCCCACAAAAACCCAAACCCAACTTTACTTTAAATTTAAGCCTCTCTGGCAGGCATAGTATTTTTAGAAGCATTTAGTCCCACGTTACTACTTCTTGGATGTGCTTAAACACCTTCTGATGTTGCATTGAGGCAAATTAGTGAAGATGGAGGCTCATAAATCCTCAGGAATTAGAGAACTAATTAAATGTCTGTGCGATGTCTTTGGGCGCAGAGCAATGGTGCGCAGGCCTGTGTTTTCCAGATACCCCGGCCGAGCTGTGCTTGCTGCAGGGGGCCGAGGGATGGCTCTCGCTTCCCCAGGTCCCGCGACGAGTAGGGCGCTGGGGAGTCTCGGGTAGCACCAGGGCACGATGCCGTCAGCTTGTTTCCTTCTCAGCGCAGCTGCGTTTGCTGGGACCACCAGCCCGCCGGGGCCCCGTCACATCCCATCCTCCTTGCTGGTCTCGGCAAATCCTCCGCCTGCCCACAGGCGCTCCCGGGATGCAGATGGCCCAGAGCTCCTGTGCTCTTGCTGGTGGCAGAAATGGCACCGCGAGGGATGTGTCCCCGGAGAGTGGATATGGGGGAAAGTTGCCTTTTTCCTCCGTTGGCTCTTGCTTCAGTCACAGAAGACGAGGCTCTTGCAGTCCCAGGACTTCGTTCATAAACAGGCTCTAAGTCCTGGGCATGTCGTGACACCAGGCTGCTTGGAAGAAGAAAGATGGAAGTAGCAGAAGAAAGATGGAAATAGCAGAAGAAAGGCTGCTCGACTCATCACTTACTGACCGGTACCTGGAATCAGCATCGATCAGCAAGGAGTCCTGCTTCCATGAGCAATTCGATCACATCACAAGTGCTTAGCAGACACACTTGATCTCACAGGTATTTGTTCCGTGGCTCCCGATTCTTTACGTCATTGACGTAGTAAATAAAATACTGCGAGTAACTCCGCGGGTGAGCCTCTCACGCTGGCCAGCCCGCTGAGGTCAGGGGAAGCGCTCGCAGGTGGAGTCAGCCAGGGATGGCTTTGCTGGGCACACTGGGCTCTAACAGACCTGTTGAGAATTCAGATTATTCTAACTAGTTTGCACAGCTATTCTCAGGAATGAGTCAAACAATTAAAGTAAAAACCCTGAACTATTTTTTCCTAATGAAGAACTTACTGGTTTAGGTTTTGAAGCCCCTGGCTAGGAACCTTCCTTATTCCTCTTCAGGGCAGAGCCTCCTCTGACCGCACTGGCAGGTGTCTGCACATAAACTTCCATTTAGGCTCCATTTTTACACTTAGGCTTAATCTCAGTTTCTGCCTGTAAAAACGACGTTTCTCACTCTGGGAGAACACAATGAGGACGAAAAAAATACCCAGAAAAATAAATTTACTTTTTCCCTTAAAACTTCAGTTTGAAATATTGTTTTGGAGCGGAGAAGTCGGTGGAAAGAAAGTCCCACACTGTAACCACCGAAGCCCTGCAGGATTTGAGGCAGCGGGATTATCTGAGCAGTTTCTGTGGGTGTATGTTTTCCCTGCGCTCCCCGAAGAGCTGATTGACTCCCGGCATGTGCTGGCTCTGGGTGGGGAAGGCAGGGGGAGATTTGACTGACTGCTCCTCCACAATGCGCCTCATTGTCTTTTCTTCTCTTACAGCTGTTTTTGTGAGTGTGGGTTTTAAGGGACTGTGCGTGTGGTTTTTGTGTGCGAGGAGACCGAGGAAAAAAAAAAAAAAGATTTAAAGGGCTGCGTTTGGGGAAAATCTAAACTCAGCCTCCACGTTTGCGTGCTTTGAATTACACACCTAGATGCTTGCCCACTCACTTTGTGTTGGCTACAGTTTTGCTCAGGCAAAACCTCACACGGGAGTGCTCAGACTGTCTGCCGGTGCAAATTGGAGGATTAGCTACCTAACAATTGGTCCAAAAACATAGAAATGGCGATTTACAGGCTCAGCCAAAATAACAGGTCACATTCGCTGATGGAGGGAAGTTGGCATCGCATTACTGAAGTCAGAGGAGCTTTGCAGATTTACACCAGCTAAGGATTTGGGCATAGGTGTTTCCTGAGTGAGAAAAATCTGAAGGGAAAGAACTACTCCATTCAGTTTATTTTTACAGAGCAGAGTCTACAGAAAGTGGTCACTTTGCCAAAGAAGCAGGGATCACCTCACGGGTGTTTGTGCATGAGCAATAACATCTTAAGGGAATTCACAAATTTGTGCTGTGACAAAATTCTACCATTCCTGCCAAGAAACAGGAACCGCTGCAGCTTAATGTCCTTTTTTCTTTTCCTAAACAGTGGCATAAATGGCATTTTTGTACTTGGAAACTTCAGGCCCATACTTTCACTGTACTAATTGCAACTGCTTTCACAGTTGCGGTAAATGGCCACGTCCCTTGTAATTGCACATGAAGCTACATGTAATCTGCATGCGCTTTTCCGAACGCTGGGGTGTCACTTGCCTACCGCAAGAAATGCGCTTCCCACGCACTTTGCTTGCTTTATTTTCTTTCTTTCTTAACTCATCGCAAAATGTTGCAACTGTAAAGCAGTCTCTGGGGCTGCCTCATTTATTCAGGTCTACCGCTGCGGCGTCTCCCCTTCCCTCACGCTTCCCACCTTGCTTGGATAACTTGTAGGTGCAGGATGGGTTGCTGGGATGGAAATGGTTTAGCAGGACCCGTGATCGCTGGAATCTGAGACCTACATTTTAAATGTGTCTCTAATGTTACTGTTACTCATTGCTTTGTTTCGTTGGGTGTGTCATATACCATTTTCCCTTAATGAGGAGCTGTTAGAGGGCGAGTTTGTTCACCCTTGCTGGATGTTGGAAGATCAAACCACATGGGGTGACAGGATTACAAACACTTTGCTGGAGGGCTGAAAATACTCTGGAATGGGATAAGAGGTTGAACATGTTCACAGAGCCGCAGCTTGCCAGCGAGTGGAAGGTGGTATCGTTCCAGAGAGCATAGGAAACAATAACTGGGCAATGATGAGATGTGTAAGTTACAGGAAACACAAAAATTCAACAAAATCTGCTCTGACACCCAAGCCTCAAATAACGCTTCTAGGGATGGATTAATTACCCAGGCAGAAATCCACACCCAGCCAAGCGAGTCTGCCAGACCCAGCCCAGCGTTGCGCCTTCAGATTCACAGCCACCCTTTTGACTTCTGTAGTATAATCGTACGGTTCTTTGGAGACACTGCTACGGGGGATTGCGATGTGATGTTGCAATGGGAACACCACTGCAAGTAAATCACTAGTTTGGCAGAAGATAACGAGGAGCTGGGTGCTATGAGCTCCTGAGAACGTGGACAGAGGAACCAGCTGCATGGGAAGATGAGCAGCCCTGGAGATCCCAGAGCAGAGGGAGCAGAAAACAAGTCAGCTCCACGAAAAAGGCAAACAGGCTGTCCTTGGAGAAAGGCTACAAGGAGAAACAGGTCTTTATGTTCAGGTGCTTGGGACCACGTTACAACCCTAGCTTCTCTTGAGAGTCCATTTCTGCAAACTCATAAGAGGACTTCCTATCCAGTGAAGAGTATTAAAAATTTTTCCCCGGTTTCTATGTGTGTGTCTTGCTTCAGACACACAAATGTTTTTATGTACGTATGTAAGGTTAAACTATTTCCTTTTTTGGGGGGTTGAGAAGAGATTTTCTCCAAGGTCAGAGGAGAAGGTACCAGATGCAGTTCTTAGCCTTCTGCAGCATGGGCAACTGTTGGCTTCCTAGGAGTGCCTGTTTCGGTCATTTAACCTAAAAACTGATGGCTATAGATCTAGCGAATCAATGAGAGCTCTCACTATCTCCTGGTCGTTTTCTGTGGCATATTAATGGCTTTTACTGAAGATCTTGTTATGGGGTGTTGAGAAGTTCTTGAGTATGACTAAGACTGTGTGCATTGGAGATAGAAGTGGTGGAATAAAAATGTGCATCTGCCTGGTGCTTCCTCATCTTGCCATAATATGCAGAATTGGATCCAGGCTCCCCACAGTTTGTGGCACAGATTTTTTTTAGTTCTAGCCTTGATCTGATCTCAGATAAGGAGGCTGAGTTGCCCTAAATGGTCTCACAGTGATTTGTGGTAGGAACACGATCGGTTGTTTTCTTACAACAACACAAGAACCATGACAACCTGGAAAGGGGAACTCGCAGCGTCTGCACACAGAGGAGATTTCAACACCAGGCGTAACCAAAGCCTGGTGAGGAATGAAAGCCAGGGGGGCTGAAGGTCACAGACTTGTGCAAAAGAGGTGAGAGAGACTAGAGAAGGTGGAAGTGGGTTTCTGAGTAATGAAAGGTTTAGAAGAGCTGAGATGGCAGGGAGCAAAGATGATAAGGAGGGCGTGGGAGACTTCAGGATGATTTTACCTCAAACTGCAGGATAAAAACATGAGAGGAAATAAAATAAGAGGAAACGTTACCCAAGCTCTAGGGAAAAATAAACCAGAGATCCCTATGACAGATTTAACCCCTGTGTCTCTAACAGACTTACCCACACCTC
The DNA here is from genome assembly GCA_009819775.1 of Phoenicopterus ruber ruber. NCBI lineage: Eukaryota > Metazoa > Chordata > Aves > Phoenicopteriformes > Phoenicopteridae > Phoenicopterus > Phoenicopterus ruber. Next base: position 6,682,767 of record CM020230.1, read on the forward strand.
TGCACTTTGGGTAGGTTCCACCATGAACCAGATTGCACCTTTGTCCTCTGACCCATTCCTTCTGGAGGAAGAAAAGTGTGGAAAAGAATGAACTGGTAGGAGGAATGTGCTACAAATCATCCAAGCAGAAGTAGAGGGTTGACATAATTTTTTGCTTGTATCTTGTTGTTGATAAGAAGGTGATTTCCAAATCAACAGAGCTTAAACAGAGATACTCCAAAGGCCTTCAGAAAAAAACATACATGCACAGAGGCAAAGATGCAGAACTGGGCTCTAAATGGAATTAAAAATGGGTCAACCAATAGTATATAGTGATAAGAAAGCATTTAAGCAGCAGTGACAGTATTTTAGCGACATTTGTTGGCAAAACTTAAATGGGACCGCAAAAAAAGAAAGTGTATGGACAGTCAATCACCTTAAAGTAATTATTTAATGAAGGGGACTGGGTATGAGGAAGAGCTGGATGGCATAAAATCAGAGCAGGGGAGGATGGAGCAAAGAGGTGATGCCTGTTACCCAGAGATAAACAGGACACCGACAAGAAGAGCTCCTGAGGGTATCTGCGCAGCTGCAGAAAACCATCCTGCCAAGCAGCGTTTGTGGTGAGAGCAGGGAAAGTGTCTGTGTGTGTAGGAGTGCGTGAGTGAGATGAATCATTTGCAGAAATAGAGTCCCGTGAGCAGCAGAACCAACGTAGCCCTTGGACGTATAGCTCAAGACCAACTCGATTTTCTGATGTCTCATAGGGGATGAGCTCACACAGCAGGTTTAGTGGAAGGACTGACAAAATCACTTTCCTGAACCCAGGGACCTATTTTCCTAAGACTTATAAGCACTTAATGTCTTTGAACGCACTGACAAATGGGTTGAAATCGGGTACCAGGTCCGAAAGCTTCTAGGGAGAAACTGATATCCATGCAACGATAGCCACAAGCAGCCACGCACACGGTGTCAGCGCTGAGAAACCAGGCTAAGAAAGAGTATTTGAGAGTCTGTCACCTCCTGTGCGCCGCGATGGGATATTTTCATCCAATTAGTGACAATCTGGTTAACAAAGGCACACGAAAATGTTGGCAAACTGGAACCCAGGCTAACCTTCTATTATCATTTTTTTTTTTTAACTGTAGGGGTTTTTAACTGCATTTATCTAGTAAACTACTACGAGCAAGTTGAAACTGATGGGGCTTGCTCCCGGTTCCACCGCTCCGTGCCTTGTGGTCTTGGAGAGGTGGGTTATCCTAACGATGTTTGCTGGCCATGTGAAGTTTCAGCCTGCTGTAACTGGTACAATCAGCTCCGTCTGTAATAAAATGGCAATTAAAAGACTCTGGGAGGTTTTATTACCTAGTATAGTTGAAACACTTACAGACGCATTAATGAAAGTACTGATCAAATTTTACTAGTATTAGTTATGTTTTCAGGCACTTCACTACCTCCTACTTTTCAGCGAGGGCCAGAAGGAGAGGCAGCAAAGACCTGCCACAGCGGTGATTGTCCCCGTAACGTCACCACCAGCAGCAGTCAGGAAGCCCTGCTGAAAACTCCATTTTCCTTTGGGAGAAAAACTTGTATTTCTAGGCTTGAGTACTTTGAGTAAAGTCTGGAGGTCTAAATGGAATTGCTGAACATTTTAAGCCAAGTCCAGTGGTCCAAGTTTTCCCAAGGACTTCTACGTTCAGCTTCCACAAGCCAAAGAATCAAGGCCAATGCATTCTTATGTCCTGAGGAATGACCAAGAAAAATGTTTCAAGAAACTTCTAGAAAAAACACTTAGCACCGTGACTGAACCCTGAAGAAATTAACCTCAGAAAAGAGTGAAAACCAGAGCTCTGTATAGATTTGCCTGCTAATTATTCTATGAAATTGAATGGGGAATCTTAAATAGACTTTAGACTTAAATATACATTTTCAAATCCATTATCATTACTACTCATCTGCATAAAAGTAATACCCTAAATATAGAGAATGATGAACAATTGTAAAGGAAGGTAAAGTCCCTGTCCAGAGAAATTCAGAATCAGTGCAAATAAGAGGGAGGAAAGGGGCAAAATAAGCAAGGAAATGAGCATTACTATAGCAGGCAGATGGCCGAGCTGGGTAGAAAGGGATTTCTCTTCCTGCAAAATATTTGAGAATTTTAAAGTGTTCCCAACCCACACTCAGACGAAGCCAAATCTTGTCAATGTGTTTTGCTGAAACCATTAAAAAAAAGCAAATATCTAAACAGTTTGGTTTTCAGCAACATCAAAAAATAATCCCCCAAACTGAAAGAATAATTTGAAAACACTGGAAATAGCCAGAAGCTGGATGTTTTCTGCTTTGGGGTTTGTTTGTTTTTAAGCAAGTAGCTGGAAAGTTTTTTCCAAAAGAATGGAAAAAGTGAAAATGATTTTTTTTTTTTTCTTTCCAAAATATTTTGTGGGGAAATACTTGTGATTTTCTGCTCACCGTACTTGGGAATCAAATTGTCAGAGCAGTGACCCTAGAGCCCGGGAGCTCCAAGCTGCAAGAGTGCCATGACTCAGGAGATGTCACAGCTCTTCATGGTTTTGCAGGGGTAGTGAGACGTGACATCTGGGACGCGGGAAGATGACCTACTGTTGACTCATCTGTTCTGGGGGTGGAAAGGTGGGTCCCTCGCAGTCCTCCCGCTTTCCCACGGAGGGATCCCTGCAAGACGTCTGGTTAACACAGCCCACCGAGGAGGGCCGTTTGCTTAGCTGGTGCGTAACGCTTCTCTGGAGAGTATCAGGACGCAGCTTCAAATCCTGTGTTCGCCAACACAGGATGCAGCAGTTGTTCTGCACTTACGGACACCGATGCTCTGGAGGGCTGCTGCAAAGAAACCTTTCAGGAGAAGGAAACAACCAAAAGAGCTCCTGGGAGCAGTATGTGAGCGCTGCCGATGGTGCGTACCTTCTCCCAGAAAATGATTTTCAGCTTTCTGTTGCCTTGGCAGGTCTTTTCTGGCTGTATCCAGGCCCCCACTGTCCATTAGCAACTTTGGCAACTCCAGGCCAGCGCAGTGCAACGTCCTGTACTTAAAACTGACTTTGAAGCTCCATGCCAAGTTTCAAGCAAAGCAGTAGAATGTATTTTTTTTTCATCTAAGTGTGGTCAGCCGCGTTCCTCGCCTAGATCAAGAAAAGCCTCTTTTGTCTTCTGCAGGTGCACTGGGGAAAGGCCCTGCGCCTCTTCACACTCGCATGCGTGGAAGGGCTGGCCCCACGCCTCTGCTGAGCACTGTGCCTTTGCAACAGCCACGAGGGCAAGCAAGGACACGTGCGCAACAAGCAGGGGCACGGTCACGTAGACACCCAAAGAAGCAGAGCTGATGCATTTATCACTAGCTTGGGGTTAGTAAGTGAGCACAAAATCTGAAGAACCACCCAGCTCTCAGACAATTATTCATTTTTTTATCTTGTCAGGCGCCGGAAAGTATTCCTCCTCAGCAATGAACAAAATAAAACTGCCGTAGGAACCACTGATTCCTGTAGTTTTACCTTTCCAAGTAGCCCCTTTTAACTGGTGTTTTTGGTGTGTCATTTGTGGAAAGAGTCAGGGCTTGGCCTTTAGAAAACTGAAGGTGTGAGATCACTGGGCTTTGGGATAGGGCCTTTATGAACACAGGAGCACTACACTGCCCTTCGGTTTCGGACGATGTGGTTCCAGGGCTTGGGTCCAGGAAAGCCTGGGCTGTCTCAGCATCTCCTGCTAAGCTGGTAGGATACTCAGCATCTTACCTCAGGATCAGAGCAGGCCTACCTCATCCTGGCAATGCATCGCAGGCTGATGATGTGAGTAATGTCTGTCAACATTGACAACAGCAGTTTGGTTTTAATTATTTTTTATGATACCTCCCAGCACAATGGCACATATTTATAGGCAACTCTGCCCTTTATTAAGGTTACCAAATGCTTTTTTGTGTTAAGACTCCATCTGCAGTAAATTATAACTTTGCCAAACCTAGAATATTCAGGCTGAAGTTTTTCCACAGCGGTCATCTGCCAGCATAGAAAATCCAATAAATTAGCTGTTTCTCTGAGCATCTGAGCAAAGACTCTCTTACACTTCGGTGATAAGCATAAGAATAGAATAGAATAGAATAGAATAGAATAGAATAGAATAGAATAGAATAGAATAGAAGCAAAGATATGGAAAACCAATCCTTTATCTACAAAGCTTTGCAGGACAGAGGAACTTGTTGGCTGGTTTGGGACCAGCGTGCTGGTTTGACTTGTTTAACGGCTTCTGTTCTACAGCAGGTAATGGACACTCACACACAACAAGAAGCTGCTCACAGCATAACTCCGGCCAACAAGGAATATTTCCTCCGTTCCTGCATTGTTTTCTCTCAAATAAGCTGCTAAGCTATGCCTAAAACCTATGAAAATGGCCAGAGGCACTTCATTGACAGTTATAGCAATTCTATAGGATTATTGAACCATCCTCTAGAATTTTAAAGAGAAATGTAGCCACCAGGAGAGCTGTATAGCGCAGCTCGGAGTACAAAATAATATGTATTCAACTCTAGTGCTGAAATCTCCCCCCAGCCCATGAGGGACACTTGTGATGGGCACAGAGAATCCAATTGCTTTCAATATTTGGTGGAAAGGAAACAATCTCTTCATTTATTAATTTTCAGAAAATGTTATGACATTTGTACAAGGCAATATTGGTTTCACAGCTATAGATCTTGCACAGACTGACTCCTGTGTTTAACTTTCTATATTGTAAATAGGTCCCATTGACTTTCATGAGCCTGCTTGTAAGTAAAGATAACTTAGAGGATCAAAGCCCTATAAACTGTGTCATTAAATTTTAAGAAGTCAGAAGCTGCACGTTCTCTTCCCAGGCTGTACCAGCATCTCCCATGAGTGCTAATGAGACCAGTTCTCATGTGACTGTTCTCTGGACATCAGAAGACACAGATTTGATTTTAGTCTTGATTGCACAGATGAAAATAAGCAATAACTCATGGAAATCAGTGTAGGTATACATGGGAGTCAAACTATAGCCGGTAAAGTTCATGTTCATTTTGGATACCTGTCTGAAGTTCAGGTCTCTACTTAATACACATGATGCATCAGGTCTGTACAGTAGGTTAGTAGAGGTCATTAGAATCGATTTTCCATGTATTTGTCAATAATTCCAGGAGCAAAAAAAGGACTACACCGAGACTGACAGACTGATTCAGCTCAGGAATGTGTGGGAAAGATGACTCAGATTTTAGCCAAGTGACTGACTCCTCCATACCTTGTAGGAGAGTTTTCCTGAAAATCAGACAGGGTTTTACTGATAACAAGGTTTCATGAAGTAGGAAGTGAGAAAAGAGAAGTGGGGAGGACTTTGTCTCTCAAGAACCTTCTCAAGCCAGTGCAGAGATACGGGAGAGGAAGAGGGCGAAAGCATCGTGCCAGTCTTATTTTTACACATTGCTTTTTTACAGCTATCTTCAAAACAAACAACAAAATAGAAGTTGCTGAAGAACTCCCAGGACAAAGACTGCTTCAGCTCTTCCAGCAGACGTTCTTTTGCTATACCTACAGCACAGAATGGAGGAGAATTTCCAGTGACTCCAGGACTGGATGAGACACTTTCTCCGTAAACACCCCTGACCCTAATTTCCACAGCCAGGAGAGCCAGGCTGTGAGGGAGCCCTGGTACACTCCAGCCGGCGTTGCCAACGTGGGAGGCTGGGGGGCCAGAACCGTGGGGCACACTCGGGAACACCTCTGCCCTGCAGCCTCCACGTGATGGTTCAGAGTACGTGAAAAACACCCTGGGTGGGAATTCTTGCTTCACTCCCAGGCTTTTTTTGCAAGATATCCTCCATGAGGACCAGCTACTGTGAGTCACCTCCGCAGTGTTTGGCTATCAGCTCCTTGCAAAGGCAGGGCTTTCCCTGAAGTCTGCGAAAAGGGAGTTTTACCCGAATAAAGAAGCCAGAATTTGGAGGAAGGCGAATGGGAACGCAGTCACTAGAGCGAACTCCTGCCACTATGCAGCAAATGCTGCTTTTCAGTACCAGACAGAGAGTAGCATCTAGTGCAGGTTCCAGTTAGCCCCAAAAGCACAGGGAGATACCTTCTGTTGGGGCAAACATCACTGAAAAGGTAGATGGTAAAACAAGCATACTCTGGGCAGGGGAGACCAATAAATCATTCATGAAAAGAATAGGAAGCATCATAGCCAGGGCAAAGAGAATGCTAATTTGCTCTGCAACCTGATCAAATGGAATGACTGGCCTTGAGGGATGCGGCCATTTTGGGGGTTGATTGCTAGAGTTAATACAGAGCATTAACTTTGCAGCTTTGCTCCAGGCAGAACTTGTCCCAAGTGATCTAAAACTTTCAATGCACTTACTCTATCAGAAGATTTGTGTGTGTGTGTGTGTGTGACTGCCTAATTAATGAGCTTCTTTTCAATATTAATATGCAGAAAAGTTTACTGCCTTAAAGGTGTGTCAATATATACATTTTTCTGGTTAAAGACGCTTGCCTTTGGCTATTCTAAAATATAAAAGCTATTAATTAAAGTATACAGTGCTTTAGAAAAAAAGGATCGAATTGCTGAAGTCTTTGGGGAGAATTGCTACAGAATTTATGCCAAACGTCTCAATAAATTGATATGCTAAAATGAGTAACCTGAAGTATTTTAGAAAAGATTTTTCCCAAGGCTTCACCTACTCCCTCCCACCCATCAAAGAGTACTGTCAAGTGATTTCAGCCCAAGTGGAATCAAGAAAAAACAAACGCACAAACTCCTCCCAAACCTGTTGAGTTGCTCCTTACCCTGCGTAAGGACCTCCGGGGGCCCGGGCAGCGCGGAGCCCTTGTTGTGTGGGGCATCACCCCACCACCAGCCAGCGCTGCTGGGGGCACGTACATTGGGCCTCCTCTCCAAGCAGGCTCGCTCACCAGCTGCACGGCAAGCTCCAGCCCCATCCCAGCCCTGTGTCTACAAGAGGCCAAGTGCCAAGACTGGTCCTTCCCCAGACGTCCTCCAGCTGGTGCCTTCCGAGGCTGGCATGGCCCCGCCACGCGACAGCAAGGGCCCGGGGTGCAGGCAGAGCTCACCTGAAGCTCTGCCATCATCGCAGAGTGCAGTCTGTCCTCAGAGGCGCTCCCCACCCCGCACTTCGCGTCTGGGAGAAGCGAACAAGGATGGAGAAGAAGAAGTAACATTATTGCTTTCATTTTACATATGGGAAACTGAGATATGAATGCAAGACAGATCTCCAAAGCAATTTCCTCATTATTTTTCTTGCCTAAAGAACTTCAAAAACAATTTTCTCCAGGTGATTTTGTCAGAGGTCGTATGGGAAGCCTCTGGAAAAGCCAAAGGCCAAGTGCTGTGTACAAAGCCAGTATTTTAACTGTATGACTATCCTTCCTCCCCAGTGGGTGCCTGTATAAAAAGTTTTCCAAATTGAGCCTGAAATTATCCTTCCCCTTCTTAAATTTCCCAGAATGTATTATATTATCTTTTCCTACGTGCCAAATCCTGCTGTAAACTTCCACCAGTGACTGCTTAACATGCTGAGCGTAGCCTTGCAGGAGAGTAAAGCCCTTCAGAGAGTCCTCCCAGCCTGTCTGGACCCCAAATCACTACCTGCAGATAATGCAGCAAATGTTCCAGGAAAGTGGAAGGAAAGAAAGTCTCTTATCTTAATCAGCCTGGTGAGCTGGTGGGAAAAAACAGCTGATGTCCACGGAGCAAGGCTGGAGTAAAGAGCAAGCAGCTATGAGGTTACAAACAGCCCGTGTGCCTCTTCTCAAAGTGGGATGCTTGGGAAAAACTGGATGGGTTTCCTGAGCAAAGATCTTCTGGTCAGCAAACTCCCATTTTGAAAAGATAGTGCCAGAACTTATTTCTCAGTGTAGGTGATTATTGTATCTCATGTGAGGGGCTTTAATAAGCCAGAGTTAGCTGTTGCTATGAGGTGATAGAAGTAGTAGCAGGGTACAGAGAGTGTTCAGGCTCCTTTTGTTTCTGCTTGCAGGCGCTGAGAAAAGAATGGGAGAAGAAGTCAGAAAAAGGAAGAATTGTGAAATATGCCTGTTCTTTCTTCCTCAGCTCCCTGTACGTGCGAGGCAGATCTCCATCATATAGGAGATAAGCAGCTGCTCAGTGTAGGATCAGTAGAGTTAAAAAAAATCATATGCTTTATAGATGTTATTTGATCTCTAATAAATACACTGAATATGGGATTTTTGCATGACGCTTTGATCTCAGTGAAGTATATTCTAGCTGGGTTGCTGCCACCCCTCTAATGAATGGTGTTGGAGGCCCTACATAAACAGCGGCTAGTAAAAGTGGGGAGGAAGAATGCAAACTGACATCCCTGTTCCGAAGTAGGTCAAGCTCCTCCAACGGCAGCGGCTTCACGTCGTTCCTCCCGTAGTAGCAGACGCCTGTGCAGGGTGAAGTTGGTGCCGTAGCTGCTCGCTGCTGAGGACAGGTCTAGCTCTCATGCTGGGTGCTATGTGAGGCAGCTCAGGGGATTTGGGGCGTACACTGCGGAGCAGCTCCATGTGGCTTAACCGGTGATCACAGCTCAGGAGGGAGGGCTCTGGCAGACCAGACTGAGAGCCGCAAAGGACTGAGAAGTTGCTATAGCAGATGCCTCATTGCTGGTACAAACCTATCCTGGACTCACTTGCAAAATCCTAAACTGCCTGCAGAAAAGTTAAATGAAGGTGTTCCTTCTAGGATCGGTGCGTAACAGAGAGCTGTTTGGAGAAAAGACTTGAACCTTGCAAGGTTTCAGAGGCTGTGCTCTAGCTGTCCTGTATTCAGGCACAACTGCATTCAGGTGCCTTTGAGCCCCTGTTTGACAGGGCGACTGTTCACGCACGTACCTCCCTACCTCAAGAGGAACAGGCATTGGGCTCTCTGATGAGCTCTGACTAGGTGCCAGGCATTTGGAGAGCTGGGTTGCTTTATTTGCACAGCTCAGAAGACCCCCTCCACACATGGGCTTTTTAGGACATCTCTAGGTGCCAGGTCTAGTGGAGTCCCAATTCACAGCTGACATCTAAGGCGCTGCAGTCATATTACTAATAAACCAACTAAAACAGGAAAGGAGCCCTTTACCTGCTGCCAGCTCCTGTAATAACGTGTCCCAAGTTCGCTTTCTTCTTGCTCTTTCAAGTCATGCACGCACAAGTTACTTTACAAAGTGGTCTCTTATCTGAGCCTCACAAACTTGTTTTACTTATAATGTGTCTTAGATTCTAGCAAGGACTGCCAGAGGGGAAGCAGTGTTACACCGGATTGCACCACAGAAACCACCCAACTTAAGTGGATTACTCTTTTTGCCATGGGCTGACTTGCTTATGCTGGTTTGCTTTGTTATCAAATGTCTGTTACGACACAGGCAAAAATACTGAGCTGAGCAAGGCCTGTTCTGTGATCTGGATTATCCACTCTCTGCTTCCCCATGGGAGCTTTAAGGAGTCTTCTGTATTGACCAAAGAAATCCTTGTCCTGAAAAGCCTAACTATAGGAGAAGAGACTGGCAGCATCTGCCTTTAAAGAGAGTTTCTCAGTGGCCTGGAGCAGCTTGTAAGATGCTTTCAGTCCTTCAGCTGGTAAAGCCTCAGCTATGACAAATCTGAATGCTGACCTGCAAGCAGTTAGGATCCCTCCAATTCCTTTCTTAACTTGTCAGCTGAGTAAGGGACAATATTTTTTTCTGCTTGATTTCACCTTAGAATTTGAATTTTTAGAATGGAATTAGCGCACCTGAAACTTTCACAGTCTGTCTGCAAGAGATGGGCTGGGATTCAAGGAAGCTCCTTTTAATCCTGTCTTCTGGATGTGGGTTTTCCCCAAATCTCATTGCCTATTGTAGGTTTGAACAGCCTCCGATTCCAATTAGCCTAACACAATAACAACAGAGGGCCGAGTTTCAGAGGATGTGTTCCAGTGGCAGAGGTATCGCAGCTCAATGTTGGGCAAAGGATTCCTACCTCCCCTGCCTCCACACCTCCCTGTCCCTCCAGAAATTAGGATTTCAGCTCCTAAAACAGGAGCTTTTTGAAAAGCGGTTTAAGAGCTCTTCTCTTCTGCTCTCAGGGTTCACTATTTTCAGGGGTTTGCCACATCCATGCAGGCTGGAAACCTTCTTCCCTTAATTAATGCTGAAGCTCTGGTATGTACCTATGACTCCAAGGTCTAGGGTTTTAAGAAAAATACCAAGTATCATGAGACTCCTCATAAAATCATGACAGTTGGCTAGCTGAATACACAAAGAGCAGTCTTGTACTTTTTTTTCTCTAAAGTTACTTCTATTTTAGAGTAAGGAATCCTAGAAAGAAAAAGAGCAAAGTGCTCACAAAAGATCCTTGTGTCATGCGGCAAACTTCCTGGAATAAAACTACCAGCTCTGTTCCCCTGAAAAGAGGTAGCCTTTGAAGATGGAGTCTCTCAGACAATACACCAGTTTGTAAAGGTATTGGAAACACTTGTTGGAGAAGCCAGAAGCTGCCAGTTGAAAAGCGAGGGTTTAAAATGTGAAGGATCAAAATACATCAACTTTAAACTCTTTTCTATACCACTCTAGACAAATAAAGGAACCCTTAAAAAGAGAGGGTAAAGTCAAACGAGGGATCCAGGCTGTGACTTGTTGTCCTCCAGTAATTCTGAAACCTGGCTAAATTTAGAAAAAGAGGCCCTGAAACTTCTCCTGAACAGAACTGGTGTTTGTGACTTGGTGCTGAGAGTTTCACTTTTCATTACAAGCAGATTATTTGGGTCTCTTCAGCACCGGTGTGTCAAGGAATTTCAACCATTATTAAAAAAAAAAAAAAAGTAGAATTTTGAAAGCTGTGAAGTGACTGTGGCAGCAAGGTCTGCACACGCTAGCAAGGAGCGAGGACCCTCCCCACGCAGGGACCTGCAACCGTTCATCCCCATCGGTGGAATACAGCAGGTGACTGCGCGGATGGCAAGTGGGGATATTGTCCTATTCGTTCTCATTTCCAGGGATAATCTCCCACATTAACCAGGGATGCTTGGAGAGCTATTAATTGGCTTTGGGGTTTTTTCACTGATAATAACGACTTTTTCAACATCAGAGACCTCTGTGGCCAAGTTCATCCCAGTGGTCCTGCTCCTCCGATTGCTGAGACGAGGTACCGTGGGGCCAACCCCCTTCGCAAGGTGCTTCTTTAAGGAAAAGAGCTGTTAACCCAAATTACTTGGCAGCTCTCGGAAATTCTAGCAGGTAATTTTTGCAGCGCAGTCAGTCGCTCTCAGCCCCCGTGGCTGCGCTAGTTGCTCTGAATAACTACAGTAGCTCTGATCATGAATTACTGTGATTTGTCAGCTGTAATATAAGCCCAGCTAGGGTTTTGATGCTTTTGCCAGCAACATGTGAAAGAAAATATTTGAGTGAAGCTGTCTAAGCCAGGTTGGGTAAAGAAAAGGGGGAGTAAAAAGCCAACCTGACCTGCCCAGATTTATTTCATGCGGTGGTGAAACCAGCCCACTGCCTGGATTTAAGACCAGTGGATATATTTAATCTGCTTGAATAACTCCTGATGGGTGTCAGGCTTCTTCCCCTGGAAATTACAATCCAATCCTGCATACCATCTGAATAATGCAATAACCTACTATAGCGTCTCTTTTCTTGGGACAATTATCCATACGACTGGGAAAAAAAAGCATGTCTCTGAAAACAAAAACATCCTTCTGACAAGAGTTGCTACAGTTTGGACAGCGAGAATTTTTTTCGCTGCTGGGGAGCAGAGCAATACCGCGTGGAGCAGGAGGCAGGGAATCCGCGCTGGGTCCCAAGTTGGAGCCCCAGCTCGCTCTGCTGAACCGCGCAGAAACCGCATGTCAAACAGCTGCCGATGGCCCTTCCTAGGCTACTGCTGGAAAAACTGAACCCATTTTCTGGGCCCAAGTTCATTGACCTCATCTAGTGAAAAATGGCAGGTGACTGCAAAGGGAGTGGTAGTGATGGTCGTTACTACTATATGTATAACTATATATAGCTATATACATATATAGTTAAATATAGAGACAGGTTTTTTGAGAGATATATATATAGTTACATGTATTTTTTCAATAACCCAGGAGTTATGAAAATTCCTGTTGAACGTTCTCATCTTGCAGTGAGACCTTGGAGAAGGACAACCACATTTACCGCCATGCCTCACAAGAGCCTGTTGCAGAATTGGGTCCATTTTTTTAACGGACTCTTTTATAAACCTGTGTCCTCTAGCGAGAATTTGAAAGGACGGTACTTCAGCGTGCATTCAATTGAGCTTTTCTTCCTCCTGCATCTGCATATGCTGTGTGACAAGCAAGCGGTGAAGGTTAATTGTTACTCTAGGATATTATGTTCCTTCTCTCTCTTGTTAATTTGGGGGGCAGGGTGGGGAAAGGAAATCCCTGATACTTGAACCTTGCTGGAAATGTCTCGATGGTTGCTTAAAACAAATGTTTGTCTTAAAAGAAAAAAAAGAAAAGAACAGTCCAAAGGCATTTCTCCTTTAAACAAAACTTGCATTAAAAAGCCAAAAATTCTACCTGCTGCTTTTGGTGTTCCTGTAGCTGAGAGAACAGGTCTGAATCAGGAACATCTATTACTTTCTGTTTGGCTGTTCTAGCATTACCAGAAGCTTTATTCCTTTACCCCCCACCAATGTCAGAGATTCTCTGTGGCTTAAACCCCTGTTTAAAGCGATCAGAATTAGCCCAAATAACTCCAAGGATGCAAGGGAAACGAGTGAACAAAAGAGGTGCTGCATCTTCCGATTCTTCTTTGGATTCTCCTGAGCAGGGGCGAAGCCCGTGCTCCCCATGCTGCCTGCAGACTTCTCAGGAGGGAAGGGGAGAGCAGGAAACAGGGGCGCGGGAAGAGGAGCAGGCAGGGGAGAGGGGCTGCCTGGAGCTCCGGGCTGGCCCGCGGCCCCGAGCCGGCTGCCTGCCTGCCTTGTCCCCCAGCACCGAGCGGCCCCAATGATGCAGCAGTTTGGGTTTTTATCTGAAGATCCCCAAAAGTATTTCCTGCACAGGCTGTGGAGGAGAGGATCCATTTCCAGCCCAGCTCAAATGGACCAGCGGGGCAAGTGCAGCCGAAGTCCCGACGCCAGCCGGGGACCGCGCGGTGCTCCTGGAAGAGGCAGAGCCGTTAGGGTCACACTAAGTGACTGATGAACTGCCTGCGAGCGCCTGGCGGGTTCGTTTCGAGCTCCATCCGTTTAATTCTAGCTTCTCTTTCGTCCAGCGAACCACAGGGGAGTGAATACATGAGGGTTTCTACCCAATTATACCTCTCTTTAACGGTGTAGGAAACTGGGGAGCTGCTCGGTACCTAGCTGAGGTGGAGGGAGTATTTAGCATCTAAGAAGATTTATGTCCGTGACCTTCTGGATGTAAGGTAGCAGAGCAGCCCATGCTGTGCTACATCTAATATGCATATTCATGGCTCGTTTATTCATGAAAGAAATGACTGGATTAGCGATGGTTTGAAGGACACTGATCATGAAGTTGAAATACACTCAAGTTGCTCACAAATTAGAACTCCATCATTTTTCATAATAAACTGGTAACCATTGCAAATCCTTGCGTACCGGTGTTGTTATTGGAAATACTATGTTGTATTTTATTGGATTGGAAACATTTCACAGCTATCAACCTGTCAATTATTTTAGCACAACACAAGGTTTCTCATGATGATAGATGGTGATTCTAAATAATTTTTATAAAGTATTTCTACTTACCGTGGTGTCAGGAAGCCTGCCTGCCTGTGAAATATTGTGATTTTTGAAGCACTCACCTGATAACACTCCTTAATTGTGTAACATTAATCTATGTGTCAATCAAATACTTGCAGGCTAATATATGGAATTTTTTTTTCCTGAGGTTTTCATAGAGGGGGGAAAATTAAGATCATAGAAAACTGTTGGCAGCATATGAAGGAAGAAGCAATGCCAGACTTGTAACCAATCATGAAAATGCATGTTACAAAGAATAAAGAAAAGATGAACCCTCTTCACTAATGAACTCTACTTTTATTCAGAATGAAGATGTCTTCCAGCAACATGTTTTTTTCTTTTTCTCTCTTTCTCCCCACTTCTAACACACCGAGTGAAAAGAAAAAAGCCCAGTTCTACATGTCTTGAGCAGATTCAAACATCTGTGAATAAATAAGGTGCGAGACATTTGATACCTGCTATTTAAGTTTCAAAGTTCTGTTCAAAGATTAGTAAAAGATATTATTTCACCTCACAGAAATGAAAATTAATTCACACGGAGGCTGCTTTAACCAAGATCGCGCAGTGAGTTAGAAGCAGAGAAGGGTCCGGTGTCCTACGGAGTGTATGAAGCAGTACACCGACCTCCCGAAATATCTGGGAGGTCAAGTACGCCAAAAGTTACTACCTCTGCCCTAAAAGCGTTGACCACTTTTGCATTCAGCCAGAAGGGCTGCAAGGGAGGGTGAGAGCTCCAGGGATCACAGCCCGGAGCGAGTCACCCGCTTCGGTGACGCTGCTCCTTCATCCCTGGTCAGGGAGAACCACAGCAGAGGGGGCTGCCGGGGACTGCCCCCTGGTCTTTCTGCACCCTGGTCTTTCTCTGAGCCGACGCCAGCATGCAATCCTTCACCAGCAGGGCATAAATCCTGTCCCAAGTGCACGCTCAACCGCAGCGCTCTCCTGCTGCTGCTACTGCTCTTGGCTGTGTTGCTACCATCGAGCGGTTTGGGGCCACAGTCCCATTTACCTGTTTCCTGAGCCTGGGGTGCACTAAGAAAGGCCAGAAAGTAGTGAAGGTGCACCCAGTACAGCCCTACAAACCCGAGCTGTTTAAAGCGTGACGTGCTGGATCTGCAAGCATACCTGTGTTAGGAGGGCTCCCAGTTCCCATCACAGCGTGGCCCAGGAGGCCAATTCTGCCGCCGATCCTGAGCGGTCCGCGCCCGACGGCGCTGACCGGGCTGAATACCTGCGGCAGGGTTGGACTCTAGGTGGTCTGGTACTTAGCCCTATTTATACACCACGCAGCCTTTTCCAGCCATTAAACTGATTTTATATGTGCAAGCCTGTTTCGGCAATTAGAGCAAAAAATCTTTATAGCTCTTTTGGTTTGAATTGGGCTGGTTTCAAACCCAGGTACTAAAATGGATAAAATTATCTTGAAAAGCAAAGGAATTACACTGTACTCTGAGCTCCTCTGCATCATGTTATGAAAGACACAAAGATAATATTTGTATAAATTAAAGCTATTGGAGACGTATGGTATTTCAGTTTCTGCTTCATTAAGTTGTCCTCCAGCCCTGAACATCCCTAGATCTATTCTGCAGCACTTTTCTATTTTAAATTTAATCTACCCTGCTGCAGAATGAAAGCTTAAAAGGATATTGCCTCTTTAAATTAAATGTGGAAAAAAATAACAATGGTGGAATTCTTGCTGAAGTGAATGCAATCTATTATATAAGTTCTAGAATTCATAATATTTTCATATGTCCGTTAGCCTCCCTGCTAGTTCAGCAGTATATTTCTTCACTATCACCACAATTACATTTTTTTTCATTGATTGTAAGACCAGAAGAAACCACTGTGACCATCTAATCTGATTTCACATGTATAATAGGCCATAGGACATGTCTGGATTAATTCCTAATTTGATTAAAACAAGTCTTGGAAAAATATCCGATCTTTTCCCTACAATTTCCAGGCAATGGAATATACCTTCGCAACCCCTCATGAGTTGTTCCAATCACCAATTATTTTAGCTTTATCATTACAAAAAAGTGCCCTCTGTTTTGAGTCTGGAATTTCGTCTTCCTCGGGTTCGTAGATATTGGATCCTTCCTCTGTGGGATTTTTTTTCTTTGTGCGGAGTTGATGGCAACCAAATCACCACTGACGCTTCTAATTGGTGGTGAAAATACCAGGACACTGACGTTTTCGCTATAATCCTCATGACTTTTCGATGAGCCCTGCCACCAGCTGTACAACCGTCCCATCCATGCTAGCGAGTAAGAAACAACGCAACGATTTAACTCATGCTCTCGTGGGGATTACCCACCCCAGTCAGTCCTACATTGGCATCTGCCTCCCCGTCACACGCAGAACTTTCGCCCAGGGGTGGGCATCCAAAGCTCTCCTGTCAAACAGAGGCCCCAGCTCTGGCTGCCTGCCTATGGGGGCAAGAGACAGGGACGGGGTTTGCCACCGCACCCAAAGGTGCAAGCACCCGTTCCCAGAGGTGCCTGGCACCGTTACTTCCCTGCTCTGCTCTGCCAAAGCTGTTCTGCTTTGCACAGAATAACTTGGGCCAGAGGGAAGGAAAGAGATTACAAACACGCATGTACAGGCGAATGGGTAGGACATTACATATGCGCTCAGTACATAAATCCTGCTGCGTCAGGTAGATCTGATGGGAATGCTCTGAGAACACACTAGCAAATTGAGCCTTAAGCCGAGAGAGGCAGAATAATATCTTATTTTCATGTATGTGAATAAAACCTAAGCTTGAGATAGGCAGCAAGCTGCTTCTGGCCATCCCAGGAGCAGAACTTCAGGGGCCTCGAGAGCTTTACTGCTAATACTGCAGGTGCCTCCAGCCTGTAAGCTTGAGGAACAGTCTGGTGGGGATTTTGAGGATCTAAACAGATGACTTAATGTTCCTAGTTCCCATAATAGGTGTTCAACTTCTTGTGTGTTTCTGGGTCATCAGGTCCTTGAAGGACAGGGGGTGGGGTGTATTGCAAAACATCTTGAAGTTATTGTCCTGCTGGTAGAATAGAGTTGCTTTGGAGATGGGTAAACTCCTAGAAATAGAATTAGCAGAATGTGGGTGGAACAGATACCCAGAGAGGTGGTGGGACCTCCACCCCTGGAGGTTGTCAAGACTTCTTGAGGCAAAGCCATGGCTGACCTGATCTAGTGTTGGCAACAGTCCTGCTTTGAGTGGGAGGTTGAATGAGAGATCTCCAGAGCTCCTCTCCAGCCAACATTTCTATCATGTGGGAGCAAGGAGGGACGTAGTCAGGGAGGGTTTTCTGTAGCTGTCTGTGTGGAGTCATCTTGGAGTCATCAACAGGTTCCCTAATGGGAAGCAGCTCCTCCCGCACTCCAGCTACGAGAGAGGGCTCTCGGGGGCGTTCTCAGCGAGAGCACCCTGGGAACAGGCAAGTGCAGTCTGGGGAAGGGGAATTAAACTGTGTCACTGAGAACAGCAATTAAAGAAGACAGCTGAGATTTCAAGGAAAAAGCATGCATCTATAGGGTACATCAGTTAATTAAAACAGAAGCATCGTCTTCAGGCCTTTTTCATTCACGGCAAGCTTCTGTTTCCTGCTGAAGGCATATTGAACTGGTGACAGTAGCTCAAGACAACGGTGGTTGCTTTTGGAATGAAGTAGTTAGTTCAGAAGAGGAACACTCACACCCCTTCCCTGGAGTCCCAAGTTCTTGGCTGGAGGAGCTTCCAGCCCTGCTGTACTGCATGTTCAGGGTGGAGCAAAGTGATTCAAGCAAAGACAGATACTGATTATAGCTTAATTGCTGCCGCAGCGTATCTCTTTCCTGTGCTCAGCTATCTCCTGGCAGAAGGCACCTACCCCCCCTTGGAGGCTGGGGTGAACCTCTAGCCCCAGCAAAGTCCAATGGCCAAATTCCCACGGACTCTGTTCTCCCAGGAAGGTGGCCATGGTTTGTGCACCTCAGGGGCTCCACTCCGTTTCTTCTGCATCCCCTTTGGGTCACTGTTGTGGGTTCACTCGCCACATCCGTTTGCTCAGGCCCGTCTGTGAATGGGGCTCTTCTCTCGCAGCTAACGTTTGTAAAGAGGAGTACGTGATGGGGGACTGTAGTAGCCTTTGGGTATGGTGCTGCTAGAGCCGACAGGTAACAAAGCAAAGGGCTAGAAAAAGCTTTACATTCAGAGGTTTAGGATTTTTTTTAATTGGGGGAGGCGTTTTTTTCCCCGCACTTAATGAAAAAGGCCTTTTCCTCGCCATAACCAAGAAAGGAGGCTGCAGCACTTGGCAAACAAACTTCTATTAAGTGCATTTGCTGGAAATGTTTATACTTTGCTCTTGACAACTATCTTGAATATACTGAGCATTGCACTGTGCTCTAGCTTGCATAATTCTGACATAGGAGCAAAGTCCTTATGGGGGAGGTGACAGTGTCTTTCCTTGGGACTTTTTTTTCTTTTTAATATCTGTCACTTGTTGTAATCAGAGGCAATAACTTGTTTTGGAAAATATTTTCCTGCTGTCCAGGGATTTTCTCTCTCCTCTGGTGGCTTTTAGCAGCAGGAAGAGAACATCTTTGCAGGGAGTGAAGAGGAGGGGGGAACTCCATACGAGCAGGGAAATCACCGCTACCTTCCATGCAGGCTGGCAGATGTTTAACAAGGGGTTCTCTGCCTTCCTCCAAAACTCCCCTTCTGCAGCATGTTGCCTGGAAACCCTCTGCTTCTTCCCCTTTCACATTTAGTTACTGCAAATTGCCGAAAACTTTATCTAAACTTCTATCAGACAGACAAACCATTTGATTAGGGCAGATCAATGGACCTAAGCGATGCCAAAAGTTGATCTCCGCTTGCTTTGGGTTTTTGGAGGGGTTTTTTTCCTTAGTGTCAGGATTCAACCCAGCATCTCCCAAGCTAAGTAACAGGAATCTGGGCTAATTCAGGAAGGCCCTTGCTCTCTGATTTTGTATATGACTAGAGGATAAGAAAGGAGGTAGACAGAGATTAGCATAAGAGACTGGCTACATGAATATGAAGGGGTACTCTCACGTCTAGGCAAATGGGTGGCAGCTAAACGGATGGTGGTTGGTCGCTAGCCCCTGTGAAAAGATGCTGGTGGTGGGGTTATCCTTGCAGATGGGTGTCCCCGTTACAGCGTGACTTCCCTTCTGGAAGCCTCCACAGAAAGGCAGTGAAATGCAATCCATACGGGGAAGGATTTACTCTTTGCCCCCAGCCTCTGTCTTTGCAGGCTGCAGGTAGGGATGACGCATTGCGTGGGGAGAGAGCCGAAGGGCAACAACCCGTCATCTTGGTGCCATGCTAATTCTGTGGTTAAATAAGAGGGTGTCGCACGGCGGTGGTGTCGGTGCTGGCACGGCTCCCTGACACCAAGGTTGCATCCCCACAGGTGTGGCTTTGCAGCACTCCGGTTCCCAGAGCAGAACCTGCAGCCCTGCACCTATTTCCTACATGGAGCAGGAGACACGCAGGTGCCTCCCGGTGCAAAGATCCTCCTCGCTGAGACGGGAACACCTATGACAGGAAGAGCAAAATGAAAGGTGTATCTGAAAACCTCCCTTCCCACCCACTCACACAAGGGAGTCAAATGAGAAGATGAAAGCGTACAGGGGGCTGAGCCCGAGTTTGATTCCGGTTCTCTTTTATGAAATAGTTTCATCAAAGGCCATGAGGCGCAAGCCCTGGGCATCACTTCCCGGCTGCCTCCCAAGGGAGGCGCTGGAGGTCTCCAGGACCATCTCAGGTTGGGGAACGGGCTGCGTCGTGAAGCTGTTGGAAATAATTCACTCTGTCGTGACTGGAGTCTCCAATATACGGAGCCAGGACAAAGCAGAAAGACTAAATCACCCAGATGACTTCTAGCAAGAATAGTCTCCCCCAGGACAAGAATGCAGGCAAACCTGACCCGAGGGCTACCTGCCCTCAGGGCTTGCTTTTATTATTATTTTTTTCCTCTGACGAACGCCTGGCTGCTGATTCTGCTACTACCCAGTTTTCATTGCCTCTGCAAAGAGCAGCGAGCTCCAGAGGCCCCAAAGAGTTAATCCACGCTGGAGACGAGGCCGGAGCAGCGCACCAGAGCCAGGCTTCTCTCCCCTGCTTGTGAGAAGCCCCGCTCCCGGGTAGTTTTGCACCCTTGCAGCTATCACAGTTAACAGGTTGTTTGTCTTTCAGTGGATCGGAGGGAGTCTGTGTAAACCTCTATGCAACTGACTTTAATTACCTGCCAAACCTGCACCAAGGCATAAGCCCGCATATTGTATGTGACATTACCAGTAGAGCAAGTACTGGAATGCAGGGGCTAGAATAATTTGACAGCTAACATAAAGCACCGTGATTTATATTTTGGTTATATTGAGATTTTTCCCCCCTCTTTGAGCACTCATATAAATATTTACTTAGATCCTAGGACCTTGCTTAACCCTCACAGTGCCACGTTTTATCTTCTTCCTTTTTTCTTTTTTTCTGGTATTTTTGTTTTTCAGCAGCTACTCCAGAAATGCCTTTCATTTTAAAACACAGAAGATTTAAACCAAAAATAACTTCACCTTTAAACTGTTTCATCTGTAAACAATGTGATCCAGTAATCTTGATATATTTACTGTACTGTTCAATTGAAAACAGATTATGGAGAAGGGCTTCTTTTAAAAGATACAAGACTTATTTAATAGAAACATTGGGTTTAGACTCTGGAGCAGAGACCAGCTGATGCCTCTGCTATGTTTTAAATTTTACCCAAGCTATTGCATTAATTATTGAGCTGAGTAACACGACTATAAAACCTGCTTCTTTCAAATTTAAACTTACCTGCTGTTTAATGCTACCAGGAAAGGGTCCTTTTCTTTTGTGTCACCTCGTGGTTGAAGGCTGCATGCAGTAGGACAGAAATCACTGCATGAGAGAGATCTGATAATATTGCAAATCAGAAAGCCATGGACATCTTTTTATTACTATTGTTATTATCATGATTCCTGCCTGTCTGTCTGACTTATGCGTGAGTCACTTATTTCGTAGCCCCAGAGGCTCATAGGTATTTGCTTAATACGCTGCTCTTTTGGGTGCCTGACTTGAGATAAGCGAGGACCTGGAAATACTTCTTCCAAAACCATTTTCTGCTGACATCCTTGCTACCCCTTTTATCCGTCTGTGGAGTGGGTTACCCTGTCGCTCCGCAAGACCAGTGCTGGACCTAACGAACTGGTGCTCTTCCAGTCCCTGAGATCAGCACGCGCTCTCGCAGACCAGCGTAGCGTTGCCACTGCGATACCCGGAGTAAAACACTTGATCCACGGGTCAAGGCTGACATAAAAATAAGGATGGCCTGTGTCAAAAAGAGTTTAGTAGTCCTCTCTTTCTGGTGTCCTGAATGCACTCTGTGTTTATCAGCCTCAGCAACCGCGCGGGATGGCTCAGCGCTAGAGCTGACAGTAGCACGGCAATAGCACTAACGCGACGTGTGGAGCTGGATGTCGTTGGGCGATAAGCAAGACGGGGGCCAGGCTGAGGATAAATGTAAAGCTTCCCTTTAGGACCCCATGAGCAGAGATTTCAGACTCGCAACCCTTTTGCCTATAATTGTTGGCTGCCTTAAATAGGGGGGAAACGCCGATCCAGAGCGCTGTGAGGGCCAGCGTTAGCTCAGAGACCTGTTCGTAATTATATGTTCCCTTTCTCATGTCTGTAGAGGCTTTAGGCAGTAAGTGCACCATAGCATAAGAGCAAGGAAGAAGCAGTTAGCAGAAGTCCAAGGTGCAGGTTTATTTCCCTCTGTAATTTCTTTTCTGAATGGGCCTCCTGAACCAGCAGGAAAGTTTCTGCTCCATTCAATGGTAAGACAGGACCCATAAAAACACAGGATTACAGGGGCTTGTGCTGCCTCCCCCCTCACCATCCCCTGGCCGTCAGGGATCTTGCCCTGCGCTTCCAGCCGCGGTGGCGGGAGGAGAGGCAGCAGGGCCCCGGGGGACGTGTGAGAGCGAGCCCTGCCGTCAGCCCGCGGCTCGCCTTGGCCAGGTCACCCCACCGCTCAGTGCCTCGGTTTCCCCAGCTGCGAAAGGTCGGTGGCCTCCTTTAGGAAACTGCCTGAAGTTCTACTGAGGAAGGAGTAAGTATTGTTTATTTTTGTGAATGCAGATTTCAGGTGCTCGGCACCGATTTCTTGCCACTCTTATTTCAGAAAAAAAAAACATACTGAACACAACGCCCTTGTCACTGGGTGTTTAATATCCTTTATAAAGCCAGGAGCACCCCTCTGGAAACAAATGAAGTCTCATTAGGGAGAAGTCCCGGCTAGAGCAGCATCCGATCTCTACGTTTCATTGGTGGGAGGTTGCAGGCTTCGACAGTCAAACACGGGCACAAACAATGCACGTATTATTTGCAATACACATGCATTATTGCAATACTGAGTGAAAACATCAGAGTTTAGAAATAACCCCATCTCTGTATTTGCGTGGACTTGTCCTCGTATCTCCTCGTACTGCAGCGAAAGCGAGAGTCTGCAGAGAGGGTACAGTTAACAAAATGGTGCGTTAGAGCCGCGCAGTGACATTGTCAGTGGAGGAGTTTTCTCTGGTATAAATCTTCGCCCACTGCCTCCAAAAAACGAGGAAGAAGGGAAGAGAAGTAAGTTTGAGATGTTTCTTTAAAGAATGCACTAAACTTGGTAAAAGGACACAGCTTTCCTACCTTGCTCTCTGCCCCTCGTGCCTCAGGATATCATAAATTTTTTATACCAATAAAACAGAATTTTTGATGAGCTGCTATTTTGCATTAAAGCAACTTTACATGCAAAGATTGCATAATAGGAAGTAAAATTGAATTTTGCCTCAGAACAAGTTCTTATTATTAATTTAAGTGTTTTTTATATATTTTAGCAGCAGCTTATCATTCTATATATTTAATTTCTTTCAAGTGAGAACACTTAGCTTTGGTTTCCTTATCTAAACAAATCTTTTAAGAGAACACATGTATAAAGTGGAAATGCAGTGTTTTGAATCTGCGCCTTAAGACAAACAGTGAAACTTTAAAAGGGGAAATAAAACATGGCAGAGGACAACTATCTCTAAAACCTAATAGCAGCCTCCGTGGGACAGGAAAACATGCCGCTTTCTTTATGTGGAATGGTTTTTCTCCCTCTTTACTGCAGTGTTTATTCTAACCATATTGTGACAACCCTGTAAATACGATAAGCCCCCACTGGAGCAATTCTGTTTGAGGCAAAGGATTTGCAGCACCTTAGGTCTCAAGTACACCACAATCCATTTTCTAACACTTCCACACGCCGTGATGCGCAGGACCAGCTCACAAACATAAATCATCTCCTCCCTGCCCTGGATGCAATAGCAAGAAAATGTTTTGCAGCACCTCGTGCTGTGTTCAGAATTCACTACCGAAAGTCACCATTTAAAAATCAAGAAAAGGCAGCACTTGAAAGCTTTTTTTGTGTCCCCCCCCTCTTCTTGTTCTCCTTCTTCTCCTTCTTGCATGAAACAAAAGTCCAGCGTGGGATCCTATCAGACCGCTGCATGCTGCATTACTGAACACGCTACGCAGGATTATGCAATAAGCTATTTAGAGAGAGTGTGTGTGTGTGCGCGCGCTCACGTAACTTCAGATTTACTGTAACCTTAATGGAGTGAAACATAATGATTTTTTTAAAAAAAAAAAAAAAAAAAAAAAAAAGCAAGAAAGAAACCATAACTGAAACTTGTCCAAATCAGGAGCAAAATAGCTTTTTCCCCCTCGATGGTGGGGAAGTGCTCTTTCAATCCCGTAAGGAGGAGATCAAAACTTAAAATCTGAAAAAAGAGAAAAGAGGGACACCCCCGGGGGCCGAGGCCGCGGCAGGGAGGGGGCTGGGGTGCCGGCGGGCGGAGGCAGCCGGCGCCCCCGCGCACGGAGCTGCGCGGCCGCGGAGCCAGAAGGGGCTCTCCCGAGCGCTGGAGATGTTTTATCTGTCCTCCCCGAAACCCGACACTCGCAGCCCCGACGAGCTTCCCTGACCTCGGTCTGTCAATCACCGACACCAACCAGCCTGCGGGAGCCAGGCGGGCACTGCGCCGGCCCGAAAGGGGGAAAGGGAAAAAAAAGGAAAAAAAAGAAAGAAAAAATAACCCCTAAACCAGCTGGGAACAGTTATCTCGCAAGCCCTGGCTCATCCTCCTCGCACATCCCGCCTGCCCACCCCAACGCGGAGCAGCTCATCTCAACGGCGCTCAGCATCTCTGGGAAGCCTTAGCGTGCTGCTCCTGTCCTTACTTCAGAAAGTCTTTTGAGTCTTAGATTTCTCTGGTTTGGAATCAGAGACAATCAGATTTATACGCTCTCCTGGAGGGAAGGGACTATTGAAAAAAGTCTGTTAACCGGTTAGCAGAGGTGGTCTGTAAGGTTTGTGTCGGTACACGGGGGGAAGGCGGTTGTGTTCGGTTGTGGCTCCTGTCCGAGCGCCTCGTTCAGCCCCGGGAGCAGCCGCAGCCGGTCGCCACCTCTGCCCCGGCGCGGGGTGCGGAGCTCGCCCCGGCTGGTAGCGAGAGCTCTTGCAAAACTGCGAGATCAAACAAAATAATATGATTTTCATTGAAGGGAATCTTCCTCCCGCACTACACGAGATCACAGAGCGAAGCGTCGTCCGGCAGCCAAATTTAGCGGTGCAGACCGTGGGCTCTCCCCGCCGCACGCCCCGTCCCGGGTGGGCAGGGCGGCCAGCCTGCCCTTGCCGTGCTGCTCTCGGGGGGCTCCGACCGGCGCGTTTCTGGCTACGAAGGCGCTGACGCTTCTGCTCCCGGCACAGCCCCGAGCCCCTAACCCCCCGCTCCGGCCGGGGTGCACGGTCCGGTCCGGGTCCCGGTCGGGGTCCGGTCCTGGCACCCCGACCCCAGCCGCCCCGAGGCCGCAAGGAGCGGATGGGGGTGGGGGCCGCTCCCGGGCTACACCAGGCTTTTTTTCGAGGCAGTTTGCAGCATTTTCGCTCCGGAGAGCCCCAAGGGCGACTGACCGATCGCCTGGCAGGTTTCCGGAGCGGGAGGTGGTCACCGCTCGGCCCCTCCGAGCCCTGTCATCCGTGGGCACTGCCGGAGCCCCGGTGCGCGGCAGCAGTTGCAGCCTCCCGGCCTCATCCGAGCCCCGCGGGAGTAGGGGCTGCCCGGGGCTGCTGCCCCTCCCGGGCGCGGAGCGGGCCCCAGCCCCCGGCCGGGATGTGCGTGGGGAGAAGTGGCTCAAGGGACGGGCAGAGGACGCCCACGCAAAGCAGCATGTCCGGAGAGGGGGAAGAAGAGGGTTTGGGGGGGGAAGATGTTTTATCCCCCGCAGTTGGCACGCAGCTTCTCCGGGTGGAAAGCGGGGAGCCCCGGGGGGCGGCCCCGAGCTGACCCGCACAGCCCCCTGCTCCCGGGGGAGCACCCCGGGGGCCGGCCGGTCCCAGGGAGGAAAAGAGGGGGTTCTCCTTTTCCCTTTCGCTTCAAGAAACTGCTCTCCATCGCGCCCCGACTCCTCTGTCAACGGCCCTTTCTGAATCACTGATGAACGGCCAGAGATCAAAGTCGATACTCGGGGATGGCAATACGCGAGCGAAGCCGGGGGGGTCACCCTTCGCTGACGGGGCTCCCCGGGGAGGGCAGGCAGCGGGGGGGCCAGGCGGGCCCTGCCCGCCCCGACACCCGCGGGGCTGCCTGTCCCCGGTGCTGGTGCCGGGGCAGAGCCCTGCCCGGGCCGAGCACAAGTGCGGGTGGTTTTTCGCCCCCCTCGGCATGTCGGAGCCCCCCCGGAGCCGCCTGCGCGGTCCGAGGAAGCGGGCCCGACCCCCGGGCGGGAGGGCAGCCCACGGCCCGGGGCCCCGCTCCGCAGCGTCCCGCCGGGCCGGGCTCGGCCGGGCTCGTCCCTCCCGGCCCCGGCGGGTCCCGGTCCCGCCGGCCCGAGCTGTGCCCGCGGCGGTGCTCGGTGGCATTTTTCTTTTCTTTTAAATGGGATAAATTAAACCTCAGGAATGGGACCGGGCGCTGCAAAGGCACCGGCCGCTGCAGCCGCCCTGGCCGTGCGGCGGGTCTGCCCCGCCGCTGACACGGTTCTGCGGTGGGAATCTGGAGGGCTTTTCTAAGGCCTGTTTTTCCTATTTTTTGTTGTTGTTGTTGTTCAATTAGCCCTAGTGATTTATTCAATGCATGCATGAGGGGACATTAATATGCGGTGGCAGTTCCCACAAACAATATTCCTCTCAGGCT
Organism: Phoenicopterus ruber ruber; assembly: GCA_009819775.1. NCBI lineage: Eukaryota > Metazoa > Chordata > Aves > Phoenicopteriformes > Phoenicopteridae > Phoenicopterus > Phoenicopterus ruber. The sequence continues at coordinate 6,708,734 of CM020230.1, forward strand.
TTCTGCAGCCATAGCACTTACTGGCAAGGGGGGAGGCTACACAGGGAACGCCAGGCTCCCCCATCCTTTTCCCCTGCAAACTCCTGTCCCCCCTTCGCAGGGCAGCAGGGTACGAGCTTGTTCTCTGGGCCTGACTCATGTAGCCGGGGGGGCTGGGACGGGCCCCGGCCCCTTCCGAGCCCCCCCAGCCCAGCGGCTGGCCCAGCCGGCTCTGGCAAGGCAGGGATGCGGCAGGGATTTAAGAGGGGATTTTGTTTTTAAGTTACCGTATTTGCTTTTAATTTTTTTTTTTTCCCACACTGTCCTTAACCGGTTTGTTCTCCAAACGCGCTTTATACCGCCCCTGCAAAGACAGCTCGTTGCTGTGGGGAAGAGGAGCAGGGCGGAGAGAGGCTCCTAGTTTTGGTTGTGTGGTGCCTTGGATTTTGTTTTTAAGAGGGATTTAAAGTTTAACACAGTTTCCACGCTTTGAGAGCAGCAGCGCGCAGACACGCTGCGACCCGGCGCTGGGGCTCCCTGTCCCGCAGCCAGGCGAGGAGGGGGCGACTTCTAACCTCCCCTGGCCGCAATTTGGGGAGCTGCGCGATGATCTGCCTTGAAAGCAGCTGATGGATGGTGGGGTTGCGAGGTGCTGAGCCCCGGGGGGTGGCGAGGGGAGATCTGGCCCCTTCTCCACACGCGTCTAAAGAGTCTTCTAAACCGCCCGTTGCTCATGCTTTTATTTTTTTTTTTTTAAAAAAAAAAAAAAAAAAAAGGCCGGAATAAATAAAACGTGCAGATGGAGGGGAGGAAAGTGAATGGCCAGCCCGGATCCCAAAGGAGCCGGGGAAAGGACAGACTTGTCCAAGTCCTCTCCTTTTCTAATGCAAAAAAAAAAAAAAAAAAAAAAAAAAAAAAAAAGAGAGAAAGAAAGGGAAAAAAAAGTGCCTGCGCTGCGCGCTTCCCCCGGCAGCGCGGGGTGCCCAGGCCGGAGGCTCCCGCTCCCCGCCGGGGACGCCCCGCCAGCCGCCGGGCCCGGCCTGGGGCTCCCTCCGCTCCGCTTCTCCCGGCGGGGGGGCCGGGCCGCTCACCCCCTGCCACGGGCGAGGTGTGGGCACGGCTGAGCGGTCCCACCCTGCGTGCAGCAGCGGTCCCGAGTGGGCGACGCAGGCTGGCGACCCCCGGCGCGGGTCGGGGTGCGGAGGGGGGCGGCTGCCGTGCCCGGGCAGCACGGGGAGGGCAGAGCGGGGTCCGCCGCTTTGCCTTCCTTTTCTTTTTTTTTTTTTTTGGAACACGAGACGTCAGAGAAGCAGGTCCCTCCAAGAAATGCCATTTCAATGATTTTAATAAGCAAAATAGGAAACAATTTTAATAACCAAAAACAGAAACCAGTCTGAATAAAACTACAATAGACCAGGTTTTTTAATATTTTTCATATCATAAGCAGGATTTGAAATTGATCCCTTCAGAACTTTACATGAAATAAAAACAATTTTTTTTCCGCTGCTGCAATGTTTTGATTTCAACACAGTTGAATCAGTAAAAACCAAAGATCGTTTTCTGATGCATGACTAATATCCACAATATTTAAAACTGCAAGCACCATGCTGTTCATTACAATCTTGTTATTACTGTTAATTTATAAACTAATACAAACTTAAAATGCATCCGGCCAGCAGTGCCAGCTATCCTAAAAGGAAACTAAAAAATAAGTTTTCATTTTGGTATTTTTGTCAGTGCAACGTAAATCCTTTTACTGACCTGCAGGAGGAAAAAAAAAAAAAAAAAGTAATAAAAACACCCATAAGACTCCAAACTACTACTACTATACAACTGCAAATAAATTTTGGCTAAAACTTTCACTCGCTGCATAGGGAAGCAGAGAAGCAGATTACAAATCATTGCAAAAAGAATACACTTAAAAGTTGCGGTATGTCTTCTTAAAAAGAAGTGTTAGTTGAGGCGCTTTTCCAGCCCCCCCCCTCCGCTGCTTCCACCGAGAAACCCAACCGAAGCGGCCACCCGGAGCCCTCGCTGCTCTTGCAGCTTCACTCCTAACGAGGAGGGTTTGGGGTGGGGTGGATTGGTTTTTTTTTTTTTTCTTTATTTACCGAAAATCAAGGGGCAGTTGTTTCTTAAAAGGAACCGGTATCTCGTCCGTCCTTCGCTTCCTGAGTGTGGGATGAGAAGGGAAACTCCGGCCGAGGCTCCGCGCTCCGGCTGGGACGTGCCCTGCGGGAGGGACCTTCGCGGCCCCTGCGGAGCGCGGAGCCGGCCCTGGGGACCGCCGGGAGCTCTGCCCTGGTAGGTTTAGGTTTGTCAATGCAATTCAGGCGGTTTTGCTTCTGCCCCAACAAACAAAAACCAAAATGAAAACTAATTAAAAAAAAAAAAATACAACTTAAAAGTGCACCAGATATACAAAGTTGTTTTTTTTTTCTAATGCAAAATGCCCATAACTTTTTTTTTCCTTAAGTATCTCTTTAATACCAAACAAACCGTATAACCAGCCTGCTGAAATGTTATTTTGTTGTGGTTTTTTTTTTTTTTCTCCTGTGCGGTTTGAAGTAGCAGATATTTACAAGCTAACAACCATAAAAGAAAATAAGAGAGCAAAACCAACGAACAAAACTGCACAAGCAGTAAAAAGTTTGATAACTTGTGATGCTTTTCTTATTGATGAAACAAAACAACAACAGAAATCTATGATCGATGATCAACATGCTATAGTTAAACAAGAAAATGGTACAAAATAGAAATTATTACCATACATGTCCAGCATGCAGGATTAATATTTTTAATGCAGATTTTCGTATTTTTCTATATAATCAAGCAGGCAATAAAACTGATGAGTTTTTCTTTCTTTCTTTCATTCTTTCTTTCCTTTCTTAGATTGAATGTCCCATCTGAGTCCCGTAACTTATTTCTCAAAGCAGGCAATATATGAAGAGTTTGCATATATTGTCCTTTTTATTTATTCTCTTTTTCCAAGCAGGTAAATTGTGCATGAGATGGTGCTGTATATGTCCTCTCTCTTTCCAAGCAGGCAGTATGTTATAGATGGCTTGTTCATTGTCCTTTTTTATTATTATTCTCTTAAAGTCCATCTCGTTCTGCAAGCGAGCGATCTAGAAAACGCCTCACTTGTCCTTTTCTCCTTTGCCTCTGCCTCTGTCCCTCTCTAACTCGCAAACGAAAGTCGAAAAGTTGCACTTTACCTCTCCCGTCCCCACCCCCAGCCTACTTTTCCCACAGCTAATCTAGAAGACTGGATGCTGCAAAAAAAATCAAGTCTCTATTTGTCTCTCCTTCTTTCTCTCTAGTCAAGCAGACAGATGGATGGAGATGTCAGAGGAGGATGGGAGCGGGGGGGAAGGTGACGGGGGTCAGGTTTGGGGGGCGGGGGGTTTTTTGTTTGTTTTTTAATTATTTTTGTTAAGCACTCACATGAAGAACTCAGGGGAAGACGGGTTGTCACTGGTGGAGCCGGCCTCTCTGAAGCCATTGCTGGCAAGTTTCTCACACTTGAGCTTGTAGGCGTCTCTCTCTCTGGCGAGCCGGGTCACTTCTTGCTTGAGCTGTTCCACCTGCTGAATGAGCTGGGTCTTTTCGTTCTCCAGGTGGTGTTTCTGCTGGACACGTTTATACCTGCAGGACTGGGCATAGCCCCTGTTCTTCAAGGTCCTCCTCTTCTGCTTGAGGCGGATCACCTCGTCTTTGGTGAAGCCTCGGAGGTGCCTGTTGAGCTCCCTCACGGACATGGAGACCAGCTGGTCATCCGAGAACCGGTCCTCCACGCTGCTGGAGGGGGGATGCTGCTGGTGCGAGTTCTGGAGCTGCTGGGAGGAGCTGGAGGAGGTGGAGGGAGTGGGAGAGGCCTGGTGGTGGTGATGGTGGTGGTGGTGAGGGTGCCCGCTGCCGGCCAGGTCTTCGTGAGTGACCGTGGGGTACTGATGGTGGTGTTGGTGATGGTGGTGATGGTGGTGGTGGTGGGCCCGGAAGCTCTCGAAGCCTTGCAGCTGCTGGGACACCTGGTGGGACCCAATGAGGGCTTCGACTGCGTCCTCTGGGGTGAGGTTCAGCGCCTCGGGGTTCATCTGCTGGTAGCTGTTGGCCATCCAGTACAGGTCCTCCAAGTGGGTCTTCTGCTCGGTGGGGCTGAAGCTGGGCGAGGAGGGCACGGAGCTGCAGGGGGTGCTGATGGGGGTGGAGGAGACGGAGCCGGCAGGCTGCAGGCGGGTGCAGTGCCTGCCCGAGCGGTCGTTCCTGCCCAGGGGCTCCTTCTTCACGTCGAACTTCATCAGGTCGAAGTCGTTGACGTACTCCATGGCCAGGGGGCTAGTGGGCAGCTCGGCTCCGATGCTGAGCTCTCCGGCCATCGCTGTCTTGCGGGCACCTCTCCCGGCGGAGGGGGCTGGAGACCTCACTCCAGCGCGCAGGCTGGCAGAGGGCTGGCCGCGCTCCCTTATTCCAAATCAACTTGGGCTTTTGCTTTCTCGCTTCCTTTCCTCCGCTCCCCCTCCACCGCCGCCGCCTCCTTCTCCCGGCTTCTGGGGCTTCTTCGGTCCGGAGCAACAAAGCCAAGGACGAGCCGGCACCCGGGGCCGCCTGGATGTCTCCTGTCTTTTTGTATCAGCGTTCGCACCGCACCGCAGGCTGCAGCAGCTCCCGGCCCTTGCACGCCCGCTTGCAAGGAGAAAGGAGCGGTAGCAGGAAGGGCAAAAGCAAAACAAAACAGAGATGCTGCCTTCGGGGCTGTGCAGGAAGAAGAAGAACGGTGCAAAACGTCTCGCTCGGGCCCCCGTCTGGGTTTTGTAAGTCCGGAGCCTTCTCGCCGCGGTAGCAGAGCACCGGAGTCTGCTGCAACTTTCCAGCCCGAGCAGGCGGCCGGGGGAGCGCACTGGCTATTCGGCGGCGCCGGCTGGGCTTTGCACGGGAGTTTTCGCTGGCTCTGGCAGCGCAGGGAAGGGGAGGGAAGAGGGGGAGGAAGGAGGGGAAGGAGGAGGAAAAAAAAAAAAAAAGGAGGAGAGGGGGGACGAGAAAACCCAGGTCTCGGCTGTAGCTGCCGCCTCCAGCGCTCGTTGTGCAGCTGTGATTCGCAGCGCAGCCCCCCTTGGCTTCTTATACGGCCGTGCCCGCCGAGAGCGCGGCGGGGGCCGGGGCCGGCGGCGGCCGCGCCAATGGCAGCGCGGCGGCGGGGCCGGGCCGGGCGGGCGGCGGGGCCGGGCGGGCGGCGGCGGGGGCGGCGGGGCCGGGCGGCGGCGGCGGCGGCGGGGGCGGGGGCGGGCCGCGCCGTGACAGCTCCGCAGCGCCAGCTGAGCGGCTGCCGCTCCCAGCCCCGCTCCTCCGGGCGCTCCCCGCTCGCTCCCCCCTCCCGCACCATCGCCTCCTCTTTTATTTATTTATTTATCTATCCATTTATCTATTTATTTATTTATTTATCCCCCCCTCCCCTTCGGCCGCTGAAATCCACAAAGGAGGAGGGCTCGGGGACATCCTGCCCGTCCCTTTGTTCTAAATATAACAAAGTCCCTTTCTGCCCGCTGCCGTCCCGTAGCAAATTTCGAGGCAGTCAGCTTCCCCCCCGTCCCACGTACACGCGTGGCCCCTTCCAACTTTATGTAAGCGGCCCCGATGCGAAGGGACCGTGGAAAAACCGGCCCCGAACGCGCACCGGGCCCGGCCGGGGAGCGAGCGCCGGGGCTGCGGGGCGGTGCCGAGGGGATGCGCTGGGACCCGGGGGAGGGAAGCACCGGCTCGGCAAGGCTGTCAGCTCTCCTTATACAACCGGGGAAATCCTCCTGGTTACAGGAAGCAAATCTCTCCCTAAAGTAAAGCAAAAGCATTGACACAGACAATTGCAAATATTAGGGAGAGAAGGGAGAAAATATAATTACATTTCAGTTCTGAGGGGACCGTGTTTGCTTTCCTCTGCTGTTCCCTGAGTGAGTGACTGCATGCAAAGGAGTACTCGGCTTGTAAGGTTTTTTAGTTTCTTTTTTTTTTTTGGTCCGGTAACAGGAATTTTTTTTTTTGAACATTTTGTAACGATTAAGGGAGATTAGGGCTTCTTTTTACACTGTTTTTACGCTCAAACAGACAGAAAGTGCGACCCCAAGTGTCCGTTTGGAGAATAACAGCTACTTTTCACGGGGAAAAAACACCCGGAAAAAAGGGGGACGGGCGGGCGGGAGCGGAGCGGAGCCGAGCGGAGCGGGAGCGGGAGCGGGAGCGGGAGCGGGGCTGCCGCGGTCCCGGCCCGGCCACGCCGCTCCGGAGCTGCGCCTCCGCCCCTGCACCTCAGCATCTCCCAATATTCCCCCCCCCCCTTTATTTAGCCAAAAGAACAACAAAAAAAAGTTCAAGATCTATCTGCTTTTCCGAAATTAATTAGGAGGGAATTGCCTTTCTGGAGCTCCCCGAGCGGAGACCCCCGGCGCCCGTCCCTCCCTGCCGGACCCGAGCGCCGGACCCGGGGCGATGCCCGCAGCCCGGCCCCGCTGTCCCGCTCCTCCGCATCTCCGCGGAGCCAGCCGCGGCCGCGCAGGGAACTGAGGAGGCAAAAGTCGCGCAAAGTATCCTCCCCCTCATCTCCCCCCACAAAAATTCCAGGGGGTCCCTCCGGCAGCGGGCTGGAGGGAGAAGGGAATCCAGGGAGTACAGGCAGTACAGGCGCTTTGGGGCTTAATTTCGCGTGGCAATGCCTCGTTTGAGTTTTTCCCCACGACATTCGGAGGGGACATAACTCGCGGTCAGGAGCGCCCGAGAGCGGCCAGCCCCGGCGCTCCCCACGCGGTGTCGTCCCGGGGGGCAGCGCGTCCCCCCGCACCCCGATCCCGGCTGAAGCGGGGCTCCGCTCCCGGGAGCCCGCAGACCTCCCTCCGCGGGTTGCCCCGCTTCAAACGCCTGTGTGGGAGGACACGCGTGGAACCACCTCTCCCTCCCGCGCGCTCCCCGCGCCCTGCGTCCCCCGCGGGCAACGCAGCCCCGGCCGTGCTGGGGGCTCCGGGGTCCGCACGGGCACCGCGCTGCTGGTTTCCCATCAGTGCCAGATTTGGGAAATCGCCGGCTTTTCGCTGGTAACGGGCGGCCCCGAGGTACAGAACGGCGCAGAGCTCCGCGGGGCGCGGTGCCACCTCCGCGGAGAGGCCGGGGCCGGGCGGGGGGAACCGGCCGCCCTGGCAGAGCAGATCGGGGCAGGAGCTCGGCGGTCCCCGCCCGGCAGCTGCTGCCTCCCGGGGGGCCGGGGGGAGCCGAGAGCCTCCCGCGTGGGTCCACTGTAGTTATTATTTCTGGGGTGCTGGAAGCTGCTCGGGGAGAGCTTTATTTTTACCTGCACGTTAAACGGTATCGTTGCCAGTGAGGAAAAGGGGACCCTGGCGAGCGCCGGGGAAGCTCGGATGCAGCCCTGCAAAACGTGCCATTAGATGGATAATACTTTTTCCTCTCATAATTACTGAGGTATATTCACAAGGTGGAGCTACTGAAAGGCGGAGGAAGCACTGATCTGATTATCTCCCTGTCCATACACGCTCTGTCCCTGTTCTTAATCTTTTAAACTGTGAATTACAGATCGGGTTTGCGAGTCCATCCTCATCGTCGTAAAATTCCGGGGCACTTTCTGGGTCCGTTTCTTTGCTCTTCCATCCCTCGCTCCACTCTACAAAACACATCCCACAAAACTTGCGGCGTTACGCGGCTGGCTAAAGTAAGAACCGCTTTGTGCCCCGAATCCCCACTTAAAGGCCAATTTTGTTTATTGTAGAGCTTTTAATTCAGCCACCAAAGGTTTTTCTCGCCGGGATTTATATGTTAGGGGGGATGTTCCTCCGTCCGAGCTATTTTTTTTAATAAGGGTTGGGGAAGAAATAACGTTGCTGGAGCAGAAGAGGATTCCTGGGCTGAGAGCCCGGCGAGGCAGCGCGGAAGAGTTGCGCTTCCGCGGGGCCAAGCCGCCGAGCCGCGGGGCCGGGCGGCCGCGGGCGCGGTGCTGCGCGCAGGGGGAGCTCCGCGCACCCCGGCCCTACGCGGCCGCCCGCGCCCTAAAAGCCTCCGCGGGGGCGAAGCGGCGGCCCCGGCGGCTGGCGGCTTCTGCGGAGAGGATTTCCCGTCCCCTCCGCGCCCGCGGAGGAAAAGCACGGCCGTGGGGGGGGGGGGGCAGAGGCACCCACCTGCCCGGCACCGCAGCGCCGGGGCGCGGCTCGGCTCCCCCCCAGCCTGCCGAGCAATTTTTGTTTAATTGCGACCTTCTCCCCACACCCGAAAGCTGCTCATCGAGCGGCTTTAATTTTTTTTTTTTTGTGTGCGCTATTTTTTAAGATCCGTTTTTTGGAAGGTTAGTTTCGAGTAAAGAATCACTTCTTCCCGCTCTCCCTCGTCTCCCCCCTCCCTTTCGCAAACTCCCGGCCAAAATCGGGAAGAGTTCAAAGAAAATGATAGTGGCATTTCAGATCAGCTCCCTCCGGCGTGTCCGCCCAGGGCAGGGCAGCGCGGGTGCCTGAGCCGCTGACATGTGAAAGCTCGCCCTTAAAACTGGAACATATAGCTACCTATACGTGTTTGGTTTGGTAGGGCTTCTGCCTGAACCGGGGGGGTGACATTTAGGAAGGGAATAGTATTGCGGTGGCATCCCAATCCCCAATTCTTAGCAAGAGCAGGTCTAGGTAACTGGTAAAAAATAAGATGACTGTTATTCACGTATTTTCCGCGCTGCTGGTTCTCTGAGAAGCGCTCCTCGGGTCTGGGTGCTGACTGCTCCGTTCCCCCCAGAATTAGCTTTTTCACCCCGTAACACTAGTGGGATATGTTGCCTGAAATGGTGGTTTTGTTAACAAACGCCCAAACCGAAATCACCCGTGGCCGGCAGCCGGCACCGGTGGAGGAAAAGGGCATCGCTTTCCTAATTCTTACCTCCACCCGCTTGATTTTTAATTTCCCCAACTGCAAGCGGGCGCCGTGCTGGTTGTCAGGGTTTTTTCCCCTGTGTAAGCAGCGAGGGACCTGGTTAATCATCTGTCGCAGGTCCATGTGCATGAGAAAGAAAAGTGTTGATGTTTGCTCGTTCGGGCTGATGGGAATGGCCCACGAATTTAGGATTAAATTACTAATGGTAATCATAAGTCTTTGTTTCTCCCCTCTCTCTCTCTTTTCTCCGGGGATTGTCAAAGTAAAGCGTGCAACATTCTTTGGACAAAGTCTGCACAGCAGCTTTGCAGTATAAAATAAGCTATTGTACCCTCCTGGGTTAACTGGGATCTCTTCAGATTGTAGCCCGAACCAGTTAAGAGCGGGGCAAATCCCAGTACTAACTTTAGGCACGTTTTCACAGGTGGATTTGTGACAAGGGAGTGGAGCAACACTTCAGAAGGGTAGGTTTTGGGGGGGGATTTTTCTTCCCCGAGGCTTCGCAGTGTCCAGCATTAAACCCCCGCTCGAGGGGGGGGGGGGGGGAATCGCTGTGTGTGGGCTTGGCGGGGGGGGTCCCGCAGAATAAGCGCACCCGGAGGGGCTCTGCTCTACGGGACGGCGTGATTTAGGGGGTCGATTTGAACGCCCCACGGTTAATTAAGCCCGTGGCCCTCGGCTGTGTGGGTAGCGGGGGGCTGGGTGCGGAGCTGCTCCCCGGCGCGGGGAGGTGTCGCCTGCCCGCCGCGGCTCCCCCCGAGCCCGGCCCGTCCCGGGCCGCCGCCGGCGCTGGGCCCCCCCGTGCCCCGTCCCACCAGCGCGGAACGCGGCTGCCGGCAGCGCGGCGTGGGGGGGCTGGGGGGTGACGGGGCTGGGGGGCGCGACGGCTCCTGGAGGTAGGGGGGGGGATCCCGGGGGGCGGAGAGCGCGGAGCGGGCCGCGGGGCAGCGCACCAGCGCACCTTGGGCGCGATGCCCAGGCGAGGCTCCGCGTCCCTGCGAGGTTGCGTGGATGCAGGATCCGGGGAGTGGGGATTATTTTTCTTTTCTGGAGAGAGCAGTGCCCCCCCCCCCACCCCCCCCAGTGCCCCCCGCCGCTCGGGGTTAGCCCGGGCCGGCAGCGCCGGGCTGCTCGGATGCGCGGCCCCGGGGGGGCTGGAGGGGGGGGGCTGCCGTGCCTTTCCTCCTGCCTTTTTGTGCACTTGCAGGGAAAGAAGTGCAACTCCTCAGCGGCACCTCTGCAGTTCGCTCGGGGTCTCGCTGCACCCTGGGGAGGGGCAGGGGGGGTCTTCAAGACGAAATGGCACCATTTCGCCCTCTTCTGTAACGTCCCAGGAGGGCGTCTTTGGCAGGGAGGTAAGCAGAGAGCAGAAACATTCTATTTCTAGTTATTTCTTTCAGCCTTAGCCCCATCGTACCGTGGATGAATCGATCCAAACTTGTTTTCAAGGAAATTTGTCTCTTTCTCATCATTTCCAAACTCTGCAGTCTCATCATAGCCCCCTCTCTAATACATGCTCTTGTTACTATTCCCCTTGCCACCATGGTAAAAATTGTTTCTAGCAGAAACACCTGATCCGGAAGCACAAAATCCCCCGTTCGAGCCTTGCTAGGATCAGCTTTCCTCCTGCGCTTGGCTGAGTCCCGCTTCCCACTTGAACCCTGGCATGTAGAATTCGTTATCTGAGCCCCGTTAGGAGCCTTTAGCTAATAAGCAGCACCAAAACCTTTCTGAGTGATCAGGAGTCACCTTTTGGGACTGAAGTAGCCGGTAGAAGCTGGAGAACTCTAATTACTGCAGTCGTATCTTGCAATGGCATTTCATGTCATTCAAAGTTTTTTCGAGCACTTCAGAACTCGGACCACATCTTACTAGAAAAAATTTCTCTCCTGCTTCTCTGCTTCTCTTATGAATACAGAGGTACCGCACAGACGTCTGGGTGGGAAAAGTGATCTTCCCAAGGGTTTTTAGTTTCCTTGGAAGGGATATAGAAAAGGGAGATGTCAGGGAGGCAGGGAAAGTGTCCTGGACCTATGCCCAATGTCAGAAAGTCATGAGCAGCCAGGAGATCTTCCAGAAAAGGTCAGCATCCCTTTCTGGCCACAATCTGTTGCCTGTTTTTCCAAGGGGCTTAGTGTGAGACTTCCTTGATGATCAGATCTTTAGACGGTCAAGAAGGAAGGAAGATCTGGCCTCAGTTGTGCTTGAGGAAACCCGGGACCATGCAAGCACCTTTTTGGAAAGACCAGCGTCGCTGCAGGTTCAACAGCCGCGGCACCAGAAAGGCTGCCCACGGCAGAGCCGAGCGTGTCCCTCGGCCCTTCCAGGATCAGGGGTGGTTGCAGCTTGGAGCCCACAGGCGTGCTCCGACGCCCGCTGGCACCCGTGCCCTTTCATTCAGACTGATTTGTAATTCCTTTTCATTGCACAAAGTCCTGGATCAAAAAAACTGCTTATATATAGAAAATTTTTGGAATTCCCTTTCCAGCATTTGCTGCATAAGGATCTAAATATAATCATAAAGCCTATACTCTATATTCTTCTTTTTGCTCCTTGCACCTTTAGTCCCCATTAGGGATTTTGTTTTGTTTCTGTTTTGACAGCCCCTGTATATATGTGTTTGTGGTTGTTCTGTGCTGTTTCCTGATTTAATATCAGTGCAGTTACAGGAGAAGGATGCACCGTTAGCATTTTTTGTTCAAAGTATTTTTCAAGCTCCTTTTTGATGTACTGGTCAGGTTTGCAGCTTCTGTTTATCACAAGAGGAAGGATCGGGTTTATTGTGCCCTTTGGGAATGAAGCTCTCTATTCACCTAAGGAAATGCAGCTATCTTCCTACGCTAGCCCCTCCGTATAGATCCAGGTGCAGAAGAAAAGTGAGGAAGTATTTAGTAGAAAGCTGTTATTCAGTGAAATTAAAGTCCTTTTGTGCATTTCTGAGAGATAAAGATGAGCAGAACTGGAAATGAGGTGGCTTCTGCAAGCCCCCACCTTCTTCCTCAAACATTTTTTAAGTCCTAAACATGAGAAGGGAAAAGAGGAGAGACAAAGAAAGGGAATAATTTGGGGGAAATGCTTTTGTTTGCTCTCCTTGCTAGTCTGAGGAACACTTACTCAGCTGCTACTCAGTCAGGGGAAAGATAAAGGCTCCTGATCTTTGTTTCTTTTACATATAAACAGATCCACAGCCTTGAACAGCCCCAGATCAGATGCTTTTAAACTCAGGGTGTAAATTATGCTCCGTTCCCAAACAAAATATTGGCTCATAGTGCAACTTGCCATTTTTCCTTTGGGAAATAAACCCGCGTTTTAGCATGTGTGTCTGTGTATTGCCGCATGCTGTGAACACCTCGCAGCTTAAATCTCCCCAGACCTCCAGGCCCTAGAAAAGCTGGAGATGTTCCCCATCGTTGGCCGCTACGAGGATCCTACGGAGGGTCCGAGGGGAGCGGATCTAAGCGACCCGGCCAGGACATGGGGATGGCTCACGAAGCTGATTGCCGTCCCTGGGGCAAGCTGCGGTTTCTCTGGAACTATTTCTTTGCTTTCAGAGCTTCTCTGCAGAATGGTTAAATTAATTTATGCAGGAGAGCCGGCAGCACAGCGGTGCTACAAATTCTCACCCAGCTAAATGCTCTCCAGCCAAATTGGCCGGTTGCTGTAGGGGTCGTTCTGAGATCCCATAAATAGTGACCGCATCTCCTCGGCTGGAGAGAGGCTCGCGGAAAAACGCAGCGAGGAGAGAGGCAGCGCGAGGTGAGCGCGGGATGCCGTGAGAATGAAAGGTGGTCAGGGGAGGTTGCTTCATTTCTGTGTCTATTTTAACGGCAACACTACAGGGCGCTTCGGATTTGCTATACCAAGGGAGATCATTTCTGTTCGTTTTCCTCTGGTGGGATCAATTCCTCCTATGTCAGTGGAGACAAAACGCACATCAAAATGTCCAGCGTATACCCTGTAAGGTAGAAAAGAAACAGGTCCTGCAGCAATCAGTATATACCCATGCTCCGTCAGATCCAGTTATCCCTCTTCTGGCCAGAGTCTTTGGCTAAACGGTAATACAGTTATTAGTTAGGTTTTTAATCTATGTATTTATAAATACTCACTGTGGCTGAAAATCTAGGAAAAAAAATCTCTAATTGCAGTGAACTGATCTCCATATACCGAATTAACTACCAGTTTGTACATTTTCTGAGCATTGTGAAAAAACAGATCGGAGTCTCCTGGAGCGCCTTCTCTACGACTCCCCGTGCTTTTGGTGTGAGTGGCCTGTTTATGTTCAGCCTTAACTCTGTATTTGCAGGTTTTTTCGTAACTGTGTTTTCATCCTTCAAACATCCAGATAAGGAGCTTCACCCTTTAGAGCTGTGATTACACCTCAGCATCCTCTCTCTTGGCAATGTATGTGGGGTTTCTGTTTTGTTTTGTTTTTCTGGCTTGAATTAACACATGTTTCAAACCTCTAATGTACTTCTTTAATAACTGGTTTATAAAAAAAGGAGAAGATAGAGAATTTCATCCAAGAATTCCCAGCTGGAGACATCTGTTCAGCAGCAAGTCACCTGATGAACAGCTCTAACCAGCCAAGTGTGAGTTATTTTTATTGGTTCAATGTTTTAAAAATAGATTATTTTTTTTCCTTTTAATTGATACCTTGCTAGACATTTCAGTAGATTCCTACGCTGGCCTTCATGGACTTGGATTTATTTCTCCTGGAGGATTAGTACAGCCCAAACTGAGTGATCCATTCCAAAACGTAGCTGGCTGGCTGAAACCAGTAGGAACCAGTTAAATGCTTGAAATGAGGGTTTCCACTAGGGTAATCAAGTTTCCCAAGAGGTGATGGATTTGATGTATAGCCTGTCATGATGAGTTGCAGGCACTCAGCACCTCTGAAAATCAGGCCATAGCAGCTTTCAGCAAATCTGAAGAGACGGGGTGTGCGCGCGTGCGAGCTGGAGCGAGCCGCAGATAGGACACACGTCTTCATTGATCTCGAAAGGGAGGTTGAACCGTTCTGGTTTGAATCACATGATTTGTCATGTTATTTAGCAGCTGTTAAGCTTAGGTGAGCTTGTAGGACCCTGTCGATGCACATGCAGCCCTAATCCTCTCTCGATTTATTTGTCCATGCCACTACCTGGCTCCTCTGCAAAGGGTCGGTCCCACCGTTCCTCCTGCGCTACTCCCTGGAGTGCTGAGCATCGCTCCTGTCCGCTCCTCCCTACCACCCAGCACCCCAAGGACCTTCCCAGAGGACAGGGCTGATATTACATTTATTTTTCCACTTTTCTTCTGTTCTCTGTGTTGTGTCTGGGAAGACTTTTGAGGCCCGTAGACTTTGCCTTGATTGGAAGTCTTTGTTGGAGCAGGACCCCAGTTTGACATGGGGAGGGTGACCCGAGAGATGACAGAGGAGGAGGAGGGGTAGAAGGGCAAAAAGGGACAAAGTGGAAGAAGACAGGAACGTGGGACTGCACCGTGTGCGGGGTGCTGCGGGCCCTCCTGCTCTCCATCCCTGCAGAAAACTCTCAGCCAGTCTGCGAGCGGTTTGCCTGACGTCGTTTGCCATTCATCAGCCTGAACTACTCACCGTCTTCTACTGGGAAAAACGGGAACTTTGAACTCTTCTCCACACCCCAGCACATGGCAGCGTTCCTGAAAGGGGTGGAGAGCATCAAGAGCCACTGCTCGCCCGCGCTGTGCAGGCAGTGGGTACCTGGAGGAAAGCTGGGGGAACCGCTGGAAGGGCTGAGGTCTCCCCAAGGACAGTTTAGATGGGGGAGCAGCAGTACAGCCCTCCCGTCCTTTCTGCATTTCACCCTGCCGAGGTATTTGCTGTTGCAGGCAAGAGTGGGACGTCACAGGTGAATACACTAGGATCTTCCCTTTTTTCTTCCCTTTGGAACAGATTTAATTAATCATTTTTTTTATCTTTTGAAAGAAAAAAGAGGTTTCTGTAACTTGAGAAAAGAGAGGAAATGTTTCCCAAAAGCTGTATTTTAATTGCGCCAGGCTCGGGAGCGGGGAGGCTGAGCGAAGAATTGCAGTCATGGAATTAACTTTATGAAAGAAAAGCAAATCTCCGCCCTGTTTAAACATGGGGAAAACATCACAGAGGCATCCTGCTGCACCAAATGGTAAACATGTCCATGTATTATATCACTTATGGCTTCCTTTAGAGTTTTATGATGCTGTTCTCAATTACTGTGTTTGCATTTGTAATTAGAGTGCAGAACACATTGTGAAGGCAAATTATAGAGCTAACTTGTCCTTTCAAAATAACCCATTTGCTCAGTGTGCTCCCAGAAGCTTCTCTTTATTCAAGGGACTCCAGTGAAGGACTAACCTTCCCTACTGAAAGTGTTGGAATAGACACTTGCTGGAGGGAAGGGAGAGGAGGAGAAGCAGATTTTTGCCCCCGGGTTTTGCTATGCTTGGGCCTGACCTTTAAACCACTGAAACTCCTGTTGGTTTCTATAAGCACAATCCTCCAGAAGTTTGAGCAGCTAATGGAATTGGGGGTGTGTGGGAGAAGAACCAGGGTTTTTTTCTCCACCACTGATTTCCTGTGTGGCCTTGGTCATGTCACTTGGCCCTTTTGTGACTCCTTAACTGGCTAAAACTCTCCTGTGGAAGCGCTGGGGGATTACAGTACAATCACATAAATATCTAAACGAAGGTGAATATGCAGGGCTGCTAGCTGTCCTCCAGTACGTCGTCCTTTTGCAGGAAGGCAATTCTGAAAGCAGCTCTTTGGCACTGATGCTTCTATGGGCATTCAGCCTTTGTCCTGGACTCCCCTTCCACTGGAGCTCATTCTCTGTTTAGGTATAACGACGACACATTGCTTTGTGCCATGCTGCCCTACGTGCTCCACCGAGTCTCCGTGCAAAGACTCCGAGCGCTCTGCTGCTTGGCTTTGCTCGGCATCTAGCGGTGTTTCACCGACCCATTTCTGACCAGCTGCGCCGCACGTGACGCCCTTTAGTTTTGCTCTAGCTATGGAGCGTCATCAGCGGAGATCTGATCTTCCTTTAAGGCAGGTCGATTTTGTATACAGAAGACTGGAGCCTAGGCCAGCTGTGCGCTTTGCCTTTGAATTCAGTAGGGAAAAAACTGTATCTGAGTCTGAACTTGGACGTGATAACGCTCTACTTAGAGTGAAAAGGAAGCAAAGTCTCCAGTTGTTACTGTTCAGGCCTGTTTGCAAAGGATCTTTGCATTTCGGGCATTTTTTTTTGGCAAAACCTGCAGTAAGTAGGAGGACTTGACTTTTAACAGGTCTCCCTGCAAGTGCAGGTAACATTTTCATCTCCTGTACCTTAGTTGGGAGGGCAGAGGAAAGTGCCCTGCCACATGTAGCTCTCCCGTAAGTGTGTCCTCCCCATTCCCGACCATGAGGAGCTGCCTTGGCTTTGCTTTCCAGCCAAGGTTTGGGAAAAGTTCAAGCTCAGTGCTTGACCCCTACCTAGCACGCTGCCCACCAGTGTCCTCTGCTCACGCTCCAAGACTTCATGAAATCAGGCCAAAATCGAATAAAGGACACCTAAAAGGCTGTGTCCTCCCAGGGTGGTGGTGTTTGCAGGATAAAAGACCCCAACGAAACCCCAAAACATTGCACTATGAGATTACTATAAGCTCTTTTTTTCTTTCCTTTTCTCCCCTTTTCCCACTATGACGTAATTTGAACAACTTTTATTCCTGCCACAGGTAATTCCCCATTTCATTGCCAATGTAGCTGCTTCAGAGGTTCACCACAGCACTGGCTTTCCCCTTGCCAATGCTCAGTTATTAAATTCATTTCTTGGTATCACTTGCATGAGTCAGGACAGTTGATTCCTTGGCCCCAACTTTCCGTCAGGTGCTTGTTCCTTCTGAGCAAAGGTTAGGTCACCTTCTGATGATTCATTGAAAAAACTGGTTTTATTACTTTCCCTGCGTATGAGAGAGTTTCCTGAAAGAAAGAAGCTGCAGCACATGGGATGACCGTTCCGAAAAGAAGGACTGCCAAGGGGGTTTGCCAGAAGTTATGGGTTCAGCTTAATATCTAGTATCAAATTTTTTGTTTATGGCATCAAATCCAAGAAAGTGCCTAGAGGAATGAGTTTGAACTTTATAATTGTGGGATTATTTGTGAAGTGGTTTAGGAAGGATATTTTCTGCCATTTGTATGAAGGAAGAAGAGAGGTTCCAGTGTGGTGTTTCACGGTGCCAGATGCACCCCGGTTTCCAGAGCTGTGTGTTTAAAATATGGCCCAGGTTCACTGAGCAATGTCAAAACACGTCTGCAGGGCTGACCAGGGAATGAAATACAGCTGCAAAATGAGCAAGCTCAATTTTGTTGGGGGAACAAAAGAGAGAAGGGCATTTGTCATCCAGAGGATCAAATTTGAGAAACAGCTACTGTTGTTTGCCTTGCTGGGATTTAAAATATATACGTCATCGCCCTGCCTTTGTTGCCAGTGAGGCTGTTTGCTTTGCCGTGCCACCGTGCTGCTCAGGCAGCTGAACGAGCCGGGTGGCTCGCCCTTCTGCTCCCAACGCGAGGAGCCCTGGCTCCAGCACCTCGCTCCCAGGGAACCACGCAGGCTGCCGCCACCCGAATGCCTCCAGGGACAAATCCGGAGAGAGGGCCACCAAAAAATAAGGTGCGAGATGCTCTTTGTTTTCCTGGAAGGTCAATAGTTTTCCTAAAATTGCAGCTTTCCGTGCTTTTCATTTTTGATGAAAGCCTGTTTCAGCAGTTGAAGTAAGAAAACATCCTGCATGTAACACGTGGAAGAGTTTTTTGAACAAACGTCCTTCAAAATGAGAGACCTTTACCTGCCTCATGAAATTACATCAATATTTCAAGAAATAGCACAGAGGAAAATTCATATTCATGTTAGATTTCACAATGTGATTTTGCAACACCCATAGTGAAGTACCCGTGTTTTCTGACAGTGCTGACAACAAGAGTAGAAGATAAGCATGTAAAAAAAAAATAAATTAAAAGCTCTTTACTTGATGGTATCCTTGTAGTTTGTGCTATTTTGAACCTGTCAACTGCTTAAGTAACAGCTTGTCAGTGATCGCAGCCCGGTTGAATACGAGACCTGGTAGTATGGTTGCAAATTGTCAAGAGCTGAGTGATCTCCCGGGTTGTGATTTATGACTCCATGAACAATGACAAGCGAGGAGAAAAGGCCCTGGTAATTTTGGAAGCAGTTGTGGAAACAATTAGATCACTTTTTTATTAGGTCATTTATAGAATTTTTCCCTTTAAAAATTAGATCCTTGATGAGTGCATTTTTCACGCACTTGGATGCTTTGTCCTGTTTTTCAATGGAGGGAAAATCCTGGGCTTTCCTTTGGAAACGCTGCCATACGATGTCTTTACCTTCGCAGGGGCTGTGAAAGCTGCAGGGGTGCACAGGACGTCCCTGAGCTCACCCACAAGCCCTGGCCCACCTGCAGTTGAAGCCCTTTGTGAAGATTAACTCCTGGTTTCCGTACCATGTTCTCACTGCTGGATGCTCCTGCCTTTCTGCTGGCCTGACCTTTGCCGGAGACAGAGCCGCAGCCTCCATCCAGCCGCCGGGAAGTTTCTAGCACATCGCACTGGTACAGGCAAATAATACTGATGATGAAAATTTGGACGAGAGCTTTCAGATTGCTGCTGTCTGGCGTTCTTTCATCCTGGTTTTGCCCCTTCTTCTTTCCAACAGCAGAATTACTTAGTTGTCATTACACTTCCACTTCCAATTTCTTCAGCAGCAGTTTGTCCCTTCTTGGCCCAAGAAGCTGAGTGGTACCAGGTCTCATCTTTTCATGAGTCTAGAAGTGCCCAGCGTCCTGCTATACCACTCCCTGAGCTTGGGAACAGATCTCGGAGTTTGCTAGAGGGGTAACGAGAGACAGCTAACATCTCTGAGAAGGCACATTTAACCAAAATCTCTCCCCTCCCTTATTTGCTTTCTTGGAAGTTGTCAGTCAGTGCTCCCGTGTTGTTCGGCCCCACTGAAAACAGGGCTGCCAGTTTTTGTAGCCTTGGGGATGATGCGGTCGCAGCATCGCCGTTTCTGAATTCTCTTACAGAGAATCTGGCTCAAAAAGGGGCCGAAGCCACTCGGCATCCCGGGAGCTCCCCAGAAGCCAAGGGGCCCCAGCACAGATTCAGGCTCCTGGGACAGGTCTTGAGTTATTTTGCACCATCACTAAGTCCATTACAATGGGGATTTCTACTATGAGAAATAATGAAAGATTGACCTGGAAAACGAGCTTTTGCTGTAGAGCGCCCCATTTCCCTCCTTCCCCTTCCTTTAAAGAGGAGGAGGGAGAGCTTTGCATTTCCCCAGCACCGTGTATTGAGGGATGGGGAAAAGAGCTGTGCTTTGCCATATTCTCTAGCCCAATGAGAATGAAAGTTACTCTCAGCTTTGAGTTTTATTATTCCCTTGCAAAACCCTCTTCTGTTGTGCTCTGCACCAGCAAAAATCCCTTTTATTGCCATTAAAAAGGCAGCTGAGGTGCCCATTATTTTTTTTTTATTATTTGTACAGAACTCAGCAAATAAAAACAGGTCCCGGATAAAAGGTGTGTCCTTTCTAGTAAAGCACAAAAAAATCTTAATCTTTGGTCCAGAAGCAGTAGATTGCCACAAACAGTCGGCAGCTAAAATCATTAATCTTTGCTGCTTGCCCAACTGGTACTAGTAGTAAAGAAGATAATACACTAGCAGAATCAGTGACCCACTACAAATTGGTCCTGAAAGGTCCACCAGCCTAAATAGACTTTTGCTGATCCAACACTTGTTAGGAATCCCAACAAAGAGACTATTGGCTCATCTGATGAGCCGCTCACTATTGGGCCCTTTGCAATGGCTGGTGATGGATGACCATACCCTCTTTGAGGGGGAAGATGCAGCTCCTGGTATGGGGCCTTTTCTCATCTTAAATTTGTACTCAATAAATCACAGGTGCAGAAGAGACAGCATCAGTTTCATTACACCTACATGCTCCAGTATCAATCATGCCAACACAACGGCCTGCGTACAGTTCATTTCGGGAGGCTCTTTCTGTTCCAATACCATTTCCATTCCGTTGTGCTTTCGCATTCCTAAAGTGTTGAGCGAAACACTGGGGGAGAAGGATGGGATGCACTGTAATTGCTCCCTTTCAACAGGCGACAGGGCTTAGCTCACGTACTTTGGTTTACGATCCCTTGCTATTGTTAAAGGTAAAGTCTTAAATAGTTTGGTAAATAGTATCGCCGATTCTGTGGTCGTCACGCATCACTTTCGTTTTTAACCTTGCTTTTTCGTTTGCTCTTTAGCACAGACCTTTAGTCTGGGTTGCAGCAATTGCCCTGGAATGGTCCCCTTTGGTGATTATAATATCATTTTTCTATCTGGTTTATGATATTTGTTTAGATGATGCTGTAATCCCGTACTCGCCCTTACCCGAACCTAACCGTAACAAAGAAGGGAGCTTCTTCAGAGTTTTCTCATTTAGAAGAGTTTCTGCTGTGTTCTCTCTGGCTGGTAAATACCCTGGGACCTTTGAAAGGTATATCCATTACGATTCACAATTTATGAATGTATTGCAGAGCTCCCACATTGTTATGTTAATTCTAATGTCAGCAGTTAAAACACACTTAAAACGAAGGAGGCTTTAGAGCTTTCAGACTTTATAGTTAATGTACATAATCAAATACTTTCATGGCATTAAATGCATGTCTAACTCATCATAAAAACTATGAACTATGTTTTTCAAGTATAATAAAAGGTAATAGATTATTATTCCCCATGTGTGTCCAAAATCCACTTTGCTGTCTTTATACAGGCAGAGCAATTTCTTAGTGTCCAATTATACTCCGATTTGCATAGGAACAACTATGTTTCGTGCAATTAAGTTATCACAAAGTCCTGTCATTCTGTAGCATTCTGTTAATCTTTAACTCAACGAAAAGCCATGTCAGCAGAGCCCCAACACAGAAAAGATGGGTGTTCAAAGGAACTGCAATAGGAGCACATTCAGGACTGTCAGACAGAACAAGCTTTTCAAAAGGACACTTCCATTCAGTTTAAACCTACAAGGGTGTTGGGCTGACACCTCCATTTATTTGCTGTAGGGCTATAAGGAGAGAAAGAGAGAGACTTTCAGTCTTATTAAAGCAGTATTTGGAATACAAAAAAAGGGATTCTTTGCCTCTGCTCCTTTTACTCTGTCGCAGCGGCAGGTCATAAAGCGTGGACAGCATTAATGCAAGACAAGAAAGTATCGGTTCTAATGTGCAGCCGAAAGACTTGATTTTCTGCGAACCAGCTACCAAATCTATTTATTTGTTTGGTTTTTACGATCGGTAGGAAGACCAAAAGGGAATGTATTTTAAAAATGTAGTTAGGGGTACAGAAGTGGCAGTAAATAGCATCTTTCTGCCGCATCGCCCTGCGGGTGTCTGGTCCATAGCTAAGGGCAGGTTGTGGCTAACAGCACCCGTATGGTTGAGTGATTATTCCGGTCAGGTACCTGCCGCAGGTTCGGTTTTACCAGATTAAAATGGTAATTGATCTCTGAGAGAGCGTTTGAGGACAAAACATGATTATGTTGGTAACAGACCCGTAGCTGGTATAAATTGGCATAAGGCCATCACAACCAGCAGAGAGAGCCCGGCTGCGTCTCTAACCCCATCTATTCTCAAAGTACCCGGCACGCGGTGATATCCGAAAATATGAATATTTCAGGTAAAAGTTTGCAGGTTGGTTATTTCCGCGTGATTTCCAAAGCTTTCGTACACGCAGTCCGAGCAGGTTCTTCCTGCTAACGTTCTCATTATTTTCACTGAAAGCTGGCACTTACCTTTTGTTTTTTGTCTTGGGGATCTTTACTTCTGTGAATACATATTATCTAATATTCATTTCGCTGGGTCAATTTGCAGAAAATGTTTCGCTTTCAAGGTTGCTTCTAAATTTTTATATTTGTCATTTTTCATCTCAATTAAAAATAAACCATGCTGTGAGTACCCTTTGTAGTTCTTTTATCATGCTACCCACTCTGTGCATTTTTGCACCTATATACTAATAAAAAAGTCTTTTTAATATATATAAATATGTATACCTCAGTAACTGTTTTTTAGGGCTACTGTCCAAAGAAACTTTTCTTGCCTTTCATTTGCACTGCGCTGCAAAACCCAGTTTTGACTCAAAAGAAACTGTAAAGAACTCTTTGTTATCTTCATTTTGGCCTTAATCTATAATGAATATTAATAGCACTTGTAAGGTGAGGTACCGATTAAAAGCATTAAAACATAGCTTGGATGTTTTCAAAGGTTGCATGCTGGGTAACATTTCTGGAAGTGCCAAAGGGCCAGATTTGTTAGTGCAATTTTAGAAGGGACTTCGACTCCTCTTTTTAAAGATGTCGAAAGCCATGCAAAAGTACAAATAGGTATTTTATGTAAGGTTCAAAAGCACCTTCATCATCACCAATGTAAAATAAAATTGAGGTGCTTTTGCAAATCCCTTTAGAAACTTGTTTGCACTGTCACTGTCTCTATCTAAATAACTTCCAAAAATGGGAATTTGTCGTTTAGATGTCTTGGGAAGACGAGTCCAATGTGCCCACCGGGGTAGCACAGGGCTTTAGCCACAACGACGGCCCGGTCATAGATTTTGTGTGGAAAACCAAGAATGCCGTTGAAATAGGGTTGACCTCCACTCCTGCGAGAGCCAGTGGCACAGCTGCTGTTGATGGTCGGTGACATTGGTCCTGGTCTACTGAGACTTGTAGGAATTAGCAAACCCCTGCTCTTACCCTTTCAGCGTTGCGTCTGCAGCCGAACGCTAATAACCGCTTCAATAGCAGGAAGCTTTCTCCCAGGGACATCGGCGCATACGCAAGTCTGGCAAGATGTCAACTGATTTGGCAGATGGGAGCTTTAATGCAGTCCACATTGCTTCTGGTGGAAAGTTCAGGGCCCGGTGGGACCTCGTGCACGACGCCGGGCTGCACCCCAGTCTTTCTGGACAGGGCTTTTCGGCTGCAGAGTCCAAGCGTAGCATTGCACATGTGTGCGTGCACATGTGAGGACGCGTGGACCTTGGATGGTTTCTATGCTTGTGTTCATATCTGCCACCCTGAAGTAACCCCCGGAAGACTCCAACGCACAAAATGGCTGATGGAATGCATGGCCTCTTACTTCAGGCCGAAACCACGTTTGCTCGGTGAACTTGCAGGCATTGCTCCCAACGAGCAAGGGAGACGGGAAGGGAGGGCTTGTATTTTTGGCAGCAGTGAATTAAGGCGGGACTAATTACATCCTGTTGGATATCAAAGAGGTGTGACTGAACACTGTGTTATAGAACAAGTACAAGAAAGTGATGGTTTCAGGAGGCTGGTTTAAAGCATCTGAGGATAACCTTGAAAAATACTGCTCTTGAGCGGTTAGGAAAGTTTGTCTTGACTGGGAGGATTTTTGTGAAAGAGTTTGCTTGTGTTGGTCAGGAGGCAAAAAGCTGGATTAAAGGGCTGGCCACTGAAGGAAAATCTTAATCCATCCCTCGCAGAAACCGATGGGGCCCAGACTGCTCTCGGGCAGTCAGGAGCCATGAAAATAATTCTGGAAAATGTTCTCATAACCTGATAAAAGGGCTGATTTAAGAAAATTATTACATTGTCAGTTTATGATTTTACTTAGAAATCTTTTGACCTAGTTCAGGTTAAAAAAAAAGTCACCAGCTTTAGTTCTTCTGTAGAAAAAAGACCCCATCATTTATTAGATGAATGAAGATATCAATTTCTGTTTAAACATTAACAGGGTGATGCCAAATATTAGTCAGTTCCTAATAATTTTGAGGGATTAAAAAGATAATAAAAGTAATAGTCCATTACATTACCTACTTCAGCAAGATTGTAATGAATGTAATAAATTCCAGATCAGGGTTATAACAACTTCCATCTATTTAAAATGAATTTGTAGGGTTACTTTCATTAACTATGTATATGGAGAAAATGATCTGACATATTACTTTAAAAGAGCTGTAAAACCGATTAGAAGGAAATATGCTTCCCAGACAGTGATCCAGGCCGCTGGGGAAATTTTATCCCTGGGAAGAAGGGGGGAAAAAGGAAGGGAAGAGGAAGGCATCTTAGAGGATGCTATTGCATCATGTCTTTAACATCCCCTGAAGCCGTTTCGCTCCTCAGGAGAGATTCGGCAGCAAGAACGGCCAGAGACCAGGAAAGGGACAAAAGCCACTTTCTCTCCTGGCTTTTCTATTCCCTCCACCTCTTTCCTCGGGAAAGGACGGATCTGCTAATGAATAAAGGGTTCCTGCGCTGGGGATTTGTGCGTGGAAATGAAACTGCGCCTGGTTCTGGTACGGCCTTTTGGCAGCCCAGGGGAAGGCTGAGGCATTAAAGGGGACGGTGGCCTCATTGCTCGGAGGAGACAAGGGACCTAGCACTTGACTGCACTACAGAAATTACTGCTGCACCTAGAATGCAGCCTTCATTTATCAATTTCATAGCAAGGGGGAAAGGGAAAGGGAGGGGGGAAACCCGACATCTGACTGCCTTTTTCAGCTCACGCTACATCCAGCCACCGAGAGCCCTCCAAATCCCGTCATGTGTGTTATAAAGAGTCTTGGATAAAGTAACTTAATACTAATGATTTATACTTAATTGGACCTCTAAGTGATTAAAGTGGCAGTAATGAATGAGTAACATCCTTCTAATTCCCTTTTTCCATTTGGCTTGGGCTGAAGGCCCTTTCTTTGTGCGGGATTTGACTTGGGGGGAAGCAATGCCAGTGTTTTTTAAGCTTTTAGTAGCACGTCTGGAATGAGCCGCTTGGATCATGTTTACAATAAATGACTCCATAAGCACGCTACCCGGGCATTGATTTTTTTTTTTTTTCTTTCTTTCTTTCTTTCTCTTTCTTTCTTTCTTTTATTGGATCAGCCAATTGTGAGGTTAATGAATATGCATTTGGCAACCCACGTTTGTGAGGCCAAGTCCCACGTGGGCATCAAAGGGTTTGAAATGTGCGAGCGTAAATATCAGCTTTGTCAAAATATTGATTCACTTGAAGAGTCACACAGCGCCCTCCCCCCTTGCGCTAACGTTCATAAGGATAAACCTGCTTTACGTATTTTTTTACTTATTTTATTGGACTTAATATTGCCAATTAATTGACTGAATCAGCTGAGATTTTCTAACTCTATACTTCAGTGCTCTTTCCTTGCTTTTTCAAGCTAAAAATGATTGTTAAGCTCTTTCTTAAAAAAAAAAAAAATCCATTAAAAATATAAGCCTCAACACTTGCAATACGTAACTTTTTAAAAGGCGAGAGAGCTCCAGAACCTCAGGGGTTTCACTTTGTATTGGTGAAGGGATCGTTACGCAGCGCACAGAGGGCTTGAGGTGGGAAGGAGACGTGCGGAGCGCTCGTCTCGCGCCGGGGCAGGTCCCGGCTCGTCCCTTGCGGCTGGGGCAGCTCGGAGACGGGGAACGCGAGAGGAGCGATGAATTGTTTACAGCACTGTGCTAACTTGGCGGTTATTTAAAATGAATTTGGGTATGCTTAGCCACGTGCCCCAATTATACCTCTCACTGGAACGTGGATAGGAGCGTACCACATATACTGCCTGGTAGCTGGCGTGATTGTGCCACCATTGGGTTGTGACAGCAAAACTGCTATAATGTGAATAAAAACCTAATAATAATGTTTCTGCTTCTTCTACACAAAAAAATTGATTAATTTAGTCAACCCCTCAGCTCTCTGTCACTGTATCCTTTCTTATGTGGCTATGGGAGAATTTGAACCATCTGGCTTCAATGCAGTGGGAGATGATGTATTAAACAAAACCGGGAACAAGATACAAAAAAAAGACATTATTTGGGATGTTCCCCCCCGCCCCCGACTCAGGAATATTTGATGGTGAGAAAGCTGTATGAAATAGCTTTGATTTCATCAGATATTGTCAGAGATGAGGACTATTCAGCAGGCGTGAAACCTCCCTCACCTGATTCGGAGGGCAGATCGCTATCCAAGGCTGGCTGCCGTCATGGGTAATAAAATTGCACTGCGGGTGTTGATAGCAACTGGCTAATTAATAGACCATTACTGTGCTGTCATTGACTAACATTAGAACCCTTTGAGACTAGTTACGCTGGCAAAAATCTGGAGGAACTCTCTGAGCCTGGTGAAACTTGGATTTAATGATAGGCTTTGACCTGAATTTTAGGAGTATGTATTTTTTTCAGGTGCTGTCCACACTCGTGCCCGGATTGTGTGGATGCTGTCTACAAGGCAAACACTCACACAGGGTTATACGCCTCGGATAAAGGGACAAACGGAGGGAGTTTCAGCAAACGAGCGGTGGTGCCCTCACACCCCTACAAGCACTTGATGAAGTTTATTCCCTTTTGACCACAGCTCTCCGTGAGGTTTGCCTGCACGCCAGAGAAGGGGCTGGGCACGCAGACACCGAGCATCCCTCCTCTCCTCTCCTCTCCTCTCCTCTCCTCTCCTCTCCTCTCCTCTCCTCTCCTCTCCTCTCCTCTCCTCTCCTCTCCTCTCCTCTCCTCTCCTCTCCTCTCCTCTCCTCTCCTCTCCTCTCCTCTCCTCTCCTCTCCTCTCCTTCTTTGTTTTCTCAAGATTTCGGGGTCACCTTGACAAACCGGAGTGTGCAGGGGGAGGAACGGTTTGACACATCGGGTTTTCTCAGTCTTGCGGTTCCAGCAAGGGGTAATCTGAGTTAAACATCTTTTGGGATGATGCAGCAATGATTCAGGAGAAGGCTGACAAGGACATTAGTAGGGAGTAGCAGGGAAGGGAGAGGTATTATCCAGAGCTACAGAAAATGCCTGGTCAGGAATACGAGAAATGAGAAAAAGTGAAGAGTGGAAGAAATAAGCAAAGAAAGAGAAGTAACAGCAGCATTTAACCCAGGGAGAAAGAGTCAAAGTGATTTCTGCAGCAGGGGGAAGGAGAAAGTATGAGGAAAAGTAAGATTTATGGAGGAGCTGCTAACATGAGATTGGAGCCTGTCAAAGGCTGAAGGAAACTGAACAAAATTAAAAATAATAAAATAAAGGCAGCAATTTTGCATTCTTATAGCTAGAAGTCACTCAGCCTCTGCGCCCTCGAGGCTGGCCGTCTCCGCCGAGCGCCTTGGGAAGCCACCCTGAAGGCTGCGTCCAGCCGCGGAGCGAGGGCGGCCAAGCAGTGCTCGGGTTCCAGCACCGAACCTTTGGCTGCTGTGCACCCGGCTGGGCGGTTCGTCGGACGTGTTTGCATCGTCTGCGGGGAGAGACGGCAGGGTGGCACAAGCCTGGCAGCCGGATCTCCCTGTCTCTTTCCTGCAAAGCTGTTTCTGCTCAGTCCCTTTCCACAAAGCAACACAATCTTCAGAAGAACAGCTGCGAAAATGTGGCTTGTCGGGGCTCTGGGAGATGCTTCTCCTCTAGATCCCCAGAACCAAGTGCATCAAACCATCTTAAAATGGAAGAAACACTGAACGCACATCTCTGTTCCCTGATGATCCTTCCAAATTCTTCTGGAGAGCCTCATTCATGGTGCAGAGAGCTCCCAGGAGGACTGGCTCTCTTCAAGGACTAGTTAGCTGTACAAACATACCATTTGCTTTTGCATCTCTTTGAACTATCCTCAAAACACCGGCGTAATAATTGGATACCCTTACCTCTGCTGGCCCGTGCGGCATGGGTCATATATGTAAACATCAAACTCAAATAACAACCCCCAAATTTAATTTATTTCTACCTAAACAAGTTCTTTTATCATAAAGCAATAAATTTGTCTTGGTGCTAGCAATTTGTTGCGGGTGACATAACACTGCAAATTGATTAATCGCTACTGTACACGACAAAATGAGAAAAGCAAGGAATTATTATGAATAGCGTCCATCTGATACAGTAGGGATTCATTATTCAAAAGTGTTAGCTAGTGTTTAGCTATCCCCTTGTTGCAGATTACATTCATTTGCAGAATCCTACATCATGCTTACACAAATCAACAAACATGCATTTATTAAGACATGGAATGAAAGCTATTAAAATGTGAAAAATTGCCTTTTTCTTTAAAAAAAAATGAGTCAAGTTTGGTGGTAGCTTTTTTTTTTTTTGGTGGGGGATGTTTCTATGTGGCTGAAGCAAAGCAGCTTATTGCATTATTTCTGTGTTTGCATCCAGAACCAGTCACGTCAAGCTAAGTACATCGACACTGGTTGTTAGTGCCTTGCAGTGAGCCTTCGTATTGCAGGTGGGAGGATTTGGCGTACCAGAAGTGTTTGGCTAAAATGATAAATGTAGTAAAATAGGCTCTCTTCGCCCTTTCAAGCACATTTTAATTTTTAGCCTTATATTTGTACCAACAGATTGCAATCGTGTCTGAGGAGCTTGTTCTCCTTGAGGTGAAGTACAAAAGGGTGAACAAACCAAGAGCTCTTCCCTCTGATAAAGTACAAAAATAGTATTCAGGGCCAAGATGTTCCCTGTTTCCCAGACTGAACACTGGACCCCATGTTAAGTATGAAATTATTCTGAAAAAATAAATTTCAGATGCAAACTACAGAAAAAGCATGATCTAGACCCCTTCTTTGCATAGTAGTCCCGGTAGCTGAGGATCATCCATCTCTTCTGAGACTGGGAGCAAAAAGTTTTTTGTGTCCATCTCTATTGCACGCGAGTGGTGTAGCTAAGCTTGTCATCACTGTCAGGCAATTCGTGTTCTCCGTGTAAGCACGTCTCGGCACAACAACACAGAAAAAAAGATCGGTTTAACTTTTGAGGAAGGGCATGAAGAAAATACAGGCTTTTCTTCGGTTCCTGTTTCAGGAGCTCTTGCACTCCCGCTTTGTGATGCTTCTACAGATAATAGGATTAAGGGCATCAAACAGCGAACTTTCCCTGCCTCCTCCCCTCCCTCTGCACCTCCTGTCGGTGCAAAGTGCTTTTCCTTCCCTTCGGAAAATTGCTTCTACCATGCATTGCTTGCGGAAAGAAACACGCTAATTGTGGAAGCAGCCGTTCAGCAACAGCTCAGTCTTTGAACTCGGGTCCCTTGTCTTTTAGCTCTACTCTGAAATGCCACATGTTGAATTGTTTTAATGGCTACTTGCAGTGAATCATCACTAAAATATCACTGAAAGGGGATTTTTAAAATGTTGCTGGAGTTTTAAAAACTGAGGTTAGACGTTCCACTTGGGTGTTCTGTATAAGAAAAGCAAGCGGTTCTGAAAAATGAAAACAAACATGCAAAATAGGGGTGTTAGGCCTGTGGTACATAATATCAGTGCACTCTGGCATTGATTATTGGTTACTTTTTTAGGTCTAGTTTCATTAACATGTTGTGATTGGATTAGTTGAGATACACGAGGTGTTACCATGGATCTTGCGCTGAGAAAACTGTCCCCAAGCCTGTTACTCAGCTCCTCTGAGCAATGTGGGCCCAGAAACAGCAAAACAGCTCTGCGCCGCGAATGGTTTCTCCTTGCCCGCGTCCGCTGAAGCCTTGTAGACCCCAGTAACCATTGCTTTGCACACCAGAATCACTAAAGCCAGGTCACTTCTCAGCCAGAGCTGGAGTCAGCACCGGCTCTCCTGGTTTTGATGCTGCTGCAAGTCTGGCTTGTGTTTTTAAAGAGGATGTTGCTGGTTGCTCTTGGAGCGCTCTCAACAGTCAGCCATGCCAACCTGTCCTTTCCAGACTGTTTTAGGTGCTTTCGTTTCATGGGTACGGGCTGACTCGTTTAAGACAAGAAGGCTGCGTGCTGCCCGGTGTAAAGCAGCGCCTGGTGAGCAGAGCAGCGGCGCTCACTGAACCGTTTTCCTCTGCGCCCGCTGCTGTTAAAACACAGAAGGGAAAAAAATGCTGTTGAGTGAGGGCTTATGCTCTGTTCAGGGGTGACGACCCAGGAGAAGAAACGTGGGAACCTCTTCACACCAGCCCTGCCACGCCATCAAACGCGCCCAGCACGGTCAGCGGAGGGCGGCAGGGATGTTGTGGGACAGGTCCACAGCGAGACCGGGAGGCCCAGCTCTCCCCCAGGTGACACGGGGATGGACACCAAACCCTGCTGTGGACCCGGGGCTAACCGGCTTGTATCCTCGAGGACAACAGTACAAACCTGGTTACAGCTGCAATCCAGGTCCCAGGGGAAATCCTGGCCTCCCTGGAGGTTAAATGGGATCGTGAGGTTGTGACTGGCTCCGGCAAGGATTTACGGGGGAAAGAGATGGGATATTTTGCTTATCCCTTCAGGGGCAGCTACAGTACAAAATAATTGACGTTACATTCCAGATCAGTTATGTTTTAAATCTAACTCTGGACTCAGACTTGATTCAGCAAAGTGGTTTAAGCACTTTCAATGTGCCGTCAAATCACTGTTCTATCTAGAACCGCAACAGAGTCAATTCCTGCAGCAAATTAGCTCTTGGCCATTCATCTCTGCGCTAGGTAAGCCATTTCCATCAGCCACCTACAGTTTTAATGAGAGGAGTGGGGGGAAGAAAAAGAAAGATTTCTGTCTGGGCAGTCCTTCTTTGCCCTGGCAGTATTTCTGTGCTGCTGTGCAGTGAAAAGTTAATCTTTCTTGGCGGGTGATGCATGTGGATAGTACTTCATGCATTTGGTACTGAATGCTTGATATAGCTCAGTGATCCCATATAAACACCGCAGAAGCCGAGGGAACCCTGGGCAAGGAAAAGATCTGTCTTAAATCCCTCTGTCTGTCACATCGCGACATCCTTCCGTAATGACATGCAAACTTCAGAGAGGCTGCAGCATCTCTGTCTTGCCCGGGAGACACTTGGCTGTTAATGACTAACTTCCCAGTGACAGCCTTTCTTTTTGTAGCTTGCTTCCCTTTGGATTTTTTGCAAAAGCGTCCACAAAATAAATAGATAAATAAAATCAATCCGTCAGGGGCAGGCGACTTGTGTAGGTGGACAGCAGGAATCTGCACCCAGCCAATTGGACAAGTTTGGGTTTTTTTTTTTCCCTGAAGTGGCAGCATCTTCCTTCCTTCCCTCCTGACCCCTCACGTGGAGCAAGAACGGGGCTTTGCAGAGGTGACGTACTGTCTAAAAGCTAGAAGAGTGACTTTATGCCGGATAAAAATGGGGTTGAAATTCAGTCACAAGACAGCTATAAACCGGTGGTTTTGATAGTTGCTCAGAGCATTTGAATACCCAAGAACTAAGAAGCTGCTGAGTGTGCTCTGCTAACAGCCCGGTCCTGCGCTGGTGGCAGCCAGCGTAGCTTTGCTGAAGTCAGGGCGGCAAATCAGCCAGATACCGGCTGGGGAGTTGGCCAGCGGGCCTGGAGTACAAGATAAATGTTTATGGAGGGAGAAAGTTCTCTCTGGATAGTACCATTGCAGGAAAAAACAGCTCACACAAATCTCTTTATCTCTCAGTTTATCTGTTGTCATTAACAGATCTTTAATTGTTGTTTTGGGACTCACTTCTGAATCTACATTCAGAACCAAATCCTGTGAAATGGCTATTAATGGTTCCCCGTTAGAGACAAGTGCGGGCTCCCTTACAAAGCTCCTGGATGCAGTCACACAGAGCTCTAATTCTCCCTGGTTCCCTAATTAAGCAGCAGCAAAACCTTAATCTTCCCTAGGAATGCTTTGTCAGTAGGCAGTGGCACTCTGCCTGCAGAGTTAAGTACATCAGAGATTTCATCTCCTTACAAATGTTGACCTCCAGCAAGGCATCACAAGCTACGCTGGCGAAAAAAAAAACCCATTTTGCAAGTAACCTGTCTCTGTCAGCCAAGGGGTTCAGCCGGGTGGATGTGGGGTATCTCAGGCTGCTTATGGCCATCACAGGGGCTCCCCCAAAATCTAGTCTGAAAGTGTTTGGTTACAGATGGGCACCACGTCTGCAGGGCTTTGCCACAACCATCTGCAAATATCACCTGGCAGCTTTGCCTCTGTCCTCACATTGGTTTTTAAATAGCAGAAATTCACCCTGTAAATTACGAATTATGCAAGGGAGGGAATGGGAAGAGAAACAGGGCATGGGCATATTTGTATGGGTATAGGAGTAGGAGTAGGAGTAGGAGTAGGAATATGTTTGTTCCAAGGTCATCTGAAGGGCAGCAGCAGGCCTGGGAAAAGCCAGTGCTTTATTCATTATGTGCCTTTCTAAAACACTCGTGAGTTTAATGTAAATGGCGCATGGTCCGCCTGCCACTTCTCGTGCCGTGCTCTGCCCTGCCATTTCACCGCACCCATCTCGACAGGCCGTGTCCTCAGCAGAGGTAATTGAATGGGGGCATCCTCACGTTTCGACGGAAATGAGTAACAGGAGGGATGAATGGAGGTGAATATGCATCGTGCCCTTTGTCAATACATCATTTCACTCTTAGCAGAAGAAAAGGGAACTGGGCTTTTATTTACCTACTGGCTGAGCAAAGGCCAACAATCCTCACTCTGTCAAATTGCTAAAGTCTAGCAAATGCTGCAAGACCTGAACCAAAAAGGATTTTAAAGCTGATGAAAGATTGTCATGGGGTGGGCTATGCGGCTTTTATAAAACAATTGCATCGAGCTTGGGAAGGGAGAGAATCTAAGGCCATTAACCCAGCAAGAGATGAGGCTGTCAGCGGAGCCAGCGCATTAAATGTCCATTTGCAACATATTTTCAGGGGGAATCAGTCACCAAACTTCTTCATACACCTCTGAAAACCCCGGCCTGACATGGATGGCACGGGCACTGTTTTGTTCTGACTACATCTGACGTGGATGAGTGGGAAACGAAAAGGGGACGTTTCCTGGCAGGGACAGCAGAGAGGGCGGCCGCGGAGGAGCGGGGGACCCCTCCAGGCTGCCACTGAGCTGCTGCTCGGGCAGGACACGTCGTCTCATGGCTCTGTGCCGCCAAAGACCTGGTTCCCCGCTCCCCAGCCCCGCTGGGCAAGCCGAGAGCAAAATGCTTCACCGCCAGGAGGTTACGTTCTCTGCTCGCCGGCGTAAGTGGCTACCTGGGGTGGAAGGTTGTGATGGTTCCCCTAGGATGTAGGCGTCTTGGGCTATGAAAGAGTGCATTTCTCGTCCCTCTAAGGTGCTGAGAGCCTGTCCGTGAAGCTGTTGGAAATCACTGGTTCAAAATCAGCTGTGGAAGCTCAAAGTGCATTTGTTTATTTTGAAACAAAGTTCTCTCCTATTGAAAAAATCAAATAAAGTGTGCAGGGGAATCAGTGGGTAAGAGGAGGAAAAATTAGAGCTGATTACAAGGTAGCAATAGAAAAGGCTTTTGAAAAGCTTTTTTTTCCCCACCTAAACCAGAGAGGAAGGAGAGAGAGGAAGCAACTCGGATTGGCGTCAAAACCTTCTTATCTCACACATTTACACTCTCCACGGCACGGATTACTCTAGTTCACCTTTAATTTGACTTTTGATAGTTGTAGGCTGATACCAAATACTCCTGAAAGCTGACACTTGGCAAATAGCGCATTGCACTCCCATCTCAAGCGTATGACACGAGAGAAGGATTTGAGGCCATCGGAGCTACGAAAGCTATTGCTGGTGTGATCCTGGGACATTTTAACATGACTTGATTTTGCTATTCCTGTGCATCCCAAATGCGTAAGTGTGACAGAGGGACATCTATTTTAAAAAATGCCAAAGCAAAGTGCCAATGATATATGCTGGACATCTCATATCAGAAACATCTCCCTCCACCTTCCCTTCCTTTCTGGCAAAACCTCAACAACCGAGCTGCTTTCCGTGCCCGTACGTTCATCCATACGGGCAGCTGATTTATCCATCACTCTTCTCACCCCAGAAAGTTTCTCCAGAGTCTCCTCTTTGTCACTGACACCCTCAGAGGCCCTGACCTTTGCAGTATTCGATAGCGAGCCTCCATGCAGACATACTTAAGGGTTCAGATATGTTGTATTGCTGCTGCCTGAGCTGTCAAGAGGACAAACAGCAACAAGATAGTTGCACAGCGTTAAATAATTGGGGACTAAGTGGATTACTTCATGGTACTGGAAAAACACCTTGCTGTTGATAGACATCAACAGAGCAGGAGACAGGATCACATGCACTTTGTGCACGAACAACCAGCAAAGATTTGCACCCATCTGCACTGTACGAAGCACTCCGTTCTTGCTCTTCATGTTTCGTCTAAATCTTGCGTGCTGCATTTTAAACGTACTGCTTCTTGTCCTGCCAAAGGCCAACCCAGACAGTATTTTCATCCTCCTTAAAAGTGAAGACCATTGCCTTCAACCGTGGTCTGTTTATGATATGAAAATAGATGTTGAAATGGATGTTCTCGTGATGCATAATCGTGTTTGTAGATAGGATTTTTTTGGCAAAAGTTCACTTTTAGAAAAACGGCTCTGGAATTTTGTGACCGAAACCAAAGGAAACAAACAAACAAAACAAATTCCAAGTGATTCCATGATAATAGAGCAAAACTACACTCCCATCTCTGATTTTTATGGTTTTTTGATCTGCAAAGTTCAATAAAATGGGGCATAGGAAGCCTGGTTTCCAGCCCTAACAAGCAGTAAATGCTCTGGCTGATGGTGTCCTGATACTCTCCCTGCATCCGACACACTGCACAGGTATGATGCAGTCGGTGTTTGCATCACACTACAGTGGCGTAAATCTCAAACACATCACAGAGCAGCATCTGGTGTGTTGTAAAAGTGATGTTGAAACAGCTCCCTTCTTTTTTCTTTTCTTTTTTAATTTAACATTTATTACTCACTGAGAGGTACTGGAGGACAAAACTGATTTGCATTTGTTCGGCCAAGGTGTTTAAATATGAACCTTCACCTGATCTGGGCAATAATTTAGGCTAAACACACGCTCACATATGGGAAGGGGAAAAATCCTATAAGGCCTTTACCACCAGTTCATGTTGCTGCTCACAACCACATTTCCCTTCTCAGCTGTCCGGATTTGGTCTCTTGCGTATTTCTAAACGAGCATGTTAGCCAACACGATCACGCATAATTAAACATCTGGCAAATTTACCACGACATGTCCACTGGAGTGCTTGGGAACGGGCGTTGGTTTGGGGAGCAAGGCTCATCCTCTGGCTGCCGGGGACCTCCCCAGGCTGGGGGACCTCCAGGAACGGAGTGACCAGGAGATATTTCCCTGCTCTGTATGAGCACTGCTTGAAGCAAAACAGAGACAAAGGAAGATGCAATATATTAGCTTCGGACAGGATCTACGTTGAAGCCAGCCCTCTTGCATCCTTTGCCTCTTTGGCTGGGCAAGTGGCCCAACAGGTCACCTGGCTGCTACCTCTCAAAACGGACAAAGGCTGGGCTGTAATTGCCTTTCCTTCAGCAGGAGCGCTGCGTTTGGTATCTGTCTTTTGCTGATTTAAAAAAAAAAACAAAACAAAACAACCAGACAGGCAGACAACACAAGCCTCACTTCCTTCGAAAAATGTGATGAAAGTTAGTTAGAAAAAAGTTATTTTCTCATAGGCTGTTGCTTTTCTGTTAAGCTCCTCTTACTCCAGCCCCTGGATAAGAGTGTTTTCAGTTTGATATTCTAATCCTAGGACATGAGACATGAACCTGCACTGCCCATAAGAACTGCAAATCATTCCTGTTTACATTCTTCTTGCTGTTGTGTCTCTGCTTTTCCCACAGCAGTTAATGATAAAATAATGCTAAATAAGAAACCAAACAAAATCAGTTGTTAGGACATGCTTTGCAACCTATGGACCCCAAAACTCTTTTACAAGAAAAAAGATGGGTTTTATTCCTTTATGGGATAGATTGTCACGGCTCTCCGAGACCTCCCCCTTCATCCGTGGCAACATCACCCTCTCCCTGCCTTTTCCCATACATCTTTTTCATGTGTGGCAAACCCAGCCAGGCAGCGTTTTGCTTGCTCCTCGCAAGAAGGATCCTCTGAGGATCCTCTCTCCCACTGAGGTCACCCCGAATATTCACCTCCATTTCTCCTCGCTCATCCGATCGGGGCTGCTCCCGTTCCCTGCCGCTCGCGCCCCCTTCTCCCCCGACATTGCCATGCACCACATGAAATAATGGTTGTTCTAACTCTCCTCCTGCCCCAACTAAAACATACTTGATTGGGAGGGAGAGGGGGAGCAGGGAAAGAGCTGGGTTTATTTTAATAGTTTCCACTCTCAGTTCAGTTTTATAGTACAGTATATTTAACTTTAACGTATGGACAGCTGGATGCATTTAACAGCACAATGGAAAGAATTTAGCAAGTATACATTACAGGCCGTGTATTTGGAGCTGATCACCACATATTTCTTCATAATATTTAGATGCGCCTGTTACAGATTGTGTCAGGCTGATCAAAATATGTTTGTGTCAGGTAAGATTTGTCATAAATGAGCCTCTTTATTTCTTTTTACTTACTAAAACTCTTCCTAGAGGAAGAAGCTCGGTTTAGCTGATATCAGCAAGTTCAGCCCGATGCTTACGATAGGGTTACTTGCCTTCTCTGCAGAAGCCGAAAAAAGCCATAAATACACAGAAAAATAGGGGCACATTCGGAGCACAGACTGTGGGCACATTACTCCACTTGTGGTGTCTCCTTCACCAGCAAACCCCTTGGAGAGCGAAGGATCAGAATCTGTCCCATATCCCCCCCACACATCGTAATGATGGAAAACAGCTACCACCATGAGACAGAGCTATAAATCCCTCACATCTTGCCGTCGGACCTGCATCCCTCTCTGAACTGGCTGGTTATCCTCTTGCACCCTCTCGACAGCACTCTGGGCATTTTTTTAGTGACAGATAGTGAAACTAGGCAGTAATTTTCTATTTTTCTCTCAGAAATAAGACCAAAGAAAATTTTCAGCAGTACTTTAAAATTCATTTGCCTTTTATTAAAAAAATCCAGCACTCTGTTTGTTATTATAAAATAACCTCCTTCACTACTTTTATGCCTAGATGCCTGAATGACACGATTTTATCAAATTTATCTTGCTGTTTCTGGTTTGTACTCAGTACTATTGAAGCAAT
This sequence comes from Phoenicopterus ruber ruber, assembly GCA_009819775.1. Classification (NCBI taxonomy): domain Eukaryota; kingdom Metazoa; phylum Chordata; class Aves; order Phoenicopteriformes; family Phoenicopteridae; genus Phoenicopterus; species Phoenicopterus ruber. The sequence goes on from CM020230.1 coordinate 6,745,613, forward strand.
GCAAATGGAAGGCAAATCAGCCAAGCGACTTGCTGGCATATTTAGCCAGCTTTTTTTCTGATGCTGGAAAATAATAACAGCTTCATCTTTCAGTAGACTTGGGTTTTTTCCCCTCTGTGTGTTTTAAAAGTGCCGTCTTCCCCCACTACTGTAGGGTCAGATGATCAATACTGACAAAACGTAAGGGGGTGTATTTAAAAGGTATTCTTATAAAAATGCCAAAGAGAAGTCGGAGCCTAAGGAAGGGCAATACTCATGATTTAGAGAGATTCCAACAAGTAATACGGCTCAATCCCACTTTCCAACCTGTGAACGAGCTTCAGTTATTTGGGAAATTATGATGATTTTAGGTGTGTTTGGGTAGATATGTTGCTTTGCCTCTAAGCGTTGAAGGAGGGAGGAAAGAAGGAGAAAGATGCTCAAGGAGAAAAACCCCTTCGGAGGAAAGACCAAATTGTTGGAAACCTCTGAAGTGTTCGCATTAATGTCATGTCATTACACCGTATTGCTGCACAGGTTAATATAATTGGGTTACTGTGTGTGAGCAATGATCCATAGCATGTTATGGCACTGAAACAAATGACATTTAACCAAGAGATTTGTAAGGCACCTTGTTATCTGCATGGTGAGCAATTGCAAGGGAGAGTCGGATTGCTAGACGAGCGACTGACAAATTAGTTGTTGGGTTTACTGGACAGCCTGGATTTATAACCACACAATTCCAACATAATTTATTAGATCCATAAACAGACAGATCCAGTGTTTTTACTTAGATTACATTCTTATTGCAGCCTCTGATCCTGTCCCATTTGCAGTGCTGTTACAGGCTGGTTGTATTATTCATGTTACACTCAGTCCTTGGTTGGGGGCAAGGTGAGCTTAGATCAACAAGCTGCAGGTTTCTAGCAACAAAAATATCTACAGCCCAGTTTATAAACAAATAATTTGCAGACGCATATGGTCCCACTCTCCAACTTTAGTCTCTCCAAGGAGGGAAGGATGAAAATAGAAGGGACTGGTAAAATGTGCAAATTCAGTTCAGAAAAAGATCTTCCCTTTCTGTCTCCTGATAGAACAGATGCCAAAGCCCCTTGCCTGTATGTTCAATAATAAAGACAAGCAAACCGAACGAGATCTAGGGGGAAAAAAAGGCTTGGTCCCACCTGAATGGTTGTAGTAGTCTGCTCTTGCTTTGGCCTCTGCGAGAAGGAAATCTCCCCATTTTGTTCCGTCTCTTCTGGGCTGGAGAGCAGAAAGCTTAGCACTGCCCTGGCTGCAGGACAGAGCTGTGTCCTTTCTGGAAGGGCTTTCTTTAAACACTTGTTGAAAAGGAATCCACAGCTTTCCCGGGCAGATTATTCCAAATCTTTAACGTCTGTTGGTTCCCCAATACCTATCTGCTATGAATTAGGTCAATCACTTCTTTTTCTTTCCCCAGGGACAATGAAAAGAAACCATCATCTCCCTCTTTGTGGCCCCTCTAGCAGATTAGAGGGCAGCTACCGGGGATGTCACCACCGCGTGCCCCCAGCTGCACCCCCACACCTTGCCTTCCCTCTCCCCACCTTGCACAAATCCAAGTCTTTGCCCATCCTTCAGCAGCTGTTTTGCAGCCTTGCAGCCATTCCCCTTCGCAGTCACCACTGTGTCCAACATCACCGGTGGCACACGGTGCCCGGAGCTGGACCCAGGCCCCCCTGGCCCTCAGGAGGTCGGCTCAGGGGAACAAGTGTGTCTCTCTGTTTTTTTCCATTCGAGGAAATGATGAAATCTTGCCTGTGTTCAGAGCCTTGGCTCACACCAAAATTTTTATGAGGTGATAAAATGATCACCTTTGTGCTCGTGGCTCCTGACTTAGACCAAAACTACAAGCCTGAGACTACCACCCAAGAGAGTATTCTTGCTCCTAATCCAGCTGGCATCTTGGGATCACTTGTTCGCTTTCCAGGTTAGAGGCCAGTTTTGTTTGGGCTAGATAAACGCTGGAGAGATGCCCAAGTTTTTTGGATGTTCCCCCACAGCAAATCTGACCTCCACTTCTTTTGGAAGTTCACCTCTCTCTGGATAGGATTTAAAAACTCCTTTCCTAGGTTGGTTGAGTCAAAAATAATGTGGGATGGCTTGTGAGGCTGGCTCTCAGTTTCGGCTGTAAGCTGGTAAATGCTTTGAGTTAAGTAATGAAAATAAGAGAGGAGTCCAAACTCAATCAAAGCGCTGGAAGACCATGAACTGTGAGTGAGTTTGAAATCCCAGGTTGAGCTGTGGAGCTGAATGAGCATCTCTCTGCGTATGCTTGGGCTGAGCCACACTGACGGTGGCAAAGAACCCAGGGCCGAGTTTGTAATTTGTAAAAGTTGAGCAAACTGAATGGAAAACACTGGCATCATGGCCAAGGTGCTGGAGAGGACGTGGCTGGGAGTGGAAAACAGGACACGGTCTTGCTGGTACGACCTGGTGCAGTTCCAGTCCCTCACCCGTAAGCGCAGCTGAGCCCGAGCCGTGCACTGAGCCTGGGCGCTGCTCTGCTCTTCGCTTGCGCCGCAGCTCCAGCCGCTAGCAGGCTTGCTGATCAAGTCCATCAGGGCTTCCCCTCATGTAAAGCTATTATTGTTAAAATAAACATGCATTTAGCTTCACCATATAATATTTCACAAGCCTGAGGCACAGCAGTTGGAACGCATCTCCCCCAGCCTTGAAATAGGAGGCAACACGAAACGACGCGTTGGAGTGTTTTCAAGGTAAACACCGAAGGATTTTATTGATGGTGGCTTTGGTGTGGCTGTCACTGCGGCGAGGGTGCTGCGTGCTGTGACATCTCCATGCCTGAAACAGCACAGTGCAAGCTGATCCCAACTACTGCTCTTTTAAATATATCTGACAACCAGCTGCTGGAGGAGCTTGGTCTGGTTCAGTCAGACGCGCTGGCTACTTCAGTCCCTGCCTGAACCGGTATTAAAACCTGACTGGACTGGAGTATCAGAAAAGCAAACCCTGCCTCTCCCTGCCTCATAATCTAACTCTATCTTCCTGAGCAGTTTTTGCTGAGTTACTTTCTTGGAATAATTTGATTCATTTTTAATATTTTAAAATATTACAGGCAAAGTTCATGCCTGGTTTAGCATCGCTTCAATTAATCTATCAACGGGTAAAGCCAGTGAAAAACTTAGAACTAAACCAGAGCAAACCAGCATTCTTACTTGTTTTCTTTGAAGCAGGTTCTACACAAAGATGCAATAGGAGATTTTATATAAAAGTGCCTAATTAAGCAAGCCCCCAAACTATGCATTTTCATTTTGCAGTGTTCAAGAAGAAAAACCACCCCTACTAATAATTACTGAAAATGAAACTGAGCAGGGTAAGCAAAAGGAAACACGGGTGGCAGTGGAGGAGGAGAGATGCACGGCATATGGACGGGTTAACTAAATCTGAGCCTGTGATAATGCTATCGTATTTGCCAGGGAGACTGGGGAGAAAATCCTAATGGACCTACTGGAAACTGTTAATGCATATTGGTTATGTGTACAAAGAAAGGACGTGAAGCCAACAGAACTGGCTAATGAAAAGTTATGTGAGCATTCAGCAGTGAACGTTATTCAGAGCCCTGATGGTGGTGGAGGGATGTGAATGACGCTGGTCAGGAGAAGAACTGGAAAGCCTGGTACAGTATCACCTTTCACGCTGAGTGCTGCCAACACACTTAAGGAAATGTCGAATCACAGCTGGAAGATGAGATATAGCGTTAGGGAGATGTGGAGAGGCATGTTCCTAGCATACGCTTCAACCCAGAGAAAACACTCGTTTGTTTTACAGGTGAATAAATAACCATTTCCTTGAGCAAACCCAGCCATCTAGTAGCATGCAATGCTATTACGTAGGGTTTCATCACAAGCAAAAAATTGTGCCTGTTACCACTAACGGGAAAATCTCAGGGCTAGACGTAAGACAACTCCTTGTTGCTCCCAGACACTTGGATTATCATCGCTTTGGGCACAGGCTCTCTTTGTGCAGCACCTAGCCCAGCGGGAGCTTGCTTTGGGATGGAAACCTCCATGTGTCACCATAGAAAAATATACGTGTGGTCTTGAACACCCCAGCTGCAGCCTTCTCACAGACAAAGGGAGATGAAAACATTACATGTATTTCTAGGAGACTTGGATTATAGGAGAAATGACTTTAAAAAGTTTTTGTTTCTACTCAGTTTTCCTCTGTACTTTCACTGAAATTTGGGGAAAGAAAAATGCAGCTCCCTTTCCCCATCAACTCAGCGGGATATTGCAAATCTCAAAAATTTCCCTTTAGGGGTGGGCTTTCTTGCCCTCCGGTTAGTTGTCAGCATCAGCAAGGGCATTAAAAGACCAATTTGTGTTCAAGATAAGAAAGAAAATTCTCCTTTCTGTTGCTGCCATGAGGCTGAGACGGAGAAGCTGGGGAGACAGAGGTGTCCAGCTGTGACCTCTCTGCTGAGGCAGCCTCCTAAACTCCTTTGTCTCCTGGCCACGATCCTTCCTCGTGTCACCATTTCCACGGAGAAACCAAAGAGGGAGCTGCAAAGTGTTCTGCTGCCCTTTCTCCGTGTTGGTAATGCTTTTGGCTACGTAGTGTTACTTTAGGTCTTTGCTGGGTTCGGCCTCATTTGAGGAAATTATGAACTATCTTTCTTGAGAAGGGATGAGATCTCCCTTAATTTAAATACCTTTGAGCAAACAAGTACCAATTTGGATGTACTTTCCCATTTAATATTTGTCTGATTTATGCTTCTAAGCAACCCTTCTGCTCTCCTGTTTATATGCCCTCAAAGCTCATTTTTTAACGACAGTTAATCATGCTGAAGCAAAACACAACTCCCAGCGAGACGATGCTGGCCAAATTTTGTAGCTTGGGCTACCGTATTGGATGTCAGCTCTGCCGCTAAAAATAACTACCCTGGGACAGGTGCCTTCCCTGGCCAGCAAAATTTAATGCCACTTTTAAAAATCCTGGCTAGAAGAAGCTTTAGAGGGGAAGGGAAGAAACCCTTTAGCATTTGTGGGGGGAAGGATTGGTATTTCCAGTCCAGGAACGGAAAGCTGCTTGTTTGAAGTATTGACAGACAAACTGGCTGGACACAGAGCAAACAGCAGTGACTCAGAGCACTTTGCCTTTCTACCCCGGTCACAGTTTAGGTTGTGAAGTGGCAGGCTGAGTAATTTCTAATCTGTAAGTGCTGTTGTTAGCTGTACCGCAAAAGAAAGTCCATCTGCAGCTCCAGAAAACAGCTCAGTGATAGGCAGGTGGGACCCCGACCTAAGGAAGGAGCAGGATAAATGCTTTATGCCGTGTCCCTTTCTCTGCACAAAAAATCCTTCGACATCCTCCTGCCCCGGATGGAAAACCCCATCCCCCTACCCTAGCTGCACTCCTTGATGCTCTTTTAACCAGATACCAACTCAGCAGATCCAAAGGTACCAGGCAAAACCACACACTAGCAGCAGCCCTGGTGCCAGACCCGTATCTTCATTTTTTTGAAGACTGGAGCAAGGAAGAAAAGAATAGAGAAATGTGAGAGAAGGAGGTGGAGGGGTCTGCTAGCAATTGAGAAAATACCTGCAAGAGCTTTTTGTCTGACAGTTTGGCAGACGGACGTGGCACCGCCTGTACGGTCCGTCTGCAATAGGGATGCACACTGTGTGCACCATGTTCAACGCACTCAATGTTTTCGCAATACATTAAAAAATGGGTGTTTACCTGCATTGGCTAGTTCCAGTGAGACAGAAAGAGAGGGGAACTGAGGGTTAGCCACGGCTCGCCAAGGGTTTCTCTTTCCTGGGAGATTTAAACTACCCCGCCGAGCTGCGGCAGGCAGCAGCGGCCCGGCAGAGCAGAGGTTGCAGGGGCTGCACAGCCCGTGGTTAACGCGGCCGAGCACACGGCTGCTGTGGCAGGAGCGCTCCCGGGCGCGAGCGAGCCTCTCTAAACCAACAGCCGCTGCGGAGAGGTCGGGGAACTATAGGTATGATTTCTCTCCATGCTCTCCAGGTGAAAAGTCCTGCTTAATATCACATTTGTTTTCTGCATGGGTTTTTTTTCACCCAGTGGGATGAGAAGCCTTCCCAGGTGGTGGGATATAAGTATCCCCGGAAACTTGTCAGCCACGAGGGAGCGAACAAGCAGCTTTAGCAAACAGAAACTATCGGGTTTCTCACACCTCCCCAGAGACATCCCAGCTATGCGCAGCAGCACTTCCCTCCACCTGCAGCCTCCAGGAGCCTGCGTTGCCCGGCTGTGGGAGAAAGCACGGAAACAACCCAGCTCCAGGAGAGCAGCCCCATTTCCACTGACCCTTTTGGTCCTCTTTCTTGTCAGAAGTGTCCTTTGCTCCTTTCGGGCGCTAAACCAACTCCAGCTGGATTTTCAGGGACTTCACAACCACCGCTCCCAAGCCCCGCACCCACTGGTGGCAATGCAGGGAATGCCGGGCCGTGGGTCTGGGGGAGCAAGCAGGAATAACGCACATACCTCCCATCACATCTTGCATGACTTTCGTATGCTTTGTGCCAATTATTCGTACTTTGTTCTTCCTCGTTACAGCACCAGGAAAAAAGAAAACCCAACATATAGCTCTAAGTCCTCCCTTTCCTCCAGGGCAGGGGAGAGGGGGAAATACCTCTGTACGACACCCGACAGAGGAGAAGTTTTTTCTCTGGTTGAGTCCTAGGGCCAAACACATCATCTGGAAGGACACAGAAGCTTTTACAGACTATCATTTTCTAGCAATTATAATTTCACACACATTTACCTGAGGACAATTCTGAAAAACAAGAAAAATGACAAGGAAACAAATTATATATCTGCCTTTAACCAGCACACCTGGATCTGGAGTCACATTGCAATTGGTTGCCAGAAGGACCACAGTGTTGCTGATTATTTATTTTGAGTGGTAAATGCCCACAGAGCTGTGCAACATTTGGTTTTGAGGTAGCAGCATGTGTTCTGCAAACTCTGACGTCTGAATTTATTCCCTTTTCAGGCTTTTCGTTTGGAATTTGGCTTTGTTACCAAGTTTCTACAGAAACATGTTGGCGGGATAACTTTAACTGGTGCACTTAATCTTACCTGGTTAGTTTTATTTTTCTCCCATTCCTCCCTGCCTCCTGAAGTTCAATTTCTGTAAGACAAAATAGAAGAAAAAATTAACTGCTAATCCATTAAACGTCGAGCTTGCTGACAATGACACCTTTCGTTAGAAACAGCTTCCTGCACAGAATGAGATTAAGACCAGCCTTGGGTTTTTAGTTGCCTTCCCTTGAAAAGCACTGTAGATGCTTTTCAGATAGCAAATGCAGTAAAAAAATAAAAAAATTAAAAAAAAAAAAAAACAGAAAAATAACTTTATAATCAGAATGAGTCTCTTTAAAAAGAGACCATTTCAGAGACTGAAGTAGGAGGCAAATTACAGGCTGCCAAGTGCAGGAAAGGCACCGGTTTCTTTGTAGGGATGTAATTAATGGAAAAAGTTTACTCAGATGGCCACAAACCAATGGACAGGGTTCAATATATAATTGACAATGCCAATATCTCTGTTCAGCATACGTATTCTATCATTTTTCTTCAATATTGAAACTTCTGAACGTGAGTTCGATTCCATATGTGACTCCAGAGACATCTGGTTTTCCAGTGCCAGGTCTGCACAAAGGGCCAGATTTCCCACGGTGTAAATCTACGTAATTCCATTGACGTCAGCAAAGTTACATCAACTTTAAACTAGGTGATCTGCCCAAAGTTGTGTTCTGGTCTACGTGGTGTATGATTGAGATACGTTGTCACAAAGATGAAGAAAGGGGAGCATAATGCTTTCTGGTAGGCAAAATGGATATTGTTTCTATTTCCAGCCGGTCCCATTTATTTATAAATTGCTGATTAGGAGCTGCAAGCAGAGGAGACAACGCTTGTGTGTATGTCCCAGGAACAGCTGGCGTTGAGGTGAAAAATCCCATTCAAATATCCTATGAGAAGTGGAAATACTGAAGTGTGTTACAGTTATGTATGTAGAGATTTTATGAGGGTGAGCTTTTTTTTCCTCCCCAGCTCCTCGAGTCCTTAAGAGTAAATTGGTGCTTTAGGAATTAGCATAGTCCTTAAATACAGCCATTAAGTTTGAGTAGAAAATGGACACGAGTTCAAGACACAGAAAACAGGACATTGCCTTTTGACAGTTTTATACTTCTGCATTTGCCTTCATTGGGTTTAGTACCTACACTAAAACTCACAGAAATACTTGGAAAAACTTGCATCTTAAAGCCTCAGTCCTGCAAAGCCTTATCGATGTGTTTTATTTTAAGCCCATGGCCCATCCTATGGCACTCAACCCCCTCAGTGCCCGGCGAGTCAGGCTTCGTACAAGTTGGTAGTAAATGGATGCTGCCTGCCTCAAAGCATCTCACTGTAAGTAGCCCAGAAAAATGACGAGGAGAAAACAGATTTTTCTTCACTTGGCTTATTTTCATATACTGCATAAATACCTTGCCCAATACTGACAAATACCTTTGCTGGGTTGTAAGGGTTTCCTTAGATTTGGGTTCAGTAAATGCCCTTTCATCAGCGAATATTTATACCGCAGGAACAGCCAAGGCCGTGTTCTGACACCACTAGGAGACGACAGTGAATGTGCCTTCAGAGACCTCCTTAATCTTGATCTACTGTGCAGAGCTAAGATTAGAGGGGAGTCGCACCCCACCTCACCCCTTTGGATTTATTTTAACTCTTAATTTTCTGGATAACACTGTTTTGAAGTGATAATTGCAAGACCCTTATGTCCTATTTACGTTACACTTGTGACGTCTTTGAAACTTAGCTCCGTCATACATGGGACAGGTAACGGTTTATTCTTCCTGAATAGATCATCTGTGTTTATGGGTGATGACAACAACCCCAATGAAAAGTAGATAATGAAGCCAGAACCATTGACAGCTGTATTTTATTTATTTTGGGTTATCCAACTAGCACCGATTGTTACCTGTTTTAACAGAATATGCTTTTATCAGTACTTTAACCCAGGATCCTCATCCGATACAAAGTCAAAGTCTTGTCCTAGACAACTACTCCAAATTAGGTCACACAAAGGAATCCGGCATCTGCGTGGTAGTCCAGGTCACACTGCTATTTGTGGAACGGGTACTAGTACAGTCTTTGTGAGTGCATGATATATGAACTGTATGTATTTCCTTGATAAATTGTTTTTAAATATTTCCTCCTTTTTATTAATTGAAGAGGAAACTCATGCATCAATGACATTTTTATGCTGGTTTACACATAAATTATTTCCCTGTGATGTTCATTTTTATTATTATTGCCGATATTATAGCAAATGCATTTTTTTTGCCTTGTAAACAAGATTTTGCTTACAGCTAAATGAAAAGAAGAGAAGTTAATCACGTTGAAATAATAGGTTTAAAAAGGTAATTCAGTAATGTTTGGCTGATGTTTAATCTTCCCCAATAGAAGCCATGCTGAGAGAAATGACAGAAATTCTAGTTTTGTAATTAAACAGGATTCATCACTGGCAGGGCAGCTCAAGGAGAGCTGAAATAATGCAGTGACTGCCTGCTCCTGGCAAAGCCTTCCAAGTGGGGACTTCAGGGTTTGTTAAGTGACAGTCGTGGCTGCAGCCCTTGAAAATGGAGAGCATCATCATAGCTTTCAGTGTAAGAACTCAACATTGTGGGTCTCTTCACGAGGTTTCTGGGAGGGACTGAAGTGTTTTCTGAGCCCATTAGAAAAGGTGCCCACCATCAGGCAACGTAACATGTTTCCTATAGAATCGTCCCCAAAGGAAGTTGTATCTTCCTTGCTTTTGAGATGGAGAACGGAGGCTTGCTGGTAGCGTGCAACCGAGCACCTCCATCCTTGAAGATCAAGAGGGAGTTAAACACTGAGGGTCTGAGCCTTACGAGTTGTTCAAGATCACACAAGAAATACGTGGCAGAGCTGGGTCTTGAAGCCAAGCTCCCTAAATTAGCTTTTTCACAACTTTATCTCCATAGAAGAATCTTCTTTTCACACTGCTGCACCTGCTAGCATCCATCCCGGACTCTTGGATCTACGCCTTGTTCCCTTCTGCGTGAACATGACTGTGCTTTACCCTAGTCACAACATGTTCTATCCCAAGCACTGTGTTACAGGAGGAGAAGATTCAGTGAAGAAGCTTCTGCCTCTTGCTCTGGTTTCGAGAGTTGACTATTCCAGCAAGCAAAGCCAAGTGTGCCGAGTTGTGTCAGACTCTCAAGCTCTGCTGACCGGTGTGCTGCAGAGCAGTGTAGCGGTATTGGATTTAGGTGCTACAGCCAGAGAACAGCTTTTTCACTTACAGGTTATTTGCCATTCAGGGACCCCTTTCAAATTCACTTTGAACTTTTGTGAAGAGCCTATAATTGGTATCTCGTCAGTCAAATTTGAGGGCAACACTGAGATTTCATGGTGGCTGCCGAACACCCGACTCCATCCTTTACATCTTCTGCAACCAAGCGAATACTTATGCCCATGAAGTAGAAAAGAAAGCAGAAAGCAATCCCCAGCATTCAGTTCCTTAAAGAGCTACCTGAAATTGCTCATCTGCCTTCCTTGTAGACAATCAACAGTTTCTCTTCTTTCATGTATAATCCATTTCCAAATCTGGAATCAGGGTCATAGCTTTACCTAAAGTCCTAGCAGGGTCCAGCCTGTTCTCATTGGTCTTCAGCACCAGGGGCTTCAACACATCCCCAGGCAACCTACTGATGTGCAATGGCAGTTATGTTTATAAGATCATTTTAAGCATATCTTCTGGAGTTTTTCACTTGCCAGGTTGTTCATTATCAGGAACTATATTTTAAATTTCCTAATCCACTTAATGAGTTTTTCAGAGGGGGATGATACCGTAAATCCCCCTTACTGGAAGTGTCTGAGCTTGACCCTACTGTCCCGAGGGGACAAGCATGCTACATTTAGTTCTGCTAGTTTTTTACCATGCTTTACCAGACCATGTTTTGGTCCAATTGATCTTCCTTACTGCTTCTGAAAGAAATGCAGCAAGGGACAGGCAAGGGGCAGGACCCAGGAGTCCAAATCCCACAGGGACCAGTGGAAAGATCAGAAGGCTTTGAAGCTGGTCCACCTCTAGGTCCCCTGCCATAAGTTAGCCACACACTCTCTTTCCGTGCTTGAGTAAGCATATAGTTCCCAGCCGCTCAGAAGCACGGTAGTTTTTTTGCATTTGTCTTTAGGTTTATTTTCTGCTTGGCAGCTGAACGGGCAATTTGCAGCTCCCCATGAAGAGCAAGCCCAGTGGGCAAATGGCATTTAGTGTGTGAGCTCTGAATGAAAGTTACATTTCCTTTTTTCCCCTCTGTAGTTTGAACCTCCAGCAAACTTCCCCCTGCAGCTCTGGAAAATATAAACAATCCCTTTGCTGTTAGAAACCAGCATGATCAAGCTTTGATTTGTGATTTTCTAGGGAAGAACCGTATCATCCTTCAGTGAGAAGATCTGCATGTCGGAGTCGCAGAAGCAGGTCAGTCTCAAACAGCATCTAATTAGGCAGATTTCTATTGTTTAGCCAAGCAGATGTATCCATCACTGAACATTAGATGCTGCATCATCCACCTACAACAGCTCCCAGCTCCTTAAAAATGCAGGAATAGGAAATCTCCTGTGCTTATTGGCTGGTGCTTTGACCCATGCAGTAACAAACACTTCCAAGGTATCAGTAAGAAAATTAATCAAGTAGCTGTGGAAGAGCTACTTCAGTGGTTCCCGAGCTTTGGGGTCTGTGTTTAAAACATTTCCTAACAGAAGGAAAGCAATAAAAATGCTTGATTCTTTCCCCAGGCAGGTTTTCATTCTCTCCCACCCACTTTAAGGTCAGATTAACTTTTTCTCAAGGAATTTTAAAGATAATCAGGTATAAACTGTATTTGATGGAACAAGGACTCTCTTCAAACAATGCTATTCAGACGCCTAGTTTGCCCGTCCCTGTACACAGTCCTGGTTGGAGGTGCCAACAGTAGTAACTTCGGAGCATAAGGAGACAATTATCTGCCTACAAATGCCAACCCCGGGCTTTTCCCCAGGCCATGCTGCAGCCAAACCTTGCTGGTGCCTTCCTTTCCCCGGGAAATGGCCAAGAGCATAGCAGACCCCATGCTGCACCATTCCCACCATGTCCCTGTGCCAGGATCCCACATCGCACTGTTCGCACCATGTCCCAATGTCAAGACCATTACTTAGAGCTTCCTAGAGGTGGCCTACATTTGTGTCCAGCGGGACTGGTGAAGATGATGTCCTCTTGGTCTGCCCTGTCATCCTCATTTTATAGTAAGCTGATTCAGAGAGAGTTGGGTGCCTGAACACCAATATCTAGTACCGTGTTCACCTGTGCTCACAGGTAACTGAGTCATCGGCATGGTCCTCCTGGTAAAAAAATAGCTTCTGTGTTGATGTATTATTACTTTCAAACATTTTACTAAGTGGTTTCAGCTTTGAAGTCTCATGCACCTTTCTGGAGCTTGGGATAGTTCACACTCAGAGATCTCAGCAGCTTAAGGGAGGATGATCCCTTGTGACCCATATATCTGTTACGCATCTGCCCAAGGTCTCACACGATGCAACAACTTTGCTAAACAAGAGACCACAGTGTGGGAAATGTAGTCTGAGCAGAGCAGGGGAGTTTAATGCAGACAAACTACCGTTTGCCTAATACACAACAGCCCCTTTCCAAACCAAATACTTTTTTCCCAACCCAAATGCTTTACTGTATTCTTTTTTGGTGAAAAGTCTGATTTTTCTGTGGAAGAATTTTCTGCTTTTCTGTTTTCATAAAAATGCAAGTTTGCTTTTCCAATCAGCTCTCCTTAGAGGGTTCGGTGGGACTGACTGGACAGAGCATCTGCAGTCACTGTCCTTACCTAAAACTGTCAGCATCAGCCCATTAACCTCTTTGAGAATTACCTGAACTCAGTGCATAAAGGGATTTTTTTTTTTAAAACACAGTGCTATGTATTACTAAGTTTTTACAAGGTTATGAAGATGTTTTTACTGAGGAACATTTGCAAGTTTCAGATGGCTGGCAGATGTGTTAAAGAACATATGATTCAAATAGAAAACCTCTCTTTTTATTGCTGAAACACTAATAAGAGTGCACTTTAATATGCCTTAATGTGTTACTCCTTAATTGACAGCAGATGTTTCCTGAACAGCATTTTTTAAAAGACGTGCCGCACTTCAAAACAAGAAGAAGTAAAGCCTTACTGTACATACAAGAGCTTCCAAAAACAACGCCTCCCCTTGCCAATAATTGTTTATAAAAACAGCATTCCAGATTATTTGAAAATCAATATTAAGTCCCGTGGAATATGTCAGAGTAAATCTGATGGTATGTCAACAGAACCTTAACATAGCCAGTGTTCAAGCTCCTTGTGCTTTCCCTCCAGTCTCCAAAATGGGAAACATCATCCAGCCCTTGATCCTTGATCAGAAGAGAATGGGAAAAAGCAGTCATCTCAATGGGAAGCCAAGTGTCCCTCTGCTTGGCCAGACAGAGAAAACTTCCAGCAGAACCAGCTACACCTCTGAACTCTTACCTGAGGAGCATGAAAATTATTTTTCATGCTTACATGTAAAATACTCCAAGCTTTGGGACCTCCTCATCCCCTGTCTGCTGGCATGACCTCACCGGGACGGGAGAGGTTGGTCCTTTGACGTGTTGATTCCACAAAGCCAGGCTACAAATGTCAAGGGATTGTCATTGATGCGAACATGATTGCAAGCACTTCTATCATCACAGGCCAGACAAAGAGAACGTTTTTCCCCGTTATCTTGCCGAAGTCTTGCTCTAGCTCCGAATCAAAGCAGCTCTCTCAAGATGTCTCAAAGCACCGAGAGTCCCTCACAGGGATGGACTTTTCCCCATCCTCAGCGGTGTCCCATGTACCGAAAATTTGTAAATCTGGTAATTACTGGTAATGGGTGTGGTTGAAAAGGGCTAGAGAGGGCTCAAATTACACGAGAAAAGAGGCGAAAGAAAAAGAATGCAGCCCCTTCTCCTTCCAAAATCTCTTGGCAGCCTGGACCCGCTCTTTGCAGTGCAGAACCGGTCTCAGAGATGAAGTCCTGCCCAGTGCTGCTGTCACCGGTGTCACTGCAAACCCTTCAGCAGGTCCTGGTGACACGGGACAGGTCACGGTCACTCTGGGCAGCGGCGCTGAAGAGCTCGACTTCAAATCCTCTCAGGCACCAGCCAAAGCAGGTGCTAAAGGAGGAGTTAATCCGAAATCAACTTTATTTATTTCTCCCCTTCCTTTGAAATGTTAATAACATTGTTATTTCCTTGGCCTTAATTTTTAGAATATTTCCACCGTGTGTTGTTCCAGGAGAGGTCTAGCGTTGAAAAGCGCACACGATTTTGCTCAAAGCAAAGGGAGACGAGCCCGGGGCTGGGCAGGGGTTGTCGTGCCTCCAGGAGCCCTGAGCTCCAGGCAGGTCCCGGGCTCGGGGCGAAGGTGGCTCTGCGGCAGGAGAAAGGCCACACGTTTGGATCCACTGAGCAGTTTGTGCAGACCTAATGCCTGCAAAGGCGTTAAATAGAAAAATAATCAGCAGCACAAGGCAAACCAGAAAAATAAGAAAAAATATGGAATTGTATTATCTTCAGTAAAGGAGAGAGATGAACATAATCAAATTATTGATGGGTGGAGATCAGAGGAGGATCATCCTTTGTAAGCACGGAATAAGCCTTACCAACCTCAGGAGACCTGCTGATGTCCTGGGGAAATAAGACTTGCAGAATTTACCGCACTTCTCCCCAAACCCACCCAGGAGCAGCCCCGAAACGCCCCGTCCCTCCACCACGGCGTGCGCTGGGCCCCGAAGGCGGCTGTTTGATGTGTCTGTGATTGTAACACACTGGGCTCCCCAAAGCATGCTGTGAGCTGCGATTTGTGGTAACAAATGACAGAATCTTTAAATACAGCCAAGCTGTGGTCAGTGTTTATTTATTTTTATTATGTAAACAACCCATCGCTTTGGGTTATTACAGTTTAGCTTTAAAAGCACTTGATCATTTAAAATGACTTGATGTTATCAGACCTTCTTTTTTTTTTAACCTTGTTAAGATACTAAGTAATTGACAGTGCTTTTTGTTATCCTGCTTATAAAATACAAATCATTAGGGCAATAAATATTATTCGTTTAGAACTGATGCAAACCAAATGTTTTCTTCCTTAAAATACCCATAAAAGTGAAGTTTTATCTTCCATCTGGCAATGCCTCTTATGCCAAAATGTTCTGAGTGGAATTGCATTAATAAGAAGACATCAAGAGAAATATGTTGCTTGTATCCTTTAATATGCCTTTGTAAACTGAGATACACGTTGGCCTTCTATCAATAAGCATCTCTACCTGTGGGGTTTGAGAAGGATTAATAGAGAAGAACCATTCTAGGATGAAAGGACAGAGCATGCTGGGAGAAAAATGAAAATCAAACGTCCACCAGTGCATACACTTCCTTCCCGGATAATATTTAGATTTTATTTTATTTTCTTAATTTAAATACATATATAAGAAAATAAAACGTTTAAGCTGGGTTTAGATAGCGCACATCTGCACTGCAATAAGGCCGTTTTCAAAAGTACAGCTCTCAGTGGGATATTTATTTAATTCGTATTGGTTTTGGACCTCAGCCTATAATGAGAAAAGATATGGGCTCATGCGAGAGACGGTGGCTGCGACTTGGACGTTTTTGAACATTAAAGTAGAAAAAGCCTTTGCATATAGGAAAGGTTTAGTGAAAATTCAATAACTTTTGCTTCAGACACTGCGCTTCAGAGCACTAATAAAGACAAGAGAGAACTGACACAGACACCAAATTCCCGACCGAGCTGCCTGGAAAATGCCGGCCAGCTCTGGCAGACGTTGCCCAGCCTTTCTCTCTTCGGACACTTTTCACCTTCCTGTTCAAATTTGATTTCAAAATCAATTTCCAATCCCCTCGCATTGTTCCCATCTGAAGCACGCGGGGATGGTCTCTCCGTGGATGCGTCCGACTCCTCACCTCTGTTTCCGCGTCGGTCAAAGATGTGTTTAAGGTGTTGCCTCCCCAAACTGAGCTAAAGCTACCGGTGCTGCCCCTGGTGCCTGTGCCGATCTGCCTTTGCAGCCTCCCAGAGAACAGCCACAGCTCACAGCTCGCCCATTGCACGAACACCGACGGGTTTGCACCAGGTTTATCAGGCTTGAGCGCATTTTAGCGCAGGGCGGAGGGCAGGAGGCTTTCCCCAGGAGGCTGGGGGTCAGCAGGGTCCGTGGGCAGCCCCTGGGGCAGCTGGGGGTTGCTCCATCAGTCCTGCCGTTGCGTGGATCAAAAGTAGAAGTGAAACGGGGAAATGTTCCTCGGCCAGACTGTACATCTTTTCCTTACTGCGCTATTGTGAATCTTACCCGTTTTGCTGCACCTTAGGGCCCAATTCAATGACTAAAATTGATTTTTTGGTACTTCAGTGGCCATGTGTGGGAACCAGAGGTATTATTTTTTTATTGAATACAACCCTTAGAGCACTAGCTCACAAGCTCTCTTCAGTACACTGTAATAAAGTAATACCAACATTTCCCAGCTCTCCATAACTTCATTACTCTGCGTCTCTTTGGGATACTATCATCTCTTACCCAGAGTCTTTCATGGATGGTGGGTTTCACACCTGATGCTAAGTCTGAGGGCCTCTCCCTCTTCTCTCTGTGTGTGCATGCGTGTGTACGAGCTGACACGCACGTGTGTACGCTCCCTTACATGTGCTCAGCATTACCTGTCAGACTCTGCAGAGAAAATAGCACATCCATGTGCCAGTCAGAAAAACGCACTTGACTTTCGAGGAATTGTTTTCATTACAGCAGGTTCAGGACCTGCCTGCAGACCCAGAAGTGTGAATGGAAACAATTTCCCTGCGCAGGAATCTCAGCTGACGTGCAGCTGCCGAGCTCTGCGTTCCTTTCGGTTATGTTTTCCCTGAAACCATAAATAGTCCCTAAAGCCGACACAAAACTCGCTCTGCGGCGTTGCACGGAGATAACATCCCATTTGCCAGCACCAGCCAAGGTAGCCACCAGCACCTCCTGCGCTTTCTGTGTCTCCTGCATCCCTGGCTGACTTTGCACCTCTCCCTCACCTGGGGCAGAGGGTTTCCCTTCTATATCTGTGCAATCCTGAGCCTGACTCTGCTTTGAGCCGTTGGAGCGCTCCTGCACTCCAAGCATGCAGTGATAACGGAGAGCAACTGTGGGAGCACACGTGTCACTCCCGGGATATCCTTAAATGTACTTTTCTCTCTCTCCTGCTACATCCTTGAGGACCGCTGGGATTAACATCCAGGAAAGATGCTGTAAATTGTTGGCTAAAATGAAAATGTTAGGGGAAGCCTTAGAAAGTTATAGCTGGAAAGATGTTAGAATTATTTAGGGCTTGATTTTCCAACACGCTCAGCCCTTTCTTCCCTTCCCGGCACTATTGAAATCAATGGGTATTTTTTGAAAATCAAAGCTGGGTTAATGACTAAGGGGTTTTTAAAGATGGAGCAGTTGAAGCAGTGATTACTGGGGCAAGAGGAAATCTCCTGCAGGTATTAGTCTTACAGGACGGCATGCCAAAGGTTACTATGGCGCTCGTGATGTGGAACGATGATGAAATACTATGGGAAAAGCAAGTCCCCCAGCTACAATGTATGCATTTGGTGGTCATGGCTATGCACCAGTTGTGATCAATGGGTGTAAAGTCAGGGTCAGGGCTGCAGCAGCCGGAGATGCTGGTGCTTTGCAATCTAGCTGGGCCCCAACCAAGGGGCTGAGTTTCCACAATTCATTTATCATAAACCAGCAATTTGCAAATGTTAGCACTTTTCCCACACATCATGAGCCCTGATGGACTTTAATAAAAGAGAGAGAGAGAGAGAAAGGGGAGGGGGAGAGGGAGAGAGAGAAGAAAACCTACATAATTAACTAAAGTTCTTAGAATGGCTTTAATTGGGAAAATGTTACCTTTTGGGAAGTAATTGCTGTGCAGGTTTTCATTTGTTTTCTAGGTTCTGGTTTTTTACATTGGTTTCACATTAGTTAATTAGCCAGTTGTCTCTGTTGGTGGAGTTTTGCACCTCTCTCTTTTACCCTTATGGCTGCACAGGAATGATTTTCCAGTTTGCTCGACTCCGGCAATCATTAAAATTTGAATACCTGCATTAATTTGGTTGCTGCGCTGCTTTTAAGCTAAAGGCCTCTGAAGGGAAGGGGTAACAAAGACGACTACATTGTAAACACAGCTTGAAAACATGTGAGAGTGTGCAAAAGCCCAGCTGTGCAGATGCTCACAGAGATGCTCGCAGGAGTCACTCACAGGTGTCACCAGCCAGGTTCAAACCCCTCCGAGCTCCGAGGAAGTCCTGCTCCGGGTCTGGCCTGTCTCTAGCCTATAAATAGGTCGATGTGGCTGAAAGAATGAAATCTATGGATAGAAGAAGGAACAAGAGTTGACACTTTTTGCTAATATCAATGATAACATTACTTTAACATGATTTTCCAGGCATCTTTTCTCTCTAGGATTGTATTCTTCTTCCCAGAGTGGGCAATAACAGAGGTTTTGACGACAGGGATAAAATGTTCAGAGCTGTGATTATCAGATTTTCTCCTAGTGTTTTAGGAGGAAGATGTTCCTTTCACTGAGAGAAGAAATCAGAGGGTTTAGGTGGCTTTGGATCCTATCTATCCTATCTCGTGCAGCTTTGCCAGCCCATCTACTTGCCTACATCCCTATCCCACCGTCTAGTGCTAATTACCAGATCAGCTTGAACCTGTTCTGCAGTTCCCAGAGACTTCTCCTCTGGTGCTTTCCTCTCTTCTTGGCTAACCTCACAATACTTCAGCAGCTTTCCCTTCTCATCTGCCATGTGCTCCAAGCAGCACACCTATTGCTGCTAGGAACAGCTGTCATTTTCTAACGCATGGATGCAATGCCAGCATCATCTGTCAGAAACATGGGGAAGGGGCTGGGGGGGAAAGCCCTTAAAATGTCAGATCCATCTGTTCAGCTAGTAAGAAGTTTCTTCTTCTAAAAACCCTAAAGTGTCACCTTGGGCTGGTGGTGACATCGTAGCCAAGCTCTGTCTTTAGACTATGATGCCCTGAAGTCCTTGGTGGCATTGTAAACTTGTGTGTCAGTATTGCCCATCACCTGCTCCTTGCGTTATTCACCAAACTACTCAGGAGAGCCCAGGTTTAACCCTCTTACCATGTCACAGGTGCTGGGCAGTACGAAGCCGACCTCTTGGGAGAAACTGAACTCTGGGTTGTATAATTTTCCACTGCCTTGAGATAAAATGGATTCTTAAAAGAGAAATGCAGTTTATATTCCCGTGTGAATAAACAAGACAGAACAAAAGCAAAGTCTCTGTGAAAAGCTTTGCAAAAATTATATCTCCTCCAGTGTCAACTGCTCCCCTCAACTCCTTCAAGAGCTGTGAAGATGAAGAGTGGGAGGTGCCTATGGGAAAAGGAGCTAAGGTCTAGCGTTAGCTAGAGAAATAAATCAGAAATAGTCTGTAGGTGAAGTGATACAACAGAGCTGGTTTGGTGCATGTTTATTAGGATGTTTTAGGTAGAGCTGCTCCTGCTTTGGAACAGAGACATCAAGTCAAGCAGCCTCCTGAGGACCAGATGCCCTCCCTTTTTCCTGTGGTCCAAACCGATTCTCTCTAGACTAATGTAAGTATTCGTAGCATCCAACACGAGGCGTGCAACTGTCTGCAATTCATCTATGCTCCCTTGCTGATATCAAGTCTACGGATTTCTGCCTTGGATCACCCTCTGGAAGGGCTCCGATCAATAGACCATGGCACCCAGGGAGAAACGATGGCCAGATTAGGGCAGCAGTCCCACGAAATGACGTTGCCTTGCAGCAGCCGTTAGTATTAGATGAAGTAAGGGACTGCTCTTGTTGGCCTTGGGCAGGCTTCTTGGTGGCCTGGCCCAGCAGAAGTGGAGACCCGCCAGGCTTGCACGCCTCACAATCCCCAGCAGAAAAGGGCTTGTGAAGCCTGACCAGTTTGTCACCTTTTTCACCTGCGATTTGGCCCTAGTATTATAAATCTCAGAAAATGGCTCTTCTGGGCCCAAAATATCATGCCGTTTGCTTAAACTTTCTTCCCCAAAAATACAGGTGTGGGGTTTTTTATCCTCTCATTTCCAAGCCTGCAGCACGTGCATTTCCCCGTCGGCCTTTCAGTCGGAAGGGCTCAGAGCAAACCTATCTGGCAAAAATGCAACCCCTACGCTGTTGCTTGGTTCCAAGAGTCATAGTTAGAAAACAACCCGAAACACGGAGGCAGCAGCTGAAACCTCAAAAACTGGCAACACTGATGCTTCCTTGAAAATCCTTGAAGCTGCAAGTGTCTCGCAACCAAATCCCTCTTCCCGATGAGTGCCTGCGCTGGTAACGGTGCTCCTCACGTGGTGCCATTAGCGCTGTGCTGAAGCATCTTCCCCATCTCCTTTCCAGCTCAGGCAATGGCCCGAGGTGCTGCTGGATGTGAAATGAACCCCTATCGCATAGTAGCTGAGCAAGGCATATCTCTTAGTGCATTTTGTTTCCTTTAACGCATTTCTTTTTTTTTTTTCATGACCTGCTGCCAAAATCTCTTTGCTAATGTTTCTGCCACCATTGACGCCACGCAAGAAAAGTGTCTTTGTTAACACATTTAGGGCCTGCTTTTAATTTCTACAGTATTCCCTTTAATAACAATGTCTAATTAAAACATCTGTTAAAAAGTCTGTAACATTAACTTTACAGGGAGAATTTAATAGAATTATATTTGAATTGCAGCCATTTAACGGGTTTCCTAATTAGGCTGTTGAGTTTTTATTTTTTTTAACAAAAACATTACACAAATTAAAATCAGGCCCAGTTTTTTATTATTATTATTACAACACAGAGTGTGGTCAAAAAAAGGCAGGCAGTATGTGATGGTGTGTGAAGGGTGAAAAAACCCAACGGAGCAGCCAGTGACTGAAACACTAAAATGCATAAAATGAAACAAATAAGAGACGATATATGAAAGGGGGGGGGACCAAGAGAGGAGAGGGAAGAAATTTCTCTGGCCTTTTATTTGCATGCTTTTTTTCCAAATGAATCCCTGAGAGTATCTCCCCATTTACCTGCCCCCAGCCCCTGCCACCGTTCTCCTCTCCCCACACTCACTTGTTTGGATCTTGTCTCCATCTGGGAGGAAAGAGAGGAAGAAGCCTTGGGAAGAAGCCTTGACAAAAAATTGATTTATGCCACGTTTGTGTTTGCCCACATTTCAGAAGCTTGGATAGGTTTGTTACTAGTCTGAGATACTCTGCGGACCTTGTAAAAATGCTTTGCTTTTTACGTAGAACTTTGCACCCATTAACTAATTGACTTGCACAATGTACAGAAACACGTAACCTTCAGTACCTTCAGTAGAAGCTGCCTTCCTGGGCTTTCAAAGGCAGGATTTTTCAAATATTTTATATATAAGGAATCACGGATTGAAATTTTAGTTGGGGAGGAAATAGATCTTCCCATTTATAGGAAAAATTCCACTGTTCATTTTTACCCTGTTCTAAATAAAAATGAAAACTAACAGGAAAAAATTAGATACATCCCATGAAGAAAACTTATAGGGATTATTTTTAAAGCACACATTGTATCTCTTAATTTGATCACACCGGAATAAGGTGTTTCTCAACTGAAACTATTCTCTTTTCAGAGAAGAGTGGTGGTTTTCCAGTCATTTTTGTGTTCTGAATGAGATGCAAGAAAACGCTACAGTTTCACTCCTCGACATAAATATTTCACGCGGCTCTCAACAGATGCTAAAGTTAGTGCCTGTACAAACATCTTGAGTGAAATCCTGGCCTCTGAGTTGTCAGGGATAAAACTCTTATTGACTTCAGTAAGGCCAAGACTTCATCTTTTGTCTTTAAATTGAACTTAAAGTTGCAGCAACCACTGGCAAGGGGAAACCCACTTCAAAGGAAGGCTCTGACAGTTGGACACTTATCTCCCACTGATCTAAACTAGTGCAATCTCTTTTTGTTTCCCAAGCTAACTTGGAAATCCCATTGAGAGCAAGTTCATCAAAATAGTTCTGTTGTTCTTCTACTTTCCAGCAAATCCAATGAAGAACACAACTTCCCTCGAGGAATTTTCGATACGGCACAGGCCAACCCCAGACAGAAAGAGCAAGTTTAGTCGGGGAAAAAAAAAAAAACAAAAAACAACAAAATGTTCACGACAGAGATTAAGAAATGCATTCTTCAGAGACCCAGGACACTGGTGATGCCTTTGATCTCTTCTTTGCTTTGCCACACTACATGGGTTTTGTGGCTTTTGGACTCATAACATAAGTTATAGGCTCTTTAGGGCTTGTGGCCTGTGGAGACCATGCGAAAGGGATATATCTGGACTCTTTTCCCCAAATGTCTGTTCTTTGGTGGCTACGAGGGGCCTGTCTTCATAACCAAATGATCTGTTTCAGACCTATATTTCTTCAACCCACCATTCTGCACATTCTTTGTTTGCAAAGGAAGAAGCTGAACCAACGCCAAATGCAAATACCAGATCCAGAGTTCAGGTGACGGACTCCATTTCCTACAATGACACAAAGCAGCCACCCAGCTCCTACCATCCCTTACAAAGTCCCTTGGAGGGAATCCTCCAGAAGTGCCTTTCTTCACAAAGAGAGGCATTTGTAGGGTGATCTGTAGGGTGCTTCCCAGCAAACACTTGAGGCCACCAGAACTCTGTGGATGCCCCATCCAAGAACGAGCTCCCGAGAGCTTTGCAGGACAAAGTTGTACATAGAGGTATGGTCAGTGTGTTTTCTGTGTACTTAAAGCCTCAAGGAATAAAGTTGTTTGGGAACTAATCCTCAAGGATCTGCTTGGGTGTTGGTGGGGAGAGGACATTTTGGTAGTTTCAAATGGCATTACACATTTGTGGAGTGGAAATTACAGTTCAGTGTGTGGGCATACTTGATTGGACAATCTTTCAGTTGATGAGTTCTTCTGTTCAATTACTACTAAAATTCATCAAATGGAACAGAGTGGTTTTAATGCCCGTAATTGTTGTACAAAATGCTCTGTAATTGGTCTTACAAATGAAGCTGAAGAGCAAGATCAAACTCCATTGAAAATGAATCTGTCTTTCCACTGAAGAGTTCAAGAGTCACTTCTAAAATCCATTTCACGGGAAAGTGTTTAGCCAATTCCAATCCTGGTTCGTTTTGTGTGGCAATTTTTATTTGCTTATTTTGGCCTCTGATATGCAAATGAAACCGCCAACTCCTGAACTCGGTTCCACGTGCTCCCCTCGCTCGCAAACCCAAAGCAAGGGCAGCGCTGCAGGCAGCCAGCAGCAGGCAAACTTCAAAGCCACCTCAGGTGCATTTTGGGCGATCTGGGAAGTCTGGCACCGGGGCGATGCGAGGTGAGGAGCCTGCAGGTCTGTGCCATGCTGCCCCTGGTAGAGCAGCCAGTTTCAGCAAGTCTTGCCAACCTCTGCCTGGTGTTTTTTTGGTGGGTGGGAGGGAGTTATTTTTAACCTGGGCAGATGAAAGGAGAGACGGGAATGAGCAGAAGGTGAGAATTTCTCATGCTACTTTTGCCACCAAAAGCAGCATAACCTGGAACTACGCAGTTATTCAAGAAAGTGGGAAAGCAAGCAGGACATTTAGGGCATCGTTCTTACTTGGTGCTCCACAAAGGATTCATTGAACCATTCGCCCAGAGGTATCCTAAATTTTCACCTGGAAGCTTCCCTGAATGGCAAGTGCTTTCCCCAAATGTGGGAAACACAGATGCCAGTCTAGCAGACTGCCACTCGGTTCCTTGGTGTCACAGCCCTTTCCCCCTCTGTCCCCCTTTTCCGATCTGGCAGGTATGCTCAGGGGCTGTTCCCAGTCCCACACAGTACTGGTGTGACGGGGGTATGGACTGTCCTGGTTTCTGCTGGGATAGAGTTAATTTTCTTCCTAGTAGCTGGTATAGTGCTGTGGATTGGATTTGGGATGAGAATAATGTTGATAACACACTGATGTTTCAGCTGTTGCTGAGTGGTGCTTACACCAAGTCAAGGGCCTTTCAGCTTCCCGTGCTCCGCCAGCGAGGAGGGGCACGAGGAGCTGGAGGGGGCACAGCCAGGACAGCTGACCCCAACTGGCCACGGGAATATTCCATACCATATGGCGTCATGCTCCATATATAAACTGAGGGGAGTTGGCCAGGGAGGGATCGCTGCTTGGGGACAGGCTGGGCATCGGTCAGCGCATGGTGAGCAATTATATTGTGCGTCACTTGTTTTGTATATTCTTTTATCATCATCATCATTATTATTATTATTCTCGCTTCCTTTTCTATCCTATTAAACTGTCTTTATCTCAATGCACGAGGCTTTTTTCAATTCTCTCCCCCATCCCACTGGGAGGGGGGGAGTGAGCGAGCGGCTGCGTGGTGCTTAGTTCCCGACTGGTGTTAAACCACGACATGGATGAACCAAAGCACCTGGGTGCTCCCTGGGGCTCCTCCTGACCTGCCTGCCCTCATATCCAGCACTTGGTATGTGTTTGTGCCTCCTAGGAATGGCAGAATCAAAGATGCCCCACACATGATGGATTTAACCACTGGACCCAGCACGTCAGGAGCTGATATTTAATTCTGTTTTCCATCTCTTAAAGACTCCAGACAAAATCTTCTCCCTGGCCCCTTTCCAAAGCCCCCTTCCCTCTTCTCCTGCCCCTCACCCCAGTCAAAATCTTCCTGGTTTTCACCACCAGTTCTGGAAAAAGCAGCTTATTGTTCATGCTGCTTCTGTCAGGTCTTTTCTGCTTTGTCTACTCTCAAAGAATTAAAAAGAGGGCTCAGAGGGGATCACTCCTCTTTGTACAGTAAGCAGAGAGCTTTCTACAGCACCTCCTCCAATGAAATGAAGTGATGGCTGTGGAAGAAGAGCAAATCGGAACTTAAACCAAAAAAAAAAGCTACATGCTACTGTCCCAAACCCATTTAAAAGACACAAATCCCTCTCTGTGTTCCTGACTTGTTCCCAGGGCATGTTATTCCCGCACGCACACACTGACTCTGTCGTCATTAATCTGCTGAGGGTGTGCGTGGAAAAAGTTCAGTACAGTAACTCCTGGGGATAGCAGAGAAATCGTGCAGAAACGCTGCGCGCGTGTGCGCTCCCCCGCATGCCTGCAAGCAGGTACGCTACGGTAAAACAACCGATTCTAATTAAACTGTAAGTGTAAGTAAAAAGACCCGAATTTCAGGTTACATCCAACAAAATTAAGAAAAGGGCATGGACAAGACCGTGTTTTTGAAAACCCACCGGCTCTGTTTATTAAATGTGATTGCTTCGTACGCACTCAGCACTAATTGGATTGCAGGTTGGTTTGTATTCAGGTGGGAAAGGAGGGAACAGAGTAGGGGAGGGTGAAACCCACTCATAATGACATCAGTTTTGCCCTAAAACGGTCTGTTAGTCAGCATCCCGACCTTTTCTTCCCCACGCAAAACCAGAACAAAACACCTTGACTTTTTTGCTTGGATTTTCGTTGCACATAAGCAATTCCAGCGCGGTCTCACCCTCCGGTGCTGTTTCTGGGATGCGTTTGTGTGTGTGAGTGTGCATGTACAGCCAGAAAATGTCTGCGAAGCTGCAGGAAAGGCCTTAATTGCAATTAAATCTAGGTGCCTCACCCTCCTCCACGTACATGTATTCTTGCCCACGTAGGCTACGGTGTTCAGGTCTGTATCTTAAGGCATCGAGTGAAACCATAGCAAAATGAAGGAGCTGCGCTGCAAGAACCAGCAATTTAAAAGATTTCACTCTTGCCTCATGTCCCAAGACATTAAATGCCATTTTCTCTGTTTCAGAGAAGACACAGCAGAGATTTCTCTTTGAAGGACATATCTGGGGAGGTTGCAAACATTTAGGTGGAGCGGCCAGAGCTGATGCCAAGTGGGTGCCTGAGACCCTTCTTTCCTCCCCTGCTGACTACAGGGGGAAGGCGAAAAGAGGAGCAAAACCTCAGCGCAGCAGTGTGGGAAGGTATTTCTGCCCGTGCCTCACCTACCTTTAATTCATCGGCCACGGCAGCAGAGCAGCAAGCGGGGCCCTCAGGGCCACGGCTGCTTTTATCTTTGCCGAGCCCCCCCCAGCGTTTTGTGCGGCTCAGCACTGGGTGTCAGCGAGTTTGACGAGAGACACCCACACACCCTTATTGTCAAATAACGGCGCCCTTTCATCTCCGCCGCCGAGGGATGGCGTTCCCCGCGTCCGCTTTGTCTTTCGGCAGAGGGTTTCCTTGTCCCCCTTCCCTCCCCCTCGGCTTCCCCAAGCTGGAAGAGACAAAAAAAAAATCCGAAAGCTTTAACAGCTGAGGGTGGGTGTAGAAAAGAGCTGGCAGGAGAAATCAGAGTTAATCATTAGTGGGGCTGAGCAGTGATGGAGCCGAATGCACCCCATCCCCTCGCTGGCCAGGTGGCACCCAAAACTCTCCTTTTGTGGGAGAAATGTGCCTAGAAAGGGCTGGTTTCCCCATCAGCCTGGCTCCTTGCGCTGAGCTGGGCTGTGCTGCTCCAGGGATCTGCCGGAGAAGCTGGGATGGAGCGAGGTCCGTGGAGGGACCCGCTGGCACCTGGTCCTGCCCTGCTGCTCTGGGGTGGGGGTCCCCCCGGCCCCCCATCTGCGCAAACCCTGCCAGCAAGTTTTACCCGCAAAAATGATGCGGGTAGAAAGTTGCTGGAGGTGATTGCACAGGTCCCGGTCTCAATGCAGAGAGAATATTTTTTAAATTGCACAGCTGAATGATAAGCGAATTGACAGCCAGGGCTGGGAACTAGGACATAGGAAAAGCCCTGGAAAATGCTGAGTTTTCACAACAAAATTTGCAGCCTGAAGAAGTAGCGAACATTTTTTCTCCTGAAAACCAAAAGATTTTGTTTAATTTCAGCCAAAAGCATTCCATATTTTGGTGAGGAAAACCACATATCTGTGGCAAGGGAGCCTTGTCATGGAAGGTATAGTTTAACTAAAATCCAATTTTCTGTTGAAACAACCATTTTGATCGCAATTTCTAGGTTGTACTAGTCATTTCTTCCAGTTCATTAAATCATGTGTCTCTGTATCCACAAATAGTTCATAATTCTATTTATTCATTAAGTAAAATTATCCCTGGTTTTCTTCAGCAATTAATTGTTGCTAAGAAAAATCTGAATATTTCTAGTCGTCTCCCTGAATCAGCACTCAGAGAGCTGTTTCGGTCAGGCAGCATCACTTATTTTCCATTTCTCACGTAACTAAACAGCAAGCTGAGAATTACTTTAGCTGGAATTCGAAAGGATATTGCAGTTTACCGTATGCAGACTCATAACTGAAATGCTGGTGATACAGATGATAAGATGAATAGCTATCTTTGGATCGAAATGCACCTTCCAAGTAAAACAAAAATTACAGACCGATTTGAGTCTATTTTAATGACAATAACAACAAAAGGAGGCAAATTAAGGTTTTTAGCAGGGAGTTTTGGGGGAAAAGGGGATTGCTAGAAACAGTTTCTAAGATCGATTGACTTAAGTAATACTCTCAGGCACAGAGAACATAGAGAGGTAACGCCTGAAAAGAATAAATCACACATCTTATGGCATTTTAGGCATTCTTTCCTTTCCTAGACACTGCTTTTAGTTTTCAGAAATAGGAACAATTCCAGGCAAGCAGAGAATAGCCTGCTCAGTCCCCACCCTGTGATGAGTAGTTGCATGTTAGCCTGTTCATTTAATGACAGCTATATATAGTGTGTATAATAAATCAGACTCCAGGACACAAATGCCTTCTGTTTACCTTAGAAATACCTTTTTTTTTTTTTTTTTTAATTTCCTGAGAACTGTGATTGTTGCAAAAGTCTGATGTATCCGCCTACATGTACAGGGACCCAAACAACTAATGACGTGAAGGTTTTGGTTCAGTAAGGTCCCCAGTCCTCTCAGAACTGCCTGACGCCCTGAGACCCCGGTGCCTCGCAGGATCAGAGCCTGCACGGGACAGAGAAAATGAGCTCAGCCCACCGAGAGGGAAGCTCAGTCTGAGCTTTGCATGAAAAGTCCCATTTTAATCAGACATCTCAGTCAATTAGTTTGATTATTGCATTATAAACACTTGTCAACTTGTATAATGTGTCCCTTTGAAATACGAGGCTTGAACTCGTCAGCCCCCAAAATAGCATATTTTTAACCTGAAGTACCCTGTGACTTCTCTGTACAATAGTGAACCGATTACAGTTTCTACATATATCGCTACACATATATATGTTGCTATTCTTTGTTGGATGAAAATATCTGCTGTTTATAAAATATCTGAAATGTTTCACTTTTCAGAAACAACAGCGATTCCCTTTCAGTTTAAATATTAGCAATTTTGTCTGGACTGGGAAATGCAACTTCCAAGTCATTCTCTACTGTCCTAAGTTACACCTGCCACTGCCCAGATAGTTGGTATCGCACTAATAAAATAATCTGATGTCCCACCTGCAGGATGAGAAATTCACGGGCTGGATTCCTGCTGGAGTCCAGCCCCCGAAATATTGTTCTCCAGGGAAGAAAAGGGGCAATTTCTATCTTTTTCTTTATTTTAGGAAAACTTTTCATGCAAAGAAATGTGGTATAAAGTATTGAGAATTGCTGAAAGACATACAGATTATGTATTTTTTTATAGCCGTGAAGTCACTCAAATGGCTTTGTCTCCATTTCACTGGTTGGCATAGATCACTTATTGTGCATATGTTTTCAGATGGAAATGCTGAATTAGACTATGGCAAAATGGATAATGCAGCCCTAATGCTAGCATGAGCTAATAAGAAAACAGCAATGAATCTACTGTTGCAGATTGAAGTACAGGCATTTCATATTATTACTCAAGGCTTGTCTCTCCGATTAGATGATTGCATAACCTTAATATTATAAATCTTGCATGATGTGAATTGTTCAGCTGTAACCATAATCAGTTTTTACTAAGGTGGCATTTCTGTCGTCTTGTTAAACACAAACATTATATATGCGCTAGTCGTAATTTTATAACAGTTGCTTTTAGCAGGAGACGGCTTTGTCAGTCAGGAGACGCAGTTTAGCACGAATATGCAGTGCAAGTGCTTAAGATGCTCGTAATGTCGGTATTTGCTTCAGAAAATATCGCTTTGTAGATCCTTTAATTTTCTGAGTGTAAATTTCTCTTCAGAAGAAACGGAAAAACTTGCAAGCTTTTAGACAGAACTCTCTAAAAGCCACTGTTCAGATCTTCCAAGAACCCAGTTTATTTAATCAAGTGAAAATGGCCGTATACTCCACAGAAATTGCGGCACACCGTGGGCCTTCTCAAGTCCCGCTGCTCGGCTCTGAGCTCCCACTTATTTCAACCCAATTTTCCACGGAAGAAACGTGGCCGAGCTCCCCGTGTGTAAATTACCAAAGGCACGGCTTTACGGGGAACGCGCGCTGCCACCGGCGTTTAAGGGTTTAAGACCCACCGTATAAACCTCAGCAAGGTTCTCTTCTCCCATCAATTCACCGGGGATTTACGCAGTTAAGGCTCACAACCTGGTGATAAATCTCAAGGCACATCACGGGAAGAAGGGGACCCGACTGGTGCGAATACGCTGTGACACTGTCCTTTCTGCAGACCTCAGGGATTATTTAGTCCAATTTATCTCCTTGACAAATTTATTGGCTTCGTCAGATGCTCGGAAGAAAAAGAGAAAAAAAAAAAGCCAAATCCCTGCCTTGTTCAGGTAATGGACACTTTCCTACTTTTTGCTGCAGATCTTGTGTTGAGATAGTCCTTAACAAAGAGGAACATGGTGAAGAGATAAGGGCAATTCTAGTGCTTCCACATGCCGGCACGTGTAGGAAGCCCGGAGACTGCATAATCAGGGAAACGGGAGCATAAAACAAGAGCTATCTCACCTCTCTGGCTCTACAATAAATCCGATCAAGGGAGATTTCTTATTGGTTTTAATGGCAGCAGAATTGGCCCTATACTCAATAATTTTATACTCAAAATTGCATCTTAGGTCTAACGTAAAAACTAAGTTCAAATACAACTTTTATCAGGCAGTCTGTGGACATGATCTTCTGGCAGGAGATGTAAAACAATCAATCGCAGTGGTCTGTTCTTTGCGGAATAAGAGTATTTTCTGTTTCTAGCATGTTAAGCATCCCTGCAACAGCTCCCGGCATGCTTGTCGATGTGGGAAGCACAGTGTTTTTGGAGGTGAGCATCCTCTGGTGAGAGGTAAAGGTAAGGGGAAATACCAGAAGCACAAGATTTGACTGCTCAACGCTGCTGCGGATCAGAGCCGAGCTGAGAAGTCATCCCCAGCGCTCCCCGATCGCTCGCAGCCCGACACGAGGCGGTGCCAATAAAATTTCACACATACCCGATACTCACCAGCAGCTCCCAAACCACTTGTGCAAATCAGTTATTTGCCTGGCAGCTGCTGGCCCTCTGCCTTGTGTTGTGCTGCCCTAAGACTTGCAGAGCCTCGATGGAGACTTATTAGGAATGGCTTTATTTTATGGTCCAGAAAGGGACCTGCAGCAACCTTCTGCTCCCAAACTCTCGAACGCAGCGGGCAAGCCCAGCCCCAGACCTCGAGGTCCGTACCCAGGTCTTAACGGGCGTCGGGGAGTTTTATTGCACGGGGCTCCGTGAAGGTAAGGGAGGGATGGCTTGGGTGGCAACTCGTCCCGCGGGAGACCCCGGCCAGCG
Organism: Phoenicopterus ruber ruber; assembly: GCA_009819775.1. Classification (NCBI taxonomy): domain Eukaryota; kingdom Metazoa; phylum Chordata; class Aves; order Phoenicopteriformes; family Phoenicopteridae; genus Phoenicopterus; species Phoenicopterus ruber. The sequence continues at coordinate 6,776,442 of CM020230.1, forward strand.
ATTATCCCCAATGCTCTGCTAGCTGCTTTACTATGCTGAAGCTCTGACTGACACTGGAGAGGATTCCTCACATGGTTGGGAGGGAAAAATAGTTTTTAATATCAGTTCTAAAAAAAAAAAGAATGTATGGCTCCTATAAACTGTTAAACTTCACTTTATTGATCATAAATCTGTGTTTTGCTCAATGCAAAAGTTTTTCATCTTCCACGGAAAAATGCTGAAACAGCTACAAACGTCAAAAACACAAAGTTTTCTCTCCTGGACAATTTATATGGAAGTTATTGGATTTTTTTTGTTTAAAAGCACTCTTACCACGCTGCACTCGCCCACTGGGTTAGGAGAAATTGCCTTTCATTGCCAAGCTTTGTTCCTGCCCTTCCCTGATGGGAACAGACCTGAAAAAATAAAGCCAGCGTGTTAGCCTCTTCTACATACCGCTAGGGATGGAAGGGCTGAATTAGATAAGAAATCCAAGGAATGGGAATAAGCCCTCAATAAAATCAGAGAGGGAGATACTCCTTTGCAAAGCCACCGCTAAAATAGGGCACAGGCAGCGAAAGTGCTACAGACCTGAGCACGGGGCTCACAAGGTCCACCCCCAAATACGATGGCTGCTCTCAGTGCAGAATGGCCAGGCCAGGTCCCGTGGGGACTTTTCTGGGAATTCTTGTGGCCCCGGGGTGCATCCCCCTGCCCTGTGACCACGGGCACGGTCCCATCTGTGTCCCAGCCTCGCCGTCTGCACGTGGGGCTATGCACCTCGGGACCAAGAGATTAACAGCCCTGTCTTGGTATTAATGATCTGCAAAAGCTGCCAAGGTGCAGAGCAGGGCAAAGAAATCTTGATTTATTAATGGCAAAGCAGAAAACTGGAAGGAAAAAGTGGAGTATTCCAGACCAGCCAAGGGTGGTATTGAGACAGGGAGATTTACCCTGTTGTAGCATGCATTTAAAATGGGCCATTTTAGCGAAGGCAGCTGTGCGTTAGCAGGTAGATAGAATATATTTGGTCTCCTGAGACTTTTTTTTAATATCAAAGCCCATTCAGGAAGGGGAATAATAGGAGAAATGATATTTTTTTCTTTGCATCCAACTGTCCAAATTCCAAGAATTGTGCTTTTCCCTCGTAACCTGGAAGCCCCCTTTTTCTGTTTGTTCTCCATCGTGCGGTACAACAGGTCTCTGTGCTCCCCTACGGTGGTCAGCATCTCCATAGAGACAACAGCCTGGATCATCACCTGGATGCAATGGTTCTCTTCGGTCATAAATCACGATGGGAATACAGTAAACAAAAGCCATGAAATATGAACCCACATAAATAAAGGAAGGGAAGGACTGTGAATTGTCTGGGGAAATCTGTGCAAAGAAAGGGAGGAGAGACTTGTACTGTCAGAGGAACCACGGCAAATATACATCCTGATTTTAAAGTTAAACTGTTACTATAATTATTTAACATTGGCCTTCTCCTGTGTCTCACAGGATGAGGCTTTGTTCTCCTTTCCGCTAATTTCATGTGCTTTCTGTTCCTCTTGGGCTTTGCTTTTATTTCTGTGCTTTTCCCACTTCTAGTAATTCTGTCTACAAATACCCTTGTTATTTCATCATCCCTCCCAGCACACATAATCCTCAGCTCTTGGACGGTTTCTTCTTCCTTTGCCTCTCTTCTGCTAAACTCACATATGTCTTGATACCAACATGAGAACTCTAAACAGCTCTACAGTGAAAAACGCCAGTCAAGCCATGGGCTTTAGCTCTCATCCATGTTCAAAAATTGGGGTCCAAGCACATTTGCATGTTTAATTAAACTTGAAATGTTAAATCATCGTTCACAACTGCCCAGCCCTCACCGATATGATCAACTCTACAGTTTTGGAGATGTGTGATGAAGGACAGCAGATAGTGCTATTAGGAAAAGTAAAAAGGAAAGGAAAAAGAAGATGCTGAATTTTTTTTAAAAAATAAATAGTCCTGAAATCTTGGATGGTGTCGGGAATCCTTAATGCTAAAACTTTGCTTAATCTTTGTCGTGGTTTAAGCCCAGCCGGCAGCTAAGCACCACACAGCCGCTCACTCACTCCCCACTGGTGGGATGAGGGAGAGAATCGGAAGGGTAAAAGTGAGAAAACTCGTGGGTTGAGATAGAGACAGTTTAATAAGTAAAGCAAAAGCCGCGCACGCCAGCAAAGCAAAACAAGGGATTCATTCACTCCTTCCCACAGGCAGGCAGGTGTGCAGCCATCCCCAGGAAAGCCGGGCTCCGTCACGTGTAACCGTTACTTGGGAAGACAAATGCCATCACTCCCTACGTCCCCCCTTTCTCCTTCTTCCCCCCAATTTATATGCTGAGCATGACGTCATATGGGATGGAATATCCCTTTGGTCAGTCGGGGTCAGCTGTCCCAGCTGTGTCCCCTCCCAACTCCTTCTGTCCCCCAGCTCCTCGCTGGTGGGGTGGGGTGAGGGGCAGCAAAGGCCTTGGCTCTGTGACAGCCCTGCCCAGCAGTAACGAAACCAGCCCTGGGTTATCAACCCTGTTTCCAGCACAAACCCAAACAGCAGCCCCATAGTAGCTACTGGGAAGGAAATTAACTCTACCCCAGCCAAACCCAGCATAATCTTGTAGACAGAATTTCACCCTTTATCTTTATTGAAATGGGGGTGAGGGGAAGAATCTGTCGCTGCTTTGTTTTACACCAATAACTGGAGCAAATCTATACATCCATTCCATTGTGGAAACAGCTCTGTTTTCCGCAGCATCACTGCAGACATACCAGGTAGTCTAAAATACCCTGGGATTTATAATTTGAGCACAGTTATTTTATATACGTCAAAACCAGTGGCTGATCTTGCTGTCCTGAGGCTACTTCCATGTGACAACTAAACTACTAAACACTTCTTCACCAAACTGCTGCCTGCCACAGCTAATTCCCTAGCCCCTGGGATCCAATACTTTGTGTTTCACAGAGCTGAAGGACCCTATTTTAAAAATATTAGTTGTATTGAAACACACATGATATAATTTCTAAAAACATATTTTATTTTCACTGACCCTATTGGATTTTATTTTCTCCTTATGGACACAATTACATATTCACATAGATACTAATATTTAGGACTTGACAAACCGCCACTTTTAGTGGTTTGTTGAATGTTTAGTTCAGTTTCCTCTTGATGAACTACAGCATCTACAAGGATTTTTAACAAGAGGGTAATTTTATTTTCTAAAATAACACGTGCCTATCTGTCTGGTGATGTGTGCATATTAGAAGACAGGATAAAATAAACAGAACGTGGGGCTTTGATTTAAGCCACGTTTAGGCTGTACAGGTAGAATTGTGTTTCTTTTGGATCAGCTGCTTTGCTTCAGCTTCGCGGTGCAGTTAATAAACGCTGCAGACTGCTTTTTCAGAGCTTATAAACTTAGCAGAAATAAAAGGAACTAAGGAGCCTGACAACTGAGTGAAGCTTATAAATGCCACTGAAAGCCTTTGGGGCCCCGGCTCCTGGGGAGTATATCAGAGCCCTTGCAGGGTTTATGAATTCTGCTTATTTACTGGCAGGGTTCTCTCCTGACCATAAAAACCATAGGTCAAAAAGCATTGCTAGATGGGGAACACGAAGCCTAGCTTTCATTTAACTTCGACTTCTTCTTACACAAGCCTGGGCAGCTCATCAGTAAAGCTGCGGTGTGTAGGGCTGGATGTCACACGGGCTCCGTCACCGGGAAAGTATCTGCAGCTCCTGACTTGATGTAGGACTGATCCCCTGGAGAAGTTGGCTTCTGGCTCCCGTTCAGGCTCTGTCTGTGTCTCCCTCTGGGGAACCCTGCCAGTTAGCTCAGGTGGGACGGCTTTGGGGTCAGTATTTTAGAAGCGGGTAAGTCAGTTGAGCTGCTTCTCAGCAGGGGACACGCAGGACCAGCCCTCGGGGCTGTGTCCTGGCTCATCTTGTGTTCCCCGCTGCCCGGGCTGGCTTCTGGCCCCCCAGGGTGTGACTGGAAACTGCTGGTTTACATCCCCTCCACGGATCTCCCTCTCAACTTCAAGGAATTTGGGCTCATGAATAGACCGATTTGTTCGCAGGAACCCAACAAGCCCTTCACCAATTTCGTGCTCCTGAGTGTGGTCGTAGGCAAGCACCCACCTGGCAGGAGGAGGAGGAAGCACCCTTATCACACCGCGTTTCTTCTGAGCATCCTGGGCCCAGCTCCGTTCCACCCCACCCGCTGCCTGACAAGCTGCTTTAATGGATAGGCAGTGGCCTGCAGCGGAGGAGCTAAATTTAAAACTTTCCTATGCTTCTCTTGTCAAAGTTAAAAGCTTTTCATGTCTGTGTTAATGTTTCTTTTTTTTTTCCCCTCCTGTCTGCTGGCACCAATGACAAATACTACATCTTGCATTGAGTAACAGTATATTGAATGGCTGGCAGAGGCAGAAGACGGCACCTGTAATTTATCTCCGGGAGTTTGGGTTGGATGACACTGCTGGGAACAGACGGGGGCTCCGAGCTGTCACCTGATTACTAATTCTAGGATTTCTCCTCCGAGAGTGAGAAGGAGTGAGCTAGGATGAAGGGTACAAAAAGCAAATCAATAAACAGGTTAGTGTTTGCATCATTATTAACACTCGGGCTGTCAACACACCCGTTGAAACTATCGCTCAGGGCAGCTTCAGATTTAATGGTCAGTGTAACAGATTTACTGTAAATGTTAGCTAAGGGAGAGCGGGAGGGGGGATCTCATTGACAAATAACAGAGATTTCAGTGGGATGCATGAAAACGTTTATGTGTGTGCATAAATAACGGCGCGATCGCCAGGCGGAGGTGGGTGGCTTTCTGCAGTATTTCTTCCCGCGGGGCTGCAGCGTATCCCTCTGGGCTCCCCCCTCCCCAGAGCCCCTGCCTCCCGCCCTCCCGGGCGGCAGCCGCACATCAATTAAATCACCGAGGGAGCTTTGATCTTGGGAACTCGTCAGAAACCCCTTAACAGCCTGGAGAAGGGAGGGAAGGGTGATGCTGCCATCTTCACACCAAATTAGCCCGTGACGGGAAAAAGCTTTAAATGAAGTTGGGGTTTATTGTCTTTACCCAGCTGCCGGGGTCCTGGCATTTTCCCTTCTCCATGGACAAAGTCATCTTTGCAGAGGTTTCTTAAGAAAACTCCTGGCGTTGCCCCTTCCCCGGTGATCTGTCCTCACGCTTTCCACAAGTAACACACAATCAAGCAGCTCTGAGTAATATAAATGAATGCACGATCAAGTGTCTCTGCTTAAATTACTGATGAAATGATAAATCTGTTGCAGAGTAAATTGGCTGAAGACGAATCTTTCCGAGTCCTGTCGGTGCTGCCACTTTTTCAAATGAAAACCCTCATAAAGAAATTAAACTGGTTAAAATGAAAGGCACCTAAATTCAAGTAGCTTTTGCGGTGGAGAGTTTCCCAGATTGCACTGTCATCTCAAGCAGATCCTTCTTCAGGAACACTGTGCTACTTTTTTTTTTTGTTTTAAATGGTTCCCGCATACACATTTATAGTAGCGCATCCATCTCCAGGTAATTGGTTTCACTCACTGCTGCTGCAGGAGAAGGGACCCAGAGGCTGAAGCCTCAAAGTGTCGGGACGTACCAGCCACGTGTAGCTCGCTCTGACTCAAGGGCTACTCACTGCCTTGGGGGTTCGACCCTAATAGCAAAATATATAATGCTGGAGCTCACTGCTTTGATCTTTCCAAACTGCACCTTCATCTCCTGTCCTCCAGGCAGACACCTCAGGAGCTGCTTTGCTCAGTGCAACCTCAGAAAGTGTGGGTTTGTGCAACGAATTAAGTCTCTTGTACTCCAGGATGAGAGAGTCCTTGCTGGGAGTGCCCACCGCAGCTGAACTCTGCCTTCGGAGCACGGACTCAGGACAGAATCCAAGATGCTTGAAAGCTCCTAACCATGTTCTAAAACTGACCCAGTAAAGCTATTTCAAATGCCTCTCCTTGGCAACTTCCATTCAGAGCAGCTACAGAGAGACCCAGCAGAAACTCAGAGCAGGGTTTGAGACCAGTATCTCTGCAGGGCATGGACCAGTCAGCAGAGCCCAAGGAAGGTGTGAGGTTGGTCACTCAGGAGGTATCTCAGGAGCAAGAGCAGCACAACTGCCTCTCCCCCTCGTTCCAAACATTCCCAGCCTTCATCTAGCTGCGCACAGCATCTCCAGATACTTTTTCTGCTTATCTGCCCACAGCGATGTTGATAAGCTCTGTCATTAGTGCAACCGCTCTTTAAACACACAATACAGTGGGGACAGGCTTCTCTCAGCCCTTAATTTCATGAGAAACAAGCCCAAGATGAAACCCATGTAGCTCACAGCAGAGCTTCCTGAATGCCCTTTCTGCCAGGCCCCCTGCGACAGGGGCAGGGGATTAACCTCTGGGCTCTGGGATGGGCCATGCATCACCTGCAAGTATCTTCCACATTTTGTGGCTTGCACTATTTGCTGGGACCCCAAGCCCTGCCCAGACCCAGTAGGAATGGGCAGGAATCACAGGCTCGGTGGGATGCGGGGGATGCAGGCAAAGGTTGTCTGGTGTTACAGTTTGTAAGTGCAAATATTAAAACCCTCCAACATCTGGCTCAGGCCCCACCAATGTGGGTCTCTGTTCGCGTTGCTTGATTTTGTGGTGTTACGTTGTGGTTCAGCCCCAGATCTCCTCAGCAGATCTGGTACCATAACTCTGCCTGTGCTGGTAAACCCACCGCATGGGGGGACCTCAGATGGACATCCCAAAAGTGCCTCTGAGGTAACCTGGGACTGTGTCATCCACTCAAACTCCACTGCCAATGCTGAGCTCCTCTCCAGAGAGCACATCTACTTTGTCAGCTCAGTCTCCCAGGCTTCATGAGACTTGCAACATTAGAAGCTCAAAAAAACCAAACGCAGCAGCTGCAAAACCAGCATTAACACGTTTAGGTTTGATTTTGATTTCTAAAGGGCTTGTGGCAAAGGAAAGCTCTAGCTCTGGAGCGTCTCTATGGAGTTGAGCTCTCATGCCCCTAGAAGAGAGCAGCCCCGTGAATTCAGAGAGCTGCTTGCTTTCTTTAATCTGCATACTGTTGACTAGAGGAAGAACAAACCTCCCTTGCAAGCCCTAATTGGAGCAAGCGGCGTCTGACGATTTTCGTTTAAACTGTAAAGGAAGACTCCTACCTGGTGGGAGATGTTCAGCAAGCAAAATGAGGAGGAAAAAAAACCCAACCCTTGCTGCACACAGCTTGGCTGTGCAGTAGATAACCCAGCGGAGAGCGGCCCTGGGAGTTGCTGAGATATTTGGACAAGGTGACCTCGCACCGAGCACATTAGCTGTATTATCGGCCTATAAACTGTCTCACTGCTTTACATATCCGTATGGCCCACATATTGAAGGAGAAGATTAGCTTGATTATCAATGGGGGAATGAGCCAAACAATTACTTTCATTATTGAATATCCAATTAATTATTCAGGAGGCAAATCAATTATTCATATCTCATTTAAACTGGGGTGGGGGGAGAAGCGTTGCCACTTGGCAGAGCTGTTCACAGCCTCTCCGGATGCAGCAACAATTCCGCTGCAACTGGGAGGAGTTGTGTTGGGAGCAAAAGCCAGCCCCAAAATGATTTTCCCCAGGCCGCATGCATATCCATCCATGCACGTTTGATGGCCAAGGCCGATTCTAGAGAACCGTGACAGGTTGGGGTTCCCTGCAGGGTTGCCTCAGCCGTGATTATTACTACCTTTTTAATGGGCTACAAAGACCCTTCCAGGTCAGCACCGACAGGAGCTCAGAAGCCCGCGGGAGTTAAGCACATGCCATGGGAGCACTGATGCGTTGAAGACTTGGAGATATTTGTTTTTATATGAAATAAAGAAAAAAGCTCTCATCCAGATAGCAAGAAGAAATCTCCTGGAGAAGAGCAGACTCTTAACTGTTTTTCAAAGCCTGATAGCATCATACATAGATTTTACCAGGAAAGTATCTGTGTCCTGCTTCCCTCATTTAAATAATAGAAACTAAAAAAAACCACCACATTTTGCCCACCCTCTGGTTGCTTTTTGTCCTGGTTTCAGCTGGGACAGAGTTAATTTTCTTTCTAGTAGCTGGTATAGTGCTGTGGTTTGGATCTAGTACGAGAATAGTGTTGATAACACACTGATGTTTTGGTTTTTGCTAAGCGGTGCTTACACTAAGTCTAGGACTTTTCAGCTTCTCAGACTGCCCCGCAAGCAAGGAGGCTGGGGGGGCACAAGGAGCTGGGAGGGGGCACGGCTGGGACAGCTGACCCCGACTGCCCAGGGGGATATTCCACACCATATGCCGTCATGGGAGCAATAAAACTGGGGGGAGTTGGCCGAATGGCAGCGGCCACTGCTCGGGGACGGGCTGGGCATCCATCGGCAGGTGGCGAGCAGTTGCATTGTGCATCACTTGTTTTGTATATTCTTTATAATTATTATTATTATTTTCCTTTTCTTTCCTATTAAACTGTCTTTATCTCAACCCACAAGTTTTACCTTTTTTCCGATTCTCTCCCCATCCTGCTGCACGGGAGTGAGCGAATGGCTGGGTGGTGTTGAGCTGCCTGTCGGGTTAAACCTCACCACTTCTGCTGTGCTTTCTCTGGAGGCAGAAGCTACACCTATACCAGGTACATTACACCTACGCACAGCATCGCGCACAGCCTAGCCCGCACCCGGATAGCATCATCCCGGTGCTGCGCTGCCCGGTACAACTATATACCCTTTGCCACGGCCCCGCATTGTGCTCCCATCCCAAGCATCAGCAAGCAACAGATTGCCGGGTTCCGAGCTCCCGATGGCTGCACGGTAGAGCAGAGGGAGGTACAAGAGAAAGGGGAGAGAGAGACAAGGCAAGGAAAGAAATACGGCCACCGAGAGAGCAGATGCAGGAACATAACCAGGGTGCAAATGATACGGAAGGGCCAAGGTCTGAAAACTCCGCTTTTCCGTAAAACTACCCGCACAGGCGGTGACAGCTGGCTGCAACTGTTTGAAAAGCAGGGAAACAGACGGAATCACAACTCGTGTGTGTGTGTATGATGTTCAAGACAAATGGGTCCCTGGGACATTCGGTGTCTGGGAACGCTCCTTCCCTCCTTGCTCTCTCACACAGTCACTTGTCCTTGCTGTGGCCAAGGTCCAACCCTCTGGAAACATCTTTTTTTTTTTTCTTTCCCACAAGCAGAAGCAAGTGATACCATATTGGAAACAAATTGTCAATTACTGAACAATCAAGCCCTCCATTTGTTTGTTAGATTGGCTCTCAAATAGTCCGATTAATTATAACAGCACTAATTATTAAGATACACTGGTAGTCATCTCCTATTTCAGAGAGAAGGAGAAAGTCTTTCCTTCTGCTTTTGCTGTCACAGTAGCAGCCTTACCCAATAGGGCGATTTATCTCTGTCAAGCCAGTAAAATGATAATGCCAATTAAATCACACAAGTAATTGCTGTTGGGGTCCCTGTGGATTTCTCCCGGCAGAGTCAGGTGGAATACAAACGCAGGCTGGCTGGGGAGGGCTGGATCCTGCGGCAGGGAGCACAAGTCCCTGTCCCCCTTTGATCATTACGGTGGGGACCCCAGGGCAAAGCTCTCCAGCTCACGGGCTCCCCAGTAGCCCCAGCAGTGCATTTTTATAGCCAGAAGTGGATAAAGTTGCTCAGGCTCAAACAGGGATGCCGCTGAGGACCCACGGCATGAAGAGATGCGGGGCTGTCCCTTTTTGTTCTCTCCAGATTCAGCTGGTTTTCTTCTCATGGCTCTGGGAGCCTCTAGCATCCCTTGCTCCTGGCCTGCTTGGACCTGGGCTGTGTCCCCCATCCCCTCAGACCAGAAATGCAGCTGAAACTCTGGTCAGAGCTGACATTATAGGCCTCCCTGTACACATACGCTGTGAAAAAATAAAGATATACATACGACACACGCATACATGCAGCCTAGTCCAGAGGGGCTTGAAGAATCACATGCACAGATAACGGTGGCTGTGATCGCTACGGCTGCAGCAGAAGGGGGGGGGTGTGCCCCCACCTCCCGTCCTCTGCTTTCTGCTTCTTGTAATGAATCGATGTCTCTGCATCTGGGCAAACCCCACCTAAAAAGAACGGTGTGATCTAACCCAATCTCGCTTCTCATTCAATTAAACCCCGTGAAAGCAGGCATGTAACCTTGTTAATACCACGTTTATTAGAGGGAAGGGGGACAGAAAATTAAGATATACTTCATGTTGTTGCTAATTAGAAAAATTGAGACTTTGCATCTGTGCAAGGCAGAGCAACATGTGGCATTAACAGATGTGAACTCATTACACAGCTGCATCGTAGGAAATTGTGCCACAACAGCGACAAAAATCTCAAAATCAGATTTCTCCCAATGCCTCAGCTTCCCATTGCCTTCTCCTGTCTTCCTCTATAAAAGCTTGTTCTGGGGTTGTTGGGGGTTTTTTACTGTTTTACGTTAGGGAGCAGAGAGGAAGGGGGGCTGTTCTTTTTCTAAAGATACACTGAACCCCCCTGGAAAGCTCAGAGCAGAAACAAGCCAGGCTGCAGCGTGACAGCACGACCACCGGCTCCTGCTAAAGCACAGGCAAAAGGTGCTACATCGCTGGAATAAAATTTATCCTGCCTATCCCCGGCAATAGTGTTTTCTGCAGGGGGCCAGGCAGGGAGGATTGCAGGCAGCCTCTTCCCCAGGGCTTTCAGACACCGCTTCTCTGCGAAGTGGAGGGAAGTGGGAGTAATACCTTAAATGAGGTGTCACCGATAAAGTGCTTCAAACCCTGCCCTTCATCCCCCTGGGAGCTGTCTAACATCACCAGACCACTTGTCATCAACAGTAAAGAGCAGCCAAATAGCATGAAAATAGGTCGCTTTTTTATCGTTTCCTCTGTATGTTCTGCTTAATTTTTTGTCTCAGACAGTGGAAGCCAGTCCCTGGGGCTGGTTTGGAGCCTCTGGGAAGAAAGCAGAGGTCAGACTTGGGATCCCTCCGTTACAGAGTTACCAAGAGCTGATATTTTGCTCTCTGGCACAGTTGAAAGCAGCCCAGTAAAGCAGCTGCATAAAAACGCACCAACTTTGCTGAGGCTTGTTCCATTTGTGCCTCATTCAGCTCTGGAGAGGCTCAGCTGTATTTCTGTGCAGTCAAAAAAAGTCACGGTGTTATCAAGAGCCATCGCTGTAGCAGGCTAACGGGCTTGGGGAGGCACAGGCAGGGTGTCAGGGTAGGGGGGCCGGATACAAATAAGACATAGCCTGGAAAACGAGCCCCAAAGACTGTTTCTGTCTTTCTCCGAGAAGCTTTTGCAGGGACCAAGTGGAAGTTCTGTTGCAGCAGTACAACCTCTTTCCCCACCTCTTATTCCCAAAGATTTCTACTGACTTGAAATATTACATGGAATGCCGATCTGAGCCCAGCACTCCGCCTCTCCCAGCCGTCTTGCAGCAGGATGCGGTACCAGAGCTGTGCTTCAGACAGCGTCTGGAAAGCGAGATCCAGCTTTTCCCCTGATCATAAGCACACCGCCTTGAGTATCCTGCTAAAATAAGTCTTCCATTTAAGAGCTTTGCTGAAACAAACTGTCAGTAAACGCGCTTGGTGCTCCTCTGCAATTTGCCTGCTGCCTCCCTCACCAAGAAAAGCATTGAAAAAAACCCCAAACCCTTATTTTTAACAAAAAATTTGGTTGATAAGCATGCTATGGACTGTCTGGCAAAGCTCTTCCCTTCATTTGCACAGGCAAAGAGTTGGCTAACGTGGATTTTACGCCAGCCGTTCTGAGCAGCCACTGGTAGCAACGTTCCTCGCTTGCACCATTTTATCGAGAGCCCTTTATCCTTCCTTTGTCCCGCGCAAACATGCTGCGTGCAGCACAGAAACCCGTCACCCCGCACACTGCTGAGGCCTTCAATCCCTTTGTGCAGGCTGTTTCATTTCATAGACTCAAGGGTCACTTTTATTGTGGTCTCTGCTAAATGAAATCACAAAAGCAATTTAAAATCGCTTAAGCAAATCATGAAAGATGCAATATGAGGAAAGGGCTGTGAATAATGGTTAGCCTAAAGCATTGCAACAAAGGGAGTGACTGTGCTTCTGTCAGGTCCTTTCTCTTGGTCCATATCCTTCATGCTGAATTCCTCATCTTCTGTCTCTGATTTTGGGCAGGAACTCATCAAAGGAGAAAGACACTCTTATCGAATTTCTAACATTGCCTGCTATTCTTCATGGAAAATGATCTCCAGGATGTAGAGAGAGCTGCAACCAAGTACGGCATTTCAGATATGCAGTAGTCAGAAAATAATAACAAAAACACAGGATACCATTTTTATCCTGGAAATTAATTTCTGGGAGAAAAGAAATGTCACTGTACCCTGTGGACTTCATCCTTATCTGACCATCTAACATTCAGCAGAAACTTCTGCCTGCCTCCAAGCTTTGTCCTAGTGGTCAATGGCCCAATGTAGAACAAAGTTAGAGGTGACTAAAATGGCTGCGAGATAAATTTTCAAGCAACTTTGCTTCCCATCCCACCCCACCCCACTCCACCCTCAGGGATATGCTTCACAGAATATTTTTGTTGCCCCATGGATGACTTTCTTGCAGCTTTGAAAAGGTCTGTTCATCTTTCATCAACCCTCTCACTTGTATGACAGTTGCTCCCATGCTGTCGTATCCTACAAGCTGAGCAACCACGTTGGCTGACATGCTCCGTGGTGTCCTGGATCCTGTGAGACCAGGTTTCCAAGTGCTCAGTGCCCAGGTAGGGGTGAGAACCTCAGCGTTCCCCTTAATGCAGTATTGGCACTGAGCAAGGGGCAACACCTCACCGTGACAGATTCATTGTAAAACAAGGTAGAAAATGGCTACTCTCACTCAAGAGCCAAAGTGATGGCTGAGGTCTCCTCTAGACCAGGTATCTCTGTGTCAGGACTCATTTCTATCCACAGTTTTCTCGATCTAGGTTTTCTCAGGCAGCTGCAATCAGCAGCGTTCAAAGGCTTTATGAAAACAGCAGCCAATTTTGGTGCCTGTCTGGGAAGGGGGAGAGAAGAAGAGGAGAGGGACTGATCTGGGGGTCTCAATGTGGTGCTCAGAAACTGCAGTCAGCATCGCGAGTGGTTTATGAAAAGCCTGTGCTTTTGCTCTGGTGACGCTCAGCTTTCTGCGGGAGGAAAGCACACCCAGGTTTCCCTCCCATGGACAACACTTCCCACTCCCAGCCTTGACGTTTCCAGCTGGACCTATTGGACAATATTCAAAACTGGAGTAAAGTGTTGCAGCAGACCCTCATCTATAAAATGTGATCCAAGCTGAAGCCACACATCTGAAACAGCAGAAGTACTGCAGATGGTGGGCCAGATGTGCCCTTATTTTTAGCTCAGGATCACGTTGGATCCCGACACCACCTTCTCAAGTGGACGAGCTCTGCCAATCACAAAAAGGATCCTACAGAGCCACTGCCCACAAGCCTGAAGAGCCCCAAAGGCTGGGGAGGATTCGGTGCTACTGAAAAGACAGGTGAATTCCTGCTCTGGCTGGTCATGAGGTTTCCAATCCTGCTACAACACCTACTCACTAACCCTAAAGGTCCTCAGAGTGTCTGGAGAGGTCAGCACAAAGGCCGTACAGAAGATGGCCCAGAGGAGAAGACCTTTCTATTTCTTCCCTCAGTAAATGATTCGATAAACACTTTCGACATATCCCCTCCCCCAAAAGCCCTTCTAAGCTTATGCATGATAATAACATTTCCAATTAGCTCAAATAATCTTGCTAAAAGCTATTAATATCCACCTTTAGCTGCGAGCACATGTGCACCTGTGTGTGCAAGAAGACAAGCCATCTCTGGTGGAGTGAGAGCGTCAATGAAAAATGAACTGCCTGAAATTAACTTTAAGCGTCCAAGTGATTAAACCATTGTGCTGTGATTGTGTACGATACTCCCTTTCTTCAGCAATTAAGGCTGTATTGATCAGATACCGTGAGGAAAGGGACTGGCAGAGTAATGCTCATTCAGGCTGCCATAATTAAGAGTGATCATCTATTGTTCTGGAGCACGCGACATAGCCCAGCCCCATCAGGCTCTTTCCTCTCGCCTCCCTCTCCCCTCGCTGTCCCTCGCTCCCCGACAGCAGCCGCACGAACACGTGGGTTGAGCATCTGCTTGGAGTGAAAATCAGAGCAGGAGCTGGCTGAAGTTGCTCTGTAGCAGGTCAGGATGAAATCCATATCTTTCCGCAGCCACTCAGTCTCAAGACAAGCAGCTTCTGCTATTTACCATCAGGAAGGGAAAAAATGGGAAAAGGAGGAGAGCATGAGCAAATACAGCCCATCGCATCTGAAAGCAAGTTTCGTGCCAGACCATCGGTCAGCCAGACTTCAGCAAGGCTCTGGAGAACTGGCACCGCTGCATCAGTGTGGGTCATTCCAGCAGGAACTAACACCTCCCAGAAGAGATCCTCCTGCTCTCAAAATGAATCCGGGGGGGGGGGGGGGTGGGGGTGGGGGGGGTGGGGGGTGGGGGTGTTTAGGGTTTTTTTTCCCCAAAAAAGTACTCAAGCCAATCTTCTGCCCTTAGACACAGCTTGAAATGGGCTCCTTATTTATATCTTATCATCTAGTGAACTTGTTTCTCACAACTTCTGCTGAACCCTTGCTAGGTGGTAGTGTGACCAAACTCCTGCTTTGCCTTTTTTCACTTCATGGTGCACAGCTCCAGCCTGTGGGAATTGGCATGGAGTAACAGCATTTAAAATTTCAGCTGACAGACTACATGCTCATGATCTCTACGACAGCAGTCCTTGGGCATTTAAACTCTTGTGGTAAAGGATATTTCCTTGCTTAATTATTCTAGCTCCCAGTGCATCGTTTCTCAGCGTACTGACGGTACTTACTGTGAGCCCCAGAAGAACGATACATGTCAAGGTGTGCAACTGTTGGCTCGGGGAAGGATTTGGGTCATCTCCTCATGAAGACTACAGAATGCAGCACTTGGAAACATACTCCCCCAGAAAGCAAGGGCATGTGGCACTGAGCCACATCACTCTGGAAGTGATGCAGTGATTTATTATTCATCCACAAGAGCTTGCAAAACTTCATGCTGGTATCTAAAACAATGTGATAATCACTGATATTTTCCTTCACCTCTGTGGATTGCTATCAAACTTGAAACAAAGAGAAATGATTTGCAGTCCTAGGTGACATTTCATGGCACAGCCACAAACCAAACCAAGGTAGCCTAATTTTTAGCTTGGTGCTTTAACCCCAAGAGTGTCTTCCCTGTTGTTGTGTGGAACCCGTAAGTATGACTGCAGCTTTCTCATTTTCAGTATCTGTCCCACTCATCAAGCTACAAGTATAGCCTGGCAAGCAGGGATGGCACACGTGTGTCTGATCACGCAGTCCACATTCACGTAGTACCTTCCTCTCATAAAAATAAATCAAAGATGCAGTCCTACGCTCTCAACCTAGTCAGCCTCTATTCACTTTAAATATATGTCTCACTACTTTATTCACAGGTCTTGTTTTAGTAGGTGAGATGTGGCCTTGCCATTGTTTTTCCAGTTATCTCAGTCCTGGCCCTCATGAAGATCATTGTTCATCTCCGTGTTAGCCAATGCCCTCTGCTGAACATGGGTCTCCTCTCTCCCTTTCAATGAAGGGCGTTTGCGTGTCCTTCTGCTTGACACAACCCCTGCTCTTGACAACTAATATGTCCAGGTGCTGCCAATCCGAACGCTGGCACTGTGCAATTTCATTTTGCGCTGCCCTAGACCAACCCTGTTTCCCTGCGTACTTTGAATGGTACAAGCTGCTGCAGGACGAGAGACGGAGAGCTCTGCTTTGCTCTTTTTCTTCCTTTCTCACAAGCTCAGTGTTACTCTATAGCTCACGCCTCGGCAGAGTAAAGGGTTAAGCATGAAGATATGGAAGACACTGTGCTGTCCTGACACAGTGCTGCCCTTCTGCCTCTTCCTCACACATACACACTGTTCACATAGCCTGCATTCCTCTCCAGTTAACACCATTAAGCTTTGACCTGAACTAGAGATAGAGCTAAATACGTGTGCACCTGTCCTCTTATAATGACCTGCTATTATCATTTTCCACCCCTTTTTTTTGATTGATGGATATTATATGCATAATGACCCTCAGGATTTTTTTCCCCTCTTTTTGTTAGGCTTTGCTAAGGCAACCTGCAAATTAATTTAATATCCTCTTTTGGTTGGGAGCTATGAAACGAGGGCTCGAGGCTGATGATGCATAAACCATTTGTGGCATGTATTTAATCTCCGGACAATGGATAGAGATGTTAGTGCATGCTACACTAAGTTCTATTTACGCTGGCTATTAAGTGCAGTCAAGCTGAAGGCAATCGGAGCACATTACAGGGCCTAATGGGAGAGGATGCTACACAACAGTACATTAAAGACTGAAAATGAATTAAGAAGGAAGCATGGTAGAGAAAGCAGACAAGGAAAGGGTTCTGTATACAGATAACTCTTATTGACAGCACAAATATTCATGTACTCCGAGTTCCCAAATCCAATTTTGGTATTGGATACCACTCTAGAGGGAATGTTTTGAACTCCATTTTCATGCAGATACAAAATGACTTGCAGGCAGCCTGCTCCCTCCCACCTCCGTCTCAGCAGCTTGCATAACCCGATGCTGGGAAACGCGTCCCCATTAGCTACCTTGCAAAGCTAAGCCGGATCGCTCTTGACCACCTAAATCAGGCCAGACTTTCTTGGTCTGCTCCCTGAAATGCATCTGGCCCCAGGAATTATGAATATACCTTGTTGAACTCCCAGCCCTGTTCACTCTCCTTGGCACTTCTTGCTCTGGCTGTTGCACACCTGAGAAAATTCAAGCCCTCTGGGAAAGATGGGAGAAAAGTGCACAATGGGAGAAGCATACGAGTTGTGAACACTGCAGCTTTGCTCCTGGCTGTTTTTCCCTGTTATCTGGGTGGGAAGAATTTAGAGATGACAAAATACTAGCCTGCTGGCTTTTCAAAACCAAGCTCCAGAACCCAAGAATGATATTCCTTTACTCTCTCTCTCACACACAATTTTATAAGTTTATTTTTATGCATAAAAATCTCCATTTGTGAAGAGACTGACTCGCTATGACTTCCTGAGTAGGGTGGTTTCGTTTCTATTGTTGAAAGAAAAGCCCAGTTTATAATTAAAAGCTTGCACATGAGAAAGAGAGAAGCAGCAACCACCCTACTGAAGCCACACGCTTGCATCTACCAGCTCTGCTCATTATTTCAGCAAGGCTCTTCCAAGATCAAGCTCTGACTGTCACTATTCCTGGGGGGTGAGATGCACACCAGAAGCCCAGCTTGCAGATGCTTACCTGTCCCATTCCCTGCTCCCTCAGTGGAAGGAAACAAACTGGGCCCTGAAAGCATCTACCCACTGCATTTTTGACATTTATTTTAGGACAATATTACTTCGACTCAAGGCTTCCCTGCCTGTATTACCAAGACCTTCACTGGCTGCAAATGGATGCTATGGCTGTCCACCATGGAGCCGTGACACCAACACCTGGTCAGAAGAATCCCACCCCTGGGTCCTGAAGACAAGACCAAGGAGTGTGTCCTCCCTTCCCATGCAACTCTTAAAGATCAGACTTGCCTCTTAGACGACAAGCTCCTTGTTACTATTGGCAGGGGCTTCTCCACCAACTTGATTGTAACATAGAATATCTTTCAAGAACCAGAAAAAGAAACCTTATTTATACCCAGCAAATGTACTCAGAGTGGATGCAGACCCTGCAAGGAACCGGGTGCTCTCTGACATCCCAAAAGCCTGAACCTACACTTGGATAAGACAAGAGAGCTTTCCTTCAGAACAGGATCGTGTTAATGAACAATTTTTCTTTCTTTAGGGAGCCTAAAGCCTTACTATCTCCTCCTCCTCCCCCTTCTTGAAGCACTAGTGTAGAGTAAGAGCATAAAGGAATTACTTTTCACATAGTCAGTTTATTCTAAAAGCATGTCTGGCAATAAAAGGAGAGAATATTAGAATCATTTAGTGACCATCATGTTTTGGCAGCAAGGGAGAGCTTTGGGTCTCTTAAAATGCTAGCATAGTTAAAAAATCAATTCATTGCTAACATAAACAGAAATATACTGAAACCAATACCTGAGCATAAAATACTATGTACACAGGAATTTAACCTAGTCTTTTCAAGCAAGGCATTGACTAACTGCTGAATTTGTCTGGTTTTAAGGAGCAAACTTGTGAGTAAGCTCTGCAGAAAAAGGTGTGCATTGGTTTTCAGGCAAACCTCTTAAGTCCAAAACAAATGACTTTCATATAGTACTTGGATAGGGCTGGAGGGAAGAGGCAGGAAAAACAGTGTTGTTTCATGGAGGTCTTTCTTTTCCTTGGCTTTTGGAGGTAGTGAAACACTTTCTCCTCTCAAGGACATTCTTGTTGATGTGCGGATAAGTGTCCTTTCTGTTTTCCAGAGCAAAATATCTTCTGGAATAAATAAATCATTTACATTTTCTATGAAATGTCCCTTAATTATTTTTTTTACAATTATTTTCCTTGGAAAAACCTCCTTGTTTATAGGAATTTGAGACCTCCTCGTATTTCTGCAATAAGTTCCTTTGGTCACTGGCATTCCAGTTTACAGCCTACTGTGACACCGAGTCAGTCTGAATTAACTGCGAGGCGTTTGTAGCAGGCAGACACTGCGCAGCTACCACGTGCGCTACTGTCCATGACAATTTTAGCAGCACCTCCCGCACTATTCCCGTGTCCGCAGCCCAGCACACTCTGTAGCTATCTCACAGCTACGGTCTTTCAACAATGCCCCAAGCTACACAGTGTGATGACACCCAAGACACACAAGCACAACGCGTTCATGGGAGGCCTCGGTGCACCTTCTCCCTTTTTGGGTGTTGAATATGATACTTGGTTGCCGTGAGCTGCAGAACAGTTCAAAAACAAGCTGGCCTGAAGCCAGTTTGAGATCCTTCCTATTTTTAAAAACATCTTGAGAGGAGGAAGAGTAAGTGAGAGCAGTGAGCAAGTGTTTCCTTCTTGCTAGCGCTATAAATCTAACCACAGCTTTCTTTTTCACTTTCTTCTTGAGAGGTGCCCTGTCATCCCATCCCCACCAAAAGACTAACATGGATCAGCGCAAGAAGGAACAGAGAAGAAAATGTTCTCAGAGCTCTTACAGACCTCAAAACCTCTCTCCAGAAGACTAAGGGTTGGATGGACATCATGCTGGGAAAAACTTACAGCCTTGGAGGAAAGGAGAGTGAAGGAGAGGTGAGTCAAGAAGTAAAGCAGTATTGCACTCCTTCAGCAAGAAACATTTGTCAAAGACCCAGAGGACCTCTTCTCCTGGGGTTAACAGGAACAGATCCCTGCCATGGCCAAAGAAGAAGGTGCCTCTACCTACCCAGCACCCTGCATTGCTCGCTGGTAAACCAGGAACATTGCTCTGAGGCCACATGTATAGACCTGTGAGCAACGCAAGGCAGGCAGGACTTTGCACTTTGCTTTCTCACTGAGGTTTTATACAGCTTAACAAGTTCTCCACAGTTCAGTGAGTGCTTAAAAGGTTCAAAGTTTCTTGTTGTTTATAAGAAGAATGTCTGTGGTTTATCACCAATGCAATAAAACTGCTGAAAATCATAATCATAATCTGTGGATCTAACCCAACAGAAATGTCACAGTCCAATTCAGCACTCTTTCCAGCCAAGATACAACAGTCATCTACAGATAATTAAACTCTCTATGAAAGCCAAGTACATAAATGAGAACCCACTGGGCAGTGCCATAACCCTCCGTTAGGAGTTAAAAACATACCTTAGCAACATGGCAGCGTGAAGGACTTCAAAAACAGACCTGTGAATACTTGCTTGCTGGGATCCGGTCTCATCTGGAAGCCCTCACCACCATCACCTTGGCAAATACACCTCTCTGGGCACTCTGCACACCCTCAGATGATGGTTAAACCACTCCTTGGTGCCATCTCACATGTGGTTACATGAGGTAAGGGAGCACAGTCTCCTAGACTCACTATTGACATTGCAACACCATCAATTTGAATGTACTGCTCTAGAAGGATAAACATGTTTTTGTTTTAAAAAATCTACATTTCTAAAACCGTCACTGTCTCTGATCCACCGACACGTTCCAGGGGCTCTGCCGTTGCTCACACAAACATTGGAAAGTCCCCTGTTCGTGCACGTAAGCAGAGAAATGCAACTGTAGGGTGTGCGGAGGGAGGGGGCAGGACAAGCAAACTCACAAAGACAGTAAAACCTTCCATTGAAGACATAGATGAAAAACAGAGGGAAGGAGGGGAAGGCAATACGTGAAACAAAGCACATGGATGCACTGCCTTGTCCAGACGTTTTGCTGCTGTTCCTGATGAGCAGAACTGGCACGGTCTCCCAGGCCCAAGTGACGCAAAGTGGACGAACCACAAAAATTATTATATAGGATTAACTTAAGATAGTGAACAACTGAAGGTCTGCAATCCCTGATTTTGTTTTCCACATTACAGGCTCACATGCCTGTTTCCCAGGATTTACGCTTTGGGGTACTTGGCAAAGGGTGGAAAACCCGCAACTCCTGTACAAGTTACAGGATACTTCTCCTTTTAGAGATAAACCATCTTTTCAGTTTGTCCTGATGACTTTGTGATGTTTGTATGGATCATAGATACTGCGTATTCCCCTGATAACCTTGGAGAGCAGGGTAAATAGAGGCACTGAGGGTCGGAAAAGCACATTGTCCTGATACAGGAGGTTGATATGAGAGCAGAAGTAAGTCCAAGGGAGAGCATTTAGAGTACAACTAGCAAAAGAGGTAAGTAGAAAGAGCCTGAGTTTGGCAGAGAAAAAACAGTGGTTCACCAAAATTGCTGGAGAAATAAGGCATGGTTTTGCATGAGCTGGTTTATCAGGAGTAATAGTTATGTATTTATTTAGCTGACTTAAAATAATTTTTAAAATCCATGCAAGGTTTTTTTGATTCATTGGCAGCACAAAAAAGCATAGAGGCATTAAAATACTCTATTAAACAGGAAATTGTTCAGCTCTCCACCAAAAACCTCTTCCCCACCTCATTTCCTACGTTCTTTTGCCCTCTTTATCATTCTGGAAATTGAATTTTTAGGCTTTCTCAAAATGGGCACAGCAGATAGTCTCGGCAAATCCCGCTGTCGAGGAGAAAGGCAGACCAAGGGTCCGCAGCCCATGCTACCCCTTCCTGCCAGAGCTGACACCCTGCGGCTCGTGATAAGCCTCGCGGCTCCAAAGCGGGTGGTTTTACTTCTCTCTTCTCCCCAAGGAGTTTCCAGGTAACAGCCTTTGCCCTGTAGCCTGGAGGTCAAGCAATTAGCTCAGTCATAGCCATTTACCAAACCGCGGCTTTTTCTTTCTGTGTTTTTAAAATATTCTTCGATCAGAAGTGATTGAAATAATTATACTGTGACATTTTGATTTCATAAAAGTTTTTGGGAAAGCACCTTAAAAGAACCCTTTATATCCCTTAAAGTGTCTTGTCCTTCTCAGTATTCTTTCCTCAGAGTTTCTGTCTTCTCCTTCTCTTTTCCCCCAAAATAACTTTATTCTGTAAATTTTATTTCAAAAGGTATAAAATCTGTGATTATCCACCTCAGGTCTCCTATAGTTCTTAGCAGCCCATAACAATGCCAGCTTCTCCAAGAGTAATTTTTACATGCTTTTTCCCAGCTTTGCAGTTAAACTAGTAAAATGAGGAGCTGTTTCATCATTTACCCATTTTCCACAACTACCCGTTATATTTTACAACATCTTTGATATTTCAAAAAACAGCCCTCTGCCTCTCTCCTTTCCTTGACATTGCATTTCGTTAACCAGCAGTGCACGATCTGAGCTGCAACAGCCACACAATCAATAACCAAAAACTTTTCCTCACCTCTCTCGGTGGCTGGCTGGACATCAGGCCATAACACCACTCAGAAAATACGTATCAGCGATGTTGTGAGGTCTGTTGTTACCAAACAATTCATTTCAGCCCCTTTGCACCATATACACACGCTCTTTTCACCTACAAATCCCCAGCAACCCCTGCAATTAATACCTAATTAACAAACAAAAGCGGAGATGCCAGGTGGAACAGCGCAGAACCACTCACAGCTCACAAAAGGGAGCAATTAACTCCTGCCAGCCAAGGACAGCAAGAAAAATATTTTGTTACTGAATGAAACAGTGTTGCCAAGATTGGATGTGTTTAAAAAAATAAAATAAACTATGCTCCAGCTCAGCTGCAAGATGTGGGCTTTGATTCAGGAATTGCTTATGGTAGGCCAGAGGCTGGACCAGCAGGTCGTTATAATCCCCTCCTGGCAATAAGGCCTATAAACCCACTGTTCTTCCAACAGCTTTTAAAGCAGATTATTTATGTCTTTTCATGTAAGCCATGAAGTCACTCCCGCAAGAGATAAGGCAGACTTCACCGCTGAATGAGCTAAAAACTGCACAAATTGGCTTCCCCCAGCAAACTTAACACTTGCACAGGGCTAACAAATTAGCAACAGCATCTGCAGAGGGGAAAAAAATAGCCTCACTGTTCCCAACTGGAGCGAGGCCACGCTGGAGTTGAGGCCGAGGGCAGCCGGAGCGAGCCCTGCGCACCCGGGCGTCCCTGGGGACAGCCCAGCCCCGCAGAGCTGCCGGTGCCTTCCCGCGCCCTCGGCACCCTCCTGCGGCGTGTCCACACCCGCCTCGCCGCCTCCTCTTGTCCCATTTTCTCCGAAACTATTTCCTAGCTGATACACCTGGCCTCAGAGCCTTCAGTCTGCTTCTCCTCTCGTCCCACCCTGTAGGACCCCAGGAAAACGCTGGGTTTGCACGTGTAAGGGTGAAAGAGAACCGGTCCTGTTTCACGCTCAGCAAGGCAGGGATGGGTCCTCTCCGATGGGAGAGCTGCAAGTGGGCGAAGAGCATGGTCACCCCCTCCTGCTCCCTGGTCGTAAATGACACATTAATTATATTTAAGGTTAAGAACTCTTTCTGTGTCTAGAGCCACACAGTTGTTACGCAAGGAACATTACTCTTACTAATAAAAAGGATAAATCTGTAGAAAATCTACTTTGCTCTCAAGTCTGAGTCCTCTTTACACGTGTTTGTGTTTCTGGCAGTGCCGGTACCAAACCAGGACCTGGCAGCTCCCCGTAGGTGCACGCACACCGTGGCAGATTAAACTCTGTTATTACCATTAGCGTGTTTCTCACCGAGTAGCCAGGCACCGTGCCTGGGGTTTTAACTCCCAGGTATCAGATCAGCAACTGAAAATGTGTTTGCAGAGGAACAGACGTCAGCGGAGCAGCAACAGTTGTCCCATCCATCCCGCCCCGCCGGAGCTCGTGTGGTGACATGCAGCACCCACCTGCCAGGCACTCGGGGTTTTTTTTCGGACACCGTGATGCAATGCTGCAGTTTGCTAAATCCTACATGCCGAAGCCAGTCGCAATCCCGTGTGCACGCACGGTTCCCAAGTCCTGCACGGGCTAGCCAGTAAATCAGGCCTGTAAAAGTATTTCTGGCCCCCTGCCCAGTATGTGTACCTCTTAATCCCTAATTCCAATTGTGTAAACAAGGCATGACATAACGGGTGTGCCATGGAAATATGCTCTATAAAGTTGATTACCATGCTTCATCCTATTAGAATAGCAGTCGCTGTAAAACTATAGATAAGGCTAGAGCAATTTATTTGTGTTTCTAAAGGAGATGGGAACATTTTGGCTTTTCAGAGCATGATCAAACTTGACAGGCGGACTCTAGAGCTACTTTGTAGCTCTTATAACAGCTCATTTCGATCTTTACTGGCCGGGAATTTTTAAAACAGATATCTCAAAAGGTCAGATTCACCATGGCCTTTGCTCAAGTATGCAAAGAGGGAGAGCATAAAGAGCATTGGATTGCCTGGGTGACCTCTTTAGCTAGATGTAGTTTCAGCTCCTGCTCTCTCCTGAACGCAAAAGGCAGCTCTCGGAGCCCTGGGAGGAGGCAGGGCGCTCGGAGGCGGTAGGGAAGGGAGAGCTGTAGCCTTACCCCCGGCCAGCCAAGCTGACTGTCGCGGGGAGGATTTTGTGCCAGGCTGACGGGAGGCAGCTGCGCTCCCTTTGTCCACCCAGGAGCCTCCAGCCAGCCCACGGCTCCGACCTGCAGCAGACGGGTCAGCCCGGAAAGTGCCTGCTCAGGGTCACCCACAGCGTCTGTGGCAAAGCTGGGGCTTGAGCCCAGCTCTCCTGAGTCCCGTCCCCACATTCATTCTTCCCAGCTGCCTCCTACTGAAGGGTGGGGACTTTCCTACCCCCCCATAACACACACACAGGGCTTGCTTACTTATCCTGGCCTGTGTCAGCAATAGTGTGGCCAGCAGGACCAGGGCAGGGATCGTCCCCCTGTGCTCGGCCCTGGCGAGGCCGCACCTCGAGTGCTGGGTTCAGTTCTGGGCCCCTCACTCCAAGACAGACACTGAGGGGCTGGAGCGTGTCCAGAGACGGGCAACGGAGCTGGGGAAGGGGCTGGAGCACAAGTGCTGTGGGGAGCGGCTGAGGGACCTGGGGGGGTTTGGCCTGGAGAAAAGGAGGCTGAGGGGAGACCTTCTCGCTCTCTGCAACTCCCTGACAGGAGGTTGGAGCCAGGGGGGGTCGGTCTCTTCTCCCAAGGAACAGGCGACAGGACGAGAGGAAACGGCCTCAAGTTGCTCCAGGGGAGGTTTAGGTTGGATATTGGGAACCATTTCTTCCCCGCAAGGGCTGTCAGGCCCTGGCACAGGCTGCCCAGGGCAGTGGTGGAGTCCCCATCCCTGGGGGGATTTAAAAGACGTGTAGATGTGGTGCTTGGGGACATGGGTTAGTGGTGGCCTTGGCAGTGCTGGGTTAATGGTTGGATTTGATGATCTTACAGGTCTCTTCCAACCTAAATGGTTCTATGATTCTATGACAGTTTAGTGGTGGACTTGGCAGTGTCGGGTTAACGGTTGGACTCAATGATCTTAAGGGTCTTTTCCAACCTAAACGATTCTATGATTCTACTTCATGACTATCTCCCATCCAAGATCCTTCAGCAGGGTTAAACATTTCCTTAAAAATGTTTCGGGCATGACACAGATGCCCCAGTCTCCAAATCTGAGCCAAACCCCGCTGTACCTGCAGGCAGAGACCCCTCTCCCTGGAGAAAGCATGGATTCACCCTCTGTCCCTCCTACTTCCCACGGCATCGCAGCTTCAAGGGGAACCAAACACCCAGCACAGACCTCAGTTACACGGAGGACTTGTGCCCACGGTCAGGCAGGAGCCAGAGCTGCTGAGCCCGGGGGTTTCCATCCCATGGCAGGGGCCAGACTTCTCAAAAAACACGCGAAGCCTTGAATCTGCCCCAGGTTCGCAGCAAGCAGAAAACCTTTGCATTTTCAGATTTCACTTACAAATCAGCTCTGAGGAAAACAGCTAGTGTGATCGAAGGCATTAAAAATTGATACAATTAATGTGAATCAAGGGTATAATACATATCAACTTGTGCATGAGTTCAAAAGCTCTTTTTAAAGGCATGGGAGCCAAGGAATTTTTCCATTATCTCAAAAAGAACTAGATAAAGTCTTTTGCTTGTAGAATTAAGCCTGTAGCAGCTGGTAAGGTTACCGAACCAGCTACAACAAGCCTTGTTCTGCATTATAAAGACATCTCTCTCGCCAGAGAAGAAATGTTAACGTGCATTCACATACGCATTTTTTTTTACCTGATTCTTTAGGCACCCCCCATCTCCCGCCCTCTCCCTCTGTCACCTCTTGAAAAGGTTTTTCAGACTAGAAATGTACTTGAATTTAGTCTAATTGGAAGGAAATGTAAGATCCAAATCTTGGTTCTCATTGGCATGGAGACACTTGCGTACAATCACGGTATGCAAAGCAGCAGAAGTCTGAATTCATAATTGGACGTTCCAAAATGTAATTATGAAAGATGAAATGCTCCTTTCAATGAGAAGGCCGTAAATAGAATAATTAATTTTGTGTTTGCTTGAACAATTCTGTATTATGGACCTTACACTGGAACTGAAATTAATTAAGTGCACCAGGATTTATGGAGGAGGTGAAGAGAGAGGGAAAAAAAAGAATTAATCTGAAGTAAAAGATAGATGACTTTGGGAGTGTAATGATGCGTTAGTCTGGGGTATTCTTTAACAAATTTAGCAGGCATGTTCTGGGTACAAACAGCACTCGCTGACAGAATTATCTCAACTAATGCAGCTGCTGGACTCTGAGCAAATTGAGATTGCAGATGAGTACTTTCGATGGAGAGCCGTTAACCCTCCGTGCGCTGGCGACGGCGGCTCTGTTCGCTGGGCGGGGAGGGTGGCTGCTCGCCCCGCGCTCAGCTCTGCAGGACACGGCTGCGCGGCAGCTCCTCGTGCCTGCGCGCACCCGCGCGCTCGCTCGCCCCGTGCTCCGCGCCGCGTGCGAGTGCGCCGCGGTGCCGGTCTCTGCCCAGAGCCCGCTGACGCGGCCAGGCTGTTCGGGAGGAAAAGCGGAGGAGAGGCAGAGCGCTCGCGAGGAAGGGCGAGGACATGAAAGGGAAGCAGAGTTCAGGGTAACATCTCTCAGCGGGCTCAGAGAAAGAAGGGATGGCAGCTCTTGCAAGTTGAGGTTTTTAAAGCAAACGAAGCCAAAGCGAGTGCTCGAAAGAATAACTCTAAACCAAACTGCTTAGTTGTGAGGAGCTAGTCCAGAGCTCATTTCATATGAAAATCCAGTTATTCCTTTTTTTATGCTGAGATCAGGCTATAAAAACCCAGGTGTAAAAATCTCCTCCGATGCTCCATTCAAGACTGAAGCATTTTCCAGTCCTGAATGAATTAGGGATTTCAGATTTACCAGCCTGGCAGAGGCCCCTGAGACACCCGGGGCAGTGAGTGCTTCCAACATCCGGAACAGTCACTCAGAAGACATTTCCAGTCCCATAAACGTTATGCCTTACTGGTATAATTTTGAATAAAATAAAGTAATTCGCTATAGATCGACGAATAATCAATGCGATACTTCCCCTGCTAAGAGTCATTCAGAAGCAGCACTTTGTAAAGCGTTGGCTCCGGCCGTGCGGTATCACCGCACCGTGCGGGGACACTGTGGTGTTCAGCACGTTATGTCTTCGGAGTGTCAGCTTTCCCTGCCCGAGAGGCAGCCGCTGAGAGACACCCAGCAGCTGGAACCAGCCCCCTGTGAATTTTTTGAGACTTTAGGAAGCGACCGATTAGGATGCGCTGGGGCAGCCCTGGAACGGACAGAGAAATCACAAGTATCAAAGAGTGGGTCCCTTATCTGTGATTTATCCTCTGCTCCTCCTCTGCTGGGATTTCTTTGCTAGGGAAAAACTTTCTCAGGTCTGATTTTATTTTGTTGTGGGATTATGGCATTGCGGGACTGTGACCTCCTCGTGTTTCTTGGGCATCTGGTGCAAGAGGCTGCCAGTCCAATTAAGCACAAATCGCATCATGAGAAACTTCTCCCAAGTCAGTTCTCCGTGCCGACAGCCCAGTGGAAAGCTGTACTTGGTGAAGTCACTAGGACGTGAAAGGTATGAAATCCATAGGTCTATAACCTTCAGGCAAGACCTGAGGAGTCTCACAGCCAGGGCACGTGGCAGGTTGGGAGCCTGAAACGTATCCTCGTTCTTGTCAGGTCAAGCTGTTGCCGAGCCTCAGCGTTACCTCCAGGCTGGAGGAGACTCCACAGCAGTGTGACAGCTTTGTCCCAAAAACTGAAGCACCGGCGTGCAGGAATAAGAGCCTCTTTCCCCAAGGAGGAAAGAGCTGGGATTGCACAGTACCAGCTTGCGACTACACAGGAAAAATCCACAGACACTCTTCCTAGAGCTATAAGGTGCCTGGATGACGGTTACCCAACAACATACGTTGATCTCTGGGCAGCAGAGTGCACTTGGGTACAATGCCTATTTGCTTACTGATATTTATTTTCATTTTCCACAATAAAGTGCTAAATATGAACTGCGGTTACTCTGCTTTAAATTGCAACAAGAGCTGCATTTTCCACTTGTTTGGTTATAGCTCTTTAAGTGATACATTATATTGTTTGCCAGAATACTTCTACAAAGTCTTTGCTTCATTTAACTTGTAGAACAATTCAGCCAGATTGGTCTATAAAAGGTGTACTTAAAATCAGGATTACCCTGGGACTCAAAAGTGCTGGGTGCTAAAATGCAGCCTCTCATTTCCCATGGCCTTCTGAGCATTTGAACATATTTATACCTTCTGCATTGCAGCAAACTTAATCAGAAGGACAGGCTTGCTAACATCTGTGCATTCCATTCACTTCTGGAGTCGTCTCAATCTCTTCTGAAACCTGATTCTGGCTGTCAAAACGCATAGCTCTCTATGCCGGGTATTATTCGGACATTTAGACATCTGTCATCAGGAAGGGTGATAGATGGTTTTATTAACCCGCAAAGGCAACGACTGTGACAGCGAAGGACTCTTATGCAGGGAGAAAGTATTCTGCAAACCGTACAAGTATGCTCGATACTTTTCCCAGCCTACGGTTGCAGCAGGGACCGAACACTTGGAAGTGAAGGATGTGTTACACATTGGCTCAAGCTGGACGTACCCCCCCACTAGCTCTGACCAAAACAAGTAAAACAAGTAACGTAGGTGATACGTTATCCCCAACAGCAGAAGAGACTTCTCACAGTGAACGGATCTCCAATAACACAAACTCCTGCAAGTTGGAGTTCTTGTAGCAAACTGTAGCTAGAAATGAAGATGGCGCTTTACAAAGAAGTTTAAGGAAAGCGGAAATGTGTTTTAACAAAAATCATCACAAAGATTTCATTTAAATTGTTTCAAGTCACCAACTAGTCCCCACAGCTGCTTTTTTTTTCCTCCTGTTGCAATTCTTTCTCCTTCCAAGCTCCCATCTAGCAGTCACCTGCAGGCAGGACTTTGGACCAACAAATGCTTAAGGCAAAATCTAGAGCCAAGTTGGAATTTTGGGATGCTTAGTTTTAGAGTTTGGTTTGCATCCATATGGAGTTTTAGCCTGAGTAGGGACAATCCTTTCTGTCTCACAACCTTCCAAAAAAAAAGTCAAATGCAATTAATCCTCACAGGTTTTCCATTTCCCGTGATTCTAGGATTCCCGTGCTGAGTCTCCTGAAGAATTAAGACCAGATACGGATAGAGGAACACGTCCCTGCTATTTCTTTTCCAAAGAGCCTGTTATTGTAACAGCCAGTGGCTCACAGCTGGGAAGGGACGTGGCTCCCGTAGTCACAAATAGAAAAATCAGGAGAACACAGAATCTGGGATGAGATCCTGTACGGAGCCAGGCAGAGGGACCCGAGCAACCGGTCCTGAAAATCCCTGCAGCACGCTTGTATTCTCTCTCATACAGATGAGGAGGTGGCGCTGGCATGGTTAGCACAGAATTTGGGCAAATATAGTTTAACTTACATCTTTTCCGCCAGATTTCCGTTGTGATCCAGAGAAAATCTTCTGAACTGAGTCCTGTGAAGGGTCTGAATGCTCGGTTGGCCTCGGTGACTCCACGACTGGTTTTGCTAGCCACGTGAGTCGAGCTAGTTGCATTCGCAGAGCTGTAGGGATGGTGTTTGCGGTCCAGGTACTCTCATTTTTCCCCCTCCTTGCTGTCCCCCTGCTTTAAGTTGAATTTTTTTGTGAGCAGTGTGGGTCCCCCTACACTCCCTCTGAGCGTGCGTTTGAGCTGAGCCCCTGCATATGTGCCAGTATACGTGTGTGTATCGCGTGTGTATGCAGGCACGTGTATTATATAGAGATATGTAAGCATTTAGAGATACATACTGTGATGCTGGTAAACCTCATCTTTCTAAGGACATTACAAAGATGAATAAGATAAAATCAGATGCTTTTTTTATTTATAAAGAGGAGTGATTGCACTCAGTGTTTGTCTTCGCCATTTGGGAAAAGCTGAATTTGAAGCTTTAGATTTGTAGGCTTTGGCTTGTTATATATATTGCAAACATTTCAGGGGAATCAGTGTTGTTAAGTCCCATGACACTACTGCAGACTGTGAAAGATGGATATATAGTGATTTCCTTTAAGCCCTAATTTCTGGAAACAAATGACTGTCTAGAAACCTCAGCTTTCAATATGAAAAGAGAGAAAAAGAGGTTGGTAAAATTTCTGTGTATGGGAAATTTGAAAACGTGATTTAAATGGAAGCAGCAGCCTTGCAAACCAGACAGGATTAAAACGTTTATATGGAGCAATGAACAAGCAAACTCATAACAAAGTCTTGAGCTGATTTTTGTCCACCTGCTTTGACAATGACGCCACGCGCTACCCACAAACAAGAACGTGTTTTATCTCATGCAGAAACACAAAGACTCATTTTCGGAAACACCCTGTCAATAAAAGCAGAAAAAGGCAAATCTCTCTAATCACTGTAACAGGATAATTCAAACTAATAACAGAACCTGCAGTTTTGCAGTTTTATATCATTAGAAGGAATGAAAAAAACCTCACCAATCCCCATGACACTGATTCATCAAATAAATTAACTGTGTTCATCAGTTAACTCTCACTGGTCAAATAGGGTTAAAATTCTTGGATCTAATTCACATTGCTAATTTCGCTAAGGGGAAAAAAAGCACACTGGGATAGCAGGAGCCAAATATGCTATTTTGCCATAACTGACTGAACCTCGGGGGCTGGTGTTTTATTCTTGTAATATTTCTTTTAATAAAAAAGTGCCTGATTAAAATACCCTTTTAGAAAACATTAATTCAGGAGCTAAAAAAAAAAAAAAAATTCAAATGAACTCAAATAGATTTTCTCTGGTACGTTAGCGTTGCATTTAGGATAATTGATAGGGAGAAGGATGGATTCTGTAGGTATAAATCAATAGGCGAGGGGGGTTGATGAAACTGCAACCTGTGAGAGTGAAGCCCTAGTGGTTTCTGATATCATCAGGAGCCCAAGATTAATTCGTTTGACAGTCCAGTCTCCTGCATTCATTATTTTAACAACATGCACACAGGACCAAGAAACACATGTTAACCAGTCGGCTAACGTGTATTCACTCAGAGCCCCTACAAGCACCCGGTTTAGAGCCAAAATCCCAGCTGACTTGTTGGTAGGATACGTGACTAGATTATCCTTTTTATTGTAAGAACACTGATAGAGAAAGTGGGGGTTACGGAGAGATGGAA
Organism: Phoenicopterus ruber ruber; assembly: GCA_009819775.1. NCBI lineage: Eukaryota > Metazoa > Chordata > Aves > Phoenicopteriformes > Phoenicopteridae > Phoenicopterus > Phoenicopterus ruber. The sequence goes on from CM020230.1 coordinate 6,807,712, forward strand.
ACCTAATTGGTAGTTTGGGATTAGCCACACCGCTGGTCGCGCTGGCCGGTCACATCCCGGTCAAGGACCTGGTTCCGCCGCTCTTCCAAGTGCTGCCTTTGCCAAAGATGTGTTAATGATTTTGTTAGGATTTCAAGGGGATGCGGTCGGTGGCAGCATGGATAAATGAACAACACTCTGCTCCCAGTTTGCTTTTTCGATGGTTTCTGCCTTTAAATTTTCGCTGGCTGAAAATAAAAGTTTCTAGAAAAGAAACTTTTTGGTTTACAAGAATTAAAGGGAATTAATATAAGTCAATCAGGTGCTGGAAACCCCAAATAATCTTATGTAGTCTCCACTTTCTATGCAGATATCTCACTGCTTATTTTTCTTGCAGGGTCATGACCAAATCCTGCTCACCTCATGCTCCGTCTAAGGGCCTCTGAAACCTGTGAAAGGGCCATTGATTTTAATGGCTATATACCTCATTCTTAGGTATAGCCCCATTAATTTCATACGGCCTGTTTATGTGAGTAAATTGGCCCCAATTTGGCCCCAAGTCTGTGACTTTCCCAGCCCTGGGAAAAGGCAGAAATCCCTGTCATGTTCTGCTGTATGGTCTATCCTGTCCAGCTGGAGTTAAGTGTACCTCATTACTCAGGGAAATTTGGATTTGGACAATTCTTCACTGATAAACAACATATTGCCATAATTAGCGAGTGTGGACTGGGAATCCTGGAAATGGAGTCTGTCCAATCTGTCAATTTAGGAACATATTGTTTAATTTACACAGTGCAGCGCATTGTGCAACCCGAGAAGGCTCCCCCACCCCAGGCCGGAGCAGGGCTTTCTGCTGCGTCAAATTTATGAAAACAGCTATCGGGTTCAGACAATAATTTTGACACTCTCCTTTTTCCTCTTGGACTCCACGTCTAGGTTGAAAGTGAACATGCGTGGCTGAAAGAGGCCATGCACGGTTCCCGTGCAACCGCGGCCAAGTCGTTTTTCACAGCTAAGCCCTGAGGTTCCCCATTTCCCAGCAGGAAAGTCTTCCAGAAGGGGAGACTTTGTGCAATAAGCCTAGCGAGAGGGAACGGCAGGGCCCAAATGATTGTGCTTAAGTGCCAGCTGCAACACTCAAGACCCCGTGCTGGTGTACCCGCGCTCTGAGTCCTGACTGCAGGATGAGAGAAGCCGACCAGCCTGGACTACGCATGGAGTCCAAGACGACCATCCAAAATCTGCTCCACAGCGTGCTGTCGGGTTTGTTTGCAAATTACCTCCCGAGCCATGAAAAGGCTAACAGAAACGCACAGCGTAGTTGCTTTAATACAAATACACACTATTAGCTTTCTACCCTGATTGACCAGCCTCATGGAGCATCATGTTTTGCCTCCCATTCTCCAGGCCAGATTCTTCTTTAGCTATCAGACTTCCCTTTCATCATCCTGCTTGTCTTCTAATCAAAGCAAGCCACTCTAACTTTTAAATGAAACTAATTTTCATATTGTCCACATATACATACAGTTAAGAAATTACAGTGACAGTGATAAAAAATGTTAATTTTTCTTTCCAGATGCTTGTAAAACAGCCTTAACATATGTCCGCTGTTTAATTAACAGAGCGGCAGCATGGTGGAGAGAAGCCAAACTAATAATTTAAAGAAGCATTCTCCCTCCCTTGATTTGAATCCCAAAACACATCCATCATGTGCATTTCTGAAACTGCAAAAGATTTAATTTTCTGAACTTTCAGCAAACATCATAAAACAAGTCAAAGAGAAACCTGGAGTCAGGAGTGATCGCCTTTGGAAGAGTTCAGCTTCAGAACTTGTACAAGAAATTCATTTCGTTAAGTGACTAAAAACTCCAGTGCTTTTTTTTTTTTTTTAAATTAGCTTTTCTTGTCATCTCCTGCTGGGTGGTCAAAAGGTGCCATTTTGCTGCTCAGGTTCTAATCCTGAGCTGCCTCCTTGCTCAGATTGATGAGGATGTAATTCCTCCCCACAAACAGAGCCGATATGAAGCCAGTCATCTCACACACTCCCAGCCCCTTTTCCTGTAGTATTTGTGCTCTGCAAAATTTCTGGAGTATCTGTCTTTACCCGCAGGAGGTACAGACATGCTGCTACCCCGGCTTATAGGTGGGGGGCTGAGACAGAGTAAATTGCGGGTTCAGCACGGTCGTGGTTTAACCCAGCCGGCCACGAAGTACCATGCAGCCGCTCGCTCACTCCCCCCCTCCCTCCCCAGTGGGGTGGGGAGGAGAATCGGAAAGAAAGGGAAACTCGTGGGTTGAGACAAAGGCAGTTCACTAGGACAGCAAAGGAAATGATAATAATAATAACAATGTATATTAATAATGATGATAATAATAATAAAATATAATGATAATAAAATACACAAAACGAACAATGCACAATTTCTCACCACCTGATGACGCGATGACCCGATGACCGATACAGTCCATCCCGAGCAGCGATCACAGAGCGAAATAGAGCGCAATCTCAGAACAATCCCAAGCAGCCATCTCGGAACAGCGATTTCCCAAGCAGCGATCTCAGAACCCAAGTTCCCGAGAGAAAGAGCGAGGGAACAAACAGCCAAACGAACGAATGAAAGCCCGAATGAACGAAAGGCATCTGGCCCACTGGCCGACCCCCACTTATATACTGGGCATGACGTCCATGGTATGGAATACTCTCTTTGGCCAGTTTGGGTCAACTGCACTGGCTCTACCCTCCCAGCTTTTTGCACCTGCACATTGGCAAAACCTGGGAAGCTGAAGATAGTCCTTGGTCTCCTGGTAACAACTAATCACATCAGTGTATTATCAATATTCTTCACATACCAAATCCCATACTAAAGCCAAAACACAGTAGCTACTGGGAAGCAAATTAGCTCCATCCCAGCCGAAACCAGGACGAGCACATGCATTTTAACTAACTTCACTTGTGAAATCCAATTGTCCGCATGTCCCTCAGCCGAGGCTCTGGAGGGGGAGAAATGAGGATGCTGAGGAGCTTGGTGCGAGGTGAAGGTCTCGCTCTCGCAACCTGGGGCAGATGAGGTCAAGAGACACCAGCCCAGCACACAGCTGACATCCCCAGCTCTGCTCTTCTAAGTGCGGCATTGAGGGCTTGCGCTGGAGATGGAGCCAGGCTCGCTGCTAGCGGGGGGTAGAGAAAGTGCTGGTCTCTGAGCTCACATACGCTCGCCACGCTCCTCTTTGTCCCCTCACATAGGCAAGGCCATAGGGACGAGGTGAACTTAAAACTATCCTCACTTGCAAAATTGGCACAGAGATCATGTCTCTGAAGCCAAAGTGAACTTCACAGCAGGGGATGTCCTGTCTCTGAAAGCACATCGAGAGCTTCATCCCCCGCGGCCCTTCGCATGTCTGGGATGACTCGAGGTTATTTAAAAGTGCAAAAAGCTCTCCTTACCACATGCAATGGTTGTTAGCAAGCAACAGCTTGTATGTAGAAGGAATCCAACCTCACATAGAGAGTACGCTGAGATCCATGGGGGAGCAGGAGATACCACCACAGCCATTAACCCCTTCTGGGATAGAGACACGCAGAGAGTCAGCATCGCCCACCTCGCACAGCCAGAAATGATGCTCTTGGCCCCCGTCCTCTGCAAAGCTAATGGCTCCTCCGGGGGGACCAGTATGCCTGGGGAAAGGAGGTTGTGTTTCATCAACCTGACAGAGGAGCCTCCGCTCCCAAAGAGACACACAGTGCAAAAGATAAAGCAGCACGGTGCCGACTGGGGAAATACACCCTTTCCTCTGTGAAAAGGAAGAGATTTGTCAAAGGTGATGCTGTATTTCATTACTGTATTAAATGGAAGAGCACGTTAAAAGACTTCTGTTAAATATTAACCAGGAAGAGGAAAGACGGGGACAGAGCACTTTCCTTCTACACCTTTTGTAGGGAATACTCGGTCATAAAGCAACTCAGAAATTAATCTGCTGATAGATTAGAGACTGCGAGTGTTAATTGACCCTTTGATCTCCCAGTTGTTATTTTGGGTCTTGCAGGGAGGCATATTAATGAATCTGAAGGTATTAAATGAATTCCTCTCTTGCTGTGGCAGCATTTGGCTCCCAGCAGAGAGCATCCCTTTGGGCTGGCCGTGCTCTGGCGGGTCTTCTCGCAGGGCGAAGGCACAGAGGTAGGTGTTACAGCAGGCGCGTGACAGGCAGGATGAGAGCGCCCGGCTGGAGATACCAGGCAGTCTTCACGCTCTGCATGGCTGAAGGGAGTTGAAAAATCCCCAGCTTGAAATAGAGGGCATTTCCCAAACTCTTGGATCAGTGTCACTGTTAATCCCAGCACAGCTCAAAGCAAGTAGATCTGTTTATTACCTTTCTCCTTTCAGAGCCTACCAGGAGGGTGGTACAAACAGACCCAAGGACGTCTGCCCCAGTATCGTGATGTCTCCCCAGGTATCGGTCATCCCTGGCACAATTCTGCAGCCTTTGAGGGGCTTACACCAGGCGTTCGTTTGCCTTGTTGTTTTCAACACGGAATCTCAGGCTGTTTTTTCCGGAAGTCCTTCTCTAAAATTGTGAAACCACAGGGCCATGGGCAAGGTCATCGAATAGCGGCAAGGACTGAATCGCAGAACCCATGCAAAAGTCCAAGCCGGGCTTGTTCATGTCATGGCCCTATGTGCTACTAGTAGTATCGTGATCAGACCGAATTTCTCCAAGGCACGCAGAGGGGGGGAGGACCATCTTGGATGAAGTTTTGTCAACTAAAAGCTGGAGATAAACATTTGGGAAAAAATCACAGGCAATGAGTCAGTTAATATAGCAGGGACTTTCTCCAGAAACCTGGCCGGCTCTTTCCATTAAAGAGCTAGTCTTTGGCTAGCTCTCCAAAGGAGGCTCAGTGACTGTGTACATTAAAAATGCTATCACCATTATGGTCTGTTCACTAAAGGTACAAGAGCATGACAAATATATGTAATTTGCAAATTGGCTGGTCTTTTGCAATAATTTAGAGACACTAGTTAGAGGCAATAGAAATCTAACAATTACTGATGTTTAAGGTTTGCATTGTTGCTCTGTGAATATTTCATGCATAAATGAACTTCCCCGGACCAACTGCTGTTTCTGATGAGGCGCTCTGAGGCTTTATTGCCAAATACACAGCAGGGCTCCCCCAATGAGCCACATAACGGATGATGCATCGCCTTTGCAGCTTAAATAATGCAGGGTATCTGCATTTTATAGAGTGGTGGTACACTTTATTTACATATCAAGTGAGTGGCCAGCCTGAATATGAAGAAATATGTGAAGGAAAGGATATGGCACTTTTAATATTTCATATTAGCAAGCACCCTGCAGGAAAAGCCTAGACAGACTGAGATGTGAGCCAAACTGCCCGATTTCTGTGTGTGCATGTGTCTCTCTGACAAAATCTCTTGCAAAACTGGTGAAATATATGCCTTTTCCCATTCTTGCGAACTTCTTCAGCACTATTGAAAACAAAAGGCATAATCTGCCAATCGGAGATTGACTTTCCAAGTGCCATTTGTTTGGGAAGAGAATCAAGCCCACCCTTAAAATCTCCTCCTGTTCCTTCCTGGGGCTGCTGGGAGATGTAGTCTTGCTCTCTATTGCTCCGAAGGGAGCCGCAGGGGATTTCTGCTCGTAGGGAGGCCACCCGCAAGGCCTCCTCAGCCTGCCAGGACTGCAAGGAGGCCCAGACCCCACAGAAAAAGCACCGTCCAAAACACAGAACTATTGCAACAGCTGATGATTCCTCCTATGAGAACCAGTCTGCTTTGATGCAAGCGGAAAACAATATATAAAAGCAAGAGCTAGTTCTTCCCTATGAAAAATGGAGATTGCACATCATCATCCGTGTGGGACTGGATCTCAGGGTATGGATCCTCTTTCTGGAGTGGGTTACCCAAGCATTCAGACTTGACCCACTCATAAAATCCTCCTTCCTCAGTCACGAAAGCACCTCAGATCTCAGCGCGGCATAGCCACGCGCAGGGGACTGGTCCAAGCCCAGGAGCGCTGGCTGTCATTATTGTCCCCCCCACAGCAAAGAGTTCCAGCCACCAGACAAGGCATGGATATTAAATTGTTTAAAGCTACGATTGCCTCCCTCCACAGAGAGAACGGCCCAGCAGAGTGCAGGCACCGATTCTTCACCTGCTTTTCCGCAGGACTGGTGGGGATGTGCCTGCCGGCAGCACGCCACAACCTCCTACTCTGTCCAGCGGCTGTGCGAGAGCGTGCAGCATCTCCCTCGCATTATGCCTCATTCAAAGAAGAACTGATGTGTGCCAGTCCTTTTTTGTACAAACCTATTAAAATTCCAATGCAAATGACCGGATTCATAATCTGAGCTTCATTGAGAAACACAGTTTCCTGCTTTCCCCAGTAATGAAATTATTGGTTGTGCAGATGCTCCATTTCTAAGCTAATTCAATCTCTGACTAGTTTTTTTAAGGCTGTATGTGTGAGGGCAGGGGTGTGCGGATGTGCAGGTTTGTGTGTGCGTGCACACGGACAAACACATCTGCACAGCGTGTTTCCCCGCACACAGATCTGTAGGCTATTTAGTTAGATAGCCAATTATAATTATAAATGCAATGGGAATACGAGCGGGATATTCTATAGTCACGATTAAAAATAAACTGGGAAAGCTAAAAGCAGCTTAGTTGCCAGAAACTAATACACTACAGGGGCAAGTTGTGGAAATGCCTGATTATTCTCTTTTGCTCACTCCATCCCTGGGGGATCTTCCTGAACTGTTACTTTAACTGCTCAACTTGCCTTTTCCACCGTGATAGTCAGCAGATGAAGCCCTTCACATTTAAGTGTAATAGTGCCAGAGAGACCAACTGCTCCTCAGTTACGACCTATAAATGTCGCTTCTGTGTCAGAATGAGAATGTGCCACTGAAGATGCTGAAGTCTGCAGAGGGTTTGCTTGACAATTCATGCAGGCCATTAAACTTACTCCTCCCCTCGTCCCCCCAGCGTTGTGTACGCTGGGATTTCTTGCTTGCTTTCACAGCTTTCTGAGTAGTTCTTCCAAAGCTGGCAACAACTGAGCAATTTATCCCTGGGACAGAGTGCACGGCACAGCATTTGTTCAAGTTGCTCCTCTTTTCACCTGTCAGGGCAAATAAGAGCTCTGGGATAGACTGTCTGTACTTTTCTGCACCAGCTGTGGTATCTTTTTACCCAGAGCAGAGGAGAAACGGAGATGGACATCGGGTGATGGCAGGATGTGACAAGGAGTCCTGTAAGGTGGGTGTAAGTCAGCCCCCCGTCCCGGCCGACCGCCTGACACAGGGTGTACGGCTCATTCCCTCTGCACGGGAACCCGCACAGCCTTCTCCACCCACGCTCATGCTCTACCGGAGGTGGCTTGGAGGGGTCCGGAAGGAGAAAGAGAACTACTCACGTTGCTCCACAGCACCCAGCTGTTTCTGGCCAACTGAATAACCATGTTAGAGGCGTTTCAGTCTGCCTTGGTCAGGAGGACACGATTGATTCTCAGTCTGAAGGGTACGGCAAGAAGAATAGCAATAGCTGAGGGCAGGGTTTTTATCTTGGCTCTGAACTGCTTCTGGCCTTAGCTGAAAGCCCAATATACCATCTCAGAAGAAATGCCGGCATTTACACCACACTAACGTCTAGCCCAGTGTCCATGTTTACTCACGTACAAGATAGAGATATCTAATATTTACTTATTCAAGTTATCTCTTAGACCCTGACAGCTTGCTCATAAGGAGTGCCCGGGAGCCTTGGGAAGAGCCGGTCTCCAAGGCAGGTGCAGATACACCGTGGTGTGCTCAGGCTGCGCACGAGCAGTGTAGGACATGGACAACACGGTGCCACGCACCCGCTGATGTTCCTGCCCCTTTTCTTTCTGAGGAAAGAGAGTTGATGTTTTAGAGACCTTGGGAAGGGGAAAAAAGCACCTCTCTGGGAGGAATGATGGTGTAGAAAACCCCAGAGCTTGGTGCTGCGAGGCTGACAGATCATCCCCCATGGGGTGGCAGGGCAGAAAGGAAAAGCCCCGGGCAGCAGAGGGGGTGAGGCTGGGGTGAGAAACGAGCCCTTGCTGTGGGGCAGACCCGTGCAGGGCTGTGCAGAAGAGGCTGGACAATATAGATGGTGCAGTTGGAGGGGGGTGACAGACCCTCTGCAGTGAACAGAGGCAGATTGTACAGGCAGCTGCTCTCTGGGCAGGAAGAAGGCGTAGGATGGAGGAGTGCTGTGAGACTGACGGACAGGGCTACCTCTGCTCGGGGTGTTATCATGCTTCACATCAGTTTGAAATCTAGAGGAACAAGCCTGTGATAGCCCCAGCCTGTGGAAAGTCAGATGCTGCCATCCAAGCGCTTCTCCTCATCTAACCCCCTGCTCCCAGCTCCATCCCGTCCCAGGGTGCTCCAGGACCCCCACAGCCCCTCCCACAACACCTTTACCCCTTCCCAGTCACCCCAGGCCGGCATCACCCTCTCCCAACTCCATCCTCTCCGCAGCGGCCGGGGCGGCCGCCGGTCCCACCAGCGCGCGTGGAGGAGGCAGCAGCTGATTCTGCAGCCACTTGACCAGAGACGCTGGTTGAAGCGGGACCGAGACGGGGAGGGGGAAGAGCTGAGGATCCTTTTGAGACCACCACCTGGGACTGGCGGCACTTCTACTAATGCACAGTGAACAGCTAAATCATACATTATTGATTTGTCAGATGTATTTGCATATAAATAAGCATGATCATTCATACAAACCTTAATGTTGTTGTTCTCCCTTTAGTGTTGTGATCACAGATGAATGACTCTAGTTAGACACAATTCAGGAAAGCTTGTACCACTGCAGCAAAGTAAGCGGCTGATTTAAAACTACATTTATTGGAGCATGTAAGTGTGACAGTCTATTGGTGAATTTGGGGATAATTAGTCTAAAAGACAAGATAAATGAATCCTGAAAGTGGTATTGTAATGAAGAAATGATCCCTCCATGCTAGTAAAGCTTTGATGCCAGAAATATTGTAAATGATAATTAACTGGGAAACACACAGGAATTATATTTCAATTGTGTTTTCAAAAGGACTTAGAATTTTACAGACAAATTGATTGGGTTGTCCCCCTCCCCCAGCCCTGTGATTATGAAAGATTGTCTAATTTACAACATGAACTATGAAGCATATGACAAATCGCTGGCTTGCTTTTATGCATCTTGTTTGTACGTTTCTCCCTGGTAGATATCTGCTTATTGTTTTTAAGCAAACCAAGACATGTATTTTTCAATTAGTCTTTCCCAAGGCCTAATCTAGACAGATCTGCAGGCCAGCACAACACACTGACCCATGAAAATTATATCTGCTGTATTAATTCATTAAGCATTGCAGGATCAAGCTGTAAGATCTCACTCCCTGATAACATCAGCAGCGTGAGCCGGGTTAGTCTGCATCCCTCCCCTGAAAAGAAAATATTACAGATTGTGCAATGCAGGGGAAACATTGCTTGCTAACACTTCATTTTAATTGTCCTAAATTAGAGCTGAAGACTTACAGAACTGTGCCTGACAGCCAATGAATACCAAATGAATTCATTAGGATCAACGCTGTTACAATGAATAACTAACGAATCTATAACAACGTCTATATCCTTTATGCCTCGGCTGTCGGCTGCAGCAGGGAACCCTGGAGGGAACTATCCTGACCCTCGGCTCGCTGAGGCCAGCACGCTTTGCCCCGTGCCTGCCTCTAATGGCAGCTCTGAGCGAAGCTGGGTGTCACCTGGATTGCTCAGGGTCAGGGGAACGGTGCAGGCGGAAGGAAAAGAGGATCAAAGGGGGCATTGCAGGTGAATTGCAGAAGCAGGGCACAGCCACGAACCACTGAGCTTTGGAGGATGCTGCCTGGGTTCCATGGGACCAGAGATGCAGCTTGAGCCACCTCCTGCCACTCGTTCCCATCTCCAGAGGTATGGGGCCGTCCCAGCATTGCTGCTATCGAGTCCTGCCTTCCCGCTGGCATCATCAGGCCTGAGATGGGCTAAAAAGCGCCCAATAGCACCCATAACTGGTGCACCAAGCTCAGCACGGGCACCCTGAGCCACCCCAGAGGCTGCAAGTGTCCCATAATGTTTTGGACTGCCAAGGTCTTCTGTCTGTGCTCTGGGGCAGGGACTCCCTGGTGACCACAGAATGGTGGTGTTAAAGGGAGAAAAAAAGAAGAGAAACAGCTTCATTTGCACAGAGTTTGCCCCTTGTATCCCTCTGGTGGGAGTCACCATAACTCATGCAAGCTTCAATGAGTTGGGACTGCAAGAGAAGGGGGAAAAAGGGGCTTTTATGACTATGGAGAGGTTTTATATGGTATTGTCTTCCTTAGCAGATCTTAATTTTTGGGGGTGGATATTCAATGAAAGAAAATACAAAAGACAATGGCTCAGCTAAGTTGCCTCTCAAACCACTGCAGATGTGTCAGCTAAGGGAGCCTCAGAGCAGGAAGGCGTGAAGACCACCCTGCCCGAGAGCATCTCAGGACACTGCGGCTGATACCAGACCACGACGAGGTTTCTACCAACAGGGAGGAGGAAAACACTGTAGCAAAGAATTTCTGCTAATTGGATGTTCAAAGAAACACACAGAGAACCAGGGGAACGCTTCCTTCGGCATCACTACATCAATGCTCTTCGTTCCCAAGTGATGCCAAATTCTTCCTCCTCTAGTCAAGGTTCCTATGTTTTTTTGCCCTGACTCAGTACTTGTGAAGGAGGAGGGAATACTTCTGAGTTGAGGAAAGATTTCCAAGGAGCCCAGAAGTTTGCATAAGGTCTCAAGCTAACGGCATTTGTTTCTTTTAAAAGGGATGCCCTGCTGCATGGAGATCCTGTCCCGACATGTGGCAGAAGGGTGCCTGAGCTTCACCACCCCTCTGTGCTCGGTGCGGCCTTAGGGGTGTAAGTCGTGAAACCTGGCAGGTGAGCTCCTGTTCAGGAAACCGCTGCCTCCAGCCTTCTGCCCCACTCCCTAAAGAATGGTTACTGTCCTCAAAAGGGAACACGTTTCTGGTGCTAACTTCAACATACGTGCACCGGCACTTTCCATGGAGATGCTAGAATTTGCGCTGAAGCTGCAGAGGCTGGGAGACAAGTGTGGGTTTGCTTTGGAGTGAGCAGGATAGACACCAAGGGGCAATTGCTGCTTAACCTCACTGCAGCAAAGCTTTCTGAGCCAGCACATCTCGGCCAATGTCTCCAAGCCATTTTGAGGTCTTGGAACAAAAAGCCTGGGTTTAGTATGAAAAAATGTCCGGCTTTGTAAGGAAGAGGCTATGGGAACCCTGAGGAAGGAGTGCCAGGCAGGAGACGAGGACAGCTGGGAAAATGGAAGGACAAGGGGTAATTTTCTCTGAAATCTGGGTTGCAGGAGCAGGGCCCCTGCCCTTGCTGATGTGCTTTTGGGAAATGTAGCTCATCCTGGAAAAAGAAAGTAAAAGCCAGGCGTGTGCAGCCTCTCTGGTGTGCAGCCTCTGCCTCCGTCCAGGCTGTTTGCAAACTCTCTCTATGCTTATCATCATGTAATTGAAATAATGCGTATTGACAGAGACTTGAAAACAACTGCTCAATTTTCCTCAAAATTCAATTAAACTTCGTTTATTCTGGGGATCGATCCAATTAAAAGGGGGGAAATTTCAGATGGTCTGAGCCTTACAATCCATCTTAACACACTGTGTCTATCACCGTGATGTAATAATTCCCCCAATCAATGCTTTAAAAGCATTTAGCAGTCTTGATAATGAACTTTTGTCAAAATAGCCTTACAAAGCAATAAATGAGAGCAGATTAATATGTAGTCATAAAGCTATGAATGGTTTAACGCTTTGAAAGGGTTGCTTCATAAATTAGACTTCTTTATTTATTTCTTTATCATAATCTCTCTGTGTGATACTAGTGCCCAAGGTTTTGGTAGGCAAGGAGAACCTGGGCTTCTGGAGCGAGTTCCTTGTTAAGAGAGAAACGGGTGGGTATGAACTGAAGGATGTCATATCCTGGCCCAGTTTATTGACATTACAGACAATTCCCATGGCCACCACGGCCAAAACAAGAGTAGCTGTAACTAAACTTGTTGTCTTAGCACTGACTTTCAGATCTTGAACAAAGGGACCTCTGTCCAAAGCTCCAGCAAGGCCGATTCCCACCCACTGAACTGGCCCCCTTAGACCGCCCTAGGACTACCATAAACGTACGAAAGTCCTTTCACAACTGCTGCAGATTGAGAAACACGCCCCATTCTGCCACTGCAAGGGCCGTTACGCAACGGCTCTTAGTCGTGGCACTGCTTTAGGAAATGCCTGGTTTAAATGTTTGTCTTCCCTGTCACTGATTTAAGACACTAAATCTTCTTCCTAACATCACGGTGGCTTCAGGCTGACCCCAGCCGCTCCCATCCTACTTTATAACATCTCTGGATACCATGCATTTCTATTCACAGCTCGAATCGGTTCTTGAATAGTTTTCTGCTTCTCGCATATAACCGTGCTTAGAAGAGTTGCCCGTCTCCCCTAAGGCACTCTCAATGTGCTTTTCACAACAAGGAGATTTTCTAAAATCTCTGGTACTCACTAGAAGAATCAAAATTAGCAAAGACCCAGCTTAGAAATGGGAACCTGAGAGGGTACATTACTGCCCAAGACAGGAGCAGGGAAAATGCTTCTACTCCAAAGGAGGTCATGATCTGCTTGTTCGGAAATGCAGATTTCCATTTTAATATTAATTTTAAGTGCTCTGGCTAAAACTCCCTCCTGGTAAAGTCTAGTAGAGAGCAACCTGTGTGCAAGACCCGGCTGCTGGAGGTGGGCAGGTGGTTTCAAATAATCTTTTTTCTTCTTTTCAAGTGCCATGGGAAGTTGCTTGCAGTGTGTGTGTGGTGTTGGAGGGTGACAGCTCGTTGGAGACAAGCAGAGAGCAGCTTTGCCTGTTCCTCCTCAGGCTCTTTTAGCACATCATTAATGCACTAGGCAAGCTGACAGCTTCTGGAAAGGAACCCATATGTTGCAGATTTGCAGCTGCGCTGAGGGTTTCCCCATCCCGGGGTTCAGCATCCCTCTGGAGCTGCCAGCGCTGTGAGCTGCAGACAGACAGTGAGGAGTCCAGGTCCCCAAGAACTTTGCCAAATGTTTTTAGCATCCCACAGGTGGGAAGCCTTAAATTTGTGTATCTAAGAGCAACTGATCTGGTTTTCAGGGATGCTGTGGCCATCCTGATCTCTTTGCACTTGCTGTGCAAAGGCCATTCTCCATCTCCCCCGAAAGGCGCCCGTCTCGGCAGTGGAGCACAGCAGTCCTTAAACAGCTCAGGGCCGCAGCCCGGTGGCTTTGAAGACACCAAATGGAGGGAGAAAAACCATTGCACTGAGCAGGAGCTGCAGGGAGAGCGGTGCCCGCATCCATCTCTCTGATGCTGTCAGTCAAAGAGGTTTCATACTATTATCTTAATCGTCGTGACTTGCTAGTTCCTGCAAACTGGATATACGCCGAATCTATACAGTGTTGATTTACAGACATTTTGCCAGGGCTCAATAAATGTAAAGCACACCAGCACCGCATGAAAAATGTTATCTGTGAAAAACCTTTTAGCTCAGCAGAGATGGTAGTAAGTGGCAGCATTCCCTTTTTGCAAACTTTCAGTAGAAACATTTAATTTGCATATGATATTAATTGCAGGAGAAACAGGCATGCTCCTTGCCATCTCATCCTCACGGTCTTTTACGCGATGTTTTCCTAGGAGGGTGAGGGAGCCGGGATGAGTAGTGTAAATGCAGCATGTTCCCCTCCCTCAGCAATCTGCAAAGGAGGTGACCTGCTCAAATTGTTGCTTTCTGAAATGATACGATGCTAATTGCATCCACTGCCTTGCTTTTTAACTCACTTTAGACAGCAGCTTTTTCTACTACATTGGAAAAATGCGTGCCTTTTCCTCAGCGTGACCTACAGTCACACAGATACTTTCCAGAGCAGCTCCCGAGTACATGCCCAAAATTAATGTGGGGAAATTATAAAACCAAGCAAGATCATGGGGCAGATACATGGCCTGTTGACCTGGATGGATCTGAAAAAAAAATCCTGTTATGCCCTTGCTATGTACAGGATTGACATTAATGAGCTATTTTATATTATTTCTGACCACTCAAACCTGTTGCTAGGACCTTCTTGGAGAAAAAAATACAAGATAAATGTCTCCCAGGTTCATCCTGACAACTAAGGCAGCTGCTTTGCCCCCCAGGCTTCTTTTCTCCGCAGCCTGGACATGCCCCACGCCGTTCCCTCAAGACCTATTTCTCCTTAGGGATTTTTCACCAGGTCATCTTCCATTCCCAGCCGGCCACCGCTGCGGGATCCAGCCCGTGTGGGCTCCGACGGGCACCACCGCAGCAGCCAGCGAGGGCTGGGGCAGCATCTCGGGGGCTGGAGCCGCCCCAGGTCACACCAGCATCCCCGGCTTTCCCCAGGGAACGACTGGGCCCTTCCTTCCTTCGCCTCTAAGAGTTTCTATTTCATGTTTTCATTTCCAGTGGCTTGCTATTTTGGGGGTGGATAAGGGAGGACTAAAGCGTGTTTCAGGAGTAATCTATTCCTCAGCATTTGGTCCCTTGTGTCTCTTTTACTATTCCTTTGAAATAAAGGAATATTCAAGCAAACGAGAAGGAAAAAAAAACCGATTAAAGAATCCTACTAAATCCCAGATAAACATACATTTAAAAAAATCCAGGTGGAATCAATACAGGTTAAAATTAAACCTATTTCTTCTGAGTATCACAAAAAAAATATTAAAATACCTCTCCTCCCTACCCCCCCACACCTCAAGAAAAAAAAAGATCATTTCGATACTAAAGGTATTGCAGCAGCTTTAAGGGACTCGCAGATCAAACATCATTTGGGAAATTTCAAAGGGTTGTTTCAACAGTATCACTTTCTACCATTCCCCACTCCGCATCCCTTCTTTTTATATTTTGGTTCCTGATGAAGTTTCAGCTGCTCCTGAAGTCAGTCCTTGTGTTCTTGGCTATCAAAGAGCATTGCAACATCAACGTCAGAGTTAAACTAAAAAAAAAAAAACCTCTAAAAAAAAAAGCATCCCTTTTCCTTTGGAGATCAGAAAGTCAAATAAAAAGGATGCTGATTTGTGGAATAAAGGGTGGGATTCCCTGCTGAGACGATAGGAATCTTCTGACTTAACTGAGTTAAGATTTGAATGCATTTGGCCCAGACAAGGGGAGAAAAAAAATCCATTAGTTTTGAGAAAAGCCTCACACAGTTTCAAAAGGAAATATGTTAATATAAAAAGATATTAAAAAAAAAAAGGAAAAAAAAAGATTTGTATGTGTGTTTCAGAGCTCAGGAGTTTAATACTATCAGCCAGAAGCAAAGAGAGAAATTAAATTACATGACTAGCACGAAGTCTTGTCTCCTACTGCCATGACATGGATGGGGAAACAAGACACTCCTCTACCAGCCCTGCGGGATCCGGGGTGCCGTGGCCGTCAGAAAACCACCCCGGCCACTGCACCCTGCCACGGTCGTCCCTGCGGCACTGCCTGGCCCTCCACAGGTCAAACCTGACGGCTTGTCCTTGTGTCAGCTCGGGGTTTGCTCCCCAGTAGCCCCCTGGGCCGGTGCCTGGTCCTGTTCCGGAAGTGCCCCACACCGAGGGGTCGTGAGCCTCCCCCACCCCTGCCTCAGTTTCCCCTTCTCTGCAGTGAACCCAAAGTGCTGCTCTCAGCTCTGTGACAGCAGAGACCCTCTGATCCCAGCACGAAGTTCAGTCCCTCCTAACACATCAACCTGATTTACACCAGCCCGATGCCAGACTGCCCGTCCTTCAGGATCCCCACTGTGGTCAAGTAAGAAACCCCAGCTGCATTGATGTGGTGCTTCATGAAGCAAAAATCTGCTGATGGTCCAGATGCTTGTCCCTCTGGCATCTCCCTGGTGAGGACAACGCACTCGCTAAGTCCGAGGGGAGCTGGCAGGACGGCTCTGCATCACAGGGCGCTGCTGCCATTGCTGCCCAGGCTGTGGGGCAGGAGACCCCCTGGCCACCAGCCTCTCCTGGCTCCAAAAAAAGGCATTTTCCCACTCTGCAGCCACCTGGGAGAGCGGACGGTGACACACACAGGTTGTGGCTTCCTACTACTTGAAAAGTCCCCTGCTCATCACCAACCTGGGAAAGACGTGGCATATGTGCTGCGTCCCTTCTTCCCCGCAGAGAGCTTCCCTGCTCCTCTGTGCCTGAGCAACGCTGAGACATGTGTGAGGACTCACACAAAAATGGTCATAATAGCACGAGATTGCCCCTCGTAATGAGGCCCCGGGAAAAGCTGGTAGCTGGGGAAAGGTTCGGTCCAGCCACGGAGTGGCTGCAGGCTGTGATGTGGGGTTGTCAAAAGAGCAGCTCAGTATTAAATCCTTTTGATGGTTCTCCTGCTGAGAGAAGAGATGATATCTCATCATTAATGGAGTTGAATTAATATAAATTAGCCGAACAGCTCGTCGCTGCTTCCGTTCAGGCAGAGAAAAGGGGTTTATTGGGGAGGCAAAAGCAACGATTCCTTTCACCTCACATTCACTCCGCCATCCATAAAGATGCTGCTGACCTCGCAGTCTTATCTCTCCTCCTCCTCTCCCCTGGCAGGACCGAGGCGATGTAAAATAAAATGATTATGTGACATCCCGGGAACGTGGGGACTGTCCACAGCACAGACCTCTGGTGACCTTTACACAAGTGACAGGTGACCTCTCTAAATCAGCCCTGGGGAGACCCGAGATTGCCAGGAGGGCTGGAGCCTCCACGGGCTCTGCGGCAGTCGCATCGCCAGCTCGAGGATTATAACTTATGGGCAGATCGGGCTGGGGAAGAAGAGACATCTCTCTGGAGTTCCAGGCTGGGCTCTGAGGGCTATTTCATCTCCTCCTCCGCCACATATCCTCCTTCTTCCGTCTGAACTGTGTGTTTCATCCTTCCCCCCCTCGCACACTGGCAGGGACAGCACTGAATAATTCCTGCAGCCCTGTCCAGATTTCCAAACCGGTTTCCAGCCTGCATGGCCAGCAGCGAGCACCGGAGAACCTCCCGTGAGCTGAGTGCAAGGGACCGGCCAAACTCCTGATAAACAAAGACTGAAAAAATACCAGTGCAGAGTTTTGAAGGCAAGAAAGGTTATTTCTTTACTGAGCAGGTGATAATTATTTAAGAACAAACCCAAACCTTAAAGAATGTTTCAGCAAGTGCTTGAAGGTGGCAGAGTGTCTGTCCGTGCATTGGGGTGAAACGGTTCCCTATGTCAGAGCATATACCTGATTCATTGTTTAAAGCTATAAAAGGCAGACAGGACAGACAATGTATATTATATTATGCATTTTTAAAAGCTACATTAAAAGAACATCACGAAGGTTGCAGAGCCAAGCACTCAGACAGCAGCTATGTCATGCCCAAGGCTGCCTGCCCAGGTTCATTTGAATCCCTCCTGCCTATGAATCATGACGCAGTCTAACAGTATGTGTTGGGGTATTTTCTCCTTCTCCCCACACTGGACGTGGGATGGATGGCTTGTGCCATCTTACAGAGTGTTTTCTAGACTGTTACTGTCTTATTACCGTAGCCTGGCAGCCGCCTGGCAGCAACACCCACAGCCCCGGCCGGTGTGCCCGGCAGGTTTGTGCTATCTGTCTCCACACCCTCGCGGCCGGGAGCTCTCCACCGTGGAGCACGTGGCTGTTGGGCGAACACCACCGACTGCCCTGCGAGCAGAGGCCCGGGGCCACAGGTCCCTCGGAGGGGAGCCCCGCCACGCACGCACCCTGCACGGTCTCCGGAGGCAGCGAGACGAATTCCTGCCGGTACCACAAGCCGGTGCAAAAACGCCTGCACGGTGCGAGAGGAGGGAGTGTGCCGTTGCTGTCTGGCTTGAAGAAGGAAAAGAGAGAGAGAATTCAAATGAACTAATTTCTTGTTCTAAGACCTTTTCGCCCCTTTGCAGCTGCTTCTGATACAAAGGCAGAACCTTATCTCCCTATTGCACAGATCCAGCGCTACAAACAACTGCCTTGTTGTAATGCGCAGAATGTGTGGCATCTGACGGCAGCCTACACAGAGCTGGGACGTGAGCGGGAGGCACATTCCCTTCCATTTTCTGCCCAGCTTTTCCCCCCCCGCCCTCTTCCTCCCTGAGCCTGCAGCGAGCTCCTGGTTTGCTTTCGGCATCCTCCCCCCGCACCCCACTGAACCGCATCCCCACAGCCCATTTAGGCAGCAGCAGTGGAAGGAGCCTCATCTTTCTCTCTGCCGAACCTCCTCTTATCCCGAGCCGTGCGCGGCAAACAGCCTCTCCCACCTCTGATCACAGCAGGGATGAGCAGGGCCGTGCGGGCAGCAGGACAGACATCGCTTCCCCATCACGGGCCTCACAGTTCGGGCAGTGCTAGGGAAGGGAGAAGACAAGGTCATAATCCATTCCAAAAAGCAGATGCTAATCAAAGATGCTGGCATTTATGCTTAGACTCTGGAGTCCTATGCTGGCAACTCAGATGTCCAGGCCTCTAGTACTGTAAGGTGTCTCTAAGGCCCCTGGCATAGTATCATCATCTTTACCATTTTTAATATGCTTATATTCAAGTTTTACTTTGAGAGAGGAAACTGCTAGCTTAAAACAGAGGGGAACAGTATTGTCAGCCCCAGATGTTCAAAGCAGAGAGTCTGAGCCTAACGTATGCGCTTCGCCTGCAGAGAAGACAGACAGCTATTTTTTCTCTTCATTTTTTCAACCTGCATTTTTGACTACTGCCTATAATGTCCTATAAAAACTACAGAAAACTGTAGTTCTCTGAGCAAGTGTAGTACTTGTGTGGAGAAGAGGAGGCAAAAAGAGACTAGACAAATACAGGAATATTGCCAAAGTCTTGCAGTCATGTGCAAGGCCTTAGAAGAACGTTTGGAGGAAAGAATAAGTTAATACTGGAGGTAAATGAGAAGTTCAGAGAAATTCGACATGATTTTATGCTGCAATAAGAAGGAGAAGAAACAGGTTAAAATGTGAAAAATCATGGTCATGGATTCCAGGACTACTACTGAGTTTCATGTTTAACCCAGCAGGTGTCCATGGAGGAGAGAGACCTGGGCTCTCAAGCTGGCCGTAGAGTGCAACCCGCAGATCGCCTGAGAGGAATTGCCATTAGTGATAAGCAGGAATGAATGCCATTTTACTAAGCATTTCAAACCTCATCAGTCATTGCTAGTCAAGAAGAGCAACTGAAGCTGGGACACGAGAAGAGAAGTTTACGGGGATGCTGAGGGCCATCAAGAACCTTTCTAGACAAACATGAACAGGTTGGCTTGCTTAACCAGGCAAAAAAAGAGACTGAGAGGTGATATTGTCATCCCAGGCTCTACCTGCCCAGGCAGGAAAAGAATTAGTTAAACCAGAGGGGAAAGCTGGCAAAGATCAACTGCACAGAAACTGGACATTAATACATTTAGGTGTGAAACGCAGACTTGGCTTCTAGCCATCGGAGCAGGAATACTTTTGAGGACCCTTCAAACATAAATAGTGGAAGAGAGAAAACAAGTTGCTTGCACTTAGTTTGAAGCCAAAGATCCTGTAGCACTGGTGGTCAGGCAGAACATCAGCCTCCATGGGACCAACAGTGCTGCAGGTCACAGCACTGGCTAGAAAATGCTCCAGGAATGCAACGGGGTTCAAGGTCCCCACACCTGCTGAGGTGGGAAGCTCTCACCAGGCGGCATCTGAGTAGATCCTCCTGAGGATCCTGTTATTCCCTGGCACAAGAGGTCTTCAGGGAATTAAACCAGAGGTGATCTCCACCATGTTTGCGCAAGTGCTTTTCAAGCTCTCACAATTTACAAGCTGGTGACGCTAAGGCAGGAGGTGGGAGGCACTCATCTCCTCTAAGGGAAGGGAGCATTTTCTTGAGTTCATGTATTCTGAGTAGTTTGATAAAATTGTCGTTTTCCCTGCCAGCATCACACAGCTACCACAAATACCTTTCGTGCCACACAGAATTCTTTCTAAATGCCCCAGATCTGGAGAGTGGGGGGAGACAGAGAGAGGGAGAAGGAGACAATCATAGCTCCAACCCACTCCTCCGCGTTGCAGAAGCAGGAATTTGCTCTCCAGCTGGAATGTGGCTGCTTAATAGGGCCACAGAAGTGAAGAGGCTGCATCTGTAATGTTTCTGTTAAAGCAAATGAGGTCATTAACAGACGAGTTCAGTGATGGAATTGTCTCTCGTAGTATTTATTATATGGTCCTTTTCCTGACACCTCCCACTGAGAGAATATTAAATATTTAATGCACACCAAGGCCCTGCTCATTTTTCATTCCCACTTCAGCATTTCAAGTCAGCTCCAATCTGCTGCTAGCTACAAAGTCGACTGGACAATGGACCATAATGAATTAACTCTTTGGGAGCCACCGTAGCATTTACAGGACTGCCGAAAGACTGGGTGCTTTATCATCTCCGACTCACGCGTGTGCTCCAGAATCCAATCCTCAATTCATTAAAACAAAGTAGAGGGAGGAGGGCAAGGGTGGAGAATTTGGGAAACAGGTTCCAGGAACCATAAATAAATAAATAATGAAGGGGGAGATGGAAATGTTAGCCTGTCAAGGTGACAGGGGTTTATCTTCTCATTATTTCTAGAGCTGCTGTCTCCAAAAATGAAGGTTGCTCCTGTGCAGCTTAACAGTCTTCAAAATCCTGAGCATCACATCCAGAATGAACCGCTGAGCCTGGGGCAAAGTGGAAGCAAGACCTTTGAGAAATAGCTTACAGCCCTGGTCATTACAAACCTAAAACAGACCACCCAGAAAAGCAGAGCGGGATGTTTCCCATGGTATGGTACTTGCTGCCCATCTGGTCAAGCAAAGACAAAGTTGGTCTTGACTGGTAGCTGAGCTTTCCCAGGATGTCTACACAGTTTAAATGTCAACCTGAATGTCTCAACTATCAACTGTGCCTTTGAAAATCCCTTTCAAAATGTTTAGTTAGATGGTGCTTCAAGAGGAGAAGGCCTGTCTACCTAGGACATGCTCCTCTGTGAGGCTTTCACTACATATTTCTGGTGGTTACAATGCCTAGAACTCCTTCTTACCACCCCTTTTCCCAAAAAGGGAGAGTCTATGTATGAAACTATATGGATGAGATGTCTACGGGCTGCTGGAGATACAGTTAGTGTGTGGAAGGGACCATCAAGGTGGCATCTGTCAGGGCTTCAGCTGTCCCATCTCCATTCCCTGCCAGCAGAAGGCATTTGCAAGAAATATTTTCCCAGGGCAATTACTCCCTTTATTTACTGCTCCTTTTCCATCTTCCTATAGCATCAGGAGATCCGCAGAAACTGTCATGCACGTGGTCCGAGGACCACACTGGTCAGAGAAAGGCACAAAAATACAGTCAGGCTGTTTCCACCTACAAGGCAGAAATTTCAAGGAAATGTAACCGTCATACACGTTTACTTGAAAAAAGATCCACTGGCAAATTACTCCTGCTTTTAGACTTACAAGCTCCCATTTGCTTCTCTGGTTAACACTATCTGTCACTTTTACTGAGATACCAGGAAATCTGATTCCCACTCGTGGTGCGAAAGCAACCTGTACGCGCTTGACCTTTCTAATGTTTTGTAATTTGATTGGGTGGCTATTCCCATATTTCCTTGTCACCAGCCCTAGTAATCCGAGAGGCAGAAGTGGAAAAGACAGCCAGTAAAAATACAAGCAAACACAAGTGGGAATTAGTTGAGGCCTCGGGATGCCAAAATTACTCAGAGCTACGTCCTCACCGAGCACAGCTCAGCTCAGCTGTACGGCCGGGGCTGGCCGAGCCATCTCACGGTGTCGCCCCACGGACTTAAGCCAAGGCTCAGGTCCTGGGCTCGGGCTGGAGCTCTTTGCTGACGAGCTTTTAGACGTGTGATTTCTAATTCTTTTTTTACTGTTGCTCTGCCCAGAAAGCCACAGTATGAACACAGTGGTATCAGTATAACCCTGTTTATCCCTTATGCTAGGGATTAATCTCATAGGAAAGGCTACATTGCATATTGGTACCAGAATGTGAGTACAACAAACTGCAAATTACAGACGTCCCTTAGGTCTGTTTTCCGACCGTTCTGCCTCAAAACTGGGACTGCTTAAATGAGTAAAACCAACCTGGACAGGAGCAGGTATGTCAGTAAAATCGCTTCTAGGCTGCTCTTGCTCTGCATCCACTAAGGCCGTTGTGCAGATGAAACCGTGCACAAGTGCAAAGTCCTCCCGCAGCGACATCGCGCTTCTCCGTGTAGTTTCCCCGTCTATTGAATGGGAACAGTGACGAGCGGAAAGCGTAACTTGGTGCTTGAGGTCACAAACGACAGGTTTCTAGGAGAGCAAAGTAAATTTAGAAAGTTTATTTCTAAACTTTCTTCAAGATGCTTTCTAATGTCAGTCCCCCCCAAACTCAAATTCCCCGTGTGGCTTTGTGCTGAATAAATCACCGTTCTCCACAATTAAAATTATTTTAATTCCTGCGCCAGGAATCCCAACGAAACACCACACGTTTTCTCATAAGCCCTTGTGGCACACAGGCATTTCTCTTCTTACGGACACAGGCGCTCGGGTCTGGGTTGGAGTTTAGCAGCATCTCCTGCCGCCCCTCGCCGAGGAAAGGACACAACCCGTTGTTCGGTCTGTGCAGGGTGATCCCACAACCAGAAGCCTCATCTGTTTTTGCCTTCTTTCAACAAACCTGTCCCTACAGATCGATTCCAGCCCGGCGCAGAGTGCTGGTAAATACGCCCACAGTAGCTGCAGCAGTTGGCGTTTTCAAATATTCATCTTTTTAAAGGATGGCTTTTTCTCCCCCAGCCCTTTAGCAGAGAGCTTTGCTCTTTCCTTTACTCAAATTGCCTGCCACAGACATTCAGGTTTTGACTTAAAATATCTCCTTTTCACTCCAGTGACGGTATACAGAGAGACAAAAACCAGAACCACCCCAAATTAGTGTACATTATGGCAGCCGTTCAGTTTATTTATTTATGTGGATTTGGCCGTTTCTTTCTCCAGCCATTCATAAAGTGCCATGGATTTGAATGTGTACAACTGGAAATGGCTCCTAAAGGGAGCCTTCGGCTCGTGGAGCGGCTGCTAGCCTTCCAGTGGCTTTCACTCGCTGCTTGGAGTGAAAATAACTATTCTTCTTTTCTTCATTTCACCCCAAAATAGCCTATTGATACGAGATCAAACACAGGCACCGAACTTGTGAAGAGCAGAAGACACTTGATCCTTACAATGGAAGAAAATTTCAATTGTTTGGGACACAGGATCATCCTAGATTAGCCAGCAAGAGGAATACGCGAACAGCTGAGGCTGCAAGTGTTTAGTTCTGGTTTTATAAAGTACCTAGCAAAATGGGGCCTCCAACCAAGGACTTAATGATCCTGAAACACACTATTTTAATAATTGCTGTATAATTGAGTCAGTATTCCAGAAGGCGCATATCCAGAGACACTCCTGCCCAGCACAGAGTATTGCATACAAACATTCCCGTTGAGCCCTCTCTTATAACCCTTACATTCCAGTTTTGGAGACCTTGATCACTCTTCAATCCCATTTTAGGACCCCGACATCCAAACGACCTTTCCAGGGGTTACAGATACCCTGCGTTTTGCAATATCGGATCCTTTCTCTGTTCTCTGCCAAGAATTAGGTGTTTCAGTGACAGAACTTCCCAATCCGTTTTGAAGCAATCTTTGCTGCCTCCAGAAGCGTTGCTTGTACCCCAAGGAATTCCAGCTTAAAGGGTTCTTGGAAACAGTACGAAATACGCTGACTTTGGTCCCAAAACTTTACACGCTTGCAGTGTCTTTAGGCTGACATTTTATTTTCCTGAAGTCAAAGGCGATGATCTCTGTTGCCTTGTACAAGTGTACTTTTTTTAAAAAAACAACTCTTGTATCTGTCCACATTTTGTGTTCAAGTCCTGTTTTGGAATAGTTTAAAATTCAGGGGATATTTAACAGCCTCAGGGATCTGGCAGGGCAGATAAGCCAGGAGAAGGAGTAAAGACATGACAGTAGTAACAGTCAACTAACGCCAAGATCAGAGTGACATTTGGGCTTTCAATAAAGCACATTTCCCAGGACTAGATAGACAAAAGGTTAGGGAATATTCATCAGGTGTGTCATCATAGTGATATTTCTCTGTACGCGATAGAGTGCTCAAGGACTGGGATGCAGGGAGTGAAGTCTGGAGATGGGCATATCCTGCGCTACAAAAACCAACACACCAAGACTCGTCTGCACTCACTGTGATTAAGCTTGGATGCAGACATGGTCCACGTTTGTTGATGACAGGTGACTGCAGACATAATTATGATAAGGAAAAGCCCCTCGTGGACTGAGACCTCTGCCAGTTCAGCACACATAGACAGGACAGTGACCAGCCACCTCATGGTGATAACATTAGACTGTGAGAGCCAAAAGCAGCTGGACACCCAAATCCCGCTGATAGTCAAAGGGTGCTGGACACGGACGGCTCCTGACCTACCTCGAAATCAGTCCTGCCAATGAAGGGCAGGGAAGCCACCGGTTCTCTCTCAAATCAGCAGCATGTCTTTTCTCCTTTCTTCCCCCAACTCCTTTTTTGCCTTTTCTTTCCTCTCTGGCTCTTGAGCACTGATGCAAGAATTTCAAGCAACATCAACCCTAATGTAACTCCATTTGATTTACTGGCAGCTGGAGGCTATTCTTTGCCTGCTGTCATGCTGAATGGCAGATGCTATGAAGGTCCTGTTCTTGCCTTGACAAATCTCAAGTTAAAATAAAGGTAGCAGAGACCTTTAGACACAAGAGCAAGTCACGAGGGAGGAAGAATCTGGAAAGCTCCCCTTGAATTTAAACAGTAGGGGTACAGGCACATGTACCATGATCTGGATGACAGTAAATAACAGCACTCTGGAGCTGAGAAAACTCTGCTACATCAGGATGGTGAGAGTAATGCTAGCTGCTACGGTAGGGGGACAGATTTCTGGGGCACCCAGGTAAGTCACGTCCCACCGATGGAGTACTGTAGCAGGTCCATGGCGGTTGGATCGTGGCTGTTATAACCAGAAATCTGCCAAGGGTCCAGGGGCTGCAGAGAGAGCCACAGCAGCAGAGCTATGCCCAAGTGTGGGCTCTCCGTTCACCAGCAATTCCCTCAAAATGAGGGTGAAGAAAGAGTCCAGAGGCCAAAAGGCAGCTATCTTGCTTGGTCACCTCGAATTTTTATTTCTAAATTCTGCAGAGCCAACATCAGTCTATTCTGGGCCAGGCAAAGTATTTCAGTTCTGTTTGGAGCATTTTAATTAAAGTGAAAGGGTGTTTTGAGATGCCAAATTCATTTGAGCTGAAAAGTCTAAATGCTAATTTCGCAAAGATTGAAAAGAAACACTGAATGGTTAAGATTATTTTTTTGATCCAAACAGTTTACCCAAAATGGAAGCTTCCTGAAACTTGGCATAAACTTTAACCCAAATACAAAAGTTTGTATTTAAAGGTGAAAAGGAACATCCTTAAGTAAAGACAAGATGGTTCCTGCTCAAAATACTCTGGCTTATCTGCTAACAAACAGGCTTGCTCCTTGAAACTTACTTTCACAGGTAACGTTATTCATGATCAGCCCTTCATATAGCCATATTCCAGTGTGTTTTGGCAGGATCAGTGCTGAAGTAAGATGGACTAAATATTGTTCCTGCTTTTTTCTACGCAAACCTCCAAAACAGTGTGCAGGACTTTCATTTTCTTGGGTGTCTGCAACAGAGATATTCGACAAGCAGGGACTGTGGTGCTGAGATTTTCAGTCCTCTTTGAGGAATCTCAGTGTTATCTCCACTGAAGCAGTTGGAGTTGGAAGTTGGCTGCTCTTTCTGTTTAATTTGGACAACACCAGGACAGCTGGTATAAACGGTCATAGCTCCACTCCAAACGTCAGCTGGTGTTATGCTGGCTGAGGATCTGCTCCTACATCTGTTCTCCGGTTTCTCAGCATCTTAAAGCATTGCATGGACAGGTTGCAAAGTACAGGGCTTATCACATGCGATAGAGCATTATAAAGTGATTTGTGGCTGCTGAGGAGTCCTTCCACTGACTTCAGGGCTGTGGCTCAAACCTTTGATCAGCTGTATCGCTTCTCAGCAAAGTGGGACTGGTGCATAGGTGGGGAAGGAGGCAGCTCCTGTGTTCTTGGCCCTGCGGGTCCACTTGGACCTTGTCTGCGTCAGGCCTCCATTGCCATGGCTGTAAAAGAGTGATAAGACTATTTACTGCAAGGTGCTTGAATACGGAAAGTGTCAAGGATCATCCTGACTAATGACTATATGATGTCAGAGGGGAAGGAGTTGCATATAATAAACCAGATGTTTTTTGTGTGGGTTCACTTGCGTTACAAGCTGCAACCTTGCAACTTACCCAGAGCCTTTTTGTGATTTTACGTGAATGAAAGAGCGTGTGGAACTGCTGTGCTTCACAGAGCAGGTGCTCGGCCACTGTTTTGGTGAAATGGAGAAAACATATTAGGACATCACGCATGCGGAAGGAAGCTGCCCACGGGGACTTGCACACCTAACTCTCTTTGGTTCCCTCTAGAGTCAGATGGAAAGAGAGCATCTTCTAGTGACCTAGAGAGGAAGCTTTGGGAAACCAGGCAGCCAGCTCAGCCCAGCTCCGCAAATGGAGGGTGGAGATGAGATGTGAGGAGGCTCAAACAGCATTTACAAAAATCCATTGTGGTCCAGATGCAAAGCAAATGGGTCATTACTGCTGGGAGCCCAGGCTGGCACTGCCTACGACGCGGCTCAGTTGGGCACTTTCGCTGTAAGAAGATTTGCAGACTCGCTCTCCCCAGCCCTGGCGAGATGTGCTGTTTGTGTTGACCTTGGCTTGCTTTCCCCGCTGCTCATGCTGTCGTTTGCACCTGCGCCAAGTAAAGGAAGCATTATGGGCTGGCAGGGCCCTGGCACTTTGTTCTGGGCAGGCAAATCATCCTTATTTTATTTATTAATATGTAGTCCATTAATTTGTCCTAATGTTCTCTGATTCATGTATTTTAAAGTTGATTTTTATTTGCTTTTGTTTCTAGTTGTGGTGTATGGCTTTTGGGGGTGGGGTTTCAGTTTTGGGGTGGGGTTTTTTTTCTTCTTTCACAACAGTTTTAGCTGCCATTTCTACAGCCACAATATTTGGAGGACTTTGTGGAAACTGGTCTTCAGAAAAGACCGGGATCTGCTTCTGTCCAGGAAGTGGATCCAAGGGGATCAGCCTCCTGCAGGACCTGCCCCCAAAAGGTGTGATGTAGTGGAAAAGGATCTGATGGTCATCTAACTGCTGAGAGGCCACAAACCCACCTCCCCTGGGAAGTCTTCTCATCTGATGATGATGAGAAGGGCCTCGCGTCTCTGCTGATGCAGCACCTAATGTGCAGCCTTCATCCAGCTCTTGATCCTTCCAGTAATACACAGTAAAGGTACCATTTTTCACCATAGATTAAATGCATCAGTGCTGTTAACCTGGCCAAATTGCAGTCTGCAGTAATTATATTCTGCTAAAAGAGAGGCCTCTGAAAGCAGACTTGGAGTTCTCTTTGCATCCTGCCTTGAACGATTATGTGCTGGTTCCCGTGTTCGTGAACCAGTGAGTACCGGTGGCCCTGCGCTGCAGTGCAGGGTAGGAATGAGAGAGATTCTTTGGTGTTTACAGATCCTGTGGAAAATAACATTTTTAAGTGTAACCTCTTCAGCTCAGCCCTTTCCTTAGTGTTTGCAGGGCATTTGGGACCTGTAGAAGTGTATCGAAGAGCATCAAAGCTCCTGTGGTTTGTGCCAGCCGATGTCGATGCCAGCGTTAGTTGTGCATCTGCATCCCAGCGTGCCCGGAGGCAGGGGAAGCTCTGATAGGAATAAGTTTTGCCCTTGAAACACTTTATTTCCTCTGGATTTTGCTGACTGGGGTCTCCAGCTAAGTCCTTCTTCCAGTCTGAAGCATTTCTAAGAGCTCTTATAAATGCCTCAGACGCAAGAGTTTGCGTGAGCAGATTCCCCCCACCGCAGTATCGCGCTCCCTCCCCAGCAGAACCGCTGGTCTTCACAAAACGTGTCAGAGGGGATGTGAGAGCAGCACTTCGTTAAAGCTTGCTGGAAACCAACTAAATCCTCCAAATATGTTGGAAGGGAGGAACAGATCTACCCAGAGCATGAGTCCATAAGGGTAAGGCT
This sequence comes from Phoenicopterus ruber ruber, assembly GCA_009819775.1. NCBI lineage: Eukaryota > Metazoa > Chordata > Aves > Phoenicopteriformes > Phoenicopteridae > Phoenicopterus > Phoenicopterus ruber. The sequence continues at coordinate 6,835,984 of CM020230.1, forward strand.
TATAGGAAGAAGCAGTATCTTTTATAAGTCCAACCGATATTATTGGAGAAAACTTTCAGGAGTACAAGAGCTTCTTTTGTGCATGAAGCAGAAAATGTGAGGCTTTGGGCTATGAAATCAAACCTTGTCTTTAGGGCAGGATTGGGCCCCTGAGCACCCTGCCGTTCGCAAAACCGGCTGCATGATGTTTCCTCATTTCCCTCCAGGGATCCCTGCAACTAAGGGAACCATTTTGTTTTGCAGATTGAGAAGGGACTCAAATAGTTGAACCCTTAGTAAATGTGCAAACACAACTGGTTGTCTTTGATGATTTGTTAGTTTGGACCTGAGCCACAAGACCTGGGGATTGCAGTCCAAGTTCCTAGAGCTCCGAAGTCTGACACGCAGAGCAGCAGATCAAAGTCAGGATGAGGGAAGCTCGTTATCAGTTGGAGAGGCGGCCAGAGGGGCTTCCAGGTGGAATTTTCTTAAAATATCTCCTGCCCATTTTGAATCTGGCAATCGTGGCTGAACCTGAGTCACCCACTTAATAAAAATTCCATGTTCAGTCCATAGAAACGCTTCCAGCACAATTAGATCAATTTCCTCTAAGTAGCAATAAATGTGTTTTCCTTTAAAAGGCCAACACAAGCACATTATCGCAGCCTATAATCCCCATTCTCTCTATTAGCTCAAAGTACATCCTAAAGGCCAAGGGTCACAGCTAAAGACTAATCAGTCTCATTAGCCTGTCTAATTTATCTTAACTAGGGGGACACAAACACACTAAAACTGTTAGGGAGACTTTTTGATCAGGATATGGGAGTCATTCATCAGGGTCCTGCAGCTTCCAGAGACAGGGAGGAGAGAAAGGACCCAGGGACAAAGCCGTTCTCCAAGGATGCTCTGCACCAAGAGGCACCCACGCAGGCGGGACGGGGCAGAAACGCTCCCGGAGGCTCCCGCTGTCCTGCCGGGCAGCATCCCAGCAGGCTGGGGGGGAGATACGGAAAAGCATCTCCTTCTTGTTCTCACCCGCGTGCCGTCCAGCAGCTCAGAGTCTTCCTTGCTCAGGCTCCACTTCGGCACTGCAGGCGCTCGCTGGACCGGGAAGGGTTTGAGCACGGCTGGTTAAAGTTTAACGCTTCCCCAGCTGCGCTCTCCCGAGGGCCCTGTCAGCCACCACGGTGACTCGGGGACATAAAGCTGCCCCTCCTTCTCCCACACGCATCCCTCTCCTGTCGGCTCCCCGCACTCGGCACCTTCCCCCCGCATCGCCACGCAGCTCCTGCGGCTTGGCAGGGGACAGCCGACCCCCCCTGCTCCCCTGCCAGGCGGGTGGAGAAGGGGGATAAGGGACACAGTGCTCAAATCCAGCTGGAAGCAGCACGAAAAAGGAAAAATAAAGCAAAAATTAACTCCTGTAGAAGTAGTTTTGTCTGTGGTTATCCAGACAGGGTAACCAGGTGTTTTAGATGCTACCTGCCCAACAAGACCCCTGCTCCTGAACCTCACTCGTAACCATTAGTGGGCAATACAAATTCCCTCACAAATGTTGCCCATAATTATTGTCCAGGTGCCAGGCTTTAGTAGCCCAACACAACAAAGCGAACCCTGAGGCTAGTTTCCAGCCCCAAGGCTCTAACTCACGTTTCCATCCTGAATGCTTCCGGCTGGGAGGAATTTCAGAATTCTGCCAGCACGTCTTTTTCGGATATTAAAAGACAAGGAGGTTTTCTGCTAAGAAAAGAAGGAAACGTAGATTATTTAAGGAGTTTCCATAGGAGGAGGCTGGTCGAACTCTAAATCAAAGTCACCTCTTGAGACTCTCCTGGGAGAAAGGAAAAGGTTATCCCTCAGATCCCTATTTCTGTCTTAGAAATACGTGGCTCCAGAATAGTTGCATTTCCAGTGACAATCAGCCACAGAAAGGACAACGTTGCTATTACAGACCCTTTCCTTCATGCACAACCCTTCTTTCTGTATCATGCGTGTGTCCCCATCCTGCCCTCCATGACACTGCGGTGTCAGGGAGCCTCGGGATGCAGCCGTGCAAACAGAGCCGGGCTCTTTAAACTCGACTGAAGTCCGGCTGCCGTGCAAACCTTCCATCACCCAGCCAAGGGGCTGCTGCCAAGGACAATGCTCGTGGCAGAAACGCTCTTTGGGCACCCGTCTTCCTCCCTCTCCATCGATCACCTGCCGGGCATAGGTCACAAGCGCCAAGGCTGAAGCGGTGAAGTTCAGGAGGCTGCCAAAGGACTTGTGGCCTGGGCTTGCACCTGGGGGAGGGAAGTTTGAGGTGCATAACATCACATAAACAGGTTAAACTTCGAAGGTGCAACGACTCTGACAAGAGGATTTATAAAGTGTCATAGCAGTTTGTGTCACCCTGTCCCATTTTTTGTCACCCACTTTCTCACTTCCAAGATACTTGAATGGGAAATATTTAGGGGAAAATGAGCTTCGCTGTGCCTTTCACTGCCAGACGCACGTGTGCATTAATGTCATGTTGCCCACCCGGGCTAATCTGGGCAGAAGAGGGGGGACGAGAGGTTAAGATCCTCAGCACAGCTCAAATGCGGGAGCTGTCTCTAGTTTGCTATTTCTTTCGTCCTGTTGGTGAATTGTCACAGGTAGGACAAAACTGGTCAGGGCCACGTGCCTCAGCCTCCGTGGGTAATCGCCCCGCTGCAAGCACAGGTACAAGAGTTTCCCGTTCAAATAATCAGCTGAACAACCTTTTCCAGATTCATTTTCAGAGAAACTGTGGCCGTATTAATTCCTGTGCACAGAAATCAAGCAGATACTTTTTGTACAGGAAATCTTGTGAATGCCCGTCTGTCCGGATTTTGAAATGTTTTAAATCACAGTTGCATTAAAGCTCCTAACATTGACTTTTTGAAGTGGGCTTAAACAGCCCATAGCGACTGGCGCATGTCCTCACCGCTGGGGGAAAGCCAGCTCACCGATCTCAGGTACTCGTGTAGCTACGTGCAGCTTTGAAGGCGCTAAGAAACATTCCTGTCCGTCCCCGTTCATCAAAGCAATCAAGTACACGCTTAGTTTTAATTACAAACTTACACCTGGTTAGAGCTAAGCACAAATAGGTAGTGAGATCTGAGCGGCTGCTTAAATCTATGTTTCAAATGTGTTATTGACATCGTGTCTGCTTTTTCTTTTCTTTCCTTTTTTGTTTTACTTAAGACCGTTGTGTGACACTGCCCACAAGTTTTTGACAAGGAAGATTTAGTTCAGTCTTACTGATGTGGTCCAGCTCCTTTGGGCAGGATACAGCCCACCCAACATAGCTTGTCCAGGCTGGGCCCCTTGTCTAAGTTGGTCGCCCAAGTTCCTTCTGTAATCAGGAGAGAAGGTGGGCGCCTCTGAAGGAGGATTCATCCTTCTGTCTGGGGGAGCATCTTAGGGCAGATGAATCAGTTTGTGGAGATCCCTGCCTTTTTCCCAGGACAGTCAAGGAAGTCTAGACTGTAAGCTTGGATTAGTCACTTAATTTCTAGGCAGCCGTAGAGAAGCAAAAAACATTGCACCCTAGACATCTTTCAGACCATAGGGTTAGGTGAGATGAATCCAGGTCTCACTCTCGAAGCCGCACAAGCCTTGCTGGGCAGTGAGTTATTAGTGAGTTATTCCCGAGAGCAAGGGTGGGAAATGCCCACTCTTGCTCCCAAGCTGTGCTCACAGCCGTCTCCCACATCATTAAAGAAGACACAGGTATGGAGACAGAAGAGAAGTATACAGTCAGGCCCTTGTTTTCCCCACGTACAGAAACTTGCAGGGCCAGATTCCCAGCTGAGGATCCTGCCCCCCAACTCTCAGGCATATTTATTCCAGCATTAATCAGAAGGTGAGGTGGAAGCATTCGTAATGTCCTGGCAATAAGGAGGAAGGCAAGAACCGGAGGAGACGGAGGGGAGGGAAATTCATTTGTTGAGATGATGGAGTGACTCCTTCAAACGAAAAATTAATAATGATTAAAACAATGCTTGAGACTGTCTGTTTACATTTTAAAGGTGTATTATCCCAACCAAAGGGGTCCAGTGCTCAGCACCTCTTCCTACTGATTACCATCTAGCTTTCCATTTTCATATAACCTTGAAATACAATAATGTCAATGTATGCACAAGGATTCTCTTTTTCTGATGGGTCGAGTGACGGAAATGGATCTTTTTTTCCTTTTTGTCTAGTAGAGATCACCCTTTACCTAGAATCTATGTCTAAGTCCCTACATCACTTCTCTTTTAGAGGAATGAGAGGAGACTCTGTGTCCACCCAGTACGCTTTGTGTTTCTGGTGGTCAGAGGTAAGTCTACTGAGTACAGCAAAATAAAAAAAGAGATTCCTCTTTCTTTCATTTTATATCTGACTTGGTAGTCGGGAATGTGCAAAACTCTCAACTCCTTCACTGAATGAAGACGTTTTATAGCACTTAATTCCCACAGCAGCAATTGATGGCTTTATTCTGCCTCCTCCTCCTCCTCCTCCTCACGGCGCCCATGCTGTTCTTCCTACAGCGGCACCGCAGCCCTTCCTTCGCTGGCGATCACACTGGCTGGCTATTTTGCAATGCAGATAAGCCCTCTTGGCATCGTTTCCAGGGGAGAGAAGCAGAAGAGAAGATCCCCTTTTGGAAATCAGCTGCTTCTTTCTTACATGTTGCCTTCCACCGTCACAAAAACACCGCACACCGTATCCTTCCATTCCAGATCTTATATCCAACAAGCTTTTGCTGACTACGTAACCTTCACTAACCTGAAATTCCTGAGTAGTCCCAGGAGCTCAATGCATCTTGGAATAAAATTTTTGTAATGTCATTTAAGGGTATTCCTAATCCAGAATTATTGAGGAGGCCTGGGTCATGGGAATTGAGTTTGACACTTGACAAATACTTGGCTTTGTGTAAATGGACAGGCCACTGAAATAACTGCCTTTGGATGTCACATGAAGAGAAATTAATTCTTTATTAACTTCCGCAATGATAATCTAATAAACTCGTTTGGTCTACTAGTTTCAGCACTTAAAGCGCTCAGTCGATTGGATGCAAATAGATTTTTTTCTTCCCCTCTGGAACGGTGCCTCCGTGGCGTGCAAAGGGACATCAGTGTGAGAAGCCAGGCCTGGCACGTCAGGATATGGTGCACACGTTCAGATCCTGCTACTGCTCAGTGTGAGAGCCAGGCACAGCAGAAAGACAAACAGCGGGGGCTAGGAAAATACTCTATTAGGAATGAAAAGGGTTTTTTATTAAAAATTCATATTTTAAACAAATTTGCTTTGACTTGAATTCAGATCCCTTTTCTTCTTAATCAGGTATTTTAAAATAATATACAAGGAACCAATATATTAGCTGTTTTCTTTTAGTATTATAGCACAAGACATTAGTCCCAGCCTTTAGGACTCTTTGCTGGGTGCTGTACAAATACAAAGAAAGCTAGGGTTCCTGTCCTAAAATTTTAGTGGCAAATGCTAAAAATAAAAATGGAACTATGTGGACCAAGCAAGCCTCTAATTCTGGAAGCCAAGTGTGTTCAACGAGAAAATAAGGCTGTAATATGTGACCTAAGTGTCAAATCAACACAGCCATTGCCACTTAGAGGTTTAATTTCAAATGTCAAGCCACAAGCTGCTGTAGACTGACCAGGAACCATGTGCAAAATAAACAAACAAAAAGGCTATAAAAGACAGAGTGAAACATGACCTCGCTCTGCTCGTCTCAGAGGATGGACCTTCCCATCAAGAGAAGAGGGACGCTGGCTGATCAGTCTGACGCGCTTTCTGTGCTGTATTTCTATCTGCCTGGTTCTGTTGACAAAGAAGAGACTCCGGAGTGTTCGAGGCTACTGCATTGCCCATCAATCAGCTCACGCAACTGTGACCTTTTTCATATTGGTGCAAACTAGAACCACCAATAAACCTGGCTTTGATCAGAGTATCTACACCGCAGCACTGCTGCTTGCCCTGCTCCCACCAGCAGCACAGCCCAACGGGACCTGGCTCAAGAAGCCAAGGCAAGGCACGCTTCGCGCCAGTCGGCATTTGGCACCCTGCCTATTGGTGCAGCACATCAAAAATGTTTCATTTGCAAAAGCCAAATATTTATTACTATTTGCTAATCAAGTTGCTTCATAATAACATGAAAAATAGTGAAGTCTAAGTCTGTCAGTTCCAGGTAAATATATAATTTGCACAGGCATATATATTTATGTGTATTTACTTCTGATGAGTGGCAATTATCCTATAAAGAGACGCTGGAAATAGAACAAGGGTTTTCTAGATTGCCTTAAGTCTCGGTATTGGCTCTGCTTCTCTCTCTTCAGAGGCAACGTGGGGTGGAGGACTTCTCTGGCCCACTGTGTCCTGCTCTCCGGCTTCACTGCAGAACTCGCAGGGAGGTCAGGATCTGTCACCGCAGGGGCTGATCTCTCTGCATTCTCACACAGTCAAAGGAAAAACAGATTCGGGGTGACCCAGAGTGCCCAGATGAGCTTCCTCCTCGGAATCAGCCTCAGCAACACTAACACCAGCTTTGCTTCCTGAACACTTCTGAGACCAAAGTAACCAGCTGCCTTTATTTTGGAACTTCGTTCTCACTGGCAGCCTGATGCCTTGGAGGACCTGAGCCTTGCTGCCTACATAGCTTCATAAACGGGATTTTGGCTTCTTTGTGAAAAAAAGTCTTCTTTTTTTAAGTGTGTACTAACACGTGGCATGTCGGAGACACTCCCCAGCCAGCCTCCCTGCTCTCTGCCCTCACGCCAATGTGCAGCTCTGCATCTCAGTCCCTAGGTTTGTCCCTCACCATTTATTTCTCAGAGTTTGACACTGAACCTAATTAATAGGTGCATACTGAGCAGGCTCACAGAATCACAGAAGATAATCTGGAAGAGCTCACCAAAGGTCCTGCAGTCCTTTCCTCCGTGCCACACCATCAATTCTATGTTATCCTCAGCAGACATTTGTCTAGGCTGACACCGATGCTGCATTTATTAATGCTCACGAGGAATGCACTGCAGCCTGCAGACTGGGCTTCGGTTTCGCTAATGTCATAGGCTCTATCAACACCCAGAAGACAGTCTCTGCTGCTGTCAGGGTGGGAAACGAGTGTCTGTGACATGCTCCACCATTTGCTGAGGTCTGTCTCGCTGTAGCCTTAGCCAAGGTCTCCACCTCTGCCTATGAAAAGCTGCTGTTATTTATAGGCCACTCTCCACTCCTTCCCGATGCTGGATATAGAAGCAATAAAGAGGTAGGGACCATCCCCCCGTGCACAATATGTTTTTGTTATTTCTCACCAGAAGCAGCTAACGGGGAGGGACACCTCAGAGGTGAGGTGACGATCTGCTTCTCTCGCTCGGAGACCCTGCTGTTATCACACTCTGCCCCAGAGACATTCTTAATATCACAAGGGTGTGGATGTTGGATCCTGAGGTCCTCAAAAAGCATAAATATCATGCTAGCAGGTTTGGGGGTTTGTTTGGGTTTTTATTTCAGGATGGGGGAGGGTTTTCCTCTTAAAGAAGGAACAGAATGATGATGTTTCCCACAGCTGTAGAGTTTGCTACTCATTTCTCCTGGACGGACACCTGGTTTCAGGGACCATCTGCTGCTTTTTCCAAAGCTGATGCCAGAAACATCTCTCCAGCTGAGAAGCAGGTGGGTGTCTCAACACAGCCTGCAGCGGTAAAGAGCCAGGACGTGGCAGAAGTGCAACCGTTAGCTGCAGCGGCACGGTTGGCTGCTGTGCAGCATCGCCGTGTCCTTTCCCAGAGAACTGGGGACAGTCAACCGTTCTGGGGGACGGGGGCATGGCCACGGGTCCCGGAGCACTCTCCAAACCAGGCTGGCACTGTGCCGTGGTGCAGATCTCCTGCTTTTGTCCACCAGGAAAGGAGGGTTTCAAAGAAGACATTCCAGGCAGTGCAATACTTTTCAGAGCTCTGTTAGTTTTTGTAGTTCCCTAGAAAGCAGTTTAAGAGCACGAAACTCATTTTACCAAGTAAATCAAGGCATGGGTGTAGCAACAGCTTAGCTTAACCTATATAACGTGCGAGGGACAGTGCGGGCTTACAACATTGCCGTGAAAGCACCATCCCCTCGCAGCCAGGACAGCTGGGAATTGAAATCTGCTGCGTGGGAAGGGGTCTGAGAGACACACTTTCCAGTTCAGGAGGCATCAGTCTGTCCCGCTGCCTCCCTGATTGCTGGACAGTGTGACAAACCTGCTTTATTCCTGGAACACTCTTCTTGTCACAAAGAGAATCAGAGCAACATTAAAATCAAGAGCAAAATTCTCTTGCGTTAGAAAAATAAACTGCTTCCTCCAGGCTCGGAGAACACTCGTTCATTACTGAGTCTTGTTTGCAAAGAAATTTTAAGCAAATGTTGGTAATAACAGGACACAATGGGAAATGATAGTCTTGTACGGTTTTCATATTGCATTAGTTCAGATCTACTTGCACCACCTGCTTAATTTCACCTTTCTCCCCCTGATACCTCCTGGAGATTTCAGGACTACCTCCCTACATCTATATTTGGGTATAATTTGAGTGTAATTTGATACGTAATTAGGGTAGAATAGAAGACTGAGTATTTAACTACCCATACATCTCTCTCTAATTTAAATAATTCCTAATATATCTAACTGGTTTGCCTCATACTGCACTGATGTGTATTGAACTGGGGATAATGAAATAAGGAATGTGAGGGGGAAAAATGTTATTTCAGAGTCAGAAGATCACCAATTAATGACATGAAAAGCCTAGTGGGAATATCTGTACACTTAATGCCCCTTCTGCTTCGAATATAATGCGGTCATAGTCTCTGGCGTGAGGGCTCTCAGAATAGTCATTAGAACAACTTGTGTTTCTGTGAAGCTGTCCCAACGTGATCAAATGTCCCACGGCTTTTGGACAGGACTTAAACACACAGAGGGTAAGAAATAAGATGAATTTCACCCTCAGCTAGCTTCAGCAATGTCTTAGACATCGCATTTAAGAGGGGAACAAATTGTCTCTTGCAGTTGTATCTCCCTCTTTCTCTCTCTTGTGTCTAGAGAGAAGCCAGATTACTGGCTTAAAGAAGAAGCCTAAATTGGAGACGGTTAAAGCGAGGCGAGTTCAGCTCTTTGGCGTGTGACTGTACATCCCTGAGGACTCGGTGTACCACGGCACGGCCAGGGGACTGTTTAGCTGTCGAACGAGAGTTGGCTGGGTTTTATTCTGGTGAAACAGCACTGCCGGATTTTGTCCCGCAACGTGGGAAATACTTTAGCCCATTCCTCTCTTTAACAATACAAATTGTCCCGCTCGTGCCTAAACAGGGGCAGGTGCTGAGGGATGCACGGGCAGGCAAGAAGTTAGACGTGGCTACGCATCTGAGATTTCAAAATGTCGTTCTGTCTTCATTGAGGGAGGGGGGTAAAATGGAAAATCCTGAAGTTTTCGAAGGGTAAGAAAAGTTTGATTTTGATAAGGATGAAAAGTTTTATTATGATATTGGTTGGCTTCTTTCACACAATGTAATACAGCCACTTAAATGGTATAATTTTAGTATGTAAAATATTGAAAATACAGTACTGTGTAGCCTAATACCAGCCGGTTATTGGAAAAAACAGTGGCTATGGAAGTGGTTAATCATTCCATTGAAAATTTCAGTGAAATCCACTCTTTGCAGTGGAATGCTTTCATTTAGATGGATCATTATTCTCAGTGGAAAATTATTTTTTCAGGAAGTGTTCAATCCACAGAAGAGTAGAGCAAAAAGCAGCCCATGCGCAGGGTCCCGGCCAGCCTGGGCTCCCACCTGCCATGAGCTGGTGCAGAACCAACACTTCTCCCCATGACACACCCTGGGGCAAAAGAATATCTCAGCTGAATACCCCTGGGGTATGTTTTTATGGGTTTTTTCCTCAGCATGATCCCTCCTGTTCCTTCCAAACAATTTCTAGGGATGCCGACAGGACCGCTTGCACAGCAGGGCGTGCTGCCTCCTGCACCCCATGGCTCCCCCCGCTCCACTGCTGCCTACCTGCCATGCCACCGATGATGCACACCCCAAAATGTCGCCTCCCCGCGCTGTCCGGCTTAGGAGCATCGCTCCACAATCTTTCATACTTCTAGGGCAGCTAAGGGGGGGTGGCGAAACCCTCAGCGCTAACTTGCAGCATCTCCTGGGGGGCAGCTCCCAGCCTTGCTCCCATCACATCACCGCATTCCCGACGGGGTGCGGGCATCCGGAAACCCCCGGCTCGCTCGCTCACACGCTCCCTCCCCCTTCCTTGTCAGGGTTTCTTTCTGTGCAGAACAGATGGGCCCAAGCTGTTTGGGAACCACCGCCCTTCCCTCCCCCAGACCCCGCGGAAAGATGCATCACCGGAGCAGGGAGCAATCCCCTCCCGGCTGCGGAACAGCACCCTTTTCAGAGGGGCAGGTAAAAGTTTAACCAGGCTGTCTTTCAGCAGCAGAGGCAGAGCCGCCTTTCATAGCCATGATAAATTGCTCCTGTCAAAACTACATGAATGCTCATATTGAAAAGCTCTTCTTTCTTTCTTTTTAACTTTCCCCATCTCTCCAGTCACACGGCGTCTCTCGGTTGTTAGCCAACATTTAATGCCCACTTAGTCAAAGGGCACTTCCACTCCTTCTCGTCTCTCTGTCCTGTCCCCTGGGGCTGCTGGGGCTGAGTTGTCACAGAAATACTGACGAGGAATAAAATAAAAAAAGACGGGGTGAGGAAGAAACCCTTTAATGTTTTTAGGGCTTTTGATTTCATTTGGGTCTTTCTACCAGTAGTCCCTAACCAAAGCAATTGTAGGATGGAGAGGTGCACAAACAGGTCTCTTCCAAGGAAGTTTTCGATTGTCTGTATGTTCTAAGTTAACAGATTAATTGTATTTTGTAATATTTTCCAAAGGCGATAATGAACGCGTACCACAAAACAATCCAGCGCACCTCCTCTCCAGCAGTTGAGCAGCAAGGCCAAAGCATGCTGGAGGTGTCCCAGGGTGGCAGAGCCTGCCCAGCTCTTCATACAGTCCCAAGGCCCTTCCCCACCTGTCAGCGGGTGCCTTCGCTCCACGGGTGCCCCAGAGCAGGAGCCACGGCTGGTGTAGTCTGGGGCGGGGGCCTTGGCCACGGAATTCCCCTCGCTTCATCCAAAATTGGCTGGTTTTGTCAGCCTCCTGGCCCTGCCGCAGCACTGCTCTGCTGGGGCTGGTACCATGATAGCAACAGTCACGGAGCCCCTAAAACGGCTACACTGGTCACAGAGAGGAGGATGACATGGTTATCACCATGAAGATCCTGTAAACCAAGTGCCTGTTCTTGGGTTTGGGACCAATGGGAAGGGTGGGTTTAGGGTGCTTGGCAAGCACCGGGCCAGCTCAGCCTGGGCTGGCCCATCACTCAGCTCCCTCAGGGTTGCACCTCCAGGAGAAGTGGTGAAGTCCAGTACAAGGAAAGTTGACCTGAACGTCCACCCAGAGCATCATGCACTTGTGCTGGTGCCATATTTGCTCACGTCATGGCCATAAGCTGCTCTTCTCCTCTCTGTTAGCTCACTGTAAGGAATGGGGACGACAGGACACGGTACAGCTGTCCCCAGCTGTGCTGCTCCGATGCCCATCCCCGGTCAAAGCCCACGGTCTGATGGGGCCGTGACACGCGCAGCACACCCAGGTCCCCGGGCGCTGTGTTTCACCCGACCTGGCTGCGGGACATACCCAAACCCTGGACTGCTGCAGCTCCCATTTCAGAACATCTCTCCCTCCTCCGCAGCGCCTACGTGGTAAAAGCCACCCACAAATTCAGCGCCGGACATTCAACGCACATCTCCTAAGAAGAGATTTCAGACCTATTCCCACACTCTGCTCTAATTCCTTCCTCTCACCTTTTTCTGTCCATGCTGATATCTAGCCATCGCCCAGCGCTCCCAATATATCCTCCAGCCTGTAAATATATACGCTGCTGCCCTGCTACAGCAATCAGTGACAGCGATATCTGGCACACGCACACACAGCTTTCCTAGGTGCATCTTCTCTGTGACAAATATTTCTGCTACGGTCCTCATAGCCAGTTACAGTGTCACTGCCCTTATCACTATCGGCCTCCCGTAGGGTTCAGCACTATCCACGTCTATATATGTATTCGGGGATATTAATACCGTCACGACACTCTTGTTAGCCCAGCTCGCTTGCTCATTAACCCTTGTTATACCCACTTATACACAGTCCACATGCGATGAAGACTGCATAGCTCTAACTCTGTTCCCGCTTACCTATATAATCCCAGATATTTTAATAAAGCTGCACGGGTGAAGAGGACCGGGATTTGCCCATACGTGCACTCTCACTTCAAGGGCTGCATTTCTTCTGATTGCAACAGAGCCACTGGGAAAGATTTGCCCTCCGATGAGCAAAAGAAAAGGGATGTTTAAAGAGCAAACTGAGTAATCTCCAGAGACTCCCACTCAAGAACCACATAAGCACAGGCAGAAAGTCAGGCCTGATCCTTTCTTCAGTCGGCTGCTGTCGCTTTCCCCAGCTCTGGCAGTGGCCTGCTGACATTTCACAAATCGTTTTCCCTCTCCATGCCTCAGTTTCCCCTATCTGTCTACTGGGAAGATTGCTGATGATCCTCCTTTGGAAAGCGCTTCCAATCCACCACCAGGAGTGTTGCAGGGACCACGTCCTCGTGATACCGGCTTAGCTGACGATGGGTGTGCTGGTCCCTACTTGTGCAGAGCCTCAGAACCGCCTGGGGGGCCTTCGCACTGCTTCAGCTTGCAAGGCTCAAGCCCAGCAGCTTTGCTGCCGTAGTCTCCTCTCCCCTCCATGGACCACTTCAAATCAGCCAAGTTGCACCACAGCTATTAACTGGTTTTGACTGACTTCTTAAGTTAATTATAATTTCACAGTGTAATATCAAGCATGATTAAAACAATTAGGTTTTCCACCCCTTTGCAAAACCTCCCTCCCTTGGCTTTCCCTTCTTCTCCTCCCTCCTTCCCCTGCCTCCCTTCACCCTGGAAGTTTTTAGATATGCTTCTGCACCACTGCAACAAATTGTATGGTAGGATCTGAAATTATTACCCTCTTAAATGCATTAAACTGTTCATAAAGCAATTTGCAATGCCAGTTACCAAACTACAGTGAGCCTCCCAGCCTGACACCTCCCAAATGCAGAAGGATTCTTGGCAGCCGTATCCTGCTGCAATGCTCTCTCGCTCGCTAGAGTCGATGTCTGAAACTTAGGAGAAATCAATGCAATTATAGATATGAAGGTCCAATTACTGTGAAATGTGATCAGTCTTTATCTCTGAGTCCCTTCAAGAAAATTAGGGAGCCCTTTTCTTTTTTCCCTTGTGAAGGGAGTTGCAATATAATGCAAAATGATCTTTTAACAGAGGACCGAAAGAGAGGGACGTCTGTCACTCAGCAGGTCAATTCTGATGTTGCCCGATACTGATTTCCCTCTCATACTGGTGAGATTATTCCTGATTTACACTTCGGTGCATCCATTGTGTCTGATGAAATCAGTCCCCGTTGACACCGCTACCGTGTTCCCAGCCCAGCACCGCGCATGTCGCTGCCTCCTCCCCTCCAGATTCCTTGGGAGAATTTTGCCCATTTGGGATTTTTTCACCCGCCGCCGATCGCGTCTGCTCCCCGTCTCACGGCCGGCCCGGCCGCGGGGCTGCAGGCGGCAGAGCAGGACACGGAGCTGCCCGGCTGCCCCCCACGAGCATCCAGTGCTCGTCCCCGCGCGAGGGCTCGTGCCCCAGCACGGAGAAGCGACCGGGCTCCTGAAGGGATTGAAACAGCCTGCCTAGGAAAATGATTTGCAATCCCTTCTGGGCCAGGCTTTATCCCTGTACCTGCCTACCTGGGCTGACACACACCTGGAGGGGCCAGCCCCGGTGAACCCTCATTTTCCTGGCAAATACAGGCTGGTTTCGACAGCCCTGACAAACAGGGGCAGAGAGCACGGTCTGCAGTCACCACGTATGCAACACGGGCAGGCTCTGCTCGGCGGCACTCACGCGCACCACAGGAAGGTGATTTTAACAGAAAAACTATCCATAGCGTTGACTTCTGTGCCCAGGAGATCAGTGAGAGGGACTTGTGTCTCTCTGTGCTTCACCCTTCATCCAACAGAGCAGGATCCTGATCAGGGCCAGGACATGACTCCAATTATACAACTAGAAATAAGAAACCATCTGCATTAATAAAGAATACAATCCTTTATCTATGTTAATTAGAAATAAATTAGAGAGAAAAAGATATATACATTAGCTAATAGTTAATTACTGGAACTATATTGAGAAATATATGTATATATAAAGTATAAAATCTGTTCCAGATTAACAAAATATTGGGGTTTATTTCTAGAACTGCAGAACAGGAATCTGTTTGCCACCACAGCCAAGTGTGAAGAAGGCCATTTATCATAAGCCTCATAGCACCTTGCTCAAGGATCCCAAAGCACTCAGCAAACATTGATAAATAGACCTCGATGCACTCCCAAAGGGAACCATTATCATCATCATTTAGCAGTGCCAGGCAGGAGCCCAGGAGTCCCGATCTCCATTCCTGCCTACGCAGCTCCAGTTTGATCCCCCGCTCCTCCTCTGGAGAGCACCCATCCACTTTCCCAAACCGCCAGTTTGCAGCCAAAAGCTGCAGGAGCCCGGCTGTCACCACGCTAAGATTTGGGGACAGCAGAGCTACCATCCGGGCTGGCTTCAAGCTGCTCAGCGGAGTTGACCCTTAGCATCCCGATCCACGCCTTTGCCCTGCGATGCTCCCAGCACGGCCAGGCTCCCCAGGAGGGCACCCAACGGAGGAGAACACGACGGGAACACGGGCCTTGGATGCCCACTGCCCTCTCCCTGCTCTGTCGTTTAAAGTGCATTGTAAGCAGCGAGGAAGACCTCCGGTCCCCGGGCGAGCAGAGGAGGGCCGCACCGCCGTGACGAGCGGCTTCCCCGCGCCGCACTCGGGCGTCCGACCCCCTCCAGCTGCCGCGTTTTAATGGGGCATGTTAAATGGGCTGTGCCATCTCTTTAAACAAAATCCCTGCTGCATCTTACCCTGGGAAGAGGAGGGGGAGAGGACAGCGTGAAGCCGAAGAGCGGGTTGAAATGCGCTCGTGCGAGCGGGAGGCGTCTCCGTGCCGGTGTATTTATAGGTGCCGACCGCGTCGTGGCGGGGGACAGAGGCAGCCGAACACACGCTGCCCGTCAGCACTCGCTGCTGCCGTCCGTACGGCCACGCTCGCGGCCTCACAGCCCACAACACGCGAAGAAATCCCGAGAGTGCTCTCCACACGCCGGGGCATGGGCTTAAGAGGCCTGAGAAAATAAATAATCACAATATATCCGAGGGTGTTTTTCTTTTCTTTCCAGGTTCTGGACCCAACTTCACATTTTCAAGGGTTTCCAACCACAGCAGCGTCTATTTCCCTCTCTTAACTTTGGTTTTCCCCTTGAATTTCATACGTATTTTCTTTTCTCACCACACCACAAGAATTACAATATGTAATTTGCTTATCTGGGGGTACAAAAATTGTGTTACTGTACAGACTGGTTTTGCAACGCTGAATGAGCGTTGCCTGCTAGGGGTGTAAATGTAGAGTTAATCCTGCTTTTCATGGCCTGCACTTTCTCCGTACTTGTTTATCCCACATTTTGAATCCGCCCCAGGATGGATCAAACTGTTTAACCTTTGACTACAAGCTCAGAAGAATGACTCACTTGGAAGCTAAAATGTAAATAAATATATGCATTGCTAAATAAATCAAACACTAATACACTAAACCGAGGCTGATAAATATCCTGATTAAAATCATACTTAAATACATGGGGCAAATTATTAGACAGTGGGTTTAAAAGTAATAATTTCAGGGCATAACTCAACACAGCACATGTCATAATAAGTAAACTGTTTTAATCTTTGATTTTTCTTTACTATATAGAGTGAAATCTTTTCTACTGCAGTTGTTAAGTGAACCCTAGTATTATCACAAAAGCTGCAAAAGGAGATGAAATATGGTTGATTTATTGATGAATTAAAAAAATCTTTTCTTGATTACATTGACTGAAAAATGCTTCAAACGTCTTAAACCTTCCAGTACAGCACAGAAAAGTGGGGAACGGGTAGATGATCTCCCTCTTTGCCAGTATTCCTGCCGTAACTGTGCATGCCCGCAGAAAAAAGTTAGTCTCCTGTACAGGTACCTTCCCCTCTGGCACTAAATTACAAAGCGCTACCCCCAATTACAGTCTCTAAAACCATTAGCAGTTAAGAGAAAATAATCCCTGCAATTTGTGCAGCAATAAGTATTATGTACGATGGAGGAATATGCAAAAAGGAGCGTGGCAGAGCTGCCGGGAGGACGAGTCTCTCGGCTCAGGACTGCCACCTCCCTGCTCCTCCCAAAGCGGAGAACTGCTTGAAGCAATTTTTTTTGTTATTATTTATTTTCTATTTTCTTGCGTCTTGTCCTTACTAAACTGTCTCAACACAGCAAAGCTGTCTGCGAGGACTTGCATGCCAGCACATGTCATTTTTTTTGGCTCCCCTGAAGGGAAAGGTGGTGTTTGCCTCCCACGTTGGATCGAGCCCTCTGAACCCGGTGTTTCCACATTCTTGATTGCCCCGCTGTGTGAATCGCATACCAACTAAGCAGTCCTTTAGATCACCTTCCTAGTTCAATTTTTCTCCCCCACGTGCTGATTGAAAAGCAAATTAAATACTTTTTCTACCACCAATTTCCTTTCTTTATGTACCTGCCTGCACTTATTATTTCTGAAGAATCTTATCGAACAAGCAACAGGTTCCCAAAGTGGTGGTTTGGCCCCTGCGCGATACACTGGGCTAACAATTTATCAAGGGCTGGGCTGTCAGAGGACGATTGCTCTGACGTGCTTTGAGCCGAGCACACTGGCGGGGGTGCAACGGAGAGCACCCTCCCCTGCCAGGCCAGCCCCATGGGGCACCCAAACCCGGCGTGGCGCGGAGGAGACAACCAACTTGCACTTGAGTTTTATTGGAGTAGGGTTTGAAGTGTGTGTTCTAATGCAATGCTGGATCAAAATGCATTCTTAAAAGGAGGCCTAAATAACTTACATTTACAGATAAACTCTTCCCCTCACTGCCCTTGTACATGCAAGACGTGATCAAAGCAACTTCCAAAACTGCAAAAGGGCTTTTGGGGCTAAATCCCAAATCACACTGATGTTCTTCCCAGTGAGGACACTGGGGTTTGGCGTAAGAGTTTTGTTGAGTTTCCACATCCCAAATCTTGCCTTTTCAAATACACATGAGCTGATACCAACTGGCACCTGATCGTACCACGAGAGAACTTGCTTTTGGAGATCTTCTGTTTCATCTGCTGCTACCAACCCACGAACAGAAGATGATTTTTGAGCAGAGCAATTCAGATAGTACAAAAATGGATTTCTTTTTGCCAGCACAGTGAACTAGAAAGCTTTACATTCCCTATTGACGTTACCTAGATAAAATAGATTGTATTGCCTGCGCAATGTTATTGCCTCCCGTCCGAAGCCAGAGTCACCCACACCCTCCCTGAAGTTGAGACTGAAGTTTCCCCACCCTCCTCTCAGCCTCCAAACTTTGATCACAATTCCAGCGGATGCAAAATATTTGCAGCAAGAGGTGCCAGCGCCGTCAACTCGCCACAGTAGCTCCCAGTCAAAATGTTTGCACGCGCACTTCCGAGTATCATTTATCTTGAGGGATGTCAACTCTAAAAATGTTAGCGCGTGTCACTGTCAAAGCAAATGCCAGAAATTAGCTTTCTTTCATCTGAAAGAAGAATAATTAACTTTGCAACTGTTTCCAAAAGCGCTAATTAATGGGTTTCACCAACTTGACTTGTCAGGATACATCTTGATTGGAACAACAGCTTGCTTCTCCCCTTGAGGATTATGGCTCTTCTTTTGGACACTTTTCCTCATCCACCAATTTAGCGAGCTGCAGAAAATGGATGTCATTTGTAACACAGAAATAAACATGCAAAAAAGGGAAAGCCCCAGAGACAAGTTAACATTTATTAATTATTTGTGTACTTTATTAGCAATAATGTAAAAACACAGTGTTCCATTTTAACAGAATAATCTTTAAACAAGATGGGATTTTGTTGGCTGTTTAGCTGCCTGAAAAACCAGGACAAGTCTTCACCCGAGATGTCTCCGTGCATGGGGATGGCTTGGACTGGACCAGAGAGCGGGAGTGGATCTCCCTCTCTCGCCTTGGAAGTCTTCTGGACCTAAGCCCAACGCTGCCCGGAGATCCACTCTCCAATGCTCTGAGCAAACTCCAACGAGCACATTTTCAGTATTTAAATTCCTCCAGCAGTTTACACAATATATTTTCTTCTCCCAGCTTTCTGCGAGGTGATAAGTTGCCTGACTTTCAGTGCTGAGCTCCTTCCCTGTTAAGCCACGTCACTATTTGGACACATTCCCTCCCTCCACCAGGATGGGGTCGCACTTTGTGTCCCCGTGTTCAGACGAAAAGTAAAATGCCTGAGTTTGCCAATGGGATTCAGCTATCCCCATCCCACAGCAAGTCAGTGGGAGTCACATCACGCTGTCTGACTCCCTGAGACCCTTTGAAAGCCCAAAAGCGTGGATGCATCTAACAAGAGACTGTGGCCTGGAGAACCAGGGAAGGTCATGGTCAGACTTTATATAAACAGCCTGATGAAGTCTCAGACTCTTACATGTGTTACTGGAAATATAAAGAACATCAGGAAATCAAGTGGAAAATCCAGGAGGTTACTATTAAAAATCCACAGCTCAATTATTGTCATAATAAACCTTACACCAGAGGTCATTTACACTCATGCTAATTAGGGAGGAAGGTTATGGTTTAAGAACAACTAAAGAAGAGTTTTATTGCAAGGAACTTGTCCCCAACACTGCTGCCTAAATTGGCCGTGCCAGGCTGGCAAGCAAACTGAAATTGTGCTCACCTGGGGAGCAGAGAGCTCCTGCAGAGCCCACCCCTCGGCAGCTGCTTCCAGTTCTCCCAGCACGGCAGGAGCTCTGGGACCCTCTGAGCCAGCCCCTGCCCCTGCCAGGTGGAGGAAGGAGTGGGATGACATATAAAGGAGTTGACGGAGCATGGAGGGCTGGTTTGCTTTGGAGAGGAGCTGGAGGAAGGATGGATCTTCAGGAGAGGTACTGTGCTTGGGGTATGCCGCACTCAGAAAGGCTGAACTTGTGCAAGAGCTGTGGTATGCTGTCGGGTTTCTGCGATGAGCTGTGTGCTCCTTGTTGCCTGGGTGCAGAAAAAAGAAAAAGGGTGAGGGCATCTGAGTAAGAGCTATGGTCACGTTAGCTGCTTTCTTTCCCAGAGACTTTGGGGGTCAGAGAAGGAAGTCTCCAGGCTTGTGTGCCCTCTGAGCTGGGGCTGTGGCTTTGGGGGAGAGCTGGCAGGTCTGGCTTAAGCAATGATCCCTGCCTTGTGTTTATGCAGGACTTGATGGCGGTGGCTCTTCTGAAATTTCATTGTGAGAGTTGGGGGAATATAATCTGGGAGCCACAACTGAATTCAGAAAAGAATAGTGGACCTCTTGCATGGGCTGGTGACCTCTCTATCTTGGTTTTTGCTGAGCTGTGCCTTACACTCAAACTCTGATAGTAAAGGGTTAATAAATTACTAACGATGGTTACAAGCACATTAGGACATAAGGGGCAGGTGGTTATATGTGTTTAAAAGCACACCCAGGAGTAGCTGGGATGGCCGCAAGCCATGTGTTAATGTTTTAAATTCTTGACAATTGATGGATTGATAAGTTTTAAACAACCTCATGGTTTTGAGCTGTTCATAAACTCTCTGTTGATGTGTCTGTAGCCTGAGCAGAGTTTTGCATTGGCTTCTCATAGTAATGAACCCCAGTAAAATTCCAGTCTGGCATTTTCATTGCCGGGGGGCTGGGAAGAGGAGGAGAAGCTAACTTTGACAGAAGAGGACAAACAGTGTCACAAGATGGGACTGACACCCTGAAGGAAATCCATTGTAATGGTTAAACTAAGTCCTGCCACCTGGTCACAGACCAGCCTGTGAGAGTTAAACTTGAAACAACTTCACCTTCGGGGATGTCAACATTATTTACTAGAGGTTTCTACTTAATTTGTTGCTATATTTACACTTACAGCAGAGGCTAAAATCCTGTGTCACTACATTTTTAAGTGGAGTCTATTTTTATCTATGGAGGAAGAATTTTGACATTTACTGGAAGGTATGGGGTCGTCATAGCTTGGGAAGAATAAATCTCTCACCTACTTAATTTCACTTCTTGAACTTCACCTGTAAAGTCAGACAATCCACTAGATTAAATTTAGGGCAACAAAAAAATGTTTAGGGCATAAATTTCTATTGGTTTCCTATCTCAAATGGCCCTTTAATCTAAGTGGATGATGTGAGTATATTTGTGCTGTTTTCCCATTCACCTGGTGCTGAACATACAAGAATCTCCACAAAATTGGCCAAAACACCAGTAGGAAGAATATTCACATAATTAAAATGAGGAAGAAAAAAATCCTTTATGCAGAGCTCAGTACTGTCTTCAGAGACATCCTAGGGCTATTCGAGGTGTCATGGGAAGCACTGGAAATGGCAGAGAGCTGGGCTTGAGTCTGGGCTGAATCCTTCTTGAGGCCAAAGGAGTCCTTGAAGAAAGCCTGTGGTATTTTACTATGAGTTTGTAAACATGAGGGGAGTTTTTTTAAGTCCCTGAGGTCTGATGCCAAGAGTAGCACAGAATGTGTCAAACCTGACAAGTGGTACCTAAAATCACCAGCATTGGCTCTGGCAAAGGATGTTGTCAGACGCTTTTTGTCTTCCACTTCAAAAATTCAGTGGCAGGGAATCCTCAAGGTTTAAAAGAAGGAGGGTGGCTAGAAAGGGAGTCATGGTGCATTGCATCGCTTCTGAATGCCTTTAGCAGGGGAAATGGTACCTTTTCATGCAAACGTGGATTTGAGCCCTTGACTGTAAGGTGGGTGCTGGGGCTCCTTGCTGGTGGGTGCTGGGGCTCCTTGCTGGTGGGTGCTGGGGCTCCTTGCGGGCAGTGCCTCTAGACAGGGTGGCTGAGAGAGGGGCCCAGGCTGACGAGTGGTTGGGGAAGGAAGCGACTTCTGCACAGGGAGGACTGAGACAACAGCTTAAAGACAGTGGGGGTATGAGCAAAGTGCGAAATGCCCTCTTTGCAGTGCAAGTCCCCACCCTGTGCGTGTACATGTTGGTATGATGTGACATGAAAAAATCCCCTGTCGGCTGCAGATGCAATAGGCCGTACGCTGCAAGTCCTTCAGCTCCTCCGTACTCCACTGTCAGGGCCCCCCAAAATGGTTATGGCAGCATCTAGGAAAAAAAAATGCTGTTTGCATGCAGAGGCTTGGCCTCTCCACCCAGTGCTAGCCGGTGAAGCTCCGTTGTGCTTCCCCAGCGATGCCGTCCCTGCCAGCGTCTCCCCCAGCGCCAGGCGCAGAGGGACGCCAGCCCCACTGGGTGCAGAGTCGCTCCTGTGCGGCTGCCAGCAGCCGAGGTGGCGAGCGTGGGCTTTGCCGAGGGACTGGTATGCAGATGATGGCTTTTGTCTCTGTTTACTGGAGTGCATCTTGTAACCAGATTCCTCCCCAGTGTGTATCCCCCTTCCCACCCCCTTACTGACAACCGCTCTGGATTGGGCTCCTTTACTAAAAATTGGTTGGGAATGAAGGGGGGGAGAAACTTTATTAGTGTTATACATTATTTTCCTTCTCTCCCTTCTCCCCCCTTCCCTTCCTGCATGATGAATTGCCTGGTACCGAGATGGTAGCTCCAGCCCAGGCACTTAGCAATCTCCTCCTGGTCCCTTGCACAGACAGATGGGACGGCCCATGTCTTGACCGTGATTGATTAGCTGGAGAAAGCCTGTTGAGTGGAGTTCCATGAAGATTGATGCTTTCTCCTTCTAACAGCATTTCCAAAAAGTTTCTATTACATTTTGATTATGTTTATAGAATCTCACTGGTCTCCAGGAAGATTCAATCTTCTTTTTCCCCCTCTCCCCTCTGTGCAATGTGTGTAACTTCCCTCCTGTGCATATGCTGTTCATCCATCTCTTACCTTTATTCTTTCAGGGGTGCCCCCAGAGGTCTCTTAGGATAGTTCCCTTCCCATGGCTCTTCTGTCCCCCCAGCAAAGGTACCTCCTTGCTACTTGTTGCCCTCTGGCTTGTAGAGGCCACAGACAAAGCAGGATTTCCCCAGCACTAGATGCTGCCTGCCCATATGTGGCCTCTCAAAGCCGCAGAGCAGGAGGAAGGAGTATTACCTGTGATGGCTTGGTGGAGAACTGAAGCATGGGACCACCAAGGGTGGTATCTGGATGAAGAACCACTGTTTTCCAGCGCAAGAGGCTGTGGCTCCTATGTGCCCACAAGTATCTGCTTTGCCCTGCCTGGGTTCCCTGTAGCTGGAGGGCTCTGCTCAGTCATTTATCTGTCCCAACTTGGCTTGCATCAGCTCAGATGCAAGTCCTGAAAAGCTGCAGGACCTTTTGAGCCTAAGGGTTAGTGTGTTTGGCCAGGGAGGGGGCCACAAAGATGAGCTATTTCAGCATCGCAAGCTACCCTGTCGCAGCTGGGCGAGGGGGGACAGCAGAGCATGTCCCAGTGCTGGCTGTATTTCAGCATCACCGTAGGAAGAGCATTTTGTTTTACAAGGGAGGCTCAAGTCCTATGCAGTGTGGTCCAGGGTTGCCCATCTAGGAAGGCTAATATATTTTTCAGTAGCTCCATAAAATGTGTAGATATGTGATGATTCATAAGTAATAACTTCAGTATAGTGCTGAAAAATGTGCTCACTGCTGCACAGAAGCAAAGATAAAGTTGGTCCCTGACATCACATAAATCAACTTTAAAATGCTGGGCTTCTCCAAAGTGTTAGAAAGGAACCTTTCAGTTGGTTCCTAATTGTAGCAAATAATTATGTTACCAAATCTCATTAAGAAACTGGCTCTCCTGGTCTTCCCTTCTTATTTAATTAAACAGAGAGCTGGGCTCTTGTGGAACTGAAGTCACGGGCAGCCACCTTGCTTTCACTGTGGTAGCCTCTCTAGGAAGCGAAGCCACCTCAGCAAATGAGCAGGACTTGCATGTCCACGTCTGCCCTGAGCGGTGGGAACAGTCCCACGAAATGGCCCCAGGGCTGCGCACACTGCGTGGGCTGAGCACGACGCCTGCGGCGTGGCAATGGGAAACTGCTTGTGGCTGCCTGTCTGCGGCTGTCCGTGGGCAGGAGGGTGTAATCTGGCGTCTGCTTTTCTCCCTTCTCTTCTTAGTTGAGAGACTGTGGGTCTATGTCCCAAAACTTGATGTTTTGAGTGGGGTAAAGGGGACCATCTAACAGGAGGTCTCCATGTGGAGCTGGAACCATCTTCACCTAACGGGGACCGCCTTTCCTCACTGGCACAACGCAATGCCCCGGGGCAGTAAAACGTAATGGCTCTGCCCTGCGTTAAGTGGTAAATGCAGGCAGGGAAACGCGAAGCCAGCGTGTGCAGGCTGAGCCCTGGGGTCTGGCGTGACCTGGGAGGTGGCCACTGCTCCCTACAGACCTGCAAAGGAGGGAGGGAGGGATGCAGGGAGCTGGTGCTGCCTGAGGCTTTGCCAGCCTGTGTGGCTGCTGCGATGGCAGTCATCGCCAGCATGGGCGTGTATTCGTGTCTCTACTTCTTGGTGCTGGCTGGAGGAAACACTTGAGGAAACTGAGATCAAAGGAGTGATGAACACAGTTACTGAGGAGGCAAGTGAGGAGCAGACAGGACCAGTGCTGTGACAGAAGAGCCTTGCTCTTCCAAATGCCTTTCCAGGGCCACACAAGCTACGTGGCACCTTGATGGATCAGCAAGACACTCTGGAGATTCCTCGCTCCAGTCCCGTCCCTTTGCCAGGAGACTGGTGCAGCACTCCTGTTTCCAGGCACCACCATTTACCCGCAGCGTTTTAGCTATACTCTCAACTTGGAAAAATACACCAGCTGGCCTCTGGTTTAATGTCACCATGCTTGTATCTCCTGGATGTGTGGTGAGGTAGCAGCGATGCTGGGGGCAATCTTGTCGAGGCAATGCAGTGCTTGACTTGCAGCTTGGGTGTTTTGCTCCTCAGGGAGGTCAGCTTGCCCCACCTGAGCTTCATGTCCCCAAGGTGACCTGCTTCCCACTGTCTGGAGCTTGGCAAAGCCGGCTCGGGTATTCCCCTGCTACTCTGCAGCACTGACAGAGCCCGTGTGGGGCTGCAGAGGTGACGTGGTACCCCCACCACGAGCAGGGGGGCCACAGGGCATGCAGAACTTCAGCTCGGCTACCTGCTGTGTGTCCCTGCATCCTCCGGTGTGTACGTGCACACAGCCCAGCTTCCCGAGGGTGGAAATTGGTGGTATGTAACTGTTAGTACAAGCCGTGTAAGGACTTCTGCTTTAATTTTTTGTGCCCCTCCTCCTTGTGTAAAATCAGGCTGGGGAGGAAGCCCATGAATTGTGTGATATGTTACAACTACACGTGGGAGAGGCAAGTGTATGGATTCCCCCTCCTGGTGCGGAGGTGGTGCGGTGCCCTGGGATGCAGCCCTGAGGTCTCTCCCTCCCCATTAGCTCATCTGCCTGCCCCTGGCATACCAGGCTATTTTTTAAAATATAGACCCCATTTTTTATTTCTGCATTTATTACAAATGCAAATTACAGATGAAAGCATCAACTACACAAACCATTACTCAGAGGAGCATCTTTCCAACTGCTGGACTTGGACTGAACAGCTTGTGGTTAATTTGCTATATAATCACTGCCTGCAACAGGAAAGCAAGTGCTTCAACTGTGCTAATATTATGAAAGGGGAAGTTAACCATAGAGATAAATTCTGAGGAGCTGCAGCTGGGATGAAAGAGGGAAATAAATGTAGCTGGAGTCCAGGCTTCAGGCGTGCAAAAGTGGCCGCTTGGATATTTAAAGGGATAAAAGATAAGAGTTCAGGTTAAACATGTGTTTTTGAAGTTGCTTTTAGCCTGAGTATATTTCCCCCAGAAGCGGAGAATCCCTGCAGCTCCCATTGACCTGCGATTCGAGCAGTGCCCTGGACTGTACACAGGCATGCAAATGTAATAAACTGTCTGCACTGCCCTGGTTTCTGGGTGGCTTCCCAGGGCAGCTGCTGTCTGCGGAGGCAGGCGCGGGCGCCGTGGTACAAAGGGGATGGGCACGTGACAATTTAGCTGGCAAAGATTTTACTGGGGGGGTTCTTTCCCATCACTCAGGTCTGTAGTTTTGGCCTCTTGCACAAAAGCCCAGGAGACTGCGTCCCTGGGCCGCTATGAGAAACGTGCCCCGCTGTACAGTGCTGGGGAAGGGGACCAGTGGTATCTCCAGAAACAACCTGTAGTACGCAACAGGTCCACTTACTCCTGACAGAAGAGTTGCTGAGCTTACTAGGGCAGTGGCCTGCTGAAAGCATTACTGTGTGGTGGCAGTGCTCTGTGCCCTGTGGATGTGCCAGCTTCACCAGAGCTGGTTTAAGACCCCGTGCATGAGACTGAAATAATATTTAGAGCTTCCCAAGTGCCCAAACCTCCTTACCCTTTCAGTCCTGTGCCTCCAGATGGAACAGCAGTATAATGCTCAGGCTGTTTTGCAAAGCGCTCTAGGGATTAAAAAACGTTCCTGTAGATTATCTCTCAGGACAAATCTAAAGTCCTGTCTAACTCTTTTCTCTGGAGGCTTATGAGAGGCAATAGCTGCTAGATTAGCAGAGATAGGAGACATGTATAGGAGTGGGAGAGTGAATCAGCTCAAGATGGGTGAGCTGGTTCTTATGAAGCAAGAGAGCTCCAGCTCCAGGAACTCTGTAGATTCACATCCACCTCAGACACCTTTTCTGACTCTGAAATGTTTGACTTGGGTTGCTTGTCACTGTTTCCCAGGCCTGGAAAAAAATCCTGAGGGTGGGGAGAGGGCATGAAATGTCAGGGGACAATTTGTACCTGGGAGAAGCTGAGTCCTCTGAGCAGGAGGCTGAGGTTATTGCTATGGGGGGAGCTGGAGGGTTCCCTGCAGCAGACCCTATGGCACGGAGGTGGTGGAGGTGTTCTCAAGCCCCAGTTCAGCCCCACCACTATGAATAAATTGTGCTGACAGTGCAATATACTTGGCACTGGCAAGAGCCTCCCCTTGCCAGAAATTTGGCTAAGCAGCACCAGTCGAAAGTGCCGCTTAGCTCCCCTGTGCTGGGAATTGGTTTTCATGGGTCTTTTGGGCCATGAGGGCATATAGCAAAGGGATGATGCTCAGTGCAGGTGGTGGTAGCCCCTGATGAACCAGAGCGTTTAATGGCTGATCATAACAAGGCTTTTTGGCTTTTCCAGAGCTGAGTTTGATTCTTGGACCTTCTTAATCTTAGGGAAGTGACCTTTGCTCTTCTGTTTTTAAATCCACAACATTTTGTGCAGTCTTAATATGAGCATTTCTCTTAAGCTGATGGGTAGAAGCATCTTCCTTGCCTCCTGGTTATTTGCTGTGGGACAGCGGTAACTCCCAGCTCTAACAACTGCAGCTCCAGAAGTTAATCATCGAACAGGCAGGATGCATATGTAAAGAACAACAGGGCCAGAGGCCCTGCGTGGGCAGGCGAGTGGAGAGGAGGTGCTATTTGGGGAGAGAGGGAAGAGAAAGCGAGGGTGTCTGGGCAATGGTGGGACTGTTGCGTCAGTGCTGGCCTTGCAGTTTGACTCCCCAGTCAAAACAGATGAGCCATGAAGCTTTGTGCTCAGTCAGAGGATGCTAGGAGGGCATATCACAGCAGATATCATCACGGCTCAGTCTAGCAAAGACCATCCTGAGATGTGTCATGGTATGTGGCGTACCGTGATGTTACCTGCTTGGGTTAGGTGATGCCAGCTCAGCTTGACATAGCAAAAACTGTAGGGGAAAGGCATGCCCACCTGTGGGTCACGAATGAAGCTCACTTCCCCCTGATACCATCACTTAATGCAGAGAACAAAGATGGTGTGCATTTCATGAAGGGAGAATGTCTGGAATTGCTCATTAGCCTGGTACTTAAGAGTGAGCTACAGCTGGAGAGATCAGGGGTTGGACCCACCTCCCTCTGCTTAGACCCCTGCAGTCTATTTCCTTCCCTTGCCATGGCTGCAGGGCCACCTGCGTTGGTGCCAGCTCACTACGGGTATCTCTGCACGAGGAAGCTGGTGTGCCCCAGGGATGTGCAACTCTCCTTGGTGCGTGGTGTGACCGTGACAAGCAGGAGCAAGAAGCCTGAAGGTGTCTGCTCAGGCAGCTCACCCTGAGCCATGAGGTGGGGACGGGGGAGCAGGGCTCCGAGGAAGGCACTTGAGCAGGCTGCTCCGTGCTGTGGAGGCAGGTGGCTGCTCGCTGGTGGAGCAGCCATGCGTTGTTAACTTCTGCTGTGAAGAGCTGCCCAAAGCAGCAACCGAGGGACTTCCCAGTGCAGCCGTCAGCAAACCGCAGCCTTTGCACAGGCTGATCCCCGAATGTCCTGCTGAGAGGGGAAGGGAAAGAGCTTCAGATAAAGTAAAGCAGCTGAGAGAGGCTGCTGCCAATGCCAGAGCCTCCTGAGCTGTTGGTGTGCCAGGCACACCAAGGTTGGTGGTCTGGTTGATGTGGTGGTTTTGGGGTGCAGAGCACCAAATGGTTTTGGAGAAACTTCAGTACAGATGCTCTGGGCTACCCTTGCAGTATCCCAGCATGAGGATATCTGCCTCCTCCAGCATGGGAAGCAAATGCAGAGGCACTCGGAACACTGATCTTGTACTTGGAATATAATCTTGAAGTGCTTTTAAGCTTAAAACTCCTTTTCCTTCAGCTGTTGCAGAGCTAAAACTCTTCATAACAGCCTCAGAAAAAGGCTGCAAATACAATAATAAGTGAGAATGCCAGGAAGATGTGAAGGGAAGGATTGTTTTTTCAAAACTAGTCACTTCTGCAGTCTTGTAATGGGCAACTCCACAACCTGGGTGCATTGTATATCAAGTTTTTATGTTGGCTTTAATAAGCATTTTTGTCCTAGCCCTTCAGAGGTACTGATTTGCTTTGTCACTAGGCCCTTTGATGAAAGCAGCTTGGTACTTTAAGGTTACCTGCCAAAACTGTCTTCCAGGAGAAGAAATGAGTTGTGGTTAGGACATGGCCTCTTTCTGTGTGCAACTCTAGTTGGGTGCTAGCATTAGAAAATTCAATAGTGTTCCAGCGAATAAAAGGGAAAATACAATAAGCCACTAAATAACTTTCTAATGTGTCAAAAGAAGGAAAGCCCTGTGTTGACAAGGTTCCTCCATCATCTTCCCACATAGTGAAGGTGAATTCACAATCAAGCTCCAGCCCACTATCAAAGGGGATGGGTTAATCAAGTGTCTATGTACATACCCACATCCACGTAAGGGTCAATTTCTAAAACCATTTCCAATTTCCTGGTGGTTTTTTGCATGTAAAAATTGCTTTTACTGGTGTAGACAAAAGAGGCAGGGTTTGTTCAGGCTATGAACTGCTGAAGCAAAAATTGTGGATATAAATTGAGAAGCTGCTTTTGGTACCTTTGCCCAAAGACTAAATGCTTCAGAGCAAAAATCACAATAAGTGATTTAGAGAATAATCAATAACATTAAAATCAACTGGCAAAGAAAAGACTCTGCATCTGTAATGTATTTTCTAGATATTATTAAATAATACATCACAAGCAAACTCCTGAGTGATGAATTTGGCAGCTGTCTGCAAAAGGTGATAAATCCAGGTACTATCCTTCCTCTGCTCTCCTCCTGAGGAGGTGATTGGCACCCCTGCGGAGTAAGTCTCCTTCCTTCTGAAAAATGGTTGTTAGGTTGACCCTAAAGGTGTTTTGATACCAAAGGCACATCTCTCAGATGTTGACCGAGCCTTGGGGTCATGCTGGTCTGCAGGTAGACACTCTAATCTCGAATTGGGGAGACAAAGATTTCCTTATCTAGTCTCAAAGGGCTCTGCGCGGGGGCTGTTTGGTGCCGCCTCGGCAGCCCTGCTCTGGGCGGGCTCAGCGGGCTATTGGGGGGCCATAAGGCTGTGCCTGAGGAAGAGGAGGCTGGAGCAGTGGTCCTGGGCATGGGATGGCTGGTGTGGGGGGGCTCTGAGCCTGCCCCGGTGCTGGGGGAGCAGGACAGGGGTTTGCTGCGATGGTGACAAGAGGTGGCCAAGACCTCTGTCTCCCTGAGCACACAGGCTCCGTTGACATCCTCTGCCCCGGTTTGAGCACGGGAACAGGAGTTTTTAAAAATGATTGCTCTGAGTTGTCTCCCAAGAAGCTGGTCTAGTGGTACCCAGCCAGGCAGACCTCCAACAAGTCAGGCAGCCAGGGGACAGCCTGGCAGTGAGGGGAGAGGGAAAGGCCCTTGTCTAGTTATTCCCTTTTATCTAGTTACACTTCACCTCTCAAAGGAAAGCCTTTGAACATAAAATTCAGCAGTGACTTACAACTTTCTGGCTTTGTTTTAAAACAAAGGCAATTTTTTTCTAGCCTAGAGATGTAACTGATCTTTTACCTTTGGTTGGGTGGTTTGTTAAAAGAAAGATAGAGCGTGCTGTCCGTTGATCTGTCTTCACCCTGGATTTCAGTTAGCGAGGAGGGCAGGATGAACTGGAGAGCAACGCTTCCTACCCCAGCAAGCGTAGTGTTTTTAGCAGGCGCCACACTGCTCTTGCAAAGCAATTCATGTGAGATTTCAGCTGGACCTGGCAGTTCTGGCATCCCCTTAACCTCCAGTAACTAAACTGAAAGTGCCAGTCATGTCCCCAGACACTGCACGTTGGGGGATGGCATGGGGGACACTGCCTTCCTACCAGGACCAAGCTGAGGCTGGTGGAGCTCATCACAGCTCAGCTCCTTAACCACAGCGGCAAGTTAAGAGGCTTCCAAATGCAATTAGACAAATGCATGGGAGAAAAATCCAGCCATGTCCATTAAACAAAATGATCCTTTCTGGCTCAGGGAGGTGTCCCTGAGCTACAGAGCTGGGGTGTGGAAGCGTTGCTAACTTCATATTCTTCTCTAAGCACCTTCTGTTTGCCGCTGTTGGAAATGGGGGCCTGGTGAAATGGTAATTGGCTTCAATTGCTCTCGTGTCCTCTTACAGCAGACTTGCAAGCCTTGGTGTTTGGAACCAACAACCAAAAGGTGAAAGGCTCCGTAAATTATCATAAATTATCACAAACGGCATCCAGCCTTACTCTGATAGACTCAAAGAAATATTTTCATATTTCTGCTGCATTCACAGAGCGTAGTTTGGGTTTTGGGTTTGTGTGCCTGAGATCTGGCTGACAAGCTTGCTCAACCTTAATTGTAAGGGCTCTCTGCAACTCAGCCTCCCTTTCAGCACACCTGGAGAGGAGTCAGCAAAATAGAGACGCTGGCAGAGGTGAGATGAAAGCCATGCTGTTTTAAAGGAAAGCAAAAATGCAAACTAGGAGGGGAAGCTACACGCCACCATTCTTCACTTTGTTTAACAGAGGAAAGCACATGATTCCATCCTGTTACTGTGTCCTGATGGGCTGTCAGGGTCCAGCTGCTGCTGTTCTCTTGAGAAATTATTGTATCTGCCCTTAAGATCAGATTGATTTGAAATAACCACCAAATGATGCATGACATCATCAGTATCTTACCTGAATAATGATTGACCGCTAGCCCACCCATTCCTGTCCTGACCTGACAGCTGATATAAAACAAAGCCCAAGACCCATTTCAGTTTCTGCACTGGAGGATACCATGGTACCACCGTCTCTTTTATGCTTAGAAATGGTGCAATGATGTCACTGGACCCCTAAATCTTAAGACTGGTTTACTGTTCATTTTAGCAGCTTTTTGCTACTTCAATTTCTTGGTCTTTCACAATAGAATCTGATACCAAAACTAAACTCCATTGTAATGACAAATTCAAGTGATGAGCAAAGCATTACTAACTTGCTTCACACATGCTTCTGCAGAAGGACAATGTCACCAAGAGCTGCGTGTAGGAAAAAACTGTCATGGAAACAGCTAAGGATGCTTTCTGGAGTGGGTTGGCTGGAGCTGTTTCTCATACCAAGAGCAAAGGATACAGTTTAGCTGGATGTGACCTTTAGGAAAATAAAAGGGTGTCTTAACACTTCTGAAGGAGACCGTAGGTTAAGTGTGCCGGCACTTTCCCCTTAGGTGCTCCAGGGTTTAGTCTGTCTGAGACAGCAAGGATGGGTGGGAGCACAGTTTAGAGAATGGGGTTGGATCCTTCTTATCCAGCCACATGGTCACGGCTATATTCTGCAAAATGAAAGCACTGCAGGTGCTTCTCTTGTGTGCAAACTCGTAGCAGAGGGTACTTTGTAGCTGCAGAGGGAGCAAAACTGGCTGGTGCATGCATCGCAGGCTGCATGCCCAGAGACCATGCACCAATCTGACAGATCTTGCATGTAGAGTAGACCTAACCCAAGGTACTCATGGAACAGAGGCTGAAGTGCTCCTCACTGTGGTAACTCCAGCCCCTGGATTGCACAGCCCCATACTTTGTGCTGGGGACCTAGTGTTCAGCTCTGAAATAAATCCGTGGGTAGACACGTATTGGAGACTCTGGGAACTGGTTAAATTTCATTGGTGTCAAGTTTTATATCACATTCAGAACTTGACTTGCGTTATAGGAAAGGAATGACAATTGGTGGCTGTAGGTTCAGGACTCTAACAAGAGAACTGCTCTCTCCTGTGCTGGGACCATCCTGAAAGCTGCTTTGTACGTGGTCACTTTGGTTCTCTAATAATTCATAGAAAAAGATGGTTAAGAGGCAGCAGCAGCTGGTGAGGGAGCAGATGGTGCCACCTGCATCATCAGATGTTTTAGCACATTCTCTGTTTTATCCCACAAAGAGCGGCTGGAAAGTAGAGGAGAGCGTGGGAGCTGGTGTAGGTTGTGAAGGTGTGAAAAATCACAGGTAGTGCATTGCTTCCCTGCCAGACTACTGCTTTGCTCAGCGCTGGGTTAAGAAAGTACTTGTGCTTATGAGGAGGTCTGTGCCCACCTGTGCTTGAGACTGCAATGCTGCATTTGGGAAGCACAAGGCTTTAGAGCAAGCTGGGTGTCCTTGCTGGTGACCGGGGATCGGAGGATTACCAGTACAACTCCAGGCAGGTTAAGCTGAGCTGTCTGGATCACAAGTGAACTCCTAGATGACCAGTCTGGACACCACTTCTAATCATATCTCAAAGAAAGTTGAGAAACCTGTGATTAAATTTGCTAAAGGGTCCAATTTCATTGTGTGAGAGTTCTGAACCCATTGAGTGGCTTCTGATATTTCTGGGCTAGTATTTGAGGTTTTTGAAGACTCCTTGTGAGCTACACAAGTGACAGGTCTTGGGTCCAAAGGAGGAAGAAGGTTTATACTCTCAGCATGTTGCACTACACAAGCCCAAAGAGCCATCTAGTCCCAATGGGCAGTTTTTAATGTCCTTTCCATAAAGGACCTGTACCAGAGTCCATCAGCAGCAATACGGATTTGAATATTAAAACATCATATCCCCTAACTGATGTACTCAAGGGGGCACAGCTGACGGGGGGCAGTGATGTGCAGGATGCACATGGGAAGATGAGCCAGTAGTGATATTTCATACAGCAAACATTGCAGAGCAGTAAGTGCAGTAGCAGGCTGTGCTGCTGGAGACAGGCTACCCATGGCAATTTTCTTTCCTCAGCTTTATTTCAGCTCCTGCTCTTAATTTTGCTCGTCTTCCTTGGCAGTTCTGTCCATCCATCCTCCTGTTGTCCCGGCAATCGCTTAGCGGTGATAACATTCAGATGTTAACGGAGCAGATGCTGTGGCAGACCGGTAGCTACATGGCAGTTGTTTATGTAGCAGTCAGCAAAGCCATTCACCGCTCTGGGTTAATATTTCAACGGGGCGGACGGACAGGAGGGTGGGATGGCAGGAGAGTGGGTGAGGAGGTTGGCAGTTGTCAAGCACTAAGCCCAAGAGGAAGAGGAACGTGTGTGACTACAAAAGGGGAGGAAGCCCATTGTGTCTGAAACAAGACGGAAGATGCCACCCGACGCAGTTGGCTAACTGGTGATTAATTAGAGGCACACTTTGAATTCCGTGCCTAGTTTAGCATTAACAGCGTTTCCGTGTAGTGCGGTGAGTTGTCTTGCTTGGTGGTTTCATTGTCTGGGCTTATGTGGAGCAAGGAGGGGTTTTCTCACAAAACTTCTGGAGCTGAGAATATGTGCAAATCTCAACTTCCACTTGAGGCAAAAAATAAGGAAAGGAACATCCCCAAAAGGTGGAACAAGTTCATGAGTTTCACAGATGAACAGGAGAGAAACAGAAAATAAGCTTGGGGTGGTTTTGAGGGTTACAGAGGAGGCTCATGGTTTTTAATACTTTGCTATTTATACGGTGTTAGTTTGATGTCTGGGCTCCCTGAGCCCAGCCCAGGCCCTGGCAGTGTCTGTAAGGTGTGCGGGTTGTATTCCAGGCATGTCCGCAGGTCTGTGCCTCTGTATTAGTGTTTATAGGAAGTCAATGAGATGGAACTCAATAGAGAAAAGGAAGCCTTAAGAGTCACTGGAAGACAAATGTGAAGGCCTGGCACTCAATAACTTTACTGAATCATATCTTTTGCTGTACGTTTCTGGGCAGCAGGAATACAAGAAAGGAGAACAGGTCTGTATGTTTCAATAGCCTGTTCACCTTCCCCTTCAGAGCGAGGGGATGTTTTATTTCTCTTTATAAAAAGATATCCATCCTCTGCTTGATATGAAGTCAAGCAGCGCTATGAATCACGGGGAAGGTGTCAATGGAGGTGGGCTGGACTGCTGGAGGTAGTGGAGGGAAAGTGGGACACCACAAACAGACG
The DNA here is from genome assembly GCA_009819775.1 of Phoenicopterus ruber ruber. NCBI lineage: Eukaryota > Metazoa > Chordata > Aves > Phoenicopteriformes > Phoenicopteridae > Phoenicopterus > Phoenicopterus ruber. The sequence goes on from CM020230.1 coordinate 6,869,918, forward strand.
GTGTGGGCTGTGGAGGGCACGAGTGTGTGTGTGTGCATGTCTCCAGCTGGGATGCTGTAGCAGTGGCTAAAGAGTTGGCCCAGGCTGACTCAACTTGCAGCTACGGTCCATGGAGCAAAGGTATTTTGTCCGAATGGCTTGAGCATCCCCATGAGCGGGTGTCCTTGGGAGGTACAGGTCAGGCCCGGCTTGGGCAGGTTCTGCAGGGAGGGGATGGTGCAGGCTGAGCTTAGAACTGCATCTGAAACTTGCCCCATTTCTCCTGTCTTATGAACAGGGCGATAAGATGGAGTTGCCTGTGGTAACAGGGATAGGATTCAGTAGCTGAGGACTTTGTCATGCCAGAGATGGACAGGGCCTGTTCGGTCAGCTGCAAAGTTGTGCAAAATTCAAGTAGCTTCATTTTTGTAAACAGGAGAATACTTTTCATGTGGCTTCAGTTGCCAAAATGTTTGACTGATAAATGCAAGTGAATCAAAAGTGCAAAGCAAAAATCTCAGGGACAGCTATCCACCCTGGGATGGATTTTTGGAGCTGGCAGGAGTGCTTGAGCACAGTTGTCTTTGATTTTTCAAAAAATTTAACTGAAACTTGCTTCCAGTTAAATGTATGGAAACATGTGAAATGGCAATACTAAAAAGCTTCTTCATTAATTGATAAATATAATTAAGAAGGGCACCACATTAGTATTAACTTATATGGCTAATTAACTGAAGTCATTAATTTATACTAATGCATAGTCTTGCTATACCCCCAGTAGTTCTGCTTCCTGAACAGCATGTTTTTGTGTACTATTACTGTGGATTAAGCAAACAGTTTTGAAGAACAAAGTACCAAGTCTCTTGGAACTGAATAGATGCAAGACAACTGATGATGGGCAGGGCTCTAATATTTTAACTATATTCCCTTCTCATTTTCCCTCAACGGCCTTTTTAACACAGGGGTTTAACACCTCTGTTACACTTTAAATACTTCTGGGAGAGGTTCACACAAAGTAGATCTAGATTAACCCCCCCAGTCAGATATCGAATTTATGAGCATGTGTGAATGACCCAGACCCTCATTCTGCCCTGCACACAAAGCGGTTTTCATCCTGTAGCCCCTCACCTGCCTGAGTGTGCAAGTACCTCTGCTCTGCACTAACGTAACAAGTGACTATTTCTTAAAGGTGGATGTTTTCAGAGTGGCAAGTGTCATTTGTTACCGCATTTTGCAATGCTCCCTCCTCCCTTGCTATGGGCAGCAGAGGATGGGGGGGCGACAGGCTAGCCCAGGTAGATTGCCAAGAGAAGTCAGCCAGGATGGCTTGGGGACATTTGGATGCCATAGCTGTGTGGGGAGGACAGCAGAGCACATGGCTTCCACCCTGAGGATCTGGGCTGTCCCACACTGAGAGCTGAGGGGAGGATGGATGTCCTTCTCTGAATACAGCAGCCTACTCCAACGGAGGATGCACGAGTGCTCCTGCCTCTTGTAGATGCTTTGAAGAACAAGAGCTTTGTGCTTGGGAAAGCCCAGATTGCAGCAACGAGCGAGTGCTCCCCCCACAACTTCCTCCCACGTAGGCTGTGGCAGTTCGCCATTAAATTCCCAGACCAAGAAAACCTCAACTGATTTCCCTCCTGCCAGAGGAAACACAAGCTGCATCGCTTCTGGCTGCAGCCTAGCTCGCCCCCAGCTCCGGAGCCCTCCTCTCCCCTGGCTTGCAGGCACTTGTGGACATGCAGTCAGAACAGGATCAGTCCCGCAGGGAGTGGGGTTTTGCTGAATTCTGCCTTTTGTACAAAATCTGGCCATGGTCACACTGCAAGTTTGAATATGGCTAAAATTCAGACTGACGCGACTAAAGTCCCAGGGCATGAGCACTGGTCCCATGTTCACACGGAGGCTGTAACGCCAGCCCAAGGCCCTTGCTACAAGCCCTAGACCTACATCTCAATGGTCCAAAGAGATCCTCTCCGCGCACACCCCCGCTGCTAGGTGCTGAGCTGGCACTAATTACAATTTTGCTAATTGCTCTAAACTCCACTGCCTTGCTGCTTTCCATAGGCAATGTTTGGCCATGGCTTTTGCTGAAGTGGGGGACTCTTCTTGGAAGCTTGATAAAATCTGCAGGGAGACACCTGCCAATCTTCATGCACAACATCTTTATTTTAATTTATTGGCAGCATTTAGAAAAATTGGCTTCTATGCAGCATCAGTTGGACTTCATTAAAATAATAAGGGAGCTAAGTTAGTAAAAACAAACCTGGCCAGTTGGCAACCTCAGACTTTTGTCAGGACGGATCTATGCTGGAAGATATAGATTTAGTCCATCTACAGTAATAAAGTCCCATGCTCCCATGGTTAAAATGTCTTTTTCCCTGCTAGCTGATGCAATTCATTAATTATACGACATTTCCACAATGATTTCTCCAGAAGAAGGCCCTGGATGCCAAGGTTTACATTACATTTTCAATTACAAAGATATCCATATGGTGCTGCTGCAGTATGTACAAGTGCTTAGCGTGCATCCAGGCCCTACTGCAATGCTAGCAGGGCTCGTGAAGTCCTGGCAAATCCCTGTCTGGATACGGGGCTCTCGCTGGGTTCCCACACTGGTGGTGGGATGGGGATGGCAAGTTCCCTGCAGGAAAAGTGTTGGGACTTGAAGCACAAATCCTTGTGTCCTTTTGGGCCACCAGACTTTAACAGCCTCTTGAGCTGTGAGGATGAGTTTAAGTCAGCATTACAGCCCATTGATGGCCTGAGAAACCAGCAGAGTATTATGGGGAGGATTTTAGACTAAGACAAAAGGGCTCAGCCCAGGCACGGATTGCCCAGGCACAGATTGCCCAGGCAGGCTCCAAGGAGCTAGTGAAGGGTCAGAGCCCATCTCCCACTCCCCACGTGTTCCCATTGCGACATCTCTTTTGCCCCAACACCCCTGTAGTGGGATCGGCCGTGCAGACACCCAAACGAGGGACGAAGCTGCAGGGTGAGGTGCTGCAATGGACAGAGTGGGATAGAAGAAGGGGATCCTGTGTTGCATGGTGCGGTGTTGGCCACATTGGTATTTCTTCACATCGGGGCTGGTCCTACCCACGCAGGATCAATTGGTGCTGTAGAAGCTGCTTAATTAACCACTAGTATGAAGATTACAAGTTATGATGCAAGTACTACTTGGTCTGAGGAAATGTATTGATTTGGACAGACCCCTTGGAGAAAACCTCACTCATAATTCAGGTGGTTTGCAGGAGTTTGATACTCAAAGCTTGGTTCTCCCCGGCAGCTCCTGCCTGCCCCAACCATTGTGGTAACACAACGGGGCCCTGAAAGGAACGCACAGACTTTCCTTCGACAGCACTGGTGTGTGGACACATACCTGGACGCTGATTCCTAGCACTGCCAAACAGAAAAGTTGCAGGTTCTTTTTTTCCCGGGTCTGGACAGAGGACTTATCCATGGCTCATCTCCTTGCTTATCCCGGGTGCAGGACCCCCCGGCCCTCCTGCCTCGCCGGCTGCAGCGATGCTCCCTGTAGCACCGGGAGTCAGGAGTCAATGCTGTTTGCACAGTTGCACTCCGATTAGCTCGGCAATGCCTGTAACCTTAGAGTAGTAAACCAGTGGCATATATATAGTTGAACAATTATATGTATTGTGACTAAATTTCCCCCTGAAGATCTCATTCATGATGTTAGAGTGAAAGGATCATAAAATGAATTAATAGCTGATTCACTGTATAATTTCCTAGTTCAATATACTTTAGTGTACCAGCTAAATGAGCCATACACAGCATTCAGCTCGGCCAGTTAACAGCTTTATCATTGAGATCTCAGGCTTAGAAATAAAAGCAATTCTTCTGAAGTAATTGCGTCTAATTAAAAGAAACATTTAAAAAGTGTAACCAAAAGGAATTCATTTCAAATGGAAAATTAATGCTGAAAAATAGCCCTGAGCTCTCTTGTCTTTGCTAATAGCTAAGCATTCTCAGAATAATTAAACTGTTTTGAAATGTTGATACCTTCCCCTGTTAGAAATGATAGCCGCGGCCCAACACATTAGCAAATCCTCAGTGTGGCCCTGGTTGGCCGTAGGTGTGGGGCTTTGGGTGGCCCGGGGAGCCAAGGGGCAGCTGCCTGCGGGGGAGGAGGGCTCCCACCCCGATGCTGCTGCACCCTCCCATGAAAGCGGGGTGTTTGCAATGTCTTTTGAAGGAGCAGGACTGGCCAGCCAGAGGAGCTGAGCTCCGCACGGCAGGGGTTTGGGAGGCTCTGCCAGATGCTGGGACTCCCCGTAAAAGCAGAGGAATCCACTGAAAATAGCTCTCTATTTAAGTGTATGGACTCTGATATTCACTCATCTCTGCAGCACCTCAGTGAGCTGAAGTGTCAGGATGCATTTCCAGGTGAAGCCTGTTCACTGCTTTTTTTAGTACTTTTTTCATGAGCAAAACGTGCAGCACTTTAACCTGCACCCCAAAAAGGTTCCACAGTAAATATCCAGCTTTACAGAGTTCCTGGCTGGTGTTTGTGCTGCGGGTGTGGGCCAGCCTGGCTGCTCTTGACAGGATCCTAAATCCTTCAGGTTCCTCATCTGCTTCTCCATCACTTGCTCCTCTCCCTTTACTCGTGCTCGCTTTGGCAGGGAGTACTTCAAAGCTGTGTAGTGAAAATCCCACTTACATGCTGCCCTGCTTCCCTCAAAGCAGGTGGCTCTTCCCCTCCCTCCACCCAAGGATTTGCTTGCAGGTGTTGGAGCAAATTAAATGCACCCTGTGACATGGTGAGGATGAGCACAAACCCTGCATGTTGAGCAGGAGCTCTCCTTTTAATTCCCCGTGCTGAGCTAGGAGTGCTTCTCTGATTAATAGTCTGTATCTGGCTGCACCGGGAGACCCAAAGAGGGGCGGCTGTCGGGGTTGCAAGGATGTGTGGTGCCTGAAATAGTTGTTACAGTGCTTTGTTTGCACGGATCGAATGGCTGGGTGCCACCGACTCAAGGGTCTTGCTATAGCTGGTGCTGCCAAAATAGAGGTCGTACGCAGTGGGCAAGGAATTGCCAACAGAGCTGTAGGGCACAGGGATCTGGCCGGGCGCTCTAAAGCTGCGGCTGGGCGGTTTTGTTAGGAAATGCAGATTCCCCAGATTTGAAACTTTCTCCAGGCCCTTTTTCACTTGAAAAGTGACTGTGAAGGCAGAAAAAAGTTCTGAAAATTCAGTTTCAGCATCTTTATGTTAAAGCATTTCTCATATTGAAGCAGGTTCCCGTTGGGAAGCAAACACTGACAAAGTTGATTCCTTTTAAGTGTTAAAAAGACCAAACCCAAATACTTCTGACCCAAGTGACTTTTTTTTTGCTGGATGACCAGGACACAAGTGCTTTTGAGAATTCAACTTTATACTAGTTCAGGGAGAGAATTTGTTCTCTTAAAATCCTTGTGGGATGGGAATGCAGTTTCTCATGCTGCTTCAAGTGGGAAGCTCGGGGAATCTTTGGAGGCTGCTGCTTATTATTGCCAGTACCTACTGAATTTGCTTTTATTATGTTATTTGGTAACTATGACAGAACTGAGTATATTCCATCCAAGACTTTCTGTAAAACGTTCCCAGAAAATTCTGTGAATGTACAATAATGCGGTATGTAAACGTGACCCTACAAAATAACGTGTGTCTGCTGGCTCGTTTCCCGTTCCCCCACACTATGCTGTTTCATGTGTTTCCTTGATGTTCCTCTTCAAATTGTAGTAAATCAAAGTTTTCTCCCTTTTATTTTGGAGGCAGAGCAGAAGGGCAGCATCTTAAGAGACAGGATTCTGCCTCATATTGTAGTGCGTTTTTTTTATGAATCATACTGAAAGCATCACAGCTTCTAAGGGAATAGGTAAAACTAGTCCCTGGTCTCGGCAGCAGGTCAGCGAACACCCTGCCCTGGCCAGCTTGCTCAAAATTCTGCCTCTATTTTCTGGATGATCCAGAACTTTCTCTTTTTTTTTTAATTCCTGAGTGTTTCTAATTGAGCTAACATTATTAGAAGGTTTAAAAAAACCCTTTCCCAAATTCCCTTTGCGTTTCAGTAGCTCTTTAATATGCAAGGCAGCAAGAGATGAACTGGGTCTAATTACGAGTCCCTGGAGTAGCCAGTCAGAAAATGAATTGATGCCTTTTTCCTTATGAACAATGCATGTACCACAAATTAGAGGCGCCATCACCAGAGATTTAATTACAAAATATCATTACTTTCACACATCATTTCAGATTTGGCCTGATCAAATCAAAGTTGGGGGAGAGAGAAGGGGGGAGGCAGGCGAAGGGAAAAACTGCACCACTAGCAGGGTCATTCGTTCAGGGGTACTTGAATGCAGGAGGGAATTGGTGTTATTGAAGCTTCCCAAAAGGCAATTCTGCAGAGAAGCGGCGGCTGGGAGGAAATTTGTTGCCTTTTCCAAGGAAGGCTCTAAGCAGTTCAGCTGTCCGGGGGAAAACACGGCATGAAACACGGTGGCCGGGGCTGGGTGGGCTTTGCTGGGAGGTGCTACCTAAAGACCATGGGCATGTCCAGCTTCACGGCAGATCTGATCCTGCTTGGGGAGAGGGGGATTTTTTTGTCAGGTAGGAAAGATGTGATGAAAAGAGCACTTAGTCTGCTATCACTTGGCTTTAGCTGGGCTTCCTCTGGTAGCAAAAGCTGTGTGTGGAAAAACAAGGGACTAATCCCAAGATGTATCTAAGTGTACTTCAGGCATATACAGTGTACATTATCCTGTGTGATTCCTGACAAATCTCCCCAAAAACAGACGCTGAAGCTAGCTATTCGTGCCAAAGTGCATGATGAATTTTGTCAAGAGGAATGACTGCCAAGGGAGGCCTGGAAACTCATTTGCTGCAGAGTTCAGTGTACTATTGCGGTTTAAAGGTCATGGTGGTTACCAGAAAAAGGGTCTGGTGTGTGCTGGGAGGAGGGTTTGGCTTTTGCTTCCCTGATCTCTATTCACCCCTGAAGAATACAGGAGTGAGCAGCTCACCATCTTATTTCTAGTAAGGTGGGGTCCATCCCTGCGGTTGGGCATCTTTATAGCTTGTGGTGCTTTTTAAGCAGAGCAATGTGGAACAAGTGCAGTCAAAAGTGGTCGGTGGTCCCTGTTCTGTAAGTAAGCCTTGAAAGCTGCCTTCAAACCGAGCATCCCAAGTGTGAGAGGTCTTCCCTCTTGGTCCATGCAAACTGTGCCACCCCTTTTCAGTGGGCTGCTTGGAGTGTGACTCTTGGCTGCAGGAAGGTTTCTGGGCTGGATGGCCCCATGCCAAAATGGAAAGTCTGGTGAATATTCAGAAGTTGAATGGTTCCAGTGCTGTGTAGTCACCATAGCAGGAGTGGAAATGTCAGAGATATCCCAGTAAAATAAGAAGTAACGGCCCTGTAGTGTCTAACGTGTCCCTGAGTGCTGGCTGTCGTAGCGACTGATGCTACAGTATCAGAAATCCTCTTTTTCCATCCTGAGGAAAAAGTGAGGCTATTTTCCTTGCAGAATGACACCTGTCTGGTGCTGATTTAAAGGGCTGGCTGTTGAATAGGGTCATTCACACTGAGCTGATGCCATAAAGGCAGTCAGCAGCAAATGCGGGTGCTCGGGATGGGAGGGTAGAACGGCTGCTCGGCCCTGGGATGATTTACAGCCCCTGCATCCAGCCTAGGCCATGGGCTGTGATTATTTCTCAGCCGGACGCACAAGCCAATCGTTTCAAGAAGCTAAAACGCTCTTCAAAATTTATGAGGAAAATGACGGCTTGTTGAATACATGATGTAGCGAGATGTAGTTTTACATTAACTTAAGAGGCATTTATGGGGTAATATTCATCTTCTCTGTATTATGGCAAGTATAATATGAGAGGATGCTATGTCACGGGGATATGAGACCTGACAGATACGATGTACACAGAGGGGAGACCATGATGAAACAGAAAAAGGCAGGAAGAGCCAGAGCCATAGGCTGAATGTGGATGGGGCAGGAGAACAGGCTATTGTGAGAATGGGAGATGCCACCCATGTCCTCCACCTGTGAAAGCTGAAGTTGCTCCACCACTTCCATGGAGCCACATGGATACCCACCAGCTGAGGACATGATTACAGCCCTGAAGATCCACTCATGACTCAAGGTCAAGCCCCACTCACCACCCACTCTTGTAAGAGCTGCTCAGCTTTTTGTGGTTCAGTGCACAAGTGACCCAGGGCATGTAACGCACCCGGTAACTCGAGTGGATTGTTGTACAGGTGGCAGCATGGGCTTGGACCACTGCAAAGGAGCTGCGAATGTATGGGCATGTTACAAAGAAATGATTACTTCTAATATTCTACCTAATGGCTGGACTTTGCCATGCAAGCACATGGGCTTAAAAGGGTTGCGTGGTCTTACGGAGGAAGTACCAGACTCCCTTGGGAACACGGCAGAAAGGCACGTATGTCACTGCTAGCTAAGTGTCACTGGCTACGCGCAGAGCTTGCTCCAGCTGGCAAACCAGGCAGCGGCTTTTCTCTCCTGTCTGCCGCACATCGGATTCCTCTGAAGGTGCAGCATGGGCCAAGCTCTCGGGCTTGCTCCAAGTAAGCCTCCCTGGTTTAGCCTGGCAAAATTGTAGCTGAAAGTAATTCCTAAGCATTTCTTTTCCCCTGCATTTAGCTGCAGGCAAAATTTTGCACTAGAAACTGGTTGACTTGGTAGCAGAGATCAAACAGCTTATCTAACAGGAGCTGTGAATTAAGGTAGCAGCCTCGGTGCAAGCCCTGACCCTGTGGTGTCTCCTACCCCAGGCACCCAGGGAGGGCCTTTGGGCTGCCTCCTGGTCCCCTCTTACTGCATATAAGCACAGGAGGTTGCGAGGCACACAAGTCATTGGTGTGGCCAAATCCTACAGTAAGTGATGCAGGGAAAGGCACTTTTCCCTGACACCAGGGATGCGTGGCTGCATGTGCCTGCTCCTGCCCACCCAGCAGTGTTTGGGTTAGCACTGGTCCCTTGCAGAGCTGCATCCAGAGGTTGCAGAGCATCCAGGTGGTGGACTCGCCTGCAGCACAACCATCATGTAAAATCACCATTGCAGTGGGGTCTTGATCTCCATAGATATTCCTCCCTGGGCATTATGTGCAGGGAGGGGGGTTAAATGCTGTTTTTTTCCTTTGATACCATGAAAACACCAAGCAGAGCTGTGAGCTCTGCCTTAAGGAAATAATGATTGACTTTGGAGTAGTGGTTTATCGTGCAAAGCCAAGGGTCTCTGCATCTCTGATTCAGGTCCTTCCTAAAGAACTGCAGTGCTTGTCCCCGGTGTCTGACCCATCTGTTCCTTGGGAGGAAGGGATGTTGCTCCTTTATAGCCATTTTCTCACCTTATTAGATAAAACAAGTCAAAACTTCTAGACTTTGAGTCAACCTGGGGTTAATACCTGGATGGATGGCAAGACCCACCTTACTCTAACATCAGTGCTCCCCAACCTCTGCCTTTTTGAAGACTTTAGCTAACCTTGTAAGGCTCGTAGCTCTGACAGAGTGATGTTACTAGCAAAAATAAAACCAAAAGGTTGTATGGTGGCTGTGTTGTCCTTTCTCGATATCACGTGGGACCGGAGCAGCAGTAACTAAGAGCAATGCAGGGTCAGTTGGAGAAGGCTGAAAGGCTTGCAGGAGCCACAGCAGCCAGACACAGGGAGATGGGCTGAGGCTGGAGGAGATGCCTAGAGAGGCATCTCTGGGTGTGGAGGGAAGGTTGCAGAAGCCATGCTGAAGAAGCAGGAGAGCAGGATGATGTATAACACCCATTACATAGGAGAGAAATTAAAAGGATTGATTGATATCAATTATCAGGTACAATTTGTTGCTGCACAATTGACACGTTAATCACCTCCCTGCTGCATTTCAGCATGGCAAGATTTTTGACCAATTTGAAAGGTTTACAGCAACAATATGATGCTGATTTATCTCTCCTTAATAAAAAAGTGATCAACTGAAACCTGCATCCATCATGCTGTTTATCACTCATGGTGATTTATTAACTAATTATACTTACAGTGGGTCTTTTTCTATAAGTATGGATAACGGAGTGATGCAGTGTCAGTGTAAGTCATAAATAATGCCACAGTACAGTATGTTTAATACTTACTCCTAGGACCAGCCCATAACAAGATGCCTTGATTAAGGTAAGCAGATGGCTTCGTTCGTCAGGAATGGTCCTGAAATTGCACATCGAGGAAACGAGTCCATTTCTCATGTTTCCAGCACTGGACATTGCACAAATGTCTCGACCATGTAATTCAGATCAGGTGAAATGCTCCCAGCTTGGCCATTTTTCATAGGCGTTTGCAAACCCTCACCAGACCTCACTGCACCCTGAGACTGAATAGCAGCATGGTGTTTCAGAATCAAGGTCCACAGAGCAAGAGGGAGCCACAAATGCAAGAAAAAGAAAATGCACCGTGGATTTTAAAACAGAGGTGGGGAACTGACAAAAATCGGAACTTCTCCAATCATCATAAAAGGAAAAAAAAGATTTTTTTGTTGGTTTTAAGTGACAAGCTATCGAGTCTCTAAATCGGTTTCATCCATCAAAAAAACCTTTTACAACGCTTGTAGGTTACAGTAATTGGCTAATACAGACTCCTAGGATTTCTGTCTTGACAAAGAGATGTGGTCAGTTCCCTCGCCTCATGCGGGAGGATAATGATGTGACTCTATTAAACAATTATACCTGGTAATCATGTAATCTCAAGGAGAAAGCAACTTCTCAAATGACACATCGGACAGGTCTGCTGTTTTTCCAGACTGTGCAGCTGAGATCTGTGCGATCCCTCTCCCTGCAGAGAAATGTTGGGAAGCATGTCACTGAGGTGATGGCATCGCTGGAGCAGCTCTGCAGTGACGGGACTGGCTGTGTGTTTTGGGGTCTTTCCCTAAGAAATCTTGCCGAGCCCACTTGCATTTTGACATTTGTGTTGCAGAGCAATACAAGACACCAAGCGCTCAGGGCTGCTCAGCCTTAGTGTCATTTTCCTCTTCCTAAAATCAATCAATTGGAAAGTACTCTTTGCAGATCCCAACCTAAGCTCCTCATGGTGCTGCTCGGAAAGCAGCTATAAAAAGGGCAGCAGGTGCTTGTGTGGCTCCAACACTCCAAAGCGCCGTGGCTGAGCCTGATGCTTCCTGCGCTTGATCGCAGCGGTGCAGCAGGACGACTTGGTTTCCCCTTTTCCTCTTGCACATCATCATTCTCCTGCTGGGGTGCTGGGGCATCAAATCTGGTCTGACAGACTGCAGCTCTCCCCAGCCTCAATTCATCTTGCCAGTTGAGGGAGAGGCAGTCCAATTTTTTTTTCCTTTAGTATCTGAGGATTGGGTGAAGTGCCAGTTGCTCCCTGCAGCAGAAGGTGTGAGGGTACCAGAGAGGATAACCTGGGCAAAGCCGGGGTGGCTCTGGGGGTGCAGGGAGTCCCTCACCCTGCCGCCTGTCGCTGTGCAGTACACCAAATATACTCATAATCCAGTTTCCAACCTTTTGAGCTTAGACCAGAACCACCCTCAACTTTTTCACCTTGATGTCTGCCCACAAATGCATTGATAAAGTCCATTCTTTCTCCTGATCTTTTACTAAAAATATGATTTCTCTTAGTAAGAGCAATATTCCACTACCTTGAAGTTTTTTTTCTCTTCTTTATCCATCACCAGACTGTCTGTGGTGAGTAGCCTGGGTCTGGACTCCGTTGTCTTTTGGTTTTACGTAGGTATAGATCATATGAGATTCTCTTTGGTATCAATTGATCTCTGTAATTAAGAACTTCATGTAAATGCAGCATTAAATGGCTATTTTCCCATCACCCTAGTACCCCACTCCCAGCCCTGCCATTGCCTTACTCTGTGGACTTGTCCAAGTCTCTCATTGCTCTTCTACTCTGGAAATATTAGGTGTAGCACAAATGTTCTTTGGGACAGAGTCTCTTATTCCGTGCATGAACGATGTCTGTGAGATCTCAAACTAAGCCTCTCTTTGTTTGCCCCAATGATATCCCTCTGCACTGTGCTTACAGCTTCTTGCCCAGTGAAATGCAGCCACTTCTGGCACAGAGCAGCAGCAGCCGAGCAACGCGCGGCAACACCATGCCGTATTACAGGAGGCCAAACAATAACACAATAACACCATCCCGGCTGACAAACGCAGCGGGAAGCGAGGGGATGGAGGTGTGATTAGCACACTAACAACAGGATCCATAACCAAGAGGGAACACTCAAACCAGCAGCAAATAATTGTTAAATTATTTCACAATTAATAGTTGTTTAAAAGCAAGGCAGGAATGATGGAAAAAAACCCCAAATCCCTGTTTGAAAATGCTTTTGCAGGGCTGATCAGCACAGGCACTGCTGCGTGAGTAGGAGTGCAGCTGCAGAGACACCGCAAAAATTACCCGGCCCCTCCTGGGGGAACAAACAGTGACAGATCCATAATTTATAGGGGGCAGTTGGCGCTCAATAATTAGGGCATAATTTACACTGAGTGGGTTTTGGTGGTGGGAGGAGAAGAGGCAGTTTTGTTTGTTCTCCTGCTCCTTCCCCAGGCATCTGTCCCGGAGCTCCGAGGGGAGAGGAGGCTCCTGCAGGCAGGCCTGGCCTGACCCAGCGCGGCAGGGCTCGGTGCATCCCTCCCATTCTCCCTCAAGGGCGTAAGCCCGTAATGACTATTTTGCAGATTTTTTTCTAAGATGGAGAGGTCAGATTTTTCTGCTCTGATCCTTGGCACAGCTCTTCCCCTTTTGATGATTAATCCGCATCATCTCTCTCACGCCAGAGGCTCCGAGCATCCCCACAAGCCTGTACCACGACTCATCTCGTGCATTGTAACAGCCCATCTCGGTAGCTTGAGCGCATCTGTGCCCTGCAAGGTCCTTGGCACCTCATAGAACCATACAATTGTTTAGGTTGGAAGAGACCTTTAAGATTGAGTCCAACCGTTAACCTGTCACTGCCAAGGCCACTACTAACCCATGTCCCCAAGCGCCACATCTACACGTCTTTTCAATCCCTCCAGGGATGGGGACTCCACCACTGCCCTGGGCAGCCTGTGCCAGGGCCTGACAGCCCTTTCGGGGAAGAAATGGTTCCCAATATCCAACCTAAACCTCCCCTGGCACAACTTGAGGCCATTTCCCCTTGTCCTGTCGCCTGTTCCTTGGGAGAAGAGACTGACCCCCCCTGGCTCCAACCTCCTGTCAGGGAGTTGCAGAGAGCGAGAAGGTCTCCCCTCAGCCTCCTTTTCTCCAGGCCAAACCCCCCAGGTCCCTCAGCCGCTCCTCACAGCACTTGTGCTCCAGCCCCTTCCCCAGCTCCGTTGCCTGTCTCTGGACACGCTCCAGCCCCTCAGTGTCTGTCTTGGAGTGAGGGGCCCAGAACTGACCCCAGCACTCGAGGTGCGGCCTCGCCAGGGCCGAGTACAGGGGGACGGTCCCTGCCCTGGTCCTGCTGGCCACACTATTTCTGATACAGGCCAGGATGCCGTTGGCCTTCTTGGCCACCTGGGCACATGCCTGGGCTCATATTCAGCTGCTGTCAACCAACCCCCCCAGGCCCTTTTCCACTGGGCACTTTCCAGCCACTCCCCCCCAAGCCTGTAGCGCTGCCTGGGGTTGGTGTGACCCAAGTGCAGGACCCGGCACTTGGCCTTGTTGAACCTCATACAATTGGCCTCGGCCCATCGATCCAGCCTGTCCAAATCCCTCTGTAGCGCTTTCCTACCCTCAAGCAGATCAACACTCCTGCCCAACTTGGCATCATCTGCAAGCTTACTGAGGGTGCACTCGATCCCCTCGTCCAGATCATTGATAAAGATATTGAACAGAACTGGCCCCAGTACTGAGCCCTGGGGAACACCACTTGTGACCGGCCACCAACCGGATTTAACTCCATTCCCCACAACTCTTTGGGCCCAGCCATCCCGTCAGTTTCCTACCCAGCGCAGAGTACGGCCATCCAAGCCATGAGTAGCCAGTTTCTCCAGGAAGATGCTGTGCGAAATGGTGTCAAAGGCTTTACTAAAGTCCAGGTAGACAACATCCACAGCCTCTCCCTCATCCACTAAGCAGGTCACTTTGTCATAGAAGGAGATCAGGTTGGTCAAGCAGGACCTGCCTTTCATAAATCCGTGCTGACTGGACCTGATCACCTGGTTGTCCTGTACGTGCTGCATGATGGCCCTCGAGATGATCTGTTCCATAACTTCCCCTGCACCGAGGTCAGGCTGACAGGCCTGTAGTTCCCCAGATCCTCCTTCTGTCCTTTCTTGTAGATGGGTGTCACATTTGCCAGCCTCCAGTCAACTGAGACCTCCCTGGTTAGCCAGGACTGCTGAGAAATGATTGAAAGAGGCTTGGTGAGCACATCTGCAAGCTCCATTGGTGTAGATGCACTTCAGTTGGGCTATTGATCCTGCCACCTTTTGGGAGGGAGAAGCCCTAATTCCTATGTGACCATTCTCAGGTGCTTCTGTGGCTTCTAACACATCGATAACCCTTGTGTCTTTGCTGCTGCATGGATCTCCATCCCCTACCTCCACTGAGACAGCAGGCCAAAGGATCTTGCTAGCACACCATCCCTCAAACATGGGCATACCCATCACCATCCTCGAGGTCTGGGGCAGTGGTAAAAATAATGCAATGCTTGTTCTGCCTTTTAGCTGCGGAGCTGCCTCGCAACCAGGCTGCAGCTCTCCTGCCCGCGTGGCTGCCCTTGCCCCCTGCCCTGCCTGGGCTTGCAGGGCTTACCATGAGCCACCTTTGCTTTTCCTACTCACAGGCCCATCTGGCCCTCAGGGCCACATTTCACGGACAGGACAGGGCTGTGCTCTGGGTGCAGAGCCAACGTAAGCCGTTTTCTGCCAAGGGACCCACCTTGTCAGGCTATGTAGGACACAAGGGAGATCCAAGGAGAAAAGAAATCTTAAGGTAACACAACAGGAGCTAAAGAAACCCTGCGAGTTCCAGGGTAGGTGCCTCCCTGATGTGTACGAGGAGGGGGATCACCCCGTAGGCTTCGCGGGAAATCCATGCCCAAGCTGCCAAGGTGATGGAGAGCAGGAGGTTGGTATTTGTGCGACACCTTATGCTTAAACTTAAAGCTAAAGTGTGTCTTTAGAGCTGATGTGTAAACCAGACTAGTAGGACGTGCTGTTCTAAAATTGAAGGAGGGGGACCCTCAGGACCTCAGCCAAAACGTAGCTCTGGTAATTACCTCTTCCCTCCTAAATTAGCCTTGTCCTGATGACACTGGATGAAAGCTTTGCTGCCTGCCCCATCCCATGGAGTAACGTTGCTGCAACGTGCCAGCCGGCTCTGCCCTGCAGACGGCAGCGGTGAAGGTGCGAGGTGCCCCGGGCTGAGCACCCTGCGTTGGTCTGGCCAGCAGCGCGCGGCAGCGTGACGGCTGCTGACGCACGGCGGCAGGATTGTTACCTCCCAAAGGCCACCTTGGCCCCGCTGGGGCAGCACCGGCAAAGGAGTTAAATTTGATTTCCTCATAGGGAAGAGGCTTGCAAGGGAGGCAGGAAAAAAATTACTTAGCTTCATCTTTCTCCCATTTTAGAAAAATTAATTTTTGAGAAACCTCCAGAGTTTCACTATTTCTGGTCCCTAAATCACAGAGCCTGACAGCCCGTCCAGGGCTATTTATTGGCTCCCTTGCAGGGAGCCATCTTCAGCGAGCCGGGGCTTGATCTGAAGACCACGAGTGCCATCTTCTGGGAGTCTGCAGCCGTACTTCCCGCTCCTTCCCTGCAGCCTCCCATGGTTATGCCATAAATCTTGATTCCAGAGGAAAAAGCTTCACTACACTAAGCCTCACCCTTGGGTTTCCCACCGCTGTGTACCAAAGCGTCACCAGCCGTTGGGGCAGCATGATGCTTCGCCTTCCAGTGGGGAAACTGAGGCAGGGGGACATGAAATAACACAGCCTCTCTGCTCCCCCTCAGGTGCACAAGGAGGTCTAGGGTGTTATGTGGCCTCTGAAATAGCCAAGAGGCTCAGGATCAGGAGGTGTAGTTGTGCCTCAGGCTTCCTCTCAATTTGAAGCTCTTTTCTAGCATCAAGAAATCAACCGGAACCTCCCTTCTCTTTTCTCTGTTAATTTTTTATTAAGGAAAGATGATTTTCTTTTTGCATAACGATTTAACTCCAGAGTTGTGCTTTAAGATACCCCTGCAGCATCACAAACTCCTAGCCAAATCCCAATGGAGGGCAACACTGCAATTAAACTGTTTGCTTAAAACGAAGGAATTGCCTGAGCTGGAGCGTGGGGCTGTGAGGCTGCAGGCGGAGGGTGGCCAAAGCATCCCAGGAAAGGAGATGGAGGCAATAACCTGGGGACAGTGCCCCTCTTGCCGAGGCTTACAAGGGGCTTAGTTGCTTTTTCTGTAAAACTGATCAAAGGTTTTTGCTGAGGTTTGATTTACGGTAACGGCAGGGGAGGGAGCAGGTCTGCCTGTGCCTGCCCTGCCGGAGCCTGCGGTGGCCCAGAGGGTGCTGCCGGGCTGGCCCGGGGTAACCGTGCTCGTGAGAAGCCAAAGAACTGGCCTTTTCAGCAAACGTGAATGTGTTTGAATGTTGTACAGTGATTCTCACGGTTAAAGGTGGGGCAAACGCTTCCCTGGTGCCTGGCGCTACTAAGCCTGCGTGGGAAGAGTGGATGTGTGGGGGTGATGGGATGTCAGAAAACGCTGCCGCTCCCTATTGCAACCCCTACAGGAGTCTCATGCCATGCCTTTTCCACTCGGTGTAATCTGATTTACGAGTCAATCACTTTATCTCATAAACATGACAGCCTGAGTGAGCCTTCTGTGAGCCCTCCTGCACGGCAGCGTGGCTGCACAGCAGGGATCTCCCCAGGAGCTGGGACATCTCTTGAGGCTGCTCCTCAAGGCAGAGAGACCTTTTACCAACAGCAGGTCTTCGGTAAGCGACCGATATCACGCATAACCTTGCAGCATGGTAACTTTGAGTTTGCTTTGGTAACTTTGATTTCACGCTGGATTGATACTAATGAAACATTACCAACCCATGCAACTATTCAATATGAAGTATTATAACCTTTGTAGTCTTTACCCTTAAACATAAATGGTTGGCTAAGTCTGGGACTAAGTTTGGACAGCCACACCTAGGCTCCTCTCTGAGAAGGAGTTTAGAAAGCAAAGGAGTCCACTCTGAACCTCGTGACTCAACGGGAGGGTCTTTCTTACCCTTTTACATCTCCAGTCTCTCTGTGAACTTGATTCTAATTCAATTTTCCTTTGTATGCGTCTTCCACGCAGTAACTAATAGAGTGAACCTTGCCATCGAACTTTAACACTTTTACAACATCATATTAAACCCACTTTTTTCTAATACCTTTGACAGTGGTTCTTTAAGCAATCTAAATCACCCTTTTGTGACAAATTGGTGTAGTCGGCAGGATCCTAACTCAGGATTCGCGGCAGTAGGGCAAGGCGCAGTGTAGTTTGTACAGCACTGTGCGGTCCTTGGGGCAGGACAGTATGTACAGTAGCACACAGTCTGGTTTGTCCAGCCGTGCAGAGTCTATACGGCAGTGTGCCGTATGTATGGCAGTGTGCGGTATGCACGGCATGTACAGAGCACACGCCCGCATGGTCAGTGCCACACGATGGTGCTCGGAGCTCTCGATCCTGCTTTCCCCGCAGGCCAGCGCTGCCAGGGCTTTCTCCATCTGCTCAGGGATTTCTCCCATGTCCCGCCAGCAGAGACTCGGGTTGAGAGTCCCGGACACGGCACGGCTTCCCGCTCGCGCTCTTGTTGTTACGCCAGCTCTGTCTGTCCAGTTCTCCCCGTTGGTGGTTCCCGCCATGGCCCAGGGAAGGGTGAAACCTGCCACGCGACAGTGTCCATGACAAGGGAGTGTGCTGCTCCGTGGGGTGACAGTGCCTCTGCAAGGGCCCCTGCTGCACCCCACCACGTAACGGCACCCATCCTGGTACATCCCAGCTCTGCCACCCTTCGTGCCAGATGCCCTGCAGTGTCCGGGGAGATGCACTTGCATGGACACCACTCCTGCAGACTGGCACAGCCCTTGTGCGATCACACGGCCAACATGTCTAGTCTGGACCTTTTCTATTGCCATTTGCTCTGCTACAAGCTTGGGGATATCTCCACACCTTCGTGCAGCAGCTGAATCCCTTCGTTCTGGGGCCGTAACAGGGTTAGAAACCTATTTGCCTCCTTGCTTCAAGCGTGAACCCAGTGGATCTGAACGAATCTGAGTGAAAATAAGACTGCTGACCTCTGGAAGTTGTCGCTCATCCTCCCCCACAGCAGGATCAGCTCTCTGGTCCGTAATCCTGACAACTCGTTATCCAACCTGATAGCAAAGCCCCCCCAGCAGTGCTGTTCCCCAGGCTCCCTCAGCGTCAGTTCTGCCACTTCACTGGCTTTATCAGCAGGATAAGTCTTCGGACTGTGGTGATCCATCAGGTCTCAGTGTTGGAGTAAGAGGGCAGGCAGCTGAACAGCGAAAGCTGGAGATGGGGTGTGGTGGAGCCCCACATTACGCATGTCCAGGAGCATCCATCCACCGCTGCAGCGCAAGAGAAAATGTGGGAAGTTGCAGTCCAGGTTTGTGGGGGTTTTTTCTCAAGTAGAAAGTTAGAGAGTTTCCTTTGGCAGAGAGTCGGTCAGTACTGGGTTCTAGTACTGAAAGGGACTGGAGGTAGAAAACTGGAGCTCAGCTCGTCTTGCTGGCCTCCTGAGCAGCTGATATGAGCCGTGTTTGAAAAACAAAGCGTGCGCAGTCAAAGCCGAGCAGCTCTGCTCTGCAAACAGGGCATTTCAGATTGAACCGTGGTGTATTTTTGACAGACGTATGCATAATGATGGGGCAACTCGTGGCTGAAGGGGATGAGCCTAGGGGATTCAGTGCTGGAACAGAGCAGGGATGGTTTGAGCGGATCATTGGTACCCAGGGCAATGATTTTTGTCCTGGTTCCGACTGGGATCAAGTTAATTTTCACAAGAAGCTGGGAGGGGACACAGCCAGGACAGCTCACCCAAAGTGGCCAAAGAGATATTCCATACCATATGATGTCATGCTCAGCATATAAAGGGGCGACAGCGCTGGGGGGCAGGATCACCGCTCTGGAGCGGGCTGGGCATCAGGTTCCGGGCAGTGAGCAATCTGTACTGTGAATCACGTGCTTAGTATATTCTGTTATTGTTACTGGTTTTTTTCCTTTTTTCTCTCCCTTTGCTGTCCCGGTAAACTGTTTTTATCCCAACCCATGAGTTTTGCCTTTCTTTCCTAATTCTCCTCCCCATCCCACTATGGAGGGGGAAGAGTGAGCGAGCGGCTGCATGGTGCTTAGCTGCCAGCTGGGGCTAAACCACGACAGTCCTTTTTGGTGCCCAATGTGTGGGGCAACGAACAGCTGAGATAACGACAGATCTGACCAGAGCGTATTGAGACAACAATTTGTTATATGTACTTATTATATTAGTTAAATAGTTGCTGGTCACAATGTTGCTTTGGTTGGTGACGTGGTTGTTATATAAATTCTTATATGTACTATGTATTCCCTGCGGTGCTGTTTATCACCGCAGGGAGAACGGTGAGGATTATCGTTTTGCTGTACTGTGTAATAGCAACTTATGATGTGATAACATTAATAGCCGTGAGGTTAAGTTGGTATCTGTATGTGGCATTGCTGTCATGCCCGTACCTCAGGATCCATCTCTCAGAACTCATTAATAATTGCACCCACTCTATGGGGAAGACAGGGGGGATAATTTCCCCCATTCT
Source organism: Phoenicopterus ruber ruber (assembly GCA_009819775.1). NCBI lineage: Eukaryota > Metazoa > Chordata > Aves > Phoenicopteriformes > Phoenicopteridae > Phoenicopterus > Phoenicopterus ruber. The sequence goes on from CM020230.1 coordinate 6,889,724, forward strand.
TTCACCTCCCCTTTCTCCTTCAGGCTAGTTACAACAGTTTTTGAGAATTTTGAATATCCTGGGGATGTTCAAGCCAGCATGCTCTTATTGCTACACCTCCACAATATGTCCCAGGTCTTGTTTAGGGTTACAAAGAATTTTGGGGGGAATATCACCCTGAGATCTGCCCTGAGGCTGGATGGTCATGGGTGGCATGGTCTGTGGGAGAATATGGGCAGGTATCCAAAGAACTTCTCATCTCCAACAGTTTGGAATTTCACTCCCAAACAACTACAGGACCCTGATAAAGTGACAGAATATTTGAAGGAAAAATGCTCTGGCTATTCCAGAGGCACAACTTACTGCACTGTGCTGGGCCCTGGCCAGTACCTACCAAAGACTGCTCGATATTATGCAGCACCCTCACGGGAAGGGAGGGAAAACAAACCAACAGGCACTGCGGCTACTCCAACCCCAGCGACGGGCACTGTGGCCACTCAAACCCCGGTGACTAGCACTACAGCTGAACCAGAGAACCAACCCGTGCCCGTATCAGTCGCCCCTATACAGAAGAAAAAATACACACAAAAAAATCAATTCGCTTAACGAGGGATGACGGTGAACCAGGGTCATCACGAGAACAGGAGGAAGACAGAACCAGAGATAATCACCCGATCCCTATCCCTGAGTGAGCTGTGAGACATGTGACAAGATTTCCAGGTTTGTGACAAGATTTACACATTGTCACCTGGCTGCTCCGATACTGGGATAACAGGGCTGGTAGCTTGGAATTGGAGGGTAGGGAAGCCAATCAGCTGGGATCCCTGGCTAGGGAAGGGGGCATTGACAAGCTGATTGGAAAGCAGACACAAGCCCTCAGCCTCTGGAGGTGACTTCTGTCAGGCGTGAAGGAAAGGTATCCCTTCGAGGAAGATGTTACAGGTCACCCATGCAAGTGGACCACCATGGAGGGAGGTATCCAGTACCTGAGGGAGTTAGCCGTGCTGGAGGTGATTTATAATGATCCGAATAACGAGCAGTTATCCACAGATCCAGACGAAGTCAAGTGCACGTGACCCATGTGGCAGAAGTTTCTACGCCGTGCACCATCGTTGTAGGCCAACTCATTGACAGTAATGTCCTGGAAAGAAGGCAAGGGACAAACGGTGGATGAATTGGCTGGCCAACTCCGGCAATACAAAGGAATTCTCTCCTCCTATGGGCCTGCGTCTCAGCTGTGGAGAAACTGCCAGACAGGCTATCCAAGAAACTGTCCTGAGAGTTCCAGTGATTCAAGGATAAGTTCTGCTCACCACCTGTCCGGACTGGTATCTCAGCTGTTAGGAGTAAGCGTTCCTCTGTTCGAGAGAGGACATAGAGGGTACACACCACGAGGCATCCTTTGGTTTTACCTGCGTGACCATGGAGAGGACATGAGGAAGTGGGATGGAAAACCTGCCTCAACCCTAGAGGCACAGGTATGTGACTTGCAAGGAAAAACAATCATAAAAGGCGATTCTTCCAGGAAAACTGCCACGCCAGTTTCCAGCAGGCAGTTCCCCAGACAGAGTAGAAGGGCTGACCTTACTTCTGATCCTCTTGAAGGGACTTCTGACTCAAAAGAATCAAGAACACATTTACAAGAAGTGAGTAATGAGTACTATGACCAGAGGGGCCCTGCCTCCAGCCAGGTGGAAGAGAGGGACAACTGGGTTTATTGGGCTGTGTGGGTTCGATGGCCTGGCACATCAAACCCACAACAGTGTAAGGCTCCAGTGGACACCAGTGCACAATGTACCCTAATGCCATCAAGCTATGGAAGGGCAGAACCCATCTGTATTTCTGGAGTGACGGGGGATCCCAACAGCTCACTGGATTGGAGGCTGAAGTGAGTCTGACTGGCAATGAGTGGCAAAGGCACCCCATTGTCACTGGCCCAGAGGCTCCGTGCATCCTTGGCATAGACTGCCTCAGGAGAAGGTATTTCAAGGACCCAAAAGGGTACAGGTGGGCTTTTGGTATAGCTGCCTTGGAGATGGAAGAAAAAAACAGCTGTCCACCTTGCCCGATCTCTCAGAGGAACCTTCTGTTGTGGAGATGCTGAGTGTTGAAGAACAACAGGTACCAATCGCAACCACAACGGTGCACCGGCAGCAATATCACACCAACCGAGACTTCCCGATTCCCATCCATAAGCTGATTCATCAACTGGAGAGCCAAAGAGTGATCAGCAAGACTCGCTCACCCTTTAATAGCCCCATATGGCCGGTGAGAAAATCCAATGGAGAATGGAGATTAACGGTGGACTATCGTGGCCTGAATGAAGTTACACCACCACTGAGTGCTGCTGTGCCAGACATGCTAGAACTTCATATGAACTGGAATGAAAGGCAGCCAAGTGGTACACTACCATCGATACCGCTAACGCGTTTTTCTCCATCCCTTTGGCAGCAGAGGGCAGGCCACAGTTTGCTTTCACTTGGAGGGGCGTCCAGTCCACCTGGAATCGACTGTCCCAGGGGTGGAAACACAGCCCCACCCTTTGCCATGGACCGATCCAGACTGCACTGGAACAGGGTGAAGCTCCGGAACACCTGCAGTACATTGATGGCATCATCATATGGGGCAACACAGCAGAAGAAGGTTTTGAGAAAGGGGAGAAAATAATCCAAATCCTTCTGAGAGCCGATTTTGCCATAAAATGAGGGAAGGTCAAAGGACCTGCACAGGAGATCCAGTTCCTAGAAATAAAATGGCAAGATGGATGTCGTCAGATCCCAATGGATGTGATCAACAAAATAGCAGCTATGTCTCCACCAACTAGCAAAAAGGAAACCCAAGCTTGCTTAGGCGTTGTGGGTTTCTGGAGAACGCACATTCCAGGTTACTCTGGTTGTAAGCCCTCTCTATCAAGTGACCTGGAAGAACAATGATTTCAAATGACTGCTCAAGACTGCACTGAGAGCAACGGGTGGTGGGACCTTCAAACACTGGGATACACATTTAGCAAAAGCCACCTGGTTAGTTAACACGAGGGGAGCTGCCAACCGAGCCGGCCCTGCCCAACCAAAACTCCCACGTACTGTAGAAGGGGATGAAGTCCCCGCAGCGCACATGAAGAGCATGTTGCGGAAGACAGTCTGGGTTAGTCCGGTCTCGGGCAAAGGCGAACCCATCCGTGGGATCGCTTTCGCTCGAGGACCTGGGGACACTTGGTGGGTGATGCGGAAGGATGGGGCAGTCCGATGTGTACCTCAGGGGGATTTGATTTGGGGTGAGAATAGCCAATGATCTGAATTGTATGATGTTAAGTGCTAAATAACGCAGTTGCTGTATGTCATCACTACCACAGTTGCTATATGCCATATCACGGCATTATAGTAAGAATTACCCAAATTAGGGAAGAATGAACTTTGATAAAACCGAGCAAGGTGCAGCAGTGATGGAACCAGAACTGGCTTTAGCAACTGGTGCCCAGCAACTTCCTCGAGATCGACACCTTCAACCCGCCGGCTGCGGACGTGATACACCTGCTGCGCCAGACACACCGACTGCGAGCTCCGGATGCAACGTGTAACAATCCAACACTACACACCATCCTCCCACTGCGTCCAGTGTCACCCGCCGCACCAAAACCCGGCCCCATTTCGCCGCCTGAGCAAACTCCGCATCGTCCCCCTGCCCCAAGAGGCTGTTATGGCAGATGGAGCCCAAAGTCATGGACTGAATGAACTCAACAGACATTTTGGAGCGATGGCCCGTAGACTAAGGGAATGGTGGGTGTGTGTACATATATCTTAAAGACAGGAAAAGTGGTGGTGATTAATTGGAAAGCGTAGGATCCAGGCATGATGTAGATGGTATAGAGTAAGGTGTGGATAATGCCCTGGTTCCAGCTGGGATAGAGTTAATTTTCACAAGAAGCTGGGAGGGGACACAGCCAGGACAGCTCACCCAGACGGATATTCCGTACCATATGATGGCATACTCAGGATATAAAGTAGGGACAGTGCTGGGGGGCAGGATCGCTGTTCCGGAGTGGGCTGGGCATTGGGTTCCCGTCAGCGAGCAATCTGTGTTGTGAATCACATACTAAGTATATTCTATTACTGTTATTGCTTTTTCTTGTTTTCTCCTCCTTTGCTGTCCTGTTAAACTGGTTTTATCCTGATCCACGAGTTTTGCCTTTCTTTTTCCCAATTCTCCTTCCCATCCCGCTGGGGGGGGAAGAGTGAGCGGGTGGCTGCGTGGCGCTTAGCTGCCAACTGAGGCTAAACCACGACAATTTTCAAAAGAAATAGCAAGTGTTAGGTGTTCAAAGCCCCTTGCAGCAGATTTCAATATCTGATTTCACTAAACTCTGCAAATATCTTCTTATGTGATGAAAATTCATGATTTTTAAAGCTAAATCTCATCCCCCTTAACATCTTTGCTGGAGCAGGGGGAGAATCACGGGAAAAATTCCTGCTAAATGCACCTGTATTCCTGCTGACTTTTGATCCAAACCACAGCTGAACTTCAGTTGGGTTTGGGGTGAAACCAGAGTCCCCATCCAATCTGTGCTGGGGAAAAGGGGAAAGGGCATCTACCAAATTGGGTCCCGTTGTGGCCCAAGCCCAGATTAAGCAAATGCTACCTGGAAGCAGGCAGTGCTCCCTGCGAAGTGACGACTCAAGTGATGTCTGCAAGAGAGTTCAGAGGAAACTTGGTGAGGTTTTCAGGTGAATGATTGCTGCCAATAACACCATAGGCAGGATTTCAGAACAAAGGCTTTTTCTCATGAGTTAGCAAAAGCAATGCTAGCTATTTGCGATTTATGCCTCCCTCATAAATTACGTTTTAAGACGAGGATTCTGTGTCATCAGAAAAGATACATTTTATTTTTATATAGCGTCTTTAACACACACTTAAGGAGACTGATGGTGTTGTCAGGGGCCTGGGGTGATAGGGAGGATATTTTTTTAATTTTTTTTTTTTTTTTTTTTTTTTTTACCCAGAAGGGTTTCAGCTTGTGAAGTCGGGAGAGGGGAGTTACGGCAGAGTCACCAGCTGACAGATTTAGAGGAGGAGGCAGAGATCAAAGTGAGGGGCACAGTGCACAGAGATCATGCATGTGTGGGAAGAGGCTCCCACGGGAAAGCTATGGCAGATCTGGCCCCTGGTGATGTTGGGTCCCACATGTGGATCAGAAGCCCTTTCCATGGTGTCTACGCTTTCCTCTGCTCCCTGCCCAGCCCCTCACCCAGCTATAGTTGGAAAGAGCTCCAGGGTTCAAGCCATGTTTGAGTACCCATGGCTGTATCTCCATGGGATCGTCACGTTGGTGCTGACGGGTTCCGCCTCAAGGTGGGACGATACGGTCATGAAATCTGCCACCGTGAATTGCTCAAATCTGACCTTGGTCCATCCAGGACTCTGGTCTATCTCTGCAGAGGCTCTTGGAGCTCTCCACATCTTGGGACACTGGGTTGTGTAAGAACTGCACCTTCTGTGGGTTTAGGGGTTCTTCTTAAAACTTTTATTAGTGACAGGGTACATCTCAGTGGCTCAGAAAGTGGGACGCAATAGGCCAGGCATGTTTAAAAACGAGAGTGCTCTCTTACGCTGAAATGCCAGCCTCACGATGCCATCACTGGGAATCTGTCCCAATGTAGTCCAAGCCTTGTTCTTCCCCAAAGTTTCCAAGATGACTTGAAAAAGCGAGGAATTCATTGAGTAAAGACGTATTCATTCAACAGCTATATTTTCCTCCCATTCCTCCCAGATTTTGTCCTTATGAGCCAGCACGTGGCTTGTTCTAACCATGAGAGGGGCTGGTTGCTGGTTACCAGTCCCTCAGCAGATGTAGCCATGACTTTTGCATGATGTTGCCTCCTGAGGCCGGGTTAACGCGCTCCCCCCGATCATTGCCCTTCACTCCGGAGTCTGCAGGGCTGGGACAGGCAGCGACACAGTGCCGGGGGGAAGCGTGGGTGCAGGTCACCTCACGGCTTCCCTGGGACACCCCAGGCAGAGATGGGTATCCCTGTCTCTCCTTTGGCCTTTTCCTTCCTCCCGAGGGGCTGAACCTCCCCTCCTGCGCGCTGCTTCACCGCTCTCCGGCGGCGGAGAGTGCAGCTCGGCTGCAGCCCCAGTCCCGATGGCTCTACATCTCCCTTCCCAAAAGAACTTTTGCAAGCCGGATTCACAGAAATTTGTTTTTATAAACTTTTCCTGCCTGTGCAGCAGGTTAGAGAGCTCTGAAGGGGAAGGAGGGGAGAACGGCGTATTGGGTCATCTCCATGGGAACGTCGTGGGAAGATTGACATGTGCCCCGAGAGGCGGGTGCAGTTATTAGCATGTTCCAGATCCGTTCCTGCAACTTCCCCCCCACACACACCCCTTGCTGAGAAGGAAGAAATAAAATATTTTTAAGGAGGAAAGAACGCAAACATCTGAAACAAAAGCACCACCACAGATCCCAGCCCTTTCTGGCAGTGGGTCTCCATTACCTGCCACGAGCAAGCACTTGTCACGGCAGAGCTGCAAGAGCTCCGGCAACCCTCAAAACCAGAGGGAGCCGGGTCGGTTTGTCCAGGAGAGGACAGCTGTGTTGGCGTGGGGAGACGGTGCCGGCCGGACACGGAGCAGTGGTGCTGGACAAGGCGTGGGGAGGGAGAGTGCCTGGAGCAGCTCCCTGTCTGGTGGTCACAACCAGCTGGTGCATTGGGTGTCTTCTCCTCTGCTCACTGCCCCACCAGCCCGTGTCTTTCCACATTGCAGCATCATCCGAGACAGCGAGATGGACTCCAGCTCAGTTTGGTGGACTGAGCACAGACCTGAGTACCCAAAGCTTTCTGGTGCAGCATTAGCCCGGAGGGTCAGAGGAGGCCAGCTCACCTCCGCGTGCCTCAGTTTCCTCCCAAAAGCCCTGTTCTTCCTGGCCAGCGCTAGGGACTGCCAAAGCCCTCACATATGCTAACCATTTCCAAGAGTGATGGTGGGCTGAAGACAAGCCCTTCAGTCTTGCTGGAGCCAAGAATGAGAGACCAGATGGTGCATGACCTGACAAAGCCCCCTGTGATCTTCTGTTTGTTATTCTCCTAAAAGCACATTGCCCTGGGAAAAATCCAAGGGTTCGTTTCCAGGACCCAGACTCTTTTCATGTGTAATAACAACTGCACCTACTCTGGCCACACGCGTTGCTCACGTGAGGCCCTCTTGCTTCTGCAATAAGGTTTTTGGGTGCAGGGGGGCCAGCGAGGTCTCCTAGAAAACGTGGCTTTAGCTCAGCATTCAGCTCCTCCGGGGCACGGCTGCAATTATCCTCCCGTCCCATGTTTGTAGAGCACCTAACAAGAAAGAGTCCCAACCGTGACAGTCCTCCCGTGGGCGTTACTCCAAAATTACTAGCAACAAGAATATTTTTTAAATGGAAACTTCTGCTCTGGGCTAGGTAGTAATTAATCATTAATAAATCATAACACTCAGGAGGATCTTCAGTGTTGCAAAGCTGACTTTAAGAGCTTGTCTAAGTGGACCTGAGTGCAGAAGCGGATCTGTACCGCGCTCCTCAGGTGGAGGGTGTCTGCTTCCTTCCCGCCCCAATTCATTTCTGTCAGGCAGTGAAATTCGGACGGCTGCTCTCTGCAGGGCAGGAGGTCAGCCTCAGCGTCTGTGCGTGCAGCACAGTCACAATTGGGAAAGATCAAGGCGCGCATTTGCAATAATAACAATAATAATAATGTCCCCAGAGTGACATTTCAAATGCAAATGAAAAGAATAAAAATATCAGTTCCTGTTATAACTTTGCTGCTGCTGTAACCGAATCCAAGTGAAGACCTGAAGCTGTCCCCTGCCTGGCAGCAGAGCTGCGATTCTCTGTTTATTTTCATTCCTGGCCCGAGCGGCCGAGGACTCGGCCACGAGCTGAGAAACAAGGCGAGATGCTGGGGCTGAAGAGACGGTCTCACGCTTGCAGTGGCACTTACCAGATGTGAATCTAGTATCAGGCATGCAAAGCGAAGGGTGACAGCAGCTACGTATGGTGTGATTAATAATTAACCCACCACCCCGAGAGCTCAGCAGAGCCCTGTAGTGAGCCCACAAACCCACCCTGGCCAGGGACCGGCTCCACTCCGGGGGCTTCAGCTCTCAGGGCTCTGCCAGGCGTGATGTGCTCCTTCCCCTCCTGCTGCCACCAGCGCTGGGACGGGAAACTCTTGTGGTGTGGACCCAGCAGGAAAGATTTCTTGCAGTTTTGATTTCAATCAGTCTTAACAGTTGTTCTTCATCTGCAATATCCGATTGCATCCCCTCTCTCTCCCTGCGTTAACAGACACAGCTGCCTTCCCCTCCCTTCAGAGATTCGACGGTGTTGGGTGTTTGCTGGTGTGTTTTGTTGTCTGCGCAAATGCACGTAGATCTCTGTAACTACTGAGGGTATCTTTTCACCTGAAATTACAATATCATTCAGGTTTAATTTTTTAGTTAGGAACTCTGTGCGTGCTTTGGGCGTGACCTTGGAAGAGAGAGGGATTGGGGCGCAGGGATTCGGGCCGGTTTGAGCCCAGGGCGGCGGGGCTGCCTTCATCCTGCACGCGAGGCAACCCCCCACGCACAGCCCCGCTCCTTGGTCACACGGTGAGTTTTCCGGCAGTTCGGAAGCATGTCTGTTAACCAGTTTGTTAATGGCAAAAATAAGCCCTTTGATATTTATCATTCAGGATCGGTCTGGCTAGCTGCGGGAGAAACGGGCAGCCAGGGAGCACAGGCAGGATTTATGGTCGCAGGGCACACGGGGGTAGCACTTATTTGGGCCATGCTCCCGGCAGCTTTTAAACCAAGACAGAGCTCTTAGTCTGAAGACACGTTTCTTTTTTGCAGCAAAGAGATTGTCTGAGAATGAAACTGATGATTTAAAAAACAAAGAGGGAAAAAAAAAGGAATTGAAACTGCGTGGGCTATTTTCAGCCACCAAAGATGAATGAAACATAAAAAAAAATAAAATAGGTTGCAAGTTTTGAATTCTAAAAAAAGATCAGTCTGAAAGCATGAAAATCCAAGCAGGTGCTGTCAGCTCCAAGCACTGACAAGGTAGGCTTTTCTGCCGGCAAATAGTGGAAGATTTCAGCAGACCCACACAGGACAATGCAAATCTGCTCATCTGCAGGGCTCTAATTATCAGAGGAGACCTGCGACACATTAACTGCTCTGCTGTTGCTCCTTATTCCGGGCTCCTAAGGCTGGAGGCTGCTGATGGAGCCACTACGAGGGCAGATCAGACCCGCAACCCCGCTTCGAAAGGCTGCAGCAGAGACCAGCAGAAAAGGAGTTAATGCATCCAGTGGGAGAAGGCGATCTGCAGCTCAGCCCTGTGCCCCCACGCACATCACCACTGCAGCACCCTCCCAGCCTCTCGCTAGTCCCCGTGACTTTTGCTGTCGTTTATCTCTGCGTGAAGCAGGGAGAGATGGTCAGAGCAAGGAGCAGTCGGGGCTACGAGGAAAGAGCCTCACCAGCGTAATAAAACCTGGAGACTTTTACTCTCCAGGATCGCTGCCCCCTCCCTCAGCCCCCCACACCAGTTCAAGACGAGAAGCCCCGCGCAGTAATTTGGAAGCGAATCTGAGCTGCCCTTTGCAAGGTGTTCGCCTGAGAATGCACTTTCCACCGTGCAGTGCCACCGCGGGATGTGCGTGGGTGGAGGACTGGGAGGGCAGGACCTGCTGGGTGCCAAATGCTCTGTCCTCGGCGCACATCACTCACGGCTGACCTGGCCCTTGGTGGCATCCACGGTAAGAAGGAGCAGCTCCAGCAGCAACCATGGAAGGGCAGCACTTACCCGATGGCAGCTGGGCAGAGCCGGGCTCGGGGGCCTCCGTTTCCACCCCATCTGCCCTTCAGCAAGTCCCAGCAAGTGATGAGCTGGTCCCAGGGAGTCGAGAATGGGTTGTGTCCTCGGCTGGGAGACGTAAGGCTGCAGCCCAGCAGCAGACTCAGCATTTGACCTGCGCTGCAACATCTGACCACAAGCAAACCCATGTGTGCTGCTTGCCTTTCCCCGGAGTGGTTCACGCGACAGCAGGTTAATCATCCGCAGGCTGACGAAGGGGAAGTGAAGGCAGCTCTGCTGCGACGAGGGCCAGCTCGGTTTCAGGGACAGGGCAGAAAAAACATCAGAAAGATGAAGTTGGTGAGAGCCGAGCTGGCTCTGCACTGAGGTCCCGGCACCCGGGCAGATGGGTGGTGGCAAGCCAGGTCCCAAAGGCTCAGCGCTGGGCTCCAGCTGTTCGGCCCTGCGAGCCCACGCAGAGGCCTCTGGCTGCAGAGCCGCTCTCCGTACCGTGCTTCTGAGCTGGGACTTAGGCAATCCAGATGTTTGCACGGGGCTGCTCCTATCTGTACCCCTCCTCGCACTCGAAAGCTGATTGTAGCCAGACCCCTCCATCAGGCAGCAGCGCTAGGACCCAGAAAAGCCCCTTCCAGCACAAAGCTGATGCTAATAGGAGACTGGAGGCCCCAAAGGTCAGGGCACCGAGGGCCACAGAGATTTCCAACCGGCTGCACTTGTATTTGGGGCATCTCCTGCCTTTGTCGGTGACTGTGACCGTCAGCTGCTCCCAGGGCCAGGTCCCAGCCCAGTGCCTGGCCATGGGCATCCCTCGTCCCCGCCGAAGGATAAGGGGAGTGACGGGACACTGTCATGGTGACACTGGTACGGTAAAAATGCAGCACCCGTCCTCTCTGGTAGATGCTCCCCTGCTGGGACACATGCGA